>JAEQBH010000247.1:0-1216669 GCA_016808115.1 Tetrastigma voinierianum | reverse complement strand
CAGTTGAAGATATGAATTGGAAGGAAGGCAGGGACTGCAGCTATCTATACCAGTAAACACGAGGGAATTATTGAGTTGGACGGATTTTACTGTTATTAAATATGTTAGAGTTGCTCATCATGCTTAGCTGGTGTCATAGACTCCGACAAGGTATAGGGAGAGGACCAGTTCGGGTTTGAGTTCTAATAAAGTAGTTTACTGTATTATAACTAAAAAGGTTTAGCCGAAAATATATATATATATTAGAATTAGGTGACCTGAATTTTTGTCATATTAGGAAAAGTAATTTTGTTTTTTTTCTTTTTTATGGTTTCATCTGAACTTGTATGTTTATCTTTTATCTTTTTAAAACAATGATTCCGGTTTCATTTAGGTTTACTTGGTTTCCTAAAAGCTGCTTTATTATCGAAAATACTAAATGAAAAGAAAAATATTAAGAAAATTATTTTCTTTCGATTGTTTAAGAATTTTTTTGTTTTTTTGTAAAGAAAATAAAATTATTTAGAAACTTATAAAATTTTTAAATTATTTAGTTTGGGTTAAAATATATAATTTTTCAAGAAGAAGAAAATAATATGAGATTTAACTCTATTTTGATTTTAATTTATTTTTATCATCCATATTTTCTTTCTCAAGAATTCGGTAACCAAACATAACGTAAAGACTTGCTCAAACCCAAAAAGCTACTTTACAGGAAGGAAACTAAAGGAAAACAAGAGAAAAAAAATGAAAGGAATTAAATTTTGATAAAAAATAAAAAATAGGTTAAACTTCTTTTTTTTAAGCAAAAAATAGGTTAAAACTTAATAAATTAATTATACAACTTTATTCAAACTCATTTTATTTATTTAAAAATTTAAAAATATATAAGATTTTCGGTAAATTTTGATTTTATTTATTTTCTTTTATATTCTCGACGATGAAATCAAATAAAAATTATTTTCTTTTAATTAATTTTTCTTTCAATATTATATCAAGTTCAAACCAACTAATAGGGTCAATGTTTGCATGGTTGAATTGGTTTAGGCGTGATCGCAACCTCTGGTCGACAGTGAAGCAGAAAAATAATGAAAATATCGTACCACATCCTTTCCATTGTCTGTCCATGTCTCGTCCATCCTTTGCAATTTGGAAAATGATTGATTCGAAAAATAAAAAGATATTCATAGGCTTGGAAAATTATGAAAAATTATTTTTTCATGTTTGATTTCTTTATGAGAAATATAAAAATATATATTATAATCAAAAATTCTATACAATTTATAATTTTAAATTTCATAATTTTATGGTAATGGAGAAAAACAAATTAAATAAATTTTAATAAATATATAAAATTAATTTATTATGTTGAAATCTTCTTTTTATTTTCTTTAATTTCCTTTCACTTTTCCTTCATATTTTCTTTTCTTAATACTTTTTAAGTTTCAAAATCATACATTAACATTCATGATATCGTGCTAGACATCAAGGGAAAATGTCAAATATCTACTTAATATTAAAAAAACGAAGAAAAAAAATTAGTTATTTAAAATAATATGATGGCAAACATAGTGCCATGAAAATGGAGGGCAGGGATGGAAGCATCCCAAGCAATGGTCAATTGGTCATTAAATTAAATCTGACACATTATTTTTATTTACTACTTTAAATTCATTTTATTTATCTTTAAAATTAAGTAATTTAGAAATATGTAAGTTTGTAAGTAATTTTATTTATATTTGGTTTTTTTTATTCAGAAATATTTTTAATCTTATTCTTGAAAATGACAATAAATAATTATAAAAAGAAAATGAAAGCATAAGATTTACACACAAGACTTATAATGGTTCATCCTTAAATGTGAGAGATATATCTACTTGTAATCATCATAGATTATCGAAAAATGGATATTACAAGAAAATCACTAATGTCTCGTACTTTTTCGGGTTCAAATTCAATCCATGCAAGTCTCACACTCTCTCAATTGCCTACACAATCTCTCTAAGTTAGCTACCTTAAATATAACATAATTAAGGTAATGAAATTGTGTATAAAACCCCAAAAACACCCTGACTTAAATATCCTTACAAAATTTCATCAATCCTTACTTCGTCTCTATATAAGGTAAATATCTAACAATGACACTCCTTACATCTTCACATGGGCTTATTAGAACAAATGCTATCCTCTAGATAGTGAAATAGCAAAGGAACAAAATGCATATTAACATCATTCTATGTATCCATGTTCAATCCCTCTTTCCAACTTTCTTAGGTTTTTTTGGCAAATTAGAAAATTATAGTTGTCAAGAAGTGGATATTCATAATTAATGTTATAGATCACATTTAAAGAATGAACGATGATCAACACTCGCCTAACAAGTATATATATCAATGTAATTCATGTGCAAATGTAATAACTGTAACACCCCAAATTATATCATAAGAATTTTTATTACATGCTTATGTGATAATATAGTGAAATTTGCATTTTCCTAATTTGGGGTTAAAGTGAAAAACGAGAAATGGGAATTAATACATAAGCCAAGGATAAATTGGTAATTTGACATTAAAGACCCAAAGGTCATAACACGTGAAGATTATATGTTAAGTTAAAATTAAGCCAATGGTAAATAAAATGAAAAAATGAAAGACCAAATGTAAAACGGACATTCGACTTAAATTCGACACCAAACACATTCTTGTATCTCATTTTGGCTTCAAGGCTGGTGGATTCTGGTAGGGGAGAAGGAGAAGGAGAGAAGAGAAGAAGAGAAGAAGAAGAAAGGAAGAAAAGGAAGCTAGTTAAAGTGTTTAAGATCAAGGTATGAAAACTATTTGTGTATGGATTACTAGTAAGGAAAGTAATGAAACTCTTGCCTAAGTTGTGTAGAGCAATTCTATTAGGAAATGCCAGTTGCTGAGATAGCACGAGTTTTATGGTTTATTTCCTGAAGCTTCGTCAGCCTTGGCTTTGATTTAGCGAAATTTTCGTGAAAGGTCAACTGCACTTCGCATTCCCGTCGACACCTCTACGCTCTAGGCGTTGGAGACGCTCAGGCGTGAGTTCCACTCCACCCAGGCAACTGCGTCCGACTTTGCATCTCTCTCCTAGGCGTAGTATCGCTTGCTCAGCGCATCAGAAGTCATATTGCCTCTCTTCCTAATTCTAACAATCATCCATGGATTAATAAGATCATAATACGAACAAAGTATTGTGACAAGTATAAATTTGTATAATTGTACGTCCGCAAGCACCATACGAATCTATCAAAGATGATCCTGCTCAATGCGACAAAGACTTCGCTGCATACGACACTCAATTACGCGCAGCACGCCTCCTGCTCGCGACTAAGACTCATTGAAGCCACACACTCCGTTACGTGCACACGCCTGCTCAAGATTGTACCGCACTTCCGTGCATCTATCACACAAGGTCCCTATCATTCATCAAGCACCGGCCTACGTAGACAAATACTTATATGTTGCTTATCTGAATAATATGACATATGCAAACATTTATATGATAAGAATCTGAATAACGAATAATAAGAAAGCATAAGAAATCAATTATGTTCTGTAATGCACCTACGGGTACCTTTTGTACAAGATCTCTCGGCTCGAACTCCTACGAGATATGAAATCGTTATGCTAATTACAAGTATAGCTTTGTACCTCATATAGTAATTTTGTTATACGTAAACTCTAACATATGCTTTAGGTTATATGTATCATGTAATT
Source organism: Tetrastigma voinierianum (assembly GCA_016808115.1). NCBI lineage: Eukaryota > Viridiplantae > Streptophyta > Magnoliopsida > Vitales > Vitaceae > Tetrastigma > Tetrastigma voinierianum. Next base: position 1,212,950 of record JAEQBH010000247.1, on the reverse strand, counting down.
GTAGACCACTCCAAGTGGTCATATCTATTATCTGTTTCCCACTGGGTTATAAGCTGTAAGACGCTGCTTTCATCCGTATAGACAAGACATCAAAGATTCCTTCCACATCCGCTGCGCCAACACAACAACAGAGCTCTACCTAATGTGGTGGTTTTGATTCTGCTTTGTAATGTAAATGCAAAATTTTGTGTAATAGTATAGTTTGTAAAGACGCAAAGAATGACTCAGCACGAGAGCATATTAGTAAGTATTTTAAACACCACTACAAAGGGTAGTTTTACAAGTTATATTCATATACGGATTGTTTATCGAAATCGTCCACCAATGTTATAAAGTTTCTGTGTAGCGAGTTCGCCGTGTCGCGCCCTCATTCACCCAGGGAAGGGGCGTGACACTAACACTTCCCATTTAGAGTTTACATCACCTTTCAAATAATTTAAAAATAAACCCAAATGCATTTACTTCCTAAATCAAACTAATTAAAGTTGTTTCAACAACCATCTCTAACATTAATTAAGCAGATTTCGACTCAAATATCTCTCTAGTCTATTATTTAAAACAATGTAACCTTCTTAATCCAAAATAAAACACAAGGGAAATTAGCTTTTTATAAAGAGAATAAAATAAAGCAATGACACTAAGATTAAAGGTGGAAAATCTCGAAAGAGATGAGAAATCATGGGCCTACAAGCAATCAAAACATCTATTGTAATGAAAAAACTAACTGAATACAAGACTTTATCTTGCTCATATCTTCTTGTCCTTCCCAAACTATTGACTAACACCTTGCAATTTTATTTTTCATTTGGCACACACTCTTCGAAGTCCTTGCCAACCTTGATTTTGACCTCTTCTTAAATTCACAAAAAAAAAAAAAAATATATATATATATATATATATATATATATATATATATATATATATATATATATATATATATATATATATATATATACCCAATCCATAAACAACAAAGAAAGAATATTTAGAAGAATCAAATTGATCCATCCATTTAATAAAAACAAAAAACAAAACCTAACCAAAAATTGTTTTTGAGCTTCAAAATAGTTAGGGTTCTTTGGAAAATAAACACACCCACAATTAGAATGAGAGAGGAGCACAATGGATGCATGACAGTTGGTGTTTCAAACTTTGCTCTGTTTGTAATTGGAAAAATATTAAGGAAAGGAAATAAAAAGGAAAAATGGAAGAAAATAAAAAATATGTTTAAACTCAATAAATTAATTAAATATGTTTATTTGAACTCATTTTATTTGTTTCTCGATTATATAAGGGTTATGAAATTTAAAAATATGTCAAATTTTGAGAAATTTTGATTATTTTTTATTTTTCAAGGTGAAACCAAATATGAGAAAATCATTTTCCTTCTTATTTTTTTCTTTTCCTAGTACTTTCAGCCCGCATTTAAACCCTAAAATTATAGACTGTGGGTCGATTTCCTAATCCCTTCGCTTATTACCACTGTGGCAGAATTCCTGGGCGACAGACGTGTCGGGCCGTGTCGACCCGTCGGGCCAAATTTTTACCAGATTTTTTAGGGCATAATATTACTGACTTGCTCCCTAAATTCTGACAAGCTCAGACCAATAAATTAACGGGCCTAAATTTGGCCCTGAATTTATAAATGACTCCGCTTATTCAACGAAATAACTTAAATTGTTACCTCTAATAAGATATCATCAAAAATCCATATTTTTGTACTCGTTAAATTTTTTAAAGCAGAAAATGTACCGCCACCAAACTCTTAGAAAAATTAATCATTTGAGAAAGGGTTTGATAGTCCCTCCCTAAGTAGAGAGAAGTGAAGGCTGCAGAGACGGCACAACTGTAAGTATCATGAGATAATCATTTTCCCAAATCAAAGGCGGCAGTTTTACACCCACCAACACTTCTCCCGCCAAACTCTTCTCTCTTTTCCCTCCATATAAAAACACCCCCCATAGAAAACAGAATCAACCACAGCAACTTCATATATACATTCTCCCCCAAGAACTCATCAATGGCTGACATTTCCTACATTTGCCGGCGCACGGTGGTCAGCACCAAACCGGTTCAACCCGGAAAAAGACACCCTCTATCGGCCCTCGACCGGGCCATGGAACACAGCCGTATCCGACTGTTGCTATTACCGGACCCCGCCGGAGAGGGAGATGGGAGAAGCGACGAAGAGGCTGAGAGAGAGTATATCGGAGATGCTTTCTGGTTTTCCGATGGTGACGGGACGGTTGGAGAGAAAGGAAGGAGGTGAAGAGTGCTGGGTGGTGAAGTGTAATGATGCGGGGGTTAGAATGGTGGAAGCGAGAGGGAAAGGGAGTGTGGAGGATTGGTTGAAGAGTGTGGATAGAGAGAAGGAGCTTCAGCTTGTTCACTGGGAGGACATGTTTCATAAATTCTATTTCTGGTCCACCTTCTATGTTCAGGTATAATTTAATATTGATTTTAAGTGAATCCATATTTCCAAAAATAAAAAATAAAAAAGTGAATCCATTTTTCCATCTGGAAATACAAGATAATCAACCTTTTTCTTGAAAGGGTTCTCAAAAGTAGTTCTCATGATCGTGTGTTTCATCCAAATTTGTTATCAAAAATGGTTTTTAACAATAGTTTTCAATAATTGTTATCAAAAAAATATATATATACATACAATAGTTTTAATAATTATTCTTTGATATTTTGTAAAATAAAATCTATCTCAAAACCTAAAATGTTTTTAGTTAGTTGTTAATAATTTCAAATATACTTTTAAAAATAATTTTCATATATTTTTATCGTTTTATTTTTAATTATTCTACATATGTGTTTTTTTAAATATTCATCAACAATGAAAACAATTAAAAAATGTTTAAAAGATCATATTTGTTATTCCGTCCTTAAAATGACTCAAATGATAAAGAGGTAGAATAGATTTATAGGAGGTCTTGGTTGGAGTCCTTAATTGTAAGTACAAAGTAAAACACCAATAGTAGTGCAAAGTGAATAGAAAGAAAAAAGAAACACCATAAAATAGTCTTTTTATTACCAAATCTATTTTCCTAGATTTTTGCTTAATATAATAAAAAGTAAGTTATCAAATAAATCCTTAGTTTTCTAAAACAGTTATAAATTATTTTCTATGATAATTTAACTAGAACTTTTGTGAACTATTTTAAATATTTCTAAAAAAAAAAAAAATTTATGTGTTGATTTATTTTGGATCTCTTTTCATCTATTTATATATAATTATTTTTCAAAACAAACAGAAAAAAGTTGAAAACATTATAAGTCTAATAACAAAGAACTACTTTATATTCTTTACTCATCATACATTTATTTTCAATATTTCTCTTCTTCTATATAAAATTATAAATTCTTTAACTATCCAACTTTTTTTTTTCATTTCTCTTTTCCTATAAAAACATAAATTTGTTTCTGAAAATAGACTCTAAGGTGTTGTTTGGTTCCCATTTTCAAGAATAGTTTCTTGTTTTGGAAAATTAAAAAAAAAATACTAAAAACTCGTTTGGTAAAAAGGGGACCCCCATTTTTGTGTTTTTCGTCCATGTTCACAATTGCCTAACATACCCTCAAAATTTTAGCAGTGGTAGTGACTTCCCCTTTTTGGCATTGCAGCTGACTGAATTTGAAGAAGGTGGGCTGGCAATTGGCTTCAGCTGCACCCATCTCCTTGCAGACCCCATTTGTGCAACCATGATTATCAAGGCTTGGGCCAACACCTCCCTACTTGGTGAACAAATCCCTATTAATCCCTCTCTCTCTAACTCTAACGCTTCCTTAATCCCACCAACTACTGCACCTGATCTCAATACCATCACCCACAACCCCTACACCCACTTAATCAACCATTACAAATCCTCCCTTCCAAAATCATCAACCCCTCAAACCTATAATACAAAATACACAACAATTTCCCTACTATTCACAACCCCTATGGTGGAATCCTGCATGGAAATGGCCAAACCCAATAACAGTACTTCCATACTTCCCTCCCCATTTCAGGCCCTAGCTGGGGTGTTTTGGACTTGTATTAGCAATGTCAAAGGACTGAGAAAAGGGCTTATGGAGATGTCTATATGCTTAGATATGAGAAAATTGTTAGGTCTAGATGAAGGGTTCTTTGGTAACTTCATGCTGCATCATGTTGTCCATGGAGAGGGTTTGAGTGAACATGTAATATCAGAAGCCTGGTGGCCGGGCAAGTGATGGAGAAGATGGGCAAAGAGGAGATCATGGATTTCATCCAATGGTTGGAATGCAATAGTAGCCTATCTTCTGTACTGATGTGCGGTTGTGATGATCAGCTCATTTGTACAAACTTGGAGGATTTGGAACCGTATTCGGCCGTGTTCGAAGACGAGTATCGGCCGGTTAGGGTTTCGTATCATGTCGAGCCGGTGGCAGTAGAGGGGCAGGTTTTAGTCCTTCCGGCGCCGCCAGAGGAAGGGCCGTTGAGCAGGGTGGTGATGGTTACACTTCCAGAGGATGAGGCTGTTAAGCTGTGTGAAGATGGTTTAATTTTAAGCTTTTCCCCTACTGTCTTAATGGGGTTCAACAAAAACTAATGTTTAACATACAAGAAAAGAATATGCATACATACTGGTTTGTATTTCTCTGTCAAGTCCCTTATACAAAGTAGTACTGTTTGGCTTGCAAGAAAGTTTGTCCAAGTGTTTATGGGGATCGTAACATAACTGTGCGCATGACCAACCTTCTCCTACATTCAAATTACTTTACTTTTTCAAGATGTTCTAAATTTAAGCTTTCCCCCTACTATCTTAATGGGGTTTAACAAAAACTAATGGTTAACATAAGAATAGAATATGCATACTGGTTTGTATCTCTCTCAAGTCCATTACACTAAGTGGTACTGTTTGGCTTGCAAGAAAATTTGTCAATGTCTAAGAATTGATACATAGGTCATCAGTGTTGTTGGATTAAAGATTGTTAACATTTTCATTTCTAGTGTTCTACAAAAAGATGACTACTTTAGAGATCGAATTTGATGAAGATTTGATGAATTACACATGAAATCCTTGGCAAAACTAGGAAGTAGTTCGGACCAAGGCGGACCCTACAATGCAGGGAAGTAGCAGCCTCAGTAAATCCAGAATAGGGTCAGACCTAACGTGGGACGCAAGTCAGTTTCGGAATCTTTGAGGCTAAGGTATTTGGGAAGCAAGGTACCAATGGACATAGGATCGTTTTTAGCAAGTGGATAAAAATAAAATCAAGAAGATCCAATCATCTAAGCTATTGAACCAAAATTAGAAACAAATAAGGTTTTTATTCTGAAGATGATACTTGAGCAGCAAGTTTCCATATTCTGCTATGATCGCTTAAAGGTAAGTTCAGAAATTATAAGGTAATGTTATAGTCATATTAAGATAATAATCCAGTATTATCAAGACTTCCAAGACCAAATCACAGCCATAATCTAACGTCAGAAGTTACTCACGATTTTCAAGAGGAGTCAAGAAGACAAGCAAAGTCCGAAAGTGGAGAAGGAGTGTAGAGTACAAATACTCGATTAAGGTATTGCACTTTAAAAGCCTTTCACCTTGTATGAAAGATGATGTTTTTGAATTTCTTCATCTTATTTATGTAATGTGGGTGTGGGCATGCGATGTTGTTGAAAGGGGACTAAAGGGAGTTCATTTTGAATTCCATTATGAATGATTAGGTTAAAGAATGGTCATGGGCAGAGAGGGAGTCTCGTACCACATAACTAATTATGCTCCTGAATCAAATCGCAAATCCTTTGCATCAACCCCGTGGACAGGCAAAGCACAAAACCACAAAATATATTGTGTTTGTGGTTTTATGTGTAATAATTTATATCTGCTCTGCACATACAAAGATCTCATAGAGAGTTCTGGATCACAACACCAAGTCCAAACTATAAATACGTACCCTAATATCCGTAACTATGTTCAAGAACACACACTTATATCTATCAAATATTAGGGGAATAGTTGTGTCATGACCATTAATCTTCTCCAGCATTCAAATTACTTCACGTTTTCAAGATGTTCTAATTTTAAACTTTTCCCCTACTATCTTAATGCGGTTTAACAAAAACTAATGTTGAACACAAGAAAAGAATATGCAGACTGGTTTGTATCTCTCTCAAGTCCATTACATAAAGTAGTACTGTTTGGCTTGCAAGAAAATTTGTCCAAGTGTAAATGGGATCATGAAATGATTGTGCCCCATGACCAACCTTCTCCTGTATTCAAATTACAATTCACTTTTCCAAAATGGTCATTCTCTCTCGTACGTGAACAGCTAGGAATCACAATGGTAACTCCTTAATTTCCATCAAATTTGAATTTTTTTTTGAAAACAAAATAATTTTATTGTTTCAAACTAGCAATACATCGATAGAAATACAAATACCAGATGCTTAAAACCATAAATAATGAAACAACATTCAAGTTTGACTTCTATATTCATATTACACCAATTTTCCAAAATGGACATTCTCTCCGGTACGCAGGAACAACAAGGAATCACAATGGTAACTCCCCTTAATTTCCACCAAATTTGAATTTTTTTTTTAAAAGAAAAATAATTTTATTAAGAAACCAAGAATACATCGATAGAAACACAAATACCAAACGCTAAAAACCATAAAGAATGAAACAACATTTAGCACAGATACAACGGTTAAACCTATAAGATAATAATATATTGGTTAGAACATTTATATCAATTATAACATACAAACAACTGCAACATGAGTATTATAGAGAAATCACGCGACTCAAACACAACCGGCTATCTGCGTCTCAAATCGTGTACCATATATTTATAGATATCAAACAAAGAGGTCTATATCTAAGAAATTTAGGTATGATCGGATTTTATTAAACCTGAGAATGCCACCACAAACTTTTCATACAAATCAAATAGAGTCATTCACCAATTTTAATGATTTTTATTGGTGAAATATGACTGCAAACAGGGAACTCTACAACTACGATTAAAAGAAGATCCACAATAATCTTCAAATGCAAATTTTCTATCATTTCTAGGAAAATCTTACCACAAAATAATTGAATTAATATTGCAATTACATTTCTTAGCTAAATAATATGTTGTTCTATTCCCTTTCCTATAAATATGATAACAATGGTAAATATTTAAATTCTAAGCAAGCCTCCGAATATCCTTCATTAGTAGGATAATTGAACTATGTAAACTACTTTTTTTGTTATAACCATCGATAATTACTTTAGAGTTTCCTTCAATCTCCAAGTTTGAAAAACCATTATTTGTAGCTGCTAGAACCCCATATCTCAAGTTTTCTTTCACATTCCCGCAATAATTATTGAAGCATCACCTAAAATGTCCCCGTTCCTACCATCATACAATACCATTGCATTCTTATAACCCAACATGAAGCACTTATATTGTTAATCCTTGAACCATCAAAATTTCATTTGAATCTTCCATTAATTTGAGGAATCCATCGAATCCCTTTTTCAACTCTATGAGGGACAATTTGTCCTCCGTTAATTAGATAAGAATCACTCAAAAACTCTTTAAGATTTTGGAAAGTTAAAGTGGCTTTCTCAATAATGAGAAACAGGTTGGGTTTACTTTTCCTAAAACACAACCTCGATTTTTATGGAATCCAAGATCTTGATGAGAATAAAGAGAATTTTTTCCATAGGTTGTTTGAACAATATAGAGTTGGTTTTATAATTTTTATAAACCAATTCAATCCAAGAAAGAAAATTACCTTCATAAAAGAGATTAGTGTAAAACCAAAGTAAATTTGAAATTTTTCAAAAGGGCAAAATAAGAATGTCGCTACAAGACAAATGGCAACAAAAAATTTTCTAGATCTCTTGATGACGTAAACTCGGCCTCCCCATTATTATGTCTCAAGGAATTTAGTTACCCAAACGACTTCATTGAATTCCTAGACAAATTGATTTTTCACAAATTTTGGGGCGACAGGAGTCCAATAAAAGCCAAAAACAAGATTTTGGGAAATAATCTAAGTAAAGTTCATTTAAAGTAATTTGGACTTGAAACGGGATGAAATAATTTATTTATGGGGAGATCGACCTAACAAGGCGACACATGGCGCGGTAATACCCCTTAACTTCTAAAGTTGCTAGAACAAAAGGGGGATTTATGGCAAAAAGGACTCATTTTCTTGGTTTGACCAAGAGAGAGAGAAAGAGGGGGAGAAAGAGACCAAGGCTTTCTTCTCGATCTACTGGAGTTCGCTGGTCGATTCATTGGCCAAGATAAGCAAAGTTCACGTGATCAACGAGGGCTACTCTGTAATTAAAGGAAGGATTTCGAATAGATCCAAAAGAGGAGATTCGGGAAATCGGTTCCCTGCTTAAAAGGGCCTCAGACTTCCTAACTGGTTAGATTATGCTTCAAGAGATAGATATTCTTTCTACTCTAGTTTTAGTCTCCATCTTTTTGCTGATTTTTGGGTTAAAAAGGTGGAACGTGCTAAGGGTCTGTTTAGACAGAAAAATGCCCAAAAATTGACAACCTTAGCCTAGGCAAATGCCCAAAACCCAACGATCTTCGCCTATGCGAGGGTGAGGTTCGCCCAAGCGAACTCAAGAGCATGAAGGTGGACACACTTGTCCGCCTAAGCGAACCCAAGGGTCCCGAGGCTGAGTTGGTTGGGCGGTTTGAAGCCTGTGTATGGCTTGTTTGGGGCATGTTATATAGCTTGCTTTAGAGGCTATTATGGGTTGTTTTATGGGCATATTACAGGCACATTTTGCCTCGAGGCCATGGCTTATGTTATTGCTCGCCTTTGTAACATGTGTGATCGTGTTTCATGTGATGAAATGTTGATATGTGTGTGCTAATATGTTGACATTGATGTGTGTTCATATGGGAATCATGTGCATATTGACATGATTACCCATGATGCATGGTAGAATGCATGACTTGAGTGGTCCTTGATACGTTGACTCTTTGATGTTTGTTCAAGGAGGCGTCTAGGGACTGTTTGGGATAAAGAAGAATAATCCGAACTGTTAAGGGCATGTTTGGCCAAATTAGAGCCTGGTCTAAGGGGGTTATTGCAAGCCATAAGTACTTTATACGCTACATTTCGCCTCTCAAGCATTAAGTGTGTTTGCTTTGGCATGTGATAAAGATGCTTGTCGTAGGCTGATGAAATGTTAATATATGTGGTCTAAATGTATTAACATTGTTATGAATGTTTGATGAAAATTATATGCATGTAACATAGTTATCCATGATACATGGTAATATATATGAGTTAAGTGTCCATATTACATTCATCACATATGAGACATGGCATTAACATGCAGTGGCATATCGCATTGCATTATACACAGGGACATCGCATTTCATGAGTGTGAGTACATGGTTGAAAATAAACACTGCATTTCATGATTGATCATGGGCTCGACAATCGCCTGACTTAAGTCTAATGAGTCGCACGATTAAACTTAAATGGTAAAAAATCAGGTTTAGTAATAGCAAGAAGGGCTAGATTCTTCTTCGGGTGAAAGACCCGGACTAGTTCAGACACTACGGTGAAAGTCCAAAAAGTGTTGGAAGGTGTGCGGAGCCTACGATGGGACTCCTGGAATTACCGCCCACAAAGACACATGAGTTTGTATGTAAACAGATCATTGAGGTACATCCAAAAGCTTTTGGTTTGAAAACAAATGAATTTGTTTTGTAAAATGATCATCGATGTAATCTATAAATGATGGGTTTTATCACATATCAAGCACCGATTGGTGGTGGGAGCCTGCAGGACTCTAAGTATGTGCCAGAGTTGGTAAAGACTCGGGACATGGTACATGAGTGAGTCTTCATTTCATTTCAAGGAATGTGTAACACCCCGTCCCGAGAGGGTGTACGGTATGTGTAACCGTAGGGTCGCATATGTGCATCAAGGGCTTCCTTAATTATTTGAGTGTCATAGTAGTATTTTTGAAAGTTGTTTTTAAGGTTGAAATTGTAAAGTTTTCAAAGCATTGTGACATTTTTACAATTAAGGAAAGGGGAGGGGTTGTAATGCCCAAAAAATACCCTATAATTTTTATAATAAAAATTATTATATATTCCGGGTATAATTGAGTCAACTTGGGTATTTTTCTAGGAATTGAAATGAGAAATGTATTGAACTGAAATAACTCAAGTGAAAAAGCAGAAAAAAATATGGAAATTGTAAAACGGGACCTAAGGGTCAATTGTAAATAAGTTTATATGTCTATGAAATTAGATAAATAAATGAAAGCAAGGGGAAAATAATAGAGATTTTAAATGAGGAATAATAGAGAAATGGAGGGACCTAAATATAAAAAGAAATAAAGAAAAAGAAGAAAAAAATCAAGGAAAAGGCATGTGGCATGTAGGAAAAAGGGAGGAAGTTTCCTCCTTTTTAAAATACGATTAAGGGTGATCCATAAGAAAAGGAAAACATAGAAAATTGAGAGTTAGAGAGAGAGGCTCTACCTTCTCTCTAGATTTTCCGACGATCGGACCATAGGTTTCCGGCGAAGCAAAAGGGAAAGTCCTTCCTCGTGACAAGAGTCGCAAGTGTAGACCTAACGGAAGTTTCGACAAACTCCAAGAGGTAGGTCTTCCTACTTTGGTTATTTTCTACCCTATGCTGTGTGGGTGGCTATCTTACCTTAGGGAATGTTTGGTTGTATTTAAACCATGAAGTCACACATTGTGGTAGCGCTCTATTAAACGACCTTAGAACTGATTGCAAGAACAGCGGAATTGAAGTGAGTCCTTCTGTAATCAGAGCCACATCAATGAACTTGATGTTAGGCTTTGAATTTCAATCCCGACCTCCAGATCAAGTTATGGTTCTTAACGAGGTCACCATGTAGGTCACCAAGAGAATAACACAGAGGTCACAGAGGTCACCAGTAGAGGTCACGGAGGTCAACTCATAGGAGGTTAATCAAGAGGTCATCACCCAGGTCACTCGAACCCTGGCCGCCCAGTCGCCTCTACCGGGTGTGACTACATATGACCTCCAACTTCGGAAGGTCATAACTCCTTCGTTCTAACTCCGCTGGTATGACTCTATGGAAATCCTATCGAAGTCAAGAATTCATTCATATTCCCGAGAGGATAGTGTGTGTCGACCAGGTTTCGCATCGAAGCCATCGAGGTCGTCAGCTTGGTCGGGTAAAATTAATGATGACCTCCAACTTCGTAAGGTCATATCCTTCGCCCAAACTGCTGGTGTTCTTGACTCTATGGAAAACCCATCGAGTCAAGAATCCATCTATATATAGTTTGTCGTAAATTGGAACTCATATTAAACTTAAAATTTGATCCCAACTTTTCAAAAACCACTAGCACACAAATAATATTGTTCTCAATTTGTTTTGAATAAGCGGCTTCCTGATTTAAGAGAAACCTGTAAACTCGAGATTGAGACTCGGTGACTTGAACCAAAGTGCAAAGCTTTTGGGTTTGTTCTACCGACTTCTATTCCTCGTTTCAAGTTTTTCAGCATGTTTTATTCTATATTTCCTATTCTCGTTTCAATATTTGAAATGCTTGTTCTAAATGCATAAGAAAGGCATATTGAATTGTTTTAAATGATTTGAAGAAATTGATTGTAAAATGTTTGCATATGAAAATTGCATGACTATTGAAAGTGAACTATTTATACAAATGTACATATTGTACTGTACTTTGCTATAAAGATCTTCAACGCCCTTTAATAGAATGTTAAACCGCTTAGTTCGTATTGGGCGATGATTGGTATACTAATAGTCAAATAGCAATAATCGCGAACGACAGTATTGATGTGTCACTCCGATCATTAGGCCCAACGGACCGCTTCAAGAAGTGTTCACTAATTGGATTTTTAATAACTACGCCAGCCTCCAACGGACCGTACCGTGTTATAAAACTGCTTTTATACCGGATCAGCCCAACGGGACCGCGGTCGCGACTCGATATCCCGATATCAAGACATAGTTAAATTCATTAAGCGGGCATAATTGAATTGATCGGGCATAATCGACCGATTGCGTAATCGAATTGAATTGCGTAACTGAATTGAATTCTGTATATAACCGAATTGATTTCGAGATTTTGAAATATTGAATATGAAAGTGATTTTTGGGATGATCAATGAACCATAACCGATTGTATATAAAAACAAGTATATGTATTGTATTGCTACTGATCATCCATAAAGATTTGAAAGTTTTGAATTGTTAAATTCAGCGATTTGATTTAAATTGAAATCGAGAATGAATTAGAGAACCACTAAGCATGAAAATGCTTAACGATTGTTTTACCAACGCAGTGCATCGAGTGATGATAAGCGACGAAAGCGACCCAAGATCGAGAGCGCCGAGTCATAAAGAAGGAAATTTCAAAGTACGTCCGATACGTGTATTCATTTCATATTTTCTTTCGATATTGATATTATGTAAAAACACTAACTCGAACATCTATTTTCAGAATCATTTTAGGTGTCACTTTGAATGCCTTTCATTGTAAATTATTTTTGTTTAAATGTAAATTGTTTTTAAGGGGTTTTGTCCACTTTTTGAAATCGGTCGCAATTATATGATTTTGAGGATTTAGTGCTACTGTGTGGCATCCCTTAATTCTGGTCGATTCGCCAAAACTGGTCGGGCCGAAAGGTCCCACAGGCAAAGTACAAATCATGGAAACTTTAATTAGTTGAAGGATAATAATAATAATTACCATAATGGTTCAGTGAAGCCTAAAATTTTCTAGATCTCAGATGATTTAAACTGACCACTCAAGTAATCTGCCTGAATCTATCGACCTAGAAAGTTTCATTAATTCTAAGACAAATAGGAATATTTTACGATTTTGGTGATAAGCCTGCCAATGACTCGTGTGGATCTAGATATTTAATAGAATCTCGTGGAGTCATGAAATAACTGTGAGTTAAGTTCGGCTAAAATAATTGAACTGAAAAAATAAATTTTTTTCAAAGCGTAAACGTAACCTAATGAAACATATAAGCTATGTATCCAAATAATAATAATAATAATAATAATAATAATAATAATAATAATAATAATAATAAGAATAAATAACAATAAATAAAGGATAGAAATAAACAAGGAAAAGTGAAACGGACAGAGTGTGCATGAGAGGAGAGACAAAGATATTTTATTTCTTCTTCTTTTTGCTTCTCTTTAAGATCTACGGAAATTGGATCGTAGATTTTTATCGGAGTAGAAGGCAAGGTAATTTGCGCAACGAGCTACAAGGTGAGTTAACATTCAAAACCTTAGCGTTTCGTCAAACTCCAAGAAGTAGAGAATTTTCCTACTTATGTTATTTTTAGCTTAAAGTCTATGTAATGACTTGAAATTTTCTTAGAGGCCGTGAGATACCGTAAATTTTAGTCCCAAAATTTTTGGACTGAGTTTACGAATTTTGAGGAATTTTCAAGACGCTTTCGTACACCGGCCGACTTCGTGGACTATTTTCTGGATACCAAGTTGAAATTTCGTGGATCGTATTGACAAATCCGACATAATTTCAGAAATGTTTTAGTGTTTTTAGACTCTATGGAAAGTCCCTTGAGTCTAGAATCTAGTCATATGCCTGTGAATAGCATTTGGTGCCCACATATTTTCTGAAAAATTTAATTGTAGCACCAAGTGTACAAATTGCTTGGTTGTGTTGACGTGTGTGGTCTAATACATCAAATGTGTAGGGTAAATGGGCGAGGCGGAGAAATTGTAAGTCGTACTAATTGCTATAACCGGAAAAGGAGTGTTCTAAACCTATTTTTCAATACTAGTGTATTATTTATAAATCGTTTTACACTGGTATGTTATGGTTTTAAATTATTAAACCATATTTCAAGTAAGCAATGGTTTTAAGTATTAAACCATATTTCAAGTGCAAGCAATGGTTTTATAGTATTAACTGATATTTAAATTAAAAACCATATTTCAAGCAATGGTTTTAAATTAAGTAAACCATATTTCAAGCAAGCAATGGTTTTAAAGTGTTAAAACAGCTATTTCAAGCAAGCAAAATTATATTTTTATAAATCAGGCCTTAAGAAAATCCCTAGTTTAAGCAAGCATACCGGCCGAGGTATTCAGACGCGTAATAAAGGAAGGTGATTACGATTTCATTGTATTTATATTTGCCTGGCTCAAGAAAACTTTAGCTCGCGCGCACGGCATATTAGAGGAGGTCGCGGGCACGTGACTAGTGGTATATAGGGTTAGCGCACAATTTTGTGAGTATGGTGACGTAGACACGAGGTCTTTCCACCATATTTACCGGAAAAGGTGATGTGGACACAAGGTCCTTCCGCCGGCACGGTCGAGGCCCAGGTTTCCCGTGTTTACTAGGGTACAACAAGCAAGAAAGGCCTCCAGTGGTTGATCTTGATTTATAAGCATTTTTCTGCAGCTTTTAAAATCAATCTACCTGTAAGCAAGGGGTTATTTTATGAAAAGTTTTTAGAAACTTTTACAACAAAAGCAAACATAGTATGAAATTTTTAGAAACTTAAAGCAAGGCAGCAGCTTCAAAAGCCGAAACTTTTATAACAAAGCAAGTAAGGTTTTCTGAAAATGTCTTGTAAAATATATTTTTACAATTTTGAGACATTTTTAGAAAAAGCAAGCATTTTATAAAGCATACACTCACTGAGCTCGTTTAGCTCATTATTTTCTTGTTTTAAAAACTATTTTCCAAGTACATGCACGTGATGTCTGGACATATTAGATTCTCCCCGACTTAGTATAAGTGTTGCATTAACTAACTTTTTGTAAGAAAATACTTGGAACTTATATAGTTGTGTATATGTATGTACATTTTGGTTTATGAAAATGTGATTGAGCCTCGAGGCTCTTTGTAGAAGAAGTAAGCCAGAAGGTCATGTTTTGCAAGTGTAAACCCAGATATACAGGTTTTGGGATATGTCCTCAGATGCAGCCAAGTATGTCACGAAATTTTATAAAATCACAAGCTTTACAAAAGAAAAAAATTTATACGGGTTTTCAACGAAGCAACACGGCTTCGCTTCACAGATTCTCTAGTCATTGAAGTAATCTGGTCAGTTTTTCACGGCCGCACACCGCCCCGCTAGTAGGTGTGTCGTTGCACGCAGCCGAAGGTCTTAGGAAGCCTGTGTTATTAAGCACCATAGTTTCTTATACACTATTTTACACTATTGGCAACCACACATTTTCAAATTCAAAGTACATACATTTTAAGTGTTTCAAAGTACTAAACAGTTGATTTTTGCAAATAAAGCACTATGTCAGGCAGAGGACGTTGAGGTCGTCCTAGGAGAGCCATTCTAGAGGCTTTCGAGCCCCGCAAGACTGGGAGAGGGGTTGAGCACTAATTGTTCTACTTCACCGCTCCATGAATCAACCCACAACAGGTCTGCCAGACTCATCTAGGCCACTGTGAGGGTTCTCAAGTTCCGGATTGTTTATCGTGCCGGTGGCACAAATTGCTCGTATAGTAGCTATAGCGATCAAGTTAGCAAGTCGCGAGCCTCAACTAATTTCTTACTACCACCCCGAGAGGTTCTTAAATAGCCTAGGAGGTCTATAGAGAGAGCGCAGAGGTCAAGTGCCAAGCCACATGACTACAAAGGGCGCATCCAGAGGCAGCTCGTTATATCGGGACAGAGTAAACAAGATTTTACGTAAAGCATGGGCTACAGCAGATGATCGAGGGTCTTGCTTTTCTGTGTTTTCCTCGATGGAAGATGTGGCTAAGGGATTGGTGGGATGCCGTGGATAAGAGGTATCCTGATGGTATGTCATGGGACTAGTTTCAGCAAGAGTTTACTGAAAGATTCTTTCCTCATAGTCACAAGGATTCAAGATCGAGGAGCAGAGTTACGCAGGTCGAGGTGCAGCCGGGAACTACTTGAAGTTAGGATCAATGAGGCCTCAGCCCCAGTGACACCCCAGTATTCCTCTCAGTCTGCGGAGGTGTCGAGGTGACATTTTCGGGGATGTAAGAGATATAAGATACGACAAGCTTTCCATCAAGGCCAGAAGGCCATTTCATTAAGAAGTGTCCCCGCTGATTATGCAGAGACATCGCAGCACCTAGCTACCCTCGGGCACCAAAGACGAGCACTCAGAGGTCTTCAGTGAGAGGTTTCGAGCGTAGGGGCTACAGCCATGCGTAGAAAGGCCGTTGTAGAGGTAAAGTAAAGGCCCTGTGGACGTAGACAAAGACCTATACTCAGGCCAAAGTTTATTCTGTGACTCAGCAAGATGCAGATGCAACTCCAAATGTGGTTACTGGTATTATTTCAATCCTTGATCATGATGCATATATATTAGTGGACCCAGGAGCCACGCATTCATTTGCATCCAGGCCTTTCTTAGATCACTTCCAGATGTGAGACCCAAATGATTATTCACGTATGAGAGTTTCCCTTCCAAAGCAGAGATCCGCATTCTGGTTACAGAGTAGTCGCAGATAGCAGAGTTCGATTAGGGGAGCCAGAGTTCCCAACGGATCTTTGCGGGCCTTAGATATGAGGGATTTGATGTGGATTCAGCACGGATTGCTGTCTGCCATAGTGGCCACATTAGATTGTTATAAAAGGAAGTAAAGTCAGACAGTTAGGAAATTGGAGGTAAAGTTAAGGGGAATACGTAGAGAGGTCTTTTCTAGTATGATCTCCACCATGGCAACGAAGAGGATGCTGCGTAAGGGTTGTCAGGGTTATCTAGCTTATGTATGGAGACATTCAGCCGCAGGGGACTCAGTGATGAGATCTCCCATTTATTGTGAGAGTTCCTGCATGATATCGCGCAGATTATCTCCGATAGAGAAGTGGAGTTCACCATTGATTTGATTTTCTGCCGATCACCCATTTCCATTCCTCCCATGCGACTGGCCTCCCGCAGGTCGAGGAGCTTAAGCCCGGGGCTGAAGAGTTATCGAGTAAGGATTCATTCGACCGAGCATATCCCCACCGGGAGCTCCAGCCTCTTCGTGGAAAAAGAAAGGTGGGAGCTCAGGGTCAGTATAGATTATGTGCAGCTTGAATAGAGTTACCATCCGCAATCGCATTCACTCTAGATCGAAGGAGTTATTCGATCAACCTGTGGGTCTCAAGTGTACCCAAGATAGATTTGCGTCGGTATCACCGCTTGAGGGGTGCGTGAGGGTGATGTTCCTGGCGATCGCATTCATGACACGCTACGCATTATGAGTTTTCGTGATGCCATTTGGTTTGACTAATGCCCCGCAAATATGGCGGATTTGATAAATCGGGTATTCCACCGTATTTGAATAGGTTTGTCATGTTCCTTATCGATGATATCCTAGTGTATTCATGCAGTCCGCATCAACATTCGTAGCACCTAAGGATTGTGTCGAGACCCTAGCGAGCCGTTTACGCTGTTGGCGCGCTACTCAGGGCTTAACAGGTGGCATTCCAGGTTATGTGATCTTTAGCCGTATGGGTGAGCGTGATCCCTAGAAAATAGAAGTCAGGTGTTTGAAATCGCCAAAGAATGTGTTAGAGGCTCAAGCTTCCTCGGGTTTGAAGCAGGCATTACAGAAGCTTCATTAAGTGTCTTCCAGATAAAGTGTACTCTCACTCAACTGTCACAAGGAAAAAGATGTCAAGATGATTGGGTGGATGCCTACCAGCCAGAGTTTCAGGAGTTGAAGGGTGATTGACTTCATCTCCAGCTCTAGCTACGAATGGGAGTAGATGGTTCAGGTTTACAGCTGATGTTGTACTTTGGCCTTGGTCAGGCTTTGCACGCAGTAATGATGTGAGTGATTGTAGCGCTGTGGTTTGCCTTGAAGATATGGAGGCATTACTTATCTAGTGCTCCTTGCAGGATCTTTACAGATCTTAAGAGTCTTCAATATATTTTCATTTAGAAAGAGTTAAACTTGAGGCAAAGAAGATGACTTGAATTGATTAAGCACTCACGACTAACTATCGAAATTGATCCAGAAAAGCGAATGTCAGAGCGTATGCCCGAGTAGACTCGCCGCAGAGTTCTTCTTTGCTTCATATGAGATCGTGCTATCTTCCACTATTGGTGGATCCGTGAGCTTAGGGGTATATTGGAGGCCGAGATCTCGTGAGCATTGTTAGCCACATTTCATGTTAGACCTCTCCTAGTGGATCGATTCGGCGGTGGCAACTGGCAGGATCCACAGATGATTGCTTTAAGGAAAAGATAAAAAATGGAAAGAAAGTGAGTTTCAAATCGTGATGACGGCATGATAGTGAAAGGGCAAATAATGTGCTAGAGAATGGCGAGTCAAGAGAGACATTATAAGAAGACATTCATTTGCTTATGTTATGCATCCAGTAGCATTTCAAGATGCATGTGACTTTGAAAGAACACACGTGGAACGGGATGAAGAAAGAAATCGCAGGGTTTCGCTCTAGATGCCTAACCTCACAATGTGTGAAGGCAAGCATCGAGGTCCGGCAGTGGGGAGATATACATCTCATTCCAAGATGGAAATGGAGAAGATCACTACGATTTGCGGACAGTCTTCCACTTGACCGAGGCAACATGATGCCATATGGGTGATAGTTGGATCGATCGACGAAGTCCTGCCATTTTCTCGCCGCTAATGTTGAGGATTCTCCTCGAAAGCTGGGCCTGGGCTTGTATGTGGGATGAGATAGTGAGACTTCATGGGGTTCCAGCCTGGAGAAGCTCATATCGAGACCCTGTGTTCACATCCACCCTTTCTACTTCAAGCCAGCAAATTTTTAGGTACTCGCCTACATCTCAAAGACAACATTTCATCCTCGTATTGCATGGCTGGGTCGAGAGAACCATTCAGACGTTAGAGGATATGTCAGAGCTTGTGTGATAGGATTCATGGGAGTTGGGATACTCATTTACACCGATGAGGTCGCCACAACAATGTACCCATCATGCCAAGATAATAGATGACCCATTTCCGAGGCGTTGTACGGTAGGAAATGCAGTGGACTCAGCAGGCCGGGATGAGGTTGGTGAGAGGAGACTGGTAGGCCCTGAATTAGTGCATATCACTTCAGAGAAAGTGAAAGTTGTTCATGATAACTTGAAGATAGCAAGAGATAGACAGAAAAGTTATGCGGACAACCGAAGACTCATAGCCAAGATAGGACCTAAGATTCCTAAAGATTTCAAGGGTGTTTCGAGATTTGGGAGGCGAGGTAAGCTCAGTCCGAGATTTATAGGACCTTATGAGATTGTGAGCAAGGTGGGGCCAGTAGCTTAGAGGTTGAAGTTACCCCCAGAGTTATCTAGGATTCATGACACCTTCTATGTGTCGATGTTAAAGAAATACATCCCAAATCCTTCACATGTGTTGAGAGAGCAGCCAATGCAACTAAAGGAGAACCTGACTTATGAGGAAACACCTATGCAGATTATAAATCGCAAGGAACATGTGTTGAGGAGTAAAGTGATTCCTTTAGTTAAAGTCCTATGGAGGAATCATGAGGAGAGAGAGTACCTACTGGGATCCGTGAGGCCCGTATGTTCTTGTATCGCATCCTCAACTATTTTCTGATTGAGGTATTTTCCTTTCCTTTGAGTTTAGTTTGTTCTTTTCGAGTACGAAATGTTCTAAAGGAGGGAGGATTTGTAACACCCCGTCCCGAGATGGTGTACGGTATGTGTAACCGTAGGGTCGTACATGTGTACCAAGAGCTTCCTTAATTATTTGAGTGTCATAGTAGTATTTTTTAAAGTTGTTTTTAATGATGAAATTGTAAAGTTTTTAAAGCATTGGCATTTTTGTAATTAAGGAAATGGGAGGGGTGAAAGTACAAAACATGGAAACTTTAATTAGTTAAAGGATAATAATAATAATAATAAATTGTCATAATGGTTCAAGGAAACCTAAAAAATCTAGATCTCGGATGACGAAACGGACTAAAATGCTAATTTGTCTCACAAATCTAAGAACTCAGAAAAGTTTCATTGAATTCGAGACAAATAAATATTTATATGATTTTCTGGTGATATGCCGTCGCCAATGACTCCAGGGACGAGATTTTTACGAGAATCTCAGGAGTCATAAAATAACTGGAGTTAAGTTAAGTTAAAATAAATTAAACTGAAAAGAAATAAGTTTTTTTGGGGTAGAAACGAATCTGAATAAGATAATATAAGCTATGTATTCAAATAAAAATAATAAAAGATAAAAAAAAAGATAAAAATCAAAAAGGAAAAGTGAAACGAACAGTGTGTGCGTGAGAGGAGAGACGAAGATTTTTTATTTTTTCTTCTTTTTGTTTTTCTCTAAGATCTACGGAAATCGGATAGTAAATTTTTATCGGAGCAGAAGGCAAAGTTGGTCTGCACGATGAGAGCTACACGTGAGCACCAAAATCTTAGCGTTTCGTCAAACTCTAAAAGATAGGGAATTTTCCTACTTGTGTTATTTCTAGCATAAAGGCTATGTAATGGCTTGAAATTTTCTTAGAGGCAACGAGATGCCGTAAATTTTAGTCCCAAAATTTTTGAACTTAGTTAATGAATTTTTAGGAATTTCAGACGCTGCATACCGCCGACTTCGGATCGTTTGACGCTGTGTTGAAATTTCGTGACGTATTCGACACCGACATAATTTTCGTAAATGTTTTCAAGAGTTTTTGACTCTATGGAAAGTCTCTTGAGTCTAGAATTTTAGCCATATGTTCGTGGAATAGCATTTGGTGCCTACATATTTTCTCGGTACCAATCAGAAGGACAAAGTGTGTAAATTGCTTGTCAGGATTAACGCGCGTGTCTAATACATCGAATGTGAAGGGTAATAGCGAAGAAATTGTGAAGTCGTGCTTAATTGTTGTAACCGGAAAAGTGAGTGTTCTAAACTCTATTTTTAAATACTAGTGTATTGTTTATAAATCGTTTTACGCTGGTATGTTATGTTTTTAAATTATTAAACCATATTTCAAGCAAACAATGGTTTTAAAGTGTTAAACCTTATTTCAAACAAGCAAAAATTATATTTTTATAAATCAAGCCTTAAGAAAATCCCTAGTTTAAGCAAACATACCGGTCAGAGGATTCCGTACGTGCACGGTGAAGTTAGGACATGATTTCATTACATTTTAGATTTACCTGGTTGGCAAACTTAGCTCATGCATTATGGCATATTAGAGGAGGTCGTGGCACGTACTGGGGTATATAGGGTTAGCGTGCTAGCTAGAGTATGGTGACGTAGACACGAGGTCTTTCCACCATATTTATCGAAAAAGGTGATGTGGACACAAGGTCCTTCCACCAGCATGGTCGAGGCCCAGGTTTCCCGTGTTTACTAGGGTATAGCAAGCAAGAAAGACCTCCAGTGGTTAATCTTGATTTATAAGAACTTTTCATACAGTTTTAAAATCAACCACTGGTAAGAAAGATTTTACGGTAAAGTTTTTAAACTTTACAACAAAACAAGTATAAGATGAAAAGTTTTAGAAACTTTCAAAGGAAGCAAGCAAGGGGGCTATGAAGGTTTTAGAAACTTTAAAGAAAGCAAAGTTAAGTAGTTTTGAAAAGTTTTAGAAACTTTTATAGCAGTTAGTATGGTTTCTGGAAATGTCTTGTAAAATATATTTTTGATAGCTATATATTTTCTTAAAAAAGTAAGCATTTTATAAAAAGATACACTACCTAATGCTGAAGATTATTTTCCGCTTTTCTTAAAATCTATTTTCTGTGGTAATGTGCACACCCTGACCGAGACATATTAGGATTCTCCTGACTTCTAGTATAAGTGTTGTATTAACTAACTTTTGTAAGAAAATACTTGGAACTTGTATAGTTGTGTATATGTATGTACATAGTTTTGGTTTATGAAAATTTGATTGAGCTTGAGGCTTTTTGAAGAAGTGTCAGTTGGCCGTCATGTTTTAAAGTGTAAATGTATAGGTTTGGGATATGTCCCCAGATGCGCTGTTATGCTGCCGAAATTTTGGCAAAATCTCAAGTTTACAAAGAAAAATTTATACGGATTTCAGTAAGCAACACTTACTTCGCTTCACGTGATTCTCTAGTCGCCATAACTACCGGGTTTCGTAAAGGCGCGCACACCGCCCCTCGCTAATGTGGGTGTGTCATAATGATTTAGATCACATTTGGTGTTACATTGTGTGGCAGAATCGATGAAGACTGGCGATGATGCATGGATGAGTCTTACCTCATTCCATAGCATAGTTTAAACATCGTGAAGATAGGTATACAATAACCTGGTGTATTTTGACGTGGATTCGTTGACACAAAGACAACTTGTTATCAGAGCATAGGTAGACGACTACCTAAGGCTTGTATGTCTGATACCAGCGATATAGCTTGGTATCGTGAATTGTTGATGTGGAATGGCGTAAGTATCAGATGTACACTTAGCGGGAGGAAGCCAGAGAATTTTTACTTCTATCGATGCTCACCTTGCGTGGCGGCTCTATCCGGACCGCTAAGTATGAAGAAAGCCGACATGTGGCTTCAGGGAAGAATTTTTGTAAATTAAATGTTTGGAACAAAACTAAAATCAAGCATGTAAACGTATGTAATAGAGTTGGGATTAAACTCCAGATTATCAGATAGCAACTCAGATGTTAAATCATGGGTCCTTATCATGGGACTCAACAGCGTGGTGTCGGGTTATGCGACATCCACAGGTATTTCCAAGGGTTGATGGTGGATCAACGAATCCCTAGGTTTTGGGGCGTCACAAGTAGGACAATTATACTTGATATGATCCCAAATTCCTTGAACAAAATGACACTATTTAAAAATATGATCAATATTTTCACTACTCTCATTGCACATATGACAAGTGTTTGTTATTTCTAACTTTCTAGCAATTAAAAATTCACAAGTGGGGAGGTCTTCTCTAAGAACTAACCAAGGAAAACCTTTATTTTCGGCAATAAATTCAATTTCCATAACAAATTTGGAATTTTATGTCTGGATGCACTTAAGGTTTTCTCATTGCCTAACTTGTTGATTTAAGAGTAAACTTCTCATCTTAATCGAAACCCCACAATATTCTATCCTCTATATAACTATAAGAAATAGGTATTGCTTTAATATAAGTTATCACAGTTATAGGGAGAATACTTGAAATTTAATGAATATTTCATTCCTTAGTCTCATGATTTATAAAATCATATACTTTACCATCCAAACTTGAAATTGAATGAATATTTCATTCCTTAGTCTCATGATTTATAAAATCATGCATTTTAGCATCCAAATTAATATATCAGACATTATCACCACAAGAGAAACAAGAGGCACCATATAAACCCAATAATATGTCCAAAAACAAACTTTCCTACCATCTCCTATACACCATTTTAGGTTAGCCTCAATATACTTTCTATGATTAATTATTTCTTTCCACACATCCTTTTTGGGAATCCTGAAAAGTTGTTGTCTTGAACATTTTTATTCCACATGATCCTTGCCCAAATGCTATTTTTATCTATGAGAATTCTCCAACCTAATTTAGTTATTAAAGCTTTACTAACATCATTATTTTTTCTAATTCCTAAGCCTATTTCAATTTCGTTTACAAACATCATTATTGAGATCTTACAAAACACCTTATACCTAAGGTTTAGTTGGATTTTTTATCAAATATTTTATCATATTTTTTAAATTAGCAAATTCTGTATTGATTTCAGGTCTTTTCATCATAATTTTTCAAATAAATTGAAATGGGAAGCTCGTATAGGGGTGGTAATTCGTGTCGATGGGTCGTGTTCATGTCGCACAATGTACGACCAGCCACCGCACGAATCGCGTCACCCGCCAATCCAAACTGACACGACAATAAACGCACAACATCTACTGAACCCAAACTCAACTCATTTATTATTCATGTTAGCGTATCAACAATTTAATACGACTCCATTTAATTTAATACTATTTAAAATAATAAGAATTATAATTAATCATCCTTACATGTTTAACACAAATAACTTATTGAATTTAACATGTTTGTTAATTTTATTAGTTAAATTAATAGGAATTATAATTAATAATCCATATTTAACATAAATAACTTATTAAATAGGTTAATTAATTAACATAATAATTAAACGGATCAATTTGGGTCAAATTGCAGCTAGGGATAGTCAACACCGACATTTACTCCATTTATTAAACGTGTTGGGGGTGTGTCACGAATATGGACTCCAAACATGATTATACTTAACCCAAACCCGCAAAAACCGTGTTGAGTTCGTGTCGTGTTCACGTGTCATGTCAAATTTTGTCTACCCAAACTCGTAACATAGTTTTCCTTAAATAAATAACAAGGAGGTGACTTTGAACATAATTTAGGCAAATGTACTTACCTTCAACCTCCACAAAAAAAAAAAAAAAAAAAATTGTAATAAAACCCTAGCCACTCCCCCTACCTCTTTCTCTCTTCGCGACTATTTGCAGAGCTCTTCCTCTGTGAATTAACGAGTGATCTCTGTCTCCAAACTACAGTTATTAAATTCTCTATCTTACTCTCCCTGTGGACCCATGTTTTTCACATGCATCCTTACTCGATAGTGAGACTCGCTTTTTATTGTCAAAAACATATTTTCTAAAAAATAATCGAAGTCGCCACTTATTTTGTTTTAATTTTTTTGGGCGACACAAAATAGTTAAATAAATCCCATGTGACTTCTTTATTTAGGGTAATATATGTCTGCGAAAAACCAAATCCAAATCTGATATGCTACCTATCGAAAATAAGACGAGAGTGAGCGGTAGCAGTCCCTTAAGCCTCAGATAAAACGGTCTCTACTAAATAAGTTTAAGAAACTATGTCAATTAATTAATTAATTATGGATACCAAGAAAATGAATCTTATGAATCATTGTATAGAAAAAAATGGCAAAACTAAATCAAAATAATATACATGATATTTGACAAGTAAATCATGTAAGTTAACTTATTAAAAGGAATCCTTATTTGAAAGAATTCTAAACTTATTTATTTACAAGAAGTCGAATTTCATTTTCAAAATAAAATTATTTTTATTTATTTTATAAAAAATAATTTGTTAAAAATCAATTCCGTAATTAAAAAAAATGGCTTATTTATCTATGTTATTAATTATCTAGAAAGAGAAAAAAAAATACTTTAATCATTTAATAAAATTTCATTCGCTTTATATTAAATAAATAAAATTTGAAGGATAAAATTTTAAAGAGTTTTAATTGAAAATTTTATTAAAAATCCCATTCATTCAATGAGAGCTAGATTAATTTGTTTTTTTGCAAATAAAGCAATAGAATTAGAAACTTTAACGTATTAAAGGTAAATAAATACCTAAAACTGAATTTGTATATATATATATTTTTAAATAAAAAAGTTTAATAGTTTGGTCTTAATAAAATGTTTAGAAAAATATTATTTAACAAATAAATGTTCTAATACAAGAAAATGGTAAAAATATTTCCTTTTTTTCTTCTTCAAATTATAATTATTATTGTTTGTTTCAATAAATGAAAAAGGGTTCCTAAAAAATTTTAAAATATAAATTATTTGAAGAAAATGACCAACTTTATTTAATGAAAACTATTTCAGTGCAATTTTATTTTGGGACAAAGTTGACTTTTATATCAAATAAAAGATTTATAAAAAAAAAAAAAAGTTTCCTATTGACTTCATTTAAAAATAATAATAATAAATTTTATTAAAACTTAAAAGGAAAGAAGAAAAAAAATATATTTAAGATGACGCTTTTCAACCTGAACCCACTGAGCTGCGTTGGGACCATTGGCCACCCGTCGTCTCGGCGCTGGACTCAAAAACAAGCAACGAAAAGGATCGGCAGGGTCGCTTCGCTGCCTCCGATGCCTAAGCCATTCCTTCTTATGGAAGCAGAAGATCAACTACTTAGTAATTAAGTTTCATAAAGCAGAGCAAACACAGACTCTTTCACCGATGGGGTGGCCTAAAGATTTATAATTACTTATCACACAACTTTCCTAGTCAATGATGACATTGAATAATATCTTTCCTTATCGAGGATGATATTTATATCTTCCCACTCCATGAGATTTTTTCCTTATCGTAAACCGATTAATAAAGCGATAATCACGACTTTCCTAGTTTGATGATGATACGATATTCCTCCCATCGGTGCGAGAGATTTTCTTTCCTTATCATAATCGATTAATAAAAGCGATAATTGACGCACTCTTCAGTCAAGATGACGATACAATATTCCTCCTATCAGCGAGAGATTTTCTTTCCTTATTGTTACCAGATTAATAAGTGGATAATTTGATTACAATAATTAGAAATATTATGTTTTCCTAATTGGTGGATCGGGTATTTTCTTTAAAACGAATTCTTTGATTACATTACTCCTCATTTTTTGAATGGTGAATTAGCCCTCGTTCAGCCTATTGGGATGTCATCAAGTGGCCCAAAGACTGTACTAGGCCCGGCTTCTTAATCCCTTCTTAAGCCTAGCATTTGGGCTCATGTTCTGGGCCTGCGCCCCTATTATTTTAAACCCCATCAGTTGCCCCCCTGAGCCTTTGGCTAAAGCGGGCGTAGGCAAGGGCTATATTGCTTCTGACATTGACTTTTTGCTGATATACCGGGATTTGTTGATTAATATTGTTTCACTAAATTAAGATGTTTGGTCTTGGGTCTGCCTTAGTCATTTAGGTCCCCAAACCGAGCTACTGTGCCTGTGGCTATTATGCCTCTGCCACCAGTTTCGAAAACTAAGCTACAGGCTCCTAGCGCCGAGGCCTTCCCCGAAATAAGAGCTCTACAACCGAGCCGGGCCCCGGATGCTAAGGCCTTCCGGAAATGCTTCGAAACCAAGCTACAGTGGCTCTGGCGCCTGAGGTGTCTTCCCCGGAAGCATATTAAGCTCGCAACCGAGCCACCGGGCTCCCGCGCTAAGGCCTCCGATCTATTAAGCCCGCAAACCGAAAGCCGCCAGTTCCTGCAGCGCTAAGGCCTTCCTAAGTTGTTGCTTGCAACCGAGCCACGGCCTCGCGGGCGGCGCCTTCCCGAAATGTTGCTTCCTAAAATCGGTTACCAGCTCCCGAAGCATGGTTTCGCGGTCAGTTGCCTGGTCGCGCTCGCAACCGAAAGCACCGGGCCCGTGAGCTGCCATGGCCTCGCGGGCTACTCGACTCGGTCGCTGCTTCCACGAACCGGAAGCACGGCTCCCGAAATTACATGGCCCGTACATTCGCCTTTGAAAGCTGTTGCTTCTACGAATCGAATCCATCGGGCTCCCGAGCTACATGGCCCGCGGCTACTCGTCGGAGTTGTTATGCTCGCGAACCGAAGCACGCCCGAGCCATATGGCTCGCGGCTACTGCCTTTCAGCTATTGAACTCGCAACCGGAAGCATGGCCTGCTTAAGCGCTTCGCTTCTTTTTGAGCCAGCAGCTCGCAACCGAAGCACGGCCCTGTTACATGGCTCACAGGTTACTTGGCCTTTTTTTGCCATAACCTTCGCGAATCGAGATATCGTCACAGCCATGGCCTGCATATTTCGCCAGCTATTACGCTCGCTAATCTGCTTACTAGTTCCTCGAACTACATGGCTCCATGGTTATCGCCTTCAGCCGTTAGTGCTCGCTTCCCGAAGCTATCGGGTTTCGGAGCTACATGGTACCATGGCTACTTCGCTTTGCCGAGTCAAGCAGCTCGCAAACCGGAAAGCATGGCTCCTGGCGCCTACATGGCTCGTGGGATACTGCCTTTTAAGCTATTAAGCTCGCGAACCGAAGCATCGAGCTCCCGAAGCTACATAGCCCGCAGTGGCTACTTGGCCTTGAGCCGTTACGCTCGCGAATCGAAAGCACGGGCTCCCGAGCTACATGGCTCCGCGGGCTACTGGCCTTTTTGAGCTATTACGCCCGCGAACCGAGTTATCAATTCCTGGGTTGGGCGCCGGTCTGCGGCTACTGGCCGCTTGGAAATGTTATGCTCTATGAACTGAGCTACAGCCCGTGGCTACTGGGCTCTTTTGAAAGCTAGCTCCGAGCCAGTTACTGGCTCCATGGCTACTGGCTCTTTGAGTCGTTACGCCTACAAACCGGAAGCACGGGCTCCGTGGCTACCGCCTTTCAGCTAGTCCCCACATACGGCTCGCGGGCTACTGCCTTTTTGAGCTAGCTCCCCGAGCCGCATGGATCCGTACACTCGCTGAGTCGCTACGCTTATGCAAACGGAGCTAACTGGCCTGCGGCTACTTGGTCGCTTGAGCTGGGCCGATCCACATGGCCCGTGGCACTTCACTGAGCTGGGCCCCAGCCGTATGGCCTCGCTACTCGCCTGGTCGTTACGCCCAGAACCCGAGCTACTTGGCCCCCGGGCGCCGAGGCCTTCCCGATCCGTTAAGCTCGCAACCGAGCTACTGCCCCGGGCGCCAAGGCTTTCGAAGTTGTTGCTTTACAAACCGAGTTACGGGCTCCCGGCGCTAAGGCCTCCCCGCGAGCCGAATCCTCCACCTCCCCACAAACCCCCGTGAGATTACATGTGGATTTCTCCTAAAGGCTACCGAGCGCCGAACTGGGTCGGGTCGACGAGGTGGTAGTGGTCGACTCGCCCCGCCTTCGAGGCTACGACGGGCTGAGATGTCCGGCGTCGATCAAGACCACCCTCTTTAGCCGGATGCGCCGTCCGGTTTCGCGGCTCCATGATCTCGTGGAACTCGGGCCGTGCGATTTGGTGTCGCTTCTAGTGTGGATCCGATCATGGCAATTTCGTGAACCTTCATGCCGCACTCGCGTAGACTCGCATAATCGAGGCCGCCGAGGGGTGTGTACCGCTGAGGTGAATACCGCTGTTGCAAACAGATGAGGTGGTCCCTCGCGATCCTGACGCTCCTCTCTTGTGGGACCGTCGCTTGCTCGCCTCCCAGGATCTCTGGTTCCTCGTCACGGCCTCTCGGGCTTTGTTCTCTTTGCCACCCCGCTCCTTTCCTTTGAGAACAAGAGCTGGCTGGGAAAGCGCGGCTTTTCACGCCGATATATTTCTCTGTTGCCAGACTCTGGCCGCCGGCCTCGAGGGTTCTTGAGACGGAGAACATAGGATCTTTCGACGCACCCCCAACCCCGTAATGAAAGCAAGAATTCGCGAACTTCTCAGATAGGGATATTGTCATGGACTAGCAAGATATATACAAATTTATGACACCACAGCAAGCGACTATCATTTCAATCCCCAACAATAATGCCATGAAACTCGCTTTTATTATATTTCCTTTACAATTATACTCATTAAAATCGGTTTCCTTAAGATTAGATAAATTTCTTTCTGATTTTGATCCAAGATCCTCGCAAGTGCAATGTGTCGAATAAGTAATAAATGGATGAAACCAGGAGACGATCCTACGTAGATCTCAAGAATTATCAATCAACTACCCCACCAATCAAATTTCACACTATTTTCGACTTTTAAACCAAGTAATTGAAATCATCACTTTAGAAGCTCCAAAACATACAAGTCTAAGATATGGAATGAATAAATAAATAAACCTAAATTTAAAAGAATAGAAGAATAGTAATGAAAAATAATCGGATCAAACCATTATCTTTTAAAGGAAACATTGAAGAATAATATTGTGAAAAATCAATTTCTACGTAGTACTTTTATAAATTTTGCTTCATGAAACTACGTGATTTTAAATCATTCCAGGAATATGGTAGTGCAAATAGACTTCCAAACTTCATCGTTTCATCATCTTAATTTTCCGATTCTTTTCAAAGACAGAATAGACAACTACTTAATCAGGTTGCCTTGTTCGATATTTTCTTTTCAATACTTAATACCGTAACGTGACTATAAACCAGCTCCAAGACATGGGTATAGCATGGTTTACTCTTTAGTTGGTTTCTCCTCCTCTAAATTAGAATAGTTCATCCTTTCCTTGATTAGATCTCAGCTAACACGGGATTAGAATCACTGTTCGAATTGAGGTGAAATCTCTGCTTGTTTAATTGGATAATTGAGGTGAAATCGAAATAAACTCACAAAGCTCATTAGATCTCCAATATTAGGTTAATATACCCTTGAGAAATTGTTCATCACTCTCAGGATTGCCTTCGTGGTCACTGTGAGGGCCTCCGAAATCGTGAGTATGAAACAATGCTACAACCGGTATAAGATTAATCGATATTGGAATCAATTACAGAAAACTCATAGCTAGAAATCAGATTTTCAAGCTGAAAGTTCAATAGCACTTGAATTTATTCTACAGGAAAGATAAATTCTAACAACAGAGTTTGCTCAATGGAAGCTGGGTTTCTAAATTACTAATTACACACCGCTGGTTATCTCGACCGTGCCATCCATCGGATAATGAACCGGAGGTCCGAATTCCGTAATTGTCCGAACTTCAAACAACCGTATAGTAATTTGAAAAGAAATACCTCGTGATTCGCCTTCATAACAAGCTAATCGCTCGGGATCTTAAATAAAATGCACCTACTTCTAATGCCCAACGACAAAATGAAACAAAACTAAAAAAAAAATGAAAAGAAGAAAATAACAAAATGAGCCTTAGGGCTACCTGCATCTTTCGTTCGTACACCAAAGGTCGCTTCTTCCTTGCAAAGAAATTGAGTATTTATAGGGTTTTGAAGTCATTCCTAATTTCATGCACTTTGGTGGATCAGAACCGAACTAGCCCATTTTATTCCGTCTATGTCGCACCTCAAATTCTTTGTCGCGACATCGCTTGTGTTCCAAAGGTTTGCCGCAGCAGCCTTAGCCTCGGTCGCGACATCCTCTCGTGTTCCTCGAGTTCTCTTTATGTCTCGACATCGATTCTTTTGCGCGACATTATCTATCTCACCTTTGTTGCGCCAGAAACAAGCCATGGCGATTCTTTCAAACCATATGACTTTTCTTATGTCGCGACCTCAATGCTTTGTCGCGACATCAACTAACCCAATATTAGTTTCAGCAGCCTTAACTTGGTCTCTGACCGGAATTGTTCTCATGTCGCGACACATCAACTTTGTCGCGACATCAATGAATCTCGCACTTGTTTCCGCTAGCTAGATTCGTCGCACTGTCTCACCTCTGGCGATTCTCGGCCTTATGTCGCGATATCAATCTTTGTCGCTGGCATCATGTAAAGCAGTTTACGCAAAGATCTCGACTTGCCTTAATTGTTACTTCCAGACTCTTCTTTTGTCGCGACATCAATCTCTTGTCGCGACATTAATGGTCTCCTCATACATCACAAAAAATCCTGTCATGGTCTTTTCTGATGTCGCGACTTCAAATCTTTGTCGCGACATCAATAGTTTCATCATTTGTCACACCACCCTTCATCTTGTCGCAACCTGTCTTAGCTTCAAGGGCGCCGCCTTGTTGCTCCTCGCACGCTTATGCCTGGTGTTGGGTCTATCTTGTCGCGACATCATCTTTCTCATCACCTTCATTCTTCCTGCGTGGAAAGTGAGGTCTTCTCGTCGCGACCTATAAAACAATGTCGCACCAGGAGTGTTTCATGCAATGATATCAACCTTGGGGAACCAATTTCGTCGACGGTAAATGTCGCTGACTCAATGTCGCCGCGACATCAATGTGCGTTTTCTTCCCAATCCGGCGTCGCTACTTCCTTTCCTGTCACGGTACATCGCTTGTCCACCGCTATTTAACTCGTCGACCTGATGTTGTCGCGACATCATGCCCCGGGCCTCATCGCTTTTAACCACCGACGGAATTCCCTGTCGCGACCGCTCACTTCTCGCTTTGATTTCCCTTATGTCGCTGGCATCCTATCTTCCTCGCGGCGAGCTCCAAACTCCGCAACATTCTTCCATTTTTATTCAACCAGCTATTCTCATTTCAGATCCGCCAATTTCGTGATCTCTAATGCAATATCTCCTTTCTTATAAATTCTCAATAATAACAAATTGGTGAGCTTTTCATATTTCGCATATTAATTATTCTTTGATTAAAATCAAGTAGAAAATGACTAAAATAGATGACTTTAAGCTCATCGATACATCCACCTTCGCCGACCGTTGGGAACCTTTGAACATATGACCTCGCCGAGGAGCCTGCTTTGTTGGTCGAGATGATAACTTGGTTTCCTATTATCCTGCTCCACAAAGCCAGAGACGAATGCGATCTGAGAGTTTTGGTGAACGATGAGACTAAGACGGCGGAGTCCTGCTAAACCAGCCAATTTCGGCCCTTTAGTTGTGATAGCGAAGGCTCAGATCAGACGGGTCCCGGGAGCATCCATGTAGTTCCATCTGATTTTGTACGATTGAGGTGGTCTCAGGGGCTCCGTCCCATCGAACGCTTTCAATCACAGATTCTCAAACTTTGTCGGAAGGGGGAAGTGCAACACCCCAGCGGTGAATGGAGATTCGGTTTGTTGCACCAAGGCGTCCATGGAGACTAGAGCTCGGCCTTTTACCGCTACCTTCATGTGGCTGATTTCTTGTTGGATGTCCCTGAACCTTTACTCCCACGACCTTCCCTCGCTAGCGATCCTCTCCTGGGTTGGTAAGGATCATGCTCCCTGAAGGTGGCTAGTTTCTTCTCTATCCGCTTCTCGACGAGGGTCGAGAGGTGTCGTTTTCTGTGTGGTAACAGGTTTTGGTTTTTTTCTCGGCTTGTCGTGTCTCCCTGGGGTGCCTGTGGATGGCTCCGGTGAGTTGTCTCTAACTCTTCAAAGAAGTGTTGCCAGGACGCGGAGCGCCCACCTCTCGTTATCGGGCCCGCATTATCTCTAACGCGCCTGTGAGGCTCCACGCCCACGCCCGCCCGGCTAGTCTTCAGATCCTTGGAGGATTGGCGCGTTCCCCGCTTATGTTCCGAAGGATACTATCACCACCGAGGTCACTTTATTTGTGAAGGAACTATCTTTCCCATAGACGGCGCCAAACTGATGATGCTTTTCAATCTAATCGCTTAAGCCGCATAGGGACTACTGGTCGATCCGCCGGCTTTCGATCGCCGGGTCTTTGCAAATACAAGAAACAAAAAGGATCGGAGAGGGCTCGCCCATAGCCTCTTTGATGCTTAAGTCAGTTCTTTCCGGTGGAAGAGAAGATCAACTGCTTAGGGAATGAAGTTTTGTACATAAGTCTGCATAACTTTCACCGATGGGGTGGCCTGGTATTTATAATGGATGATCATGACAACTTTCCTAATGCGGACGACGACACCAAATAGTATCTTTCCTATCGAGGATGATACGATATTCCTCCCACTGGCGAGATTTTCTTCTTATCAGAATCGACAATAAGGGATAATTGATGACTTTCCTAGTTGGATGATGATACGATATTCCTCCCATTGGGTGAGATTTTCTTTCCTTATTGTTAACCGATTAATAAGGGATAATTGATGGGCAACAATTAGGAAATATCCTACTTTCCCGATTCAGGAGATTGCAGAAATCCCTTTATCCTTCCTTATCGAGGATTTAGATACCTAAAACCCTCATCGCGAGGATTTTCTTTCCTTATCACTAACCGACGAGGATAATCGAGAACGATAATCGAGGATATCCTACTTTCCTTAATGGGCGGGCATTGGTGCTTTCTCCTTAACACGGATTCCTCACTACCAAATCTTTAGCACAGTTAGGCCCCGTTTCGGTCCGTGATCAGGATACCACATGGGCCTAACGCCGCACTGGGCCCGCTTTAATCCCGACACTGGCTCGCCTTGGGCTCCACGCCATTATTTCATACCCCATCGCTGCTCCCACCTTTGACTAAAGCTTAGCGTAGGAAAGAGCCATCATTGACCGTGTGTGACTCCTAATGCATACTAAGGGCGCTTGATTAATTTTATCGCTTCTTTTATCACTCTCGACACCTGAGTCGCTGGTTTCGGGCCGCCGCGCCTTTGAACCGGGCTACTTGGCACTCTCAGCTACTCTACCTTTGGGCGCTGGCTCAAACCCGAGCTGTTTCGCCCCGGGCCACTGGCGGCCTTATGAACTCAGCCACCAAAGTTCCCCAAGAGCTCCCGCTCCCAGCGTTTATGCTCTTGAACTCCAGCTATTCGCCCCTTGAAACCGAGTTGCAAGGCTCTCTTTAAAACTAAGCCAAGGGCTCCTCGGTTAAGCATGACCATCCGAAACTGAGCCATGGCTCCTCGAAACCGAGGCCAGCTCAAACTCGGTAGCCGCAAGGCTCTCTCAACCCGAGCTACATGGCACCTCGAAATCGAGCCATGGCTCCCGAGCTACATACCTGGGTTTGGTCTTCGGAAAGGGGGCCAGGCTCGTGACCGAGCTTACTAGTTCCTGCCCATGGCTTCGCGGGTTACTCGCCTTCTAGCTATTCCGCCAGCAATTAAGCTCAAAACCGAGCCGCCAGGCCCCGAGCCATATGGCCCCGCGGGCTACTTCGCCTTCCTTTGAGCAAAGCAGGTTCTAAAAATGTGAGCCACTGGGCCCGGTTCCAAGACCCTTTCTGAGTAGCTATGCTCGTAAGTCGAGTCAGTTGGCCTTGCCCAAGCACTTTCTCCGAAAGCAAATTTATACTTAAAACTGAGCGCCACCGGTCTCGAACTACATGGCTTCGTGGCTCGCCTTCCTCGGCTATGCTCGTTAACTGAGCTACCGGGTTGTCGAGCTACATGGCTGCGGGCTCTTTAGCCTTCGAGTAGTTATGCTCGCACTGAAGTATCAATTTCAGCCATCAATTCTGAGCTACATGGCTCCGCGGGTTTTGTCCTTTCCCGAAAGTGCTATGCTCAAGAATCTGAGCTACCTGCTCCTGGGTTACATGGCTCCGTGGTTACTTAGCCTTCCTTGAGCAGTTATGTTCTGAAAACTGAGCTATTGGGCTCTGGGGCTCCAAGACCCTTTCTTGAGCAGTTATGCTCTGAAAAGCTGAGCTGTTGGGCTCCGGGGCTCCAAGACCCTTTCTGAGCAGTTATGCTCTAAAAACTGAGCTACTAGGCTCCTGAGCTACATCGCTCCGCTGGCCATCTGGCCTTCGAGCAGCTATGTTCAAAACTAAGCTAATGGCCCGGCTCCAAGACCCTTCTCTCTCGAGTAGTTATGCCTCTAAAAAACCGAAGCACGTGGCCCCCGAGCTATACATGGTCTCCACCTGGGCCACTGCCTTCGAGTAGTTATGCCTCGAAAAACTAGTTACCAGGGCCCCGAGCCACATGGCTTCGCGCCTCGGGGCCTCGAGCAATTATGCTCGTAACTGAGCCACGGCCCCCGAGCTACATGGCTCCGCGGGCTCTTCGTCTCTTTGAGCGCCATGCCTCGTAACCGAGCCACTCGGGCTCCCGAGCCACATGGCCCGTGGCTCGCCTCCCGAGCAGCTATGCTCGCAAACCGAGTCATAGACTCGTGGCGCGAGGCCTTCCCCTCGAGCTGTTAAGCTCTGCAAACTGAGCTGTTGGGCTCCTAAGCGCTAAGGCCTTCCTGAGCTGTTAAGCTCTACATACTAAGCAACTGGGCTCCTGGGCGCTGAGGCCTTTTGAGCAGTTATGCTCGCAACCGCTTTACTGGGCTCCTGAAAAGGCCGAGGCGTTCCCCGAGCCGGGCAAGCAAACTCGAGCTCCCTGGCTCCCCGGGCTCCGGGCTCCAGCGCTAAGGCCTTCGCGGAGCTGTTGCTCGCAACCGAGCCGCCGGGCTCCCGGGCGCTAAGGCCTTCCCTGAAATGGCCGCTCTCGGCAACCGAGCTGTTAAGCCCCCAGCCAGGCCTTCCCGAGCCGCTGCTTTGCAAACCGAGCCGCCGGGCCTCGGGCGCCGAGGCCTTCCCGAGTCAAGTGCTCGCAGAAACCGGAAGCACGTGCTCCCCCGAGCGCTAAGGCCTTCCACATCCGCGGCAAATGATCCGGGGTTCTTTATATGTATCGAGTGATCTATGGGGTCTTTGTTCCATCGAACGCTTCATCCGTGGCATTCTCGAACTTCACAAGAGGGAAGTGCAAAGACCCGCCAGAACTGGGATTCAGTTTGTCGCGACCGTAGCCTATGTAGACCGGAGTTCCTACTTTACTGCCTTCATATGGCCGAGTTTCGCTGATGTCCTAAACCTTCGCTCCCATGACCGCTCCTATCTCCGCCGATAAAGGATGGGTCCATCGCCCGCGCAGCCCTACTCATGCCTCTCCTCACGCAACCTCCGTGGGCTCAAGGGTCATACTAATGAAGCTCGCTAGTTTCTCCTTCTTCATCCGCTTCCTCGAGGGTGGTCGAGGTGTCGTTTCCCTGCACAGTGCTTCGTCTCTGCCTGTCGTGCCTCCCAGGGGCGCATTTGTCTCCAAGTGAGTTGCTTCAACTCTCCCAAGAAACGCCGGGGTCGGGTGAGACAAAGCTCTTCCATCTCACCGGCTGTTGGCTTGCAGTTTCTAGTTCGCCCGAGAGGCCTGGCCATTCACGTCGCCCTCATTGGCCTGCAGATCCCGGGGGATCGCGTACCCCCGCTTTACTGCTCGAAATGATACCATCGGCCACTAAGAGGTCGCCTTTATTTGTAAAGGAACCCGCTGCTCCCACAGATGGCGCCCAAACCGATGATGCTTCACCCAAACCTGGCCGAGCGTGGCCGGAATCAGCCGGGGGGCCGGCTCGCCGGCCTCGGCGCAGGGACTCCTCCGCCGTAAAACAAGAAACGAAAAGGATCGGCGGGGCCTCCGCCTGCCTCCTATGCCCAAGTCGGGGCCTTTCCGATGGAAGAGAAGATCAACCGCTAGGGAATGAAGCCATGTATAAGTCCAAGGCACCTTCAATCACGGTCCGTATTTATAACATGATCACGATAACTTTCCTAGTTGATGATGACACCGGCTGCATCTTTCCTTATTGAGGATGGATATTTGATATTCCTCCCACTCAAGGGAGATTTTCTTTCTTATTGTTAACCGATTAATACTGGATAATCGACGACTCTTCCTAATGGATGATGATATTGATATTCCTCCCATTTGTGAGAGATTTTCTTTCCTTATTGTTAATCGATTAATATGGATAATTGATGTAAGGCCAATTAGAAATATTATGTTTTCCTAATTGGTGGAGACGTATTTTCCTTTAATACGAATTCTTCGATTACATTACCACCCTTTGAGTAGCGACCGCCAAGCTGCCTATATTTGGTGGACAAGTCATCAAGGGCCCAAAGATCAGTACTAGGCCTGCTTCTTAATCCCTTCTTAAACCTGACATTTGGGCTCGTGTTCTGGGCCTGTGCGTCTATTATTTTAAACCCCATCAATTTATTTTTTTTACTTTTAAGGCTAAATTTCATGTAAAAGAGCTTATCCAATTTTATTTAAGAAAATAATTCACCAATATCAAATATCCCAACCATTTAATTATTTACTCACTATTTTCATTTTATTTATTAGAAATTAAAAAAAATCCTCCACCAAAGTTGGGATCAAACAGAAATATTCTTTTATTTTAGTAAAACAAGTCAAAATCAAAGTGTTTTTATTTTCTAACATTCAATTTTTAAAAATATATCTATATATTTTCACCCTTAGGCTTTCTGGGCTAAATTTATGCTCATTATATAGAGAGAGTATATATATATATATATAGTATATATATATATATATATATATATATATATATATATATATATATATATATATTTCTACTATTCCTTGTTTACAAAAAAAAATATGAAAAATAAATTCTTTTATTTATTTAAAGACTAAAAATGAATGCTTCTATTATTAAAACAAGTTTCATATTGATTGAGAACGAAGTTTTGTACGAAAATAAGGTGTTTGAAAATAAAAAAGATAAAATCGATCAGTTTGCAGGAGAAACTATTGACCAAAGTAGTGCGTGATGCCTGAACTGAACGCCGTATTTGATTCCTAATACGGTAATCGAGGACGCGATTTGAATTAAGTTAATTGTCGTCTGCCCATTAACGGGCGGCATTTTAATTAATTCAAATGTCGCTGCTCACAACGGCGCATTTTAATGACCAAACGCCGTCATCCACAACGGCGCATTTCGGCTAAATTAAATTTGCGCGCTAGTATTTTTTCGCCCCATTTTCCTTCTTCCTCCCTCCTCCCTCCCCGCCCGTGCCGTTGCTCTTCGCCCGATTCCGCTGCCTTCTCTTCATCCGCCGCCGCCGCTTTTTCAGTAACGCTCTTGCCCAATAAACCTGTAAAACTCCTACCACTTTTAACATGTAGTGGAAGTCTTTTAGCCCTTGTGTTTAATATAAAGAGGATTGCTATCCGAAGCTGTTGTACATCTTCTTATTGTTTAAGTGGTCCAGTATTCAGCCCTTTGCAATTTGTAATCTTTTGTTTCGCTGTGTAAACTATGCATCCATCAATTATATAATATTCCATACTTTTTGGAAGATTTCTTTGAATCGTTGACAGCAAAGGGAAGAGTGATCTGCTAACTTTGTGTAACTGCATTAGGCGTTACTGCTTGTATAATGAGATATCGCCCTCAGAAGTTTTGTTGCATTTACTGCTTGTATAGATAGATGTGTGGAGGTAGATTTTTTGGCTTGTAAGTGTTAGTTTCAGAACTTCTAAAATTTTTTTTAGGATATGCCATGGAAATTAATCGGAATATGAACTGAATTTTGGGATTGTTTTAGAAAAAGATACCTAGTATGAGAAACTTTATCTTAATACAATAAAGATGAACTGGACCACTTAAACAATAAGAAGATGTACAACAGCTTCGGATAGCAATCCTCTTTATATTATTTTTCATGTTTCTCATAACATTTTTAACAAGTAAAATAAATAAAGGCATCTTATTCTTACGAGTTTATTTTGGGGAAAAACAATTTCAAACTTCGAGTCTAGTTGGTGATGGTCCCTGCTCAAATGCGATTTACAAGTATGCCCAAGATATTTGATGATAAATAACGAAGATCTTTCACAAACTATCGCACGGTTCCATGACAAATGAGCATTTTTTCCGCCTTCTTACATCTTAAAACGTAGCACTTTTTTGAGTGACGCAAACAACCATATTACTCTTGGTGTGTCAGAATTGAGTAAATCTTTGCAACTCTAGTAAATCAAATTTCGAATTAAAAATCCCTACTAATAACGAATTCTCCGTCGAATAACCGTAGTACGCACTCCATGGAGTCCAACAACTTGCAAGTCAAAGATTATCCAAGTTTTCTACATAAGTGAAATTGAGGTGTTGGTGGTAAGTGTGATAATTACCGTGCATGACCATCCAATGTCTCATCATCTCAAAGGATTGATACATCATAAAGAGGTTGTTTGCGCTGAGACATTATATCCCTTGTTCATTCTCCAAAATTAGTTAAAAGTTCGAAAGGAGGATGGCGTCCATCAATCGCCAACATCTTCTTCATCTCCATCACATTCATCATTAATATCTCTTTATCATATTCATCATTACCTTCTTCCATTTGGTCAGTTCCAGTCTTACCACCAGAGTCTTCTTTAAGAGCTTCTTGAATGATCAGATGTTTAACATTGAATATGTGGGTGATGAATCATGTTGGATGGGTTAGTGATGAGCTCTAGAACGACTTTAATATACGGATAATTTTCCTCAATGGTTGTATTAACAGTTCAGTTAATCTGTGTGATATCAATGTTGGGCGGGTTCAGGACAATATTCCGTTCTTAGAGGATATTGCTAAATGGACATTTGGACACTTCATTTATCAATGGACTGTCTTTAATTATATTCATATCAATGTAGTGACCCAGGTGTTTATTCAGACATTATCTCAATGATGAGTTAAATATGCCTCATATTGGACATTTGTTTGATTCTCACTGTTTGCCAGCTAACAAGACATAGTTCATTGAGAATTATTGGATGGACGTGTTGAGCACAGCTGAGTGTGTGGAAATGGATTAAATAATGAGAGGTGGTGAAACTGGCCTGATATCAAATCAACTTGTAAATATGTAAAGAGAAAAAATCAGGGTGTATATGGTTCTTGATCTCATTTGTGTCATTTTGTGTATTAAAGAAAATAGTGGAGATATGTCTTTCTTCATGCTTGAAATCTTTGTAACTTAAATCTGATGGATAAACCATTGGTAATTATATGCAGACATTCAGTGGGAAAATATAATATGAATACTGTGTTGTTGGATATAATGTAATGAATTATATTAAGACTGATTGTTTAGCTCAGATGGCATCTGTGACGTATCTGTAACTGTGCCAGTATGATCCCCGAGTCATGGGGACATATTGGAGAGGATTATATTCTAAAAATGCGGGACATGGGTTTAGCTATTGTGTTGTTGCATTCGATAATTTATGCGCACTTGCAATTCATACCTGCTCCTTATTGGGAAGGTTTGTGAATAAAAGGTAACAACATGATATCAGTTGCAGACGGATCAGACATTCAGACGGATGATTCAGATCTGATGTTCAGGAAGAAGGATGTTAGTACATCAATAGGTTGGATGTTTAGCTGAAAATTATGAGTTAGGATATTAAACAACATTTACGGTGTCGCCGATCAACTTTGAAGATAGAGGTAGAGCATTGAGATATCGCTCTATTTTAGGTTGTGGGTTGGACTCAAGTGATATTGTTCAGATGTATGGGTTCATATGATTCTCTTCATTTGGGTAAAGTGTTCTCTTCAAATTTATTGATGACCAGTTCGCGGATATATGTGGACAGCTAATAAGTGACGGACATGAACGGCATGGATATGTCAGATTCACATAGAATCTCGTCAGTTTACGAGTACCCATTCCTTTAACTAGCAAGTTTATACCCCAATCTTTGATCAGATATGGATAGTTTATAATGATGTGACTATGTGAGGATGAGTGATCTTGTAGTGTGTGAGATGGACACTGAACCTCTGTGGACTGGGCTCATGGATATGGAAGGCAAAGTGGACTTCTTTTATTGCCGGCGTGGATGATCGTTTATTACAAAAGTTAGGTTGGTGGCTTTGATTGCGTTATGGATAATATCTTTGTAGGCGATTATGTGGCTGTTATGTTATGTCGTGATGATCAGTGATAACCAGTTGGTTGGATGGATGGTGAAAAATGAAGATTCTCTTGGAGGCGGACATGCACACGTTCTGTACTCACTGGTAACCGGATATCGATGTGCGATCTGCAGAGATATAGTCCCAGGTTGGAGCATGGTTCTGTAAATCATGAGATGGAAGCCGAGCACTATGTAATTGTCTTATTAAAAAGGATGTGTGTGTGTCCAGGTGGATGGGATCAAAGAAGTGAGGCGGTTACTACTTCTTTTGATGTGATCTGGCGAGTGCAGATCAGATCTTTGTGAATAACGGGACGGAATAGAAAAATCCATCCGCGTTGCGATCAGTAGCATTACGTGGGTCGCAAAGCGGAAGAAGAAGAAAAACCAGAAAGGCGATGACGCGGAGCGAGGCAATCGTGAATCGGAAGCGAAGAGGAAGAAAGAAGAAAAGTGGCGGGGAGAAAGAACCACAAAGCGAAGCAAATTTTATTCAACGACAACAGCGTTCGGATCGTGATGATTCGATAATCTGCCGTTAACGAGTGTTCGTTGATTAGATTGATATTTGGCGACAATTATGAATGACGATTGTTAAACCGAAATATCGCGTACCGATGCCGATTAATGAATCTGCGTGTCGGCGTTAAAATTCATGGCATTATTGGATATTTGATGAATATTATCTACAAGGGGGTTTATATTTGTGATGGCTTTCAAGCACCTTATTTCATTACAAAACTGATGAGAACAGTTTCTCAATTTGAAGATGAACGATTTTCTGTGATTTCTCAAGATTTTAAGAAAATTAGTTTGCTTTCTTGTGGATATATTAAAAATATATATGACATGTTATAATATGAACCATATTGTTTAAGACAGTTGGAAGCGGTTGTGATAGCATGATTAGTAAAATGATAACAATAATTTCATGTATTTATAATGGGATGTAAATCTTGGATGTAGATGTTGTTGTTGTAGTTATCCCAGTATTACCATAAAACAAGATTAGTTCATTATAATAAAAAATATTAAAGAAACTTGAAAGTTAAAAAACATAAGACAGACAATGTTATTTTCCGGTGTGTTCTTCCCAGCGTTAAAACGATTAAACGGATAAATAAAATATATAAGTTCGAATTCTATACAACCAATCTCAACTAATCTAAAACGGGAAAAATAATAAAACATTAATTTATGCGTTGTATCGAGTTGAAAATGCAGGTACAGATCTTGGATGAATGAAGACAAAAACATGCGTTAAGATGGAGTATGACGGATATTATTTCTGGTCGAATTGAGTGGATTCAAAGCGGTCGATTGCGTATTGACGGACGGACATGGTTCATGTCGCTGGGATGCTGGATGTATGTGACGGACACATGGCATAAGAGTCGCGTGATGGCGTTTGCGGATGAATAATGACGCGACGCGTAGCGCATCGGCGTGGATCCGCAAATGGCGGAGGATGGAGAAGAAGTGAGGAGAGTTTACTATTGTGCCCAGGTGGCAAAGAAATGGAAAAGAATTCGAGTGGAGGAGGAAAGGAAAGAAGAAAATAAAGGAGAAAAAAAGAAAGGGAAATGAGAAGGATAGAGAAAAAGAAAGAAAGGAGGATTGTAGGAAAAGACAAGGCAGTGAGTATAGGAAGAGAAAGAAAGAAAAGAAATGAAACAAGTTTACAGTGTTGATGAGTGAAGTGTGGATTATGATTGGATATCAGTTAATTCTTTAGTGAAGGAAGGCGTGAGTAAGTACCAAGAACAAAAGTGAGATTTTCTCTATCTTTAGTTCCTCTTAATCTAAGGGTGTCAGTAGTGGGTTATTAGGTTCGACCCAATGTGGGAGTGAGTTTTGAAACGTTAGGATGTCAGACGTGAGATTTGGATATTAATTTTAGGTAGAGTTTGAGACTACTTCTGTTTGAATCAGATATATGTAACATTCTGTGGTTGTTTGTAATAAATAAACAGACAGATGATGCAAGGCGGGTTCAGATTAATTTTCAAAGCGGATATAACAGAATAAACTAAGACTAATGTTGATTTATTTATGTCATTATTGGTGGGGATGTTATGTTGAATGTATTGTAAATATATTAATATATTGAACATAGATATGTTAGTGCAGGATGGATAAGTGTTCAGATCTGATATTCATGTTTGATGTGACTTTCAAATATTTGGATTATCGTGGCTGTACTGTTGTTCATGTGAGCATGGAGCTAACATGCGGTGGTATTTTGCATTACATATGCTGCACAGCTTGTCGCATTTAAATGGATGTGAGTGCATGATTAGTAAATCGTGTGATATTGGTTGATTTAGTGGGTGGGGATGATAAAATGGATAGCGTCAGTGGATGTATGGATGAAAAACGGACATTCTTCCCGGAGTATCAGCAGAAGGGATAGATCCCCCGCCATTAACTCTTAATTCATGTTGTTGATCTCTTTGTGGTGGGGTTCTCATAAGTGTGCGGTTTTGTGGATGGTGAACTCAAAATCGCTATTTGTTGTAAAAAGCGCATGGATTTTTAATAAAAATTATCATTGTGATGTATCGACTAAAAAGAACTTTTTGGTTTATAAGCAGATGAGTGGTTTTAGAAAATGATCATTCGATGTCATCCCGAGAATAATGATTTCCTGCTTAAGCATACGTGTGGTCTGGGTGAGACTTCGGGGCATGGGTGGTGTGATCATCTGCGTAGCGTCATAAGTTAATGACAGGACAGCGTAGTGTTCGTGGGAATGTTGATGTGTGTGTT
This sequence comes from Tetrastigma voinierianum, assembly GCA_016808115.1. Lineage (NCBI taxonomy): Eukaryota > Viridiplantae > Streptophyta > Magnoliopsida > Vitales > Vitaceae > Tetrastigma > Tetrastigma voinierianum. The sequence continues at coordinate 1,169,258 of JAEQBH010000247.1, read as the reverse complement.
GTGTGTGAAGCATGGGCGTGTGTGAAATGGGACTGGGACATTCTTGTGCACGGGGCATTGCTCCCGCATCCATGGGACCCCCTTTTGGACTGTTTGAGGTGCCACAGATGGTGACGTGAGACGAGGCGTAGTGATTACGAAAGGCCCAGACGTGTGGCCGAAAAATCTTTTTGTATTAAAGGGTTGTTAGGACCGACCTGGATGTGCCAGCATGTATTTACATTGATAAAAATTATAATTAGAAAATTCTTGGAATTTGGCCAACAATATGGACCGGGTGTGTAATAATGGCTGGGGATGTGACTCTTACGAATTTATGTTAAGTATATTATTATCGTATTTTCAGCTTAATGAATAGATAGGTCTAATAAGGATGAGATCAGGTGGTCTTGAGGTAACTCGGTGTCCCACGAGTGGTGAAATGGGTCAAATCACAAAGAGAAGCTTAAGTCTTGTGATGACCTAAGATACAAAGTTTATGGATGAAGGCGGATGATGGAGATGGAGACTGGATTTTGGGGTGTCACACAAATCTATAGGACAAAATTAAGAAAGAAAAAACATACATGTATATCAAAACATACAAAGTGAGAAACAAGCTAAAACCGTACAAGGATAAGACAGACAAGTGAGAGAGTAGGGAGTAATTAAGACATGCAATATACGTGTGGCTGGAATAAAACAAACCAAGGACCTGTTGGCCGACCTTGTGTTATCTGTTTCTTCATAAAAAAAAATCTCTTCATATTTACATGCCGCCATCACCGTCTCCAATATTACTACATCATTCTTTCATCAGCCGTGCCCTGTTATTTAGCTCCAGCTGCTCCCATCTTGACTTTCAAGGCTCTGGGGATGGTTTTGGGTCAAAATGAATCATTTTAAGAAGACAATCTGATGCCTCAAATGTATCTTCAAAACTTTGTTCAAAAAATATCACCAAATACAGGTTAATGCAGAACACATTTTTAGCAAAGCGCATGATCGTAAGCTACGGTTCGAATTTTATCATTAAAGCCGTAATTTATTATGGAACTTTTAAATTGGTAAAAAATAAAAAAATTGAAACATCTCTTACGACAGCGTAGAGGACGAAATTTTAAACAAGTTTAAGGTAGGCAAATGAATTTTAAATTTTATGAAATGTGTTATTTTAAACTCAAACTCTCAGGTGAGTCATCTGGCCCATGTAAAACTAAAGCCTAAACTGGAAGGAACAAGACAACAAAATAGAAAACCCAAATAAACTAAAAAAAAATGTAATAGATTTAAATCACAACTTATACAAACAGTACAATTTAGTCTGAAATTGATTAATATTAATAATCCAAATCAACCTAACACAAAGTATAATCTCCTAACAATAGCCTATTCTACTCGGGCAAATGACAACCCGAATGAACAAAAGGACACCCAAAACAAAAATCGAAACCCCTAAAGAGAAATATGATGCTGAAAACAAACATAAATATCTCACCTTGAAAACCCTATGATCGAAAATATTTGATAATAGAAATAGATAAGTGATGATGCTGAAGTATAGCCATACATGGTGAAGCAACTGAAGGAAATAGGTGTGAATGAGGAAAAAAAAACTACAAAGAAATGGTAGCATAAATGGAAAATAAGGGAAAACAAAGAAGAGAAAAAAAGAAAATGGAAGAAAGCCCAAAAAGAAAAAAAGAAATGGAGAGAACAGATCAGAGAAAGAAAATGAAAGGAGTACACCAAGAAGAACCGAAAGAAAAGAAGAGACGAAAGGGAAAAAGCTGGAGGAGAATAGGGAAAACCAAAGGGTCGGTCATGCGGAATCAAAATGTCTCTTGGGTGTTTTAGGGTTTCTTTGAAAATGAACGATGGGGAAGTGTTTGGGAAAAGGAAGGGCTCATATTTAACCTTTCAAAAAGGAGAGATAATAATGGCTTTAATAATAATAATAATAATTGCAAATTTTTGGGATCTACACTCCCTCTCTATCTTTTCTTTTTTTTTTTTGCAACACTCACAAACCCTTCTCTGATGACGGGTTGCTTTGGTTTCGACGTGTTTTGCTTTCTTACAGAATAACTATGCATGTCTTCGTTAACTGATAATCATATTACAAAACTATTACTTATTTTGCATTTTCCTTTTTTCTTTCCGATAACGATTTAATGGTTAAAGTTGCTTCCTATGGGGCTTGTTTAAGGATGGCAATGGGTGAGTTTTGGGTTAAATACTAATGAGGCATGGGTTAATCTTAATCGAGGTTTGTAGCAATTTAGGATTGTTTTAAAACTGGGTTAGGTTAGTTTCAATAACCTAGCCCTGCCTCGATATTACAATTACTAAATTACCCTTCATATATAAAATATCCCCTTTCTTTTTTTGTTTAGGGTTTCCAAATAGCCACCCGCAGGAGGAGCTCTCCCCAAATGTTTTCTCTGGGATTTCCAAGTCCAGCCGTAGGACGGCTCGAACGATGCCCATCCTACCTTGGGCAGTGTCACCGCGTCTTGCATCTTTCGTCTCTTATGAATGATGAATGTTTCTTTGGGCAAGCTATTGCCAAAAGTCTTGATCTCCTACTTTTCATTGTCTTAAGTTTCTAGATGACCATTAAATGAACGTGCTTTCAGATGGTGTAAAACCAGATAAAAATTCAATTTTTTTTAAAAATGGTAAAACGGTAATTTCGATTTAAAATCCGGAATTTTCTAAATACCGGGTGTGGCTTAAGACTATATTTGAGATAGATCTACGCCAAAATCCTAGCTACCGAAGTAGAATTTCGGTCGATTAGAGATAGTCGGAATTCTGTTTTTAGAGACAGCGAGGTATGGTGACACTTGATACTCGTTTGGATGGCTTACGTGGCTATGTCGAATGGAGAAAAGTCAAAAATTCTAAAGGTGGCCGTAATAATATTAAGAGGATAAATCGAAGTTATGGATGAGATAAGTGAAATCAAGAAAAGCCCGATGAGAGGGTGACGTGTAGCGAGGGGACATCAGCGAAATGAGGATTTGCAAACCGGTAGAGAGGAAAGGGAGGGAAAGAAAGGAAAGAGAAAGGAAGAGAAGATGAGAGAGAGTTTCCTCCTTCTCTCTCGGAGATCCGACCGTCAGTTCGGTAGACGAGGCAAAGTTTGATACTGTGTGAGGAAACTGATCAGGGCAAAATCAGAGTTTCAACAAACTCGAGAGGTAGGGGATTTTTCTACTCGGTTTATTCTTGGCAAAAGCCATCTAATGGCATGGTTTACAGTTCCAAGGCGTGAGTATTACAATGTTTAATCCCAAATTTTACAGTTAGAAGGTGGAAATGTTCGGGGGCCAGATGGGCAGTCAAAAGCGTGCGGAAAGCGATATTTAGGTCCTGGGCGAATTTGATCGACGATAGGTTTTACGAATTGCGCCAAGCGGCCGGGATAGTAGGCGGCGCGTGCGAGAAGCGACATACCCAGCCGCGCGACTCACACGGCCACGCGCCGACCAGCGACTTGGGCGTGTGAGCGAATCGGCGCCCAACCACGGTTGTCGCGATAAAGACCGGTTCACGAAAAAATATAAAAAAAATTTTAAATTAAAATAATTTTTTTTTTTATTACATGTTTTGAATGTTGAAGCCGAATGATGCCTCGTTGAATAGGGGTTCCAATCCAAGGACCTATTCTGTGTATTGCATGAAAAATTGAATAATATGCGGTTGTTATGAAATTTTTGTATCGTCTGCATTCTTTCGTGATAGGATGCCAAAAGTAATTTCTTACCACCGTTGAAAATAATGCATAAACGTTTTATACATGGCATAATCGATCATATATGGTGACATTAATATGGAGGATGGATGTAGGTGCATGATGTTTGGTTATTCAGTTCTTGGTAGATGTGTTGAGCTCAAAAAGCGGCGTCGGATTATGGGACTCACGGTGGTGGTATAAAATGATGATAAAAATATACGTGTGTTGGGCGTAGCAAGTTAGAAGATGGATCTTCCCCCAGACAGACCAAAATCCATTATGATTAGGCAAATCACGGCCCGGTGAAAAACCGATGATAGCGGAAGAGCGTGTGGATCTGCGATGACAACCAACGTAGCGTGATCGATTGGGATTGACGGTTGGATGGTTGGATGATCTTGACGTCAAATCTGTGGGTGAAAGCATCGATGACCCAGTTTCATTGGCGACGATGTGAGAGTCGATCGGGACTCGGGTTATAGGATGGAATATGTTATCTCATGCGACGTTACGTATTCCATATAGGACACGAGTTGGTGGAATGTGATTGATTATATATGCGATGTTGATTTAGTTGAGTAGCCGCGCGGGAAAATTCGCGGCGTGCTGTTGTCGTGGAAAATATTTTCAGTCTTTGGAGAGTACACACAGGAGGTGAACACAGAGGATTGGGCGTGAAAAGGACCGAGATTGTGTATGTTCATATATTTTGTAATTTTCTGGATCAGAATATCGAAACTGCATTATAATTAATAAGTTTTATGGTGTAAACGTATGGAATGGTGGAGTCTCTGATAGTGGTTCTCCGGACATTATCTTGTGGGCATCAGATATGAAGAGGCGAGGATGAATAGGTAATGCACGGAAAGTTTAAAGTGTAGAGAAATAAGAAAAAGAATGGAGCTGTGACTGGATGTGTGGTTCTGACAGACAGGACAATACCGGTTTCCTGTTTGTGAATGAAGAAGTCTGAGACAGGGAAGATGGGCATGCTTAGCGATTTAATGTCGCGAGTGCGCCGGACGTCGACGTGGCGGCGGTAGCCGTGATGGGACATGGCCTTGGGCCCGGGAGGCGCCGTATGGCGGCTCACGACAATTGTGTTAGGATAGGGTGGCGGGCGGGCGCGTGTCGACGGGCGCTGTCGGACTCCCCATGCGCCCAGCCAGAACGCGGCGGTAGCGATGCGGCGGGGTCTTGTCGCGATGAGACCGTTCGGATGCACTGGTCGCAAGCGGATTCTCTGTCGCGGCGAAGTCGATAGCGGCGTGGCGTATGTTGGCCGCGGGGATGGGCGTCCGCGGTGGTATCGGACGGACATTGCTGAATACCTAGGACTCAATGGGAACACGGAGTTTAGATCAGCTGCATTCATTGTGCATTTTGATGAATTTATAACGTGTGGTATGTGCATGATTTGTGAATACATGGTAAATTGGATGGCTGTTAGGTTAGAAGACGCAGCCTTGGATTGGACAGATTGAGCTTGATAATTCATGATGCAAGTGGGTTGATGGACAATAGTGGTTGGTGATTAAGGAAAAGATGAGTGGATATGGATATCATGATGATGGAATGCTGTTAGTGGTTGGCATGTGTTTACCAGTTGGGACAAAGTTTAATAACTCTGTTTCCATTTGACATGTGTAGATGGCAAGTCGAGGACGAGGGCGTAGAGGGCGTCCACGGGGCGATAGTCGACCATCTCCCGCTTTTGACCAGCAAGCCTTTATGGACGGATCTTGTGTGATATTGCAGTGAGTGCGGCTAGGTCGGGAGTTTGAGTAACCCTCTGGGGTTTAAGACACATCATCCTCGACATTCACGGGAGGAGAGTTCGTGGTGGTGACCAGTTGGATTTTGATGGATCGGATATTGGAGGTATAGAAGTTGTGTAGCGCCCAGCCAGATTAGACTAGCTGCATTAGCTAGGGTGAGTCCGGATATGGCGTTGGGGACTGGGTTAAGACCTCTAGAGACACCGGAGGCGATGACTTGGGTTCCGTGGCTCAACTAATGGGCGATCCTAATTTTCCGGCCACTACTGGCGTCACATGAAGGCCGGGTTCCTAGAGCTGAAACGAAGGGACGATGACGAGTGATGGAGTAATGTGGCTAAATTCACAAAGTTAAACCCGTTTCTTGATGACTATGTGTGGCCTGAAACATGGCCAAGGGTTAGGGAAGTTTGAGGATGGGTTGGGAGATTGTCAGTCGGGGTAAGATTACTCGGTTCTCTACTGGGGATGGACTTCTTTGTAGTGAGAATTTGCTTCTTAGCCATAGAAGATAGGATGGAATGTCAGGATCGAGGCCGGTGATGAAGGAAGGAGAGTGGGTCTTCTTCTAGTTGCGGGAAGCACAAGGCTTCCGCAGTTCGCAGGAGATTGAGAGACAGGTTAGGCACGAGGCGACGAGCTGAGCTTCCGATCAATCAGGTGATAGCGTGTTATCTACGCCCATCGGCTGGACATATTAGGATTTGCACTTTGGCGAGGATCGGGGTTTGGACGGCGTAGTCCCGATCATCCGTGGGACGGGGCGGACCGCGGTTTATTCCCTTCACACCCGGGGTGTGGGTGAGGCACAATACGGTCGAGTGCGCACGGGCTGTAGCCCACCTAAAAACGATTTGGGGAGCTGAAGTATGGGCGGGCAAAGGAAAAAGGCCCACGATGGAACGTCCCGGACATGGAAGGCGGCATCCTGCGCCATCCACACCTGCGCGGAGCCAGCGGATCAGTCGATTACTCTGAATGAGTTTCTCTTATCTACTTTATAGGCAGGGATACTATTTATTCAGTGCATCGCATTCACATCCTGTGGCATGTGTATGAGAAAGGAGTGGGCTTAGAGGTTGGGACATGGAAAGAGCCGGTTGTATGTGAGATTCTCCCCCTAGGGACTAGAGTGGAACATGAGATCGGTATATCGGGGTTGGCGAGTTAGAGAATCTGCAGGATTCTCGCCGCTCACTATGGACACAGAGTCATGAACATGTTAGAGTTGATGTTATCCGGCGAGATGGTGGTGGCGGCATCACAGGAGTAAATCGTGGTCTCTTCTCCGGAAGATTTTACTTTTACACACGGGGCGATTACTCATATTACCGCCCGGGGGGACAAGCACGATGTTTTACCCCCGGACTATACTTACTTGACTCGGATCTTGCGAGGCGATTGATGGGGGTTGCTTCATGGCTTATTACCTTAGAGAGGCGAGGTGAAGGTAGGAGACTTGGATCTCCCTCAAGTAGTGTGCGAGTAGGAGGATGTTTTTCCGGATGAGCGCCTAGGATTACAAGAGGGGTGTAGATTTCTGCATTGAGTTACACCTTGGTACGTCACCTATTTCTATGACTCCGCGCTTAGAGATAGCGCGGTTAAGTTCACGAGGAACTTCGAGGTCAGTCGGAGTTGTTGAATGAAGGAGTTTTGTGGTAGAGCGCGCCGCGCCGAGGCACTCGCGATTACGTATGCAAAGAAAGAAAGAATAAGACCATCCCCGTGTGCATTGACCTCACAGACGATTGAATGGGGTTGCGATCGAGTCGATTTGCCCATTACGAGATTGATGACTTGTTTGATCATTTGAAGGCGAGGAATCTGCTCCAGCGAATGGATGGCACTAGTTATCATCGGTTGAGGATTGGGAGCGGATATTCTTAGGCGGCGTTTAGAGACACGATGTGGGCACTTTGAGTTCATAGTGGTGTCGCCCGGATTGGCGAATGCTGAAATGACATTCATGGATCTCTCCTTCATGAGTGTTCAACCTATTTGGATCAATTTATAGTAGTCTTAGTTGTGTTATTTTGATCTACTCCCGATCTGGAGGAGCATGAGGATCATTTAAAAATTAGTTAACAGCTTTAAGGAACCATCGGGTTCCCAGCCCTTGCAAGTTTTAAATGAAATCCACGAGTTTTGTAGCTGAGGTGAGATTCTTAGGACACATGAGTGTCGACTTAAAGCGATATTGATGGAGCCCAGGAAAGTTAAGAGAGGCTAAATGAGTTGGAAAGAGGCCAGAAATGGGTCTTGAGGGTCACAACGAGGATTGGTGGGATACTACGGGGTTCATCGGGGATTTCTCCCGACTAAGCTTACTATAGTAGACAACTTAGGAAGGAGGTCAGAGTTCGAGTGGATGCCCTTTGTCACGAGCATTCAGAATTGAAAAGGAGAACTACCTAGCTCTGTCCCGTGAATCCGGAGGAGTAGAGTCACGTAATATGTTTGATGCCTCGAAGACGACCAGGATAATGTTTTTGATACGATAAAGTAATGGCACCATGGCTCCCAAATGATTGAAGAATCATGGTGAAATACCCCACCTGACATAGAGTTGTGACCTATAAATCACCACATAAGAATTTGGCGCTTGGTTACCTATATAATAGCGATTTGAGAGTATTCTCCTTATCACCGCAGTCGAAGTACATTTTCACACACAACAAGGCCTCCAACGAAACCTTTCTAAGTGGATAAGTTTTTGAAGGGTCATAACTCACTTTGCATTGCCCCCTGCCCACTAAGTAAAAACTAAAATGTAGTAGTAAATACACTCAGTCGGAAATCCACGAGGAAGGATCACGGCGGTCATAAACTTCCAGGAAATGCGGATCTTTCGAAAATGTAGAATGAATTCAAACCGCTCGATCTGATGGCGACCGAGTAGCTGAAGGTGCGTGGCTACGCCATCACTGACCAAAACAGTGATTAAATCCATGGAAGCGGGATGCGAGAATGGTATCCATCGAGGACCCTGAAATACGATCGGTCTGATGGCCAAGGTTAGGTCATTCCGCACGGATGGTAGTCTTCAGTATAGAAGATGGGTGGTGGTTCCCCAGTTGACATATCTGAGAGAGGAGATTCTCAAGGAGTTCCACTACTCTCGGTTCGCATGCATCCGAGGGTGCTTGCAGAAAGATGCTCTCAGGGCCCAACTAGCCCGCTGATATTCCCTAAACAGGATGAAGAACTTGCTTTGCAGGACTTTGTTTGTGATGCCTCACGTGTGTGCGAGTTAAAAATTGAGCACTAGGCTTGACGGGGCTACTCGGCCATTGGAGGTAGGTGGTGGAGTGGAGACGCGTCACAGTGGATTTGTGACCCGCACCCTGAACACGCGAAAGACATGTGCAGTGGGTGATAGTGGGCCCGCTCGCTAAGTCGGCACATTTTCTGGTCGTGCCGGATGACCTTCACTGCAGAGATTCTTGGGTTGTATGATGAGAGATTGTGCGGCTGCATGGAGTGCGGTGTCCGCCGATATCGGATAGAGATCCCGATTCGACACGCTTTTGGAAGAAAGAACTACAGAGCCATGGGGTCCGCGATTGATGATAGACATCGTTTTGCCCATGGAGCGGATGGTTGGTCGGAGGGAGGACCATCACGGTTTTGGGGACGTACTCCCGAGCGATGATTAATTTACCCAAGTGATAATCATAAGGCCACTGTTGTGGGTTTGAGCGCTTTTTGTGTAACTAATCAGCCCAGATAACCGATTTGCACATTAAGGTCGGTTATTCTCTGTCGCATTTTATGGCTAATTTTATAAGATTTTATAGCTTCATTAATGCCAAGATTGTAGTCGATCCCAAGTACGAAAGAATTAGTCGAACTCAACATTACCAAATTGAGATCGGGAAGAAGAAGAGGCGAGAAGCAAGAATTTGGCACCGCATTCTGATTTCTTTGTAGTGCGAAGAATTGCCTTTCCTGTGCATTGTTCATGTCTCTGTTGACTTTTTGACTTTTGGTTCTTTTTCCTCCTTTTCCTGTTTGCCTCCTTAGCATAATGCCTGCCTTTTTTGAAGTGTATTTAATTATTTTACCTTGTTGGAGGCTCTATCCATTTCAGACCATATGAATGGAACTTTGCTTTTGACTTTAGTGAAATATAGAGTAGTGCTGGATTCTTTTCTCTTTCTGTGTTTCTTTGTTTTTTTAATTTTCTAGACTGCCCGAACAACCACCTGGAGATGACAACTCAAGGATGGTTAGGCTGAACCGCTTTACTCCTTGAAGATGAGGAGCTATTAGGCTTCAAGGTTTTGAGGTAAATGGCGGTTCTCCAGCCATGTTTGGCTGAAAGCATTCACAGTGTTATGTTCATCCTCTCACTCTGGGTTAAATCTCTTAAGTAACACCTTCGAATTAGCTTTTATGTTTAGCAGGCTTTTTGAGTTAAGGTGGATACTTGTGTTAGATCCTTGAGGTCATTAATTACCAACTATTATAAGCTCTTTATTAAAGATGGGTAGAGATATGCTTTTCTTAATCACGAGCATTATGCTCATTAAATGCTCATATTATTAGGTTAGGTTTGATGTGAATGGAGATCCGATTTGAGATGACTATGGAGTCTCATCACTCCCTAATGCGAAAGGGACAGGAGCCATACAGAGTTGCCTTAAGACCTCATTTGTTAACCCGATACTTCAAAGTTCTATAATGCATTATAATTTTTATTTTCAGTTGTAAATCACCAAATCTCATTGACACCTAAACCCCAAATCCAAATTAGTGCATATTTTGACAGTACCTGATCATTTACCTGAAGAAAACCATCCTTATGTTACGACCTAGAACCAGCATCTATGATGAAAACTATCTACTGGAAGTAGGAAGGAATTTGGGTTATAAATGTGTGGTCCGAAACTTTACCCCCTCTTTATCAAACACAGATCAAAGCATGTAAATCTGAATCATAAGGTAGCTAGAGGAGGCACATATAGTGGAGTATAACCTGACAATTGCTGAGTGAAGTATGGAAGTAATGCCCTATGGGAGGCTGTATGGGAAGTATAGATCGGCAAATGTATTTGGATGAAGGTGAGAAGCTCCGTCGAATTGGGGATAGATTAGAGATATAAAGAAGGTGGGATTGATACGACAGCGTCTTCTCACGACAGAGTGGAAGCAGAGCTAACCAGATATGGCGTCAGTCTCTGAAAATTGAGAAGAGTGGGTGATCCGTCTTCTTGAAAGGTGATGCCTAAAAGTAAGTGAAATAAAGTTTGGCAAGCGGAGGCTTTTGCCTGAATATGGGGCGCCGGACGCTCGGAGGGTGGGTAACAATTAATGTCAGTTAGCAGCACTTACCGTCGAAACTGTCGGGTGTTAGTAGAATTGTTCCGCGTCTCATTACTCCAAAGAAATATACTCCGGATCCGACTCATGTGATAAGATTAAGCGAAGATTATTGTGACTTATATGGGACTATCGAGAGGACGGTCAAATATCATAGGCAGTCGAGGATCGAGTTTGCGACCTGAACCATATAAGGCTAGTGAAGTATTGTAGCAACGAGAGAGAAAGGGAAACAGGAAGCGACAGCAGAGCGTGAAGGGGACCACGATAAACCCTATCATCTTATTTTAAGAATGAAATCTGTAACCGTCACAAGTAACCAAACTAGTTTACATGCATGGGTTAATACATTGCATATGCATGCATTGGATCTGAGATATTGTGTGGAATTTCTGAGCGAAATTCCTTTAAAGAAGGAAGAATGTAGAAGCAAGGAAAATTCGAATTTTACGAAAAATGAATAAAGCAATGAGCCCCGATTTGAAATCTAGGAATTTTCACAAATCTCGGTTAATCATAGACTTTACCTTTGGAGGCTAATCTACTTGAAATCTATGCACCAATGTTTTAGTCAGTAAAATATGAATTGAATTTCACGTTTGAGGAGCGCAAAGAATGCTCTTGAGTGACGCCAGTACTTTTATTTTGGATGGCTCACATCGTGTGTGTTAAATGGGGAGAAAATCAGAATCAAGAGGAATTAGCCATCAACATCACCACTTGAAAGATGGAAATCCAAAGTTATGGATAAGAAGAATAAGTGAAATCAGAGTCATTAGAGGTGACTTCATGTGGCAAGAAGAGACATCCCAGCCAGTAAGTTTATTGGCAGGTAGAGAGAAGAAAGAGAAAAAGGAGAGGGAAAGAAGAAGAAAAAAGAAAGAGAAGGAGGAGAGAAGGATTCTTCTTCTCTCTGGTTTTCTGGAGGGATCCGACAAATCGGCGTTGCCTTCGAGCTTGAGAAGCAGAAGTTAGTCACCATTCCCGGCGAGGCGAGGAATGAGAGACCAAATCGGGGTTGGAAATTCTACAGAGGTAGGAGATTTTCTACTCGGTCTTATTCTTAGGGCGGGTTGAGTCGCCACTAGGTTTTCTGGGTTGTGAGCGACCGAGGCGGCCGAGCCGTGACGGTGTGCCGCGACCGTGCCGTGTGACCAGTGACGCCACGGCCGTGACTGGGCGCGCGCGACATAGTTCTGCAGCCGAGCCGATTGAAATCAAATAAACCATTTTGTTGTTTATTCGCGTGTTGAGATAGTGAATGATGACAGCTGTTGGGTGGGGTTCGATCAGATTGGGTAGTGTGCGAAATTGAATAATATCGATTGACAAATTTTGTAGCCGTTGCGTTGGGATCGCCGCGAAGCGATGTTCACCATAGTAAATATGTATGTAACATTACCGTGGCATAATTGCATTCATATACCGCCGGGGACATGCGCTGATGAAATTATTAGATTGCATATTATTTAATTCACGGATTCTTAGTGAATATGTTGCGAGTTGAAAATGGACGGCGTCGAGTGGGAACTCACGGTGGTATAAAAAAATATATATATATATATATATACGTGTATGTTAAGACACCAGCAAATTTAAGTAGATCCCGCCGAGGTGAAAGACCCCGAATCCATTCCGAGTTAGACATGATCACCGGAGATGAAACACCGTAAAAATGTTGGGAAGGCGTGCGACGTTCTATGGTGATATTGTACTTATTGCGAATAAACACATGGGATTTGAAAAATTCAAAAGAATATTGGAGGGTCGAGTCCAGGTAGTCCGTCATTGGGTGAAGCATTAATGTTGATTTTCCGCTTGGCGTGCATGTGTGAGAATCGATCGGGACTCGGGTTATGGGCATGAGAGTCGCATTTCATGCATGACATATAATATTCCATATGGGAATTGCATTTTCTATATGGAATATTGATTGATTTATGCTTAATAATTTGCATCATGCATTTTTAGTTGGGGAGTAATACTTATAGGAAAATTATTGGGCATTCTTTGTGTTGTGAAATATTTTCGAAATACTGAGGTAAGCTGGGTGGTGAACATACATCGAGGATTGGTTGTGAAAAGAGGCCGGATTATTGGCATGTTCATATGTTGTAATATTCTAGACCGAATATCCAGCTTTGTACATGTAATTAATAAGTTTGTGGCAAAAGCACAGTATCGGGCAGTTCGATTAGTGTAAATAGTTCTGGTTTTATCTTTGTTAGTAGACAATTATATAAGCGGGGATAATGGAGTAATGTACGGAAGGGTTCAGTGTGAAATAAGAAAGAATAGGCCTCTTGCTTGCATTTCGAGTTCTTTGTGCGGCGGGGAAGCATTACGGTTTCTCACAGCCGCGTGAGAGAGTCTTGGTGCGGCGAGTCACTAAGGCATCTTTGGCGTTGGGTGCGATGTCTTCAATGTGGACTAATATAAACAATTGTGACAGGTGTGGCCATGGCAGAGGGCCGTAATATTGCGATGATAATTAATGTGACAAGGTGGCGAGATAAGTGGCGTGGCATGTGCACTCATGTGAATCTGATGAGCAGTGAGGCGCGTTATGATGGCCATTGGGTCGCTGATTCGTGAAGTAAAGATTTTCCTCTATCTCATGACAAGGAGTCCGGTGGCAAAAATTCAAAATTTCATTATGGAGATTGGAGCGTCTGGGTGGGATTGATGAATTATTGATGAAACAAAGAGAATTTCATGGTGAAACTTTGGTGGCAAGGAGTAACTGGTCTTTTGTTGTTTCTGATGAATTTTCAAAATTAATGTCTAAGTTCGAACGAAACCAGATATTTGCAGTGTAATCTTTGTTAGGTTTTACCAAGTTATGCAACAAAGATGATCGGCAATTTATTTGTGAATTTATTATGAATAAAAACTCATTTGGGTGTATATTTTCTAGTTTTTGTGAGGGAGTGCAGAAGGTTGAGAGAGTTTGATACTACAAATTGTAAATGAGATTTTATATTCTTTGGTCTGGGACATGGGTCGAGGACAGGATTTCATACGTAATTTTTAAACGGAATCGAGAGACACCTCATCCAGCCTGTTTAAAGGTTGAGAACAGAATTATCAGGAAACAACCTCTTATTTGAGATGAGTTTGGGATAGAGAACGTAAAAATGCGAACATATCACGTAATAAATCCACTAGTATTTGTTGGCATTATTCATTGCTGCTTTCTAGTTGGATCTCGAATGTTTCTGAAAAATAATTAAAAAAAATCTTGAAATTTTGTGATTTGAAAACTAATCCTAAGTATAGTGTAGTTTCTTCACAAACTTGACCAGTGGATGGCTTTAAAAATATAGTTTTGATAGTCAAAGGCATTATAAAGAAGTTATTTAGAGATGTATTTTGAAAGGCGTTTTGATTTTCATTTTAGAAAGTATCTTGGCAACACCGATGTATTTTACTTGAATTTAAAAAGTGTTTTTTGAAGCATTTTCATTTTCAAATTTTAGAATGTCTTTTTGAAAGAAACCCAGCATTGTCTCAAATAAAATCTTTAAAAATTATGAAGGTATTTTTTTCAAAAGTTTTCAATATAACATTTTAACATTTAGAAAATGTCTATTGAAAATACATTTTAAATATAAATTCAAAATTTTTTAAAATTATGATGGTCCCTTTCAAAGACACTTTCAACTACGTTTTCGAAAATTAAAAATTACTTGAAAGATTATTTTCAATATAGAAAGCATGTCTCTTGAAAAGCGGCTTAAATCCACATGATAAAAATTACCCTAGAATTTATCAGATATTCTAAACCTTTTCTCTATTTTAGGAATATATTTTTAGTTTTACACTAAACGTCCAAACAGACCACTTCGGATCTCTGTCTTTAGCAAAAATTAAAGTTTTTTACAAAATATCATTTAATAACAAAATTTTCAGTATTTTTATTTAATATTTTTTTAAGCCAACCCTATAAACAAAAAAATTATTTAGAAATATATTTCATATGGACAAGTTTTAAGAATATATTTATCTTTATAATACAATCACTTTTAAGAATATATTAGACTCTATCAAATTTATTTGATTAAAAAAGAAATAATGCTTTTATAGACTATTTGTAAATTGTCACAGTCACTTACCCAGTTACCTTTAAAACATAATTCTCTCAAAGATTTATATGCCATGCGGATATTATGCCATTTAAAAGTTAAGGTGCTTTTGTGTGAGTTTATTGAGTTATATTATGTTATTGCCTTGATAAAAGTATGAATATTTTGAAGAGTTTATAAAAATAGTTTATGACCCCTTTATAAGTCCTTTTTAACTTATTTTAATAAGTTTCATGGAGAATATTATAAAAAAAAACTCAAAAAAGCTTATATGGATAACTAAAACTAGTCATCTTAATGATAAAAATGTCCTTATAAAAAAAAAAAAAAATAGGAAACAACTTTCCCAAAAATTATGTAAAAAATGGGTAAAATTTTGGAAAATTATATAAAAAATAGGAAAAAAATCTGAAAAATAATGAAATGGATTTCAAAAAATTATGTGAAAATAGGTAAAAAAATTTTAAAAATAGAAAACAACTTCCGAAAATTTATGTAAAAATAGGTAAAATTTTGAAAAATCTAATATTGATGTTCTTTATTTAGAATTTTATGTATATGTGATGTTTTGTTTTGGAGCTTGAATTTTGTGATGATGGAAACGCTAATGGTGTTTGTTATTTTTGCTTATTATTTTGTTTGGAAATGTTTGTGATGATGGAAACCTTAGTGATGTTTGATTTTTATGTTTGATGTCGTTTCGGCTATTGTATTTTATTTTAGATAAAAATCATAGATAATATTTAGTGAGATATGTCGTTTTATTTATATTAGGGTAGATGTCGTCGGCAAAACTCGTCTCAAGTGTGTCTTAGCCTCTAGGCCTCAAAGAGGTTTTGCGATAACATGCGTCTTTCGCTTAAATAATTATGAGTATATGGTGCGTGGCATTTGATTATAGAAAGTATTCGAATTAAATATTTTTAATGAAAAAAAATACATAATATTTACTTTTTATAATCTATCAATATACATAACGGAATTGAAAGAAGAGTCTCACATTCATTAGTTATTTTTACTATAATTCACAGGTGAATGATAAATGTTTCGATAAATATAGTATGAATCTTTGCTTTATTTTAATTTTTATGTGATGTTTAAATTCTTTGTTGGTTTTTCGTTTTAGTGTGAACATGATATTTATTATCAAACATGTTTTATAGTCTTATGATAATCTTTTCGGTAATTTGGTATTATAAGTATTTGTGTAGTGATGTATCAAACACTTTAAAATGATATAAGCATTTTAAAATATGCATCAAACACAAATAACATTAAATGAAATACTTATGACATAAGCTATTTATCTAATAAACTCTTCTAAAATAAGTACTTAATTAAGCTGTTTACACAAACATGGACTAAATATTATTATACAAAATATTTATTTTATGTTATATAAATGTAATATAATATTTTGAAAATAATATTATTGAAATTATAAAAAATTATGCACTGGTAGAAGTATCCATAAATCCTAATAATTTCGATGCTTATAATTTCCAAAATTTCAATCCATTCTCGCAATTAAAAAAATATTTTTATTTGTAATAACATATGAGTAAAACAAATATTACATAAATTAAGGTTTACAATATTCTATAAATTAAAATAAGTATTACTTTTCAAAATAACAGGTCTAATTTTTGGTTTTTATTTTTAAATGATGATAAATTATATCTTTAATAAAATGAATTAAATCATATTTAAGTCAGGAAATTAAGTTGATAGCCGTCAATGAAATCAAACTTGTAATCTTGTGACGGAAGCTCTTACATGAGTAAAATAGCGCGTTGGCACATACGTAAATCTACTTTGAGAATCTAACCGCTATATCCCAATAGTTTTAGAGTTATTACATTACTGTCTAAACAATATATATTAAGTTAAAGATTTGTGTGTTATGCAAAACATCAAAGTCACAATCCCAGGCTTTCTTAAAATGGCCTCTAGTGGCGTCGTCTTCTCTGGCGCTCCACGTCGCAAATAATGTTAAATAAACCAGTTGACGATGCGAGTGGTTATCTCTTGGGTTCTCCATATAAGTGCCGTGATGATTAAATATCGCGCATTCAATGAATCTGATCACTGCTTGAATGTCACCACATGATATGGATGGGCTGGCTTCGCACTTTCCTTCTCGAGTCTTCACTTGGCTTCCCTCGAACATCTGTAGCCGAATGCGAGAAAAACATTGTTTTCAAAACAAAGGTTTTGTTCTTGTATCTCAGTTTGGTAAATATGTTGGACTACCCTCGAGGCCAGTGCTTTGTATCATTTTAGAATAGTCATACCAGGTCGGCCTCAGGATGAAGCCCATTGGACCACTCTCCAAGGCAATTCTTGGAAAATCTTCCCTTAAAATTCCTTTCTAACCATTTTCCATTTTCATTTCTTTATGTCATCATTTCTGCACCTAATTTTAGATTTATACGATGCGTATAAAATGCATTATGTCATTTCAATACAGCATTGATATATGATTATGCATATATTAACAAAATCTACATCGCCTGCATATTATTTAATTCTGTAGATACTTGTAAAGAATTAGTTTCATGAGCTAATCGACAATCCATTTTAATTCCAATGGCTCTCACACAATTATATTTTATATAATTCGACCTCATTTTAACACACTTAATTCCATGCATTAAAATGTCTTTCACACAATTCAATCCATCCAATTGGCTTAATATTTTTGCTTACAACACATAGACCATTTTAGGTCGATCGAAGTAGCAAGGACTATTTTTAACGATCGGCGGGATGGGCGTATCAGTGGGTAGCCATCTCTCCTGCATCGGTTCCACTTTGTGGAGCAAATCCATGGCCGTTTCCGGTAAATGGCGCCCCGAAACCATAATTTATTTATATATAAATTATCACCTAGGCTCCACCGAACAGTAGTGGGTATCAGCGGGTTAAAAATTAAACGAATTCGATCCGAGTTTTGGGGCCAGGCAACCAGTCGTCGGCGACCTCAAATCAACGAGCCATTGCGAGAGCTCTTAAGGCTCGAAAATAGCAGAATAGGAGAAGACACCTCACTGCGGAGTTATGAAACTCCCAGCAGAAGTGCTTGCTGGCGTAGCCCTTGCCGCGTAGAACAAATTTGCTTCTTGGCCCGACGCGAACCGACTGTCCGAAAGTCGGGAAATCTAGAAAGAAGTTGCACTCTCTCTCTAAAAACCCTCCATTGTTTCAGAATTTGTGCGCCCTCTCCATTCAGGATTCGGCTCAAAATGGAGCCTTTGTTCTCTGCTGCCACATGTCGGTGTCATTGGTTGGTAGGATTCCTTATCCATAATCCTGACTTTTGATTTCCTCGATTAGGAGATGCCACGTGTCACCCATCGCCCTACGCCAGGCTCAGGATTGGCGGTCTGCGCGACACGTGTCGTATGAAGCGACAAATCTG
The DNA here is from genome assembly GCA_016808115.1 of Tetrastigma voinierianum. Taxonomy (NCBI): domain Eukaryota; kingdom Viridiplantae; phylum Streptophyta; class Magnoliopsida; order Vitales; family Vitaceae; genus Tetrastigma; species Tetrastigma voinierianum. The sequence continues at coordinate 1,150,928 of JAEQBH010000247.1, read as the reverse complement.
TGATGTCTCGCCTTTACGCTCGTTGCCTGCAAGCGTCGCAATTAGATCTTGGAGTCGTAGTAACTAGATTCGTGAGGCGATTCCAACGGTGAAGTCCGTTTCATCATCAGAGATCTGAAAAATTCCTAATTTTGTTGATCGAGAGTACCATTTGCCCTTTTCGGAAAATTAGATTTTCTCGGGGTTTCACGATCTCGATGCGAAAAGTGTCTGCTCGAGGACTCGAACCGTAATTAAAATGGCCACGTCGGGCCCGTATCCATACTCACCAAAATATAACAAATTAACATATTACAATGGTTTAATTAAATTTACACTCTTATAAGCATTATTTTGATTAGAATGTTTGTCGTATTTTTAAAAATATATATCATCCAATGGCATGTCGAACTGTACCAGTGGCTACAGTGGTAGCGAATGCTTATATGAATCTTCACTTGTGCGCGAAGGGGATCGAGACGGGATAAGCAATGCTTGATAGTTGAATTTTTCTTGTTAGGTTACTCCCCACACCTAAGTGCTCATGCGGCCAGCAGACACACGTTCCGTGAGATTCCTTGATTCCTACCGAATGTCTACATCGCATGGATGAGAATGCTGACTCGCCTTTCCCGGCTTCTCGAGCCCTCCTTTCCCTCGAGGCATACCTAGAAGCCAAGTGCTTGAAATCTTTCAAAACAAAAGATTTTTGTTCCTGAAACATAATGCCAATTTTCGATAAAATTACATTAGGCGACCACCAGGGTGAATTCTTTGGGTAACTCTGCAGAAAGCAGTCGTAGGTCATTCCGTATAGTTGTTGAACAACTCTAGAACGTTCTTGAAAAAATCTTCCCATGAAATTAATTGACAACCATGTTTTTCATGTCATGCAAATCATACCTCTTATTTTTAGGTTACCTCAGTGCATATGAAATGTAATATGTCATTTCACAATAATTCATGTTAATATATCACGCATGCATATATTAACGAATCACACAAACAACATGTTATTTATTCATAGTAATAACACAAAAATTAGCTCACATAGGCTAATAAACAATTCGATCGTCCGTGCCCAGGCGCGAAGAATCACCTGAATGGCACACATGACACACGAGGTCACATGACAGTCGGCCACGGTCTCGGGGCTGTCATGGGCGACTCCCCTAGGGATTTCGCCACTCGATCATAATCTTTAGGCCCAGATACCACTGACCATTCAAGCCTCGAACATCCCTATCAAAATTAAAATGGCTCTTGTAAGGGAATAAAAACAAGTAGAAGAAAACCCTACCTCCAGAAGTTGTGAAATTCCACGATCACGGGTACCCACGGCGTAGCTCTTGCGATGGGGATCAAGAGCAGCCCCTCTTGTCTCATTTCAGGATTCGACAAACCAATCAGGAAAATCTAAGAGAATGTGAGTCTCTATATACAAACTCTCTTCCTTTCTCATCTTTCTCTCTTTTTTCCTCACGAATCGATTAGGTGAGTTGGTGAGAACGTCTTTCCATGCCACTTGTCTCTTACAAGTGGTTAACTGGATTCATCGTATCCAACATCCAAGAATCTACCGTGGATTTTCATCCGCTCCTGAGGAGTGTTGTCTCCTATTATTGTGGCAGGTTGATTGTTGGCCAGCTCGACTTCGACACGTGTCTCATGTGAGTCACCTCAAAATACTCAAGTGTCACAACTACGTAGTCATAAAGCAGCCAATTTCGTCTCGGAATTCAGAAAATTTAATTTTCTAGGGTTTTACATTAAACATTAAAAAAAAAAAGTAATTGTTGAGAAAAAGATTCGATAAAATATTTTAAATCACCCAATTACTGAATTTATTTTGACAATACTTAAAATTTATAGAAAATTCATAAAAAGTTTGAATATTTTTCATAAAAAGTCACTAAATTTTTTTAAAAAAATGGACGGGAATTTAACTGGGTAAATAAATAAATAAATAATAGTTTTTGAATATAAAAAAATTATTGTTATAAATGGTGAGCATTAACATGAGTGTGACGAATGATAATATTCATTTTCATGTATTAGGTAGTGAATGAACTTACATTCACTTTATTCCATTACTCACATTTATGATGAGTAAATGGAACCTATGTTTGTAAGCCTATATAAGGCCTTCACCATCTTTTGTAAAAGCATCCCGAGATATCATTTTCTCTCTCATTCTATTTCTCTCACTCTCTCTCTCTTTTCTTTTAATTATATCTCTCATAGTACATCTCTTTGTCATATCTGAGAATAAATATATTTGTCTTGGTTTTGCGCTATAATACGCACATAACACGTTATCGGCATGAGCTTGCTCGAGGTAAATTTCTAACCCAAGTTTGAAGTTATTTCGATTTTACATATCTATAGTTATATTTGGTTTTGATTGTAAACCAAATCTATACTTTTATTTGTCAAAACCGATTTTAATACATTATTATGAAAAGTTTTTCGACAATATCAAATCTCATAAACTTAAGTTTGCGGCGCCAGGCTTTCTAGGAAAGAATTATCTATCTTAGACCCTCGATACTAAGATACATCTTGATGCAATGAATCTTGAAGTTTCATCAAAGAAGGAAATCAAGCATCTGCGGATGGTAGATCAAAACTGTTGATTTTTTTAATCAATTTTAAATTTGTGTTACAATGTAATTACTTATTTTTATCTTGAAATATGGAGATTTTACGAACTTATATTTTGCGATTTATACTAGAGAAGAAGCTACAAATTCTAGAAAAAATCCATAAGACAATGAGATCAATGGCCAGAAAGCATTTAGGTAGCGACATACGATTGAGGTCGCGTTAAAGGAATTCATCAATTATTGATTTTTTAAGTCACGAGCACGAGTAATAATGTGCGATTACGTAGGACAAGGCTTTAGAATTGTGTCCGACATCCTTGTGATGGAGTCGCGAGAAAGAAATTTAAGATTACGAATGGCCGTGTGCTTGACGGAGAATCGAGTCCGCGACACCAAGAAGACAACTGAGTCACGGCGGATGGTGGTCGCGACGGGGATGGATAATTTGAATTTAGTGGCGGTCTCTAATCATAAAAATTGATGTTGCGACAAAAATATAAGCTGAAGGTGTCAGTCGATGTCGCGACATGGATTTCATGTCACGACATTCAAATGAGTTGAACAATTTAAACATTTGTGACTAAGTTTTAAGCAACTACGACAAGAACAATGTAAGAGGGTCACCACTTAGTCGCGACACAATTTCTAGGTTGCGACCAGAAAATGAAGCTGAATTGAATAGAAACTGTCGTGACTCAAAAAATGAGGTTGCAATAAGATTGGAAGAAAGAACGGTCGAGACATGTTTTTAAGGTCGCAACAAGAATTGTAATAATAAAAAAAACTACTTTGTTGCGACCTAAATTCCATGTCGCGACAAGAAAATAAACAAATCGATAAGGTAGAGTCATGACTTGCATGAGGGGCGGATAACAGAATATGATGTCGCCAACATGAAAGGGAAATTTGTGACCAAGGATCGAGGTGTGGCGATAGACACGGTGTCTCGGCGGGATGTCGAGGTTGCAACCGCAAAATTCGATGGAAAGATAGTTAGATTAGCGACATGAAATTGTGGTCGTGACACAAACACTTGAAGACCAGAAAAAGTTGTTGCTATGAGAATCAAGTGACTATATGAAAGCGAAATTAATACATGACGAGGAAAATCGAAAGTCGTGACGCATGAATTGGTGAGGAAGAAAAGTCGGTCGCAACATGGAGATTGTAGTTGCGACACGAATCTGGAAAACAGCGTGGGTAAGCAGCGAGAGTCATCGCACTAGCAACTCAGCATGGTCCGACCTGACAATTCAGAGTCGCGAGTAACGCCAGGGATCCTTAGGAAAAATGCTAAGTAAGCCCAGGACAATAGAATTCTAAGTCGCGACACACATGATAAAAAAAAATAACCAAGGGGTAGTCGCTGTGAAATTCATGTCACGACGGTCCGTATAGAAAACTTCGAAAAGAACAATATCGTGACAAAAGGACGCCAATTGAGACTGATATTAAAAACAAGGCATAAGGATGTTGCATGAGTTTCAGAGGACACGACCAGAGGACTAACAAGTCGCGACGGGCTTAGAATCCACGACACAGACAATGATGCGGGCCATTTTAAATTGGGGAAATCCAAGCGAAGCCTTGGAATCGGGCCCAATTACTGAAATGTATAAATAGGCTTCTTTGCGTCAGGAAAATGAGGCTCTTCTGGAACCTAGATTTTGGGGGATTGAAGAAGACTCAGTTGTATAATTTTAGAGTAGATTTTTCTTTTCTTTTCTTAATTTTTCTTTTAAGATCCCGAACCGATAACCTATTCAAAATATTGAAGCTGGATTTAAATTTTCACTATCTTCTCCACTTACTGCCTGAAATTAATGGAATTCAGACAAATTATGGAATTCGTTTCTTATCAGATTAATTACCGCGACTCTCTTTGGTGTGTTGATCGATGCTCCATTATCGTTGTGATCTGATTTCGATGAGCATAGCTACTAACTTGGAATTGCCGTTAGATTCTGAGTCTTTTCTTGCATATATTAGAGAGAAATACCTAAAATTGGGGATTTATTTGATTAATCTTTGTTTTTAAATTGATTATTCCCAATAGTAGTATCGAATATCCTATATCGAGATTGTTTATGCTCACGATTTACGAGGCGCCAGAGTAGCGCAAAGATGGAGATTCTAGGCTTTGAGCGTTCAATTTGTGGTATGCTAGACTAGGTGATGGTAATAATTTCACGAAAGTTCGCTAGATAAATTTCCACTTCACTCACAGTTGAAGTTGAAGAGGATTATTTATCCATTTAAATCATCAAAGATTTCGCCTTAATATGTTGGAAAGATCTTGATCCTATGTTAGCTGAGATCTAGTCATGGAAAGAGAAAAATCCATCATATCTAAAGGATGAGTCATCAACCATTTTGTAGAGGTTTTGCAATGACCTAGACTTGGGAAGCGAAATCTACGATCTTAAGAATTAGTATGAAGTATTGAAAAGAAAATACGAGGATCTTATAGTGCAGATACAAGTACCTAATTAGATCCATGTCTTTGAAAGAAGCAGGGACCTCTAATTAGTGAATTGTGGAGAAATCTGAGCTGCATTACTAGGCATCTTTGTGAATCCGAGTTCCAAAATCGGGATTGAAGGAGAATCGATAGGTTATAAGGCATAAATTGGCCCATTCCCACGACGGTTTCGTATCGTGTGTTTCTAGCCGAGAGAACTTATTCAATCCAGTTTATTTTGTTAGTTTCAATTCAAATTTTCTTTTAATTAGATCAACATAATATAAATATTATCTTATCTTTAATTCTAGTTTTCAAACATTTACATGGAGGTGCAAATAGTGTGGATCTTGAGTAGGTAGGATAGTTGATTTTAAAATTTTTATCAATCTCTAAAGGAATGATATCTGGACTTACATCCAAATTCTTACTACTTGTATGACTTGTCTGACACTGATGTCTTGGAGCTAAACCCATTTATAATTTCGAACATAAAACCACTTTCTACTTTTCAAACAATTAGCTCGATTTTGGTCCACTATGGGAACTATAAGACTCCATTAGAAGCATTAAGGTGGTGGTTTAATCTATACATACTAAGCGAGCCAGACAAGTTTTATGGCGGTATTTAGGGATCGAAAGAATTTGAATAAATCATTTTTCTTTATTTTATAAAAGAAAATTCACAAAAATAGTTTTGACAGCAGTGGCTACATAAGCTACTGATCTTTTAGAGAGATTAAAGGATATATGATTTTTGATACCACTGTTTCCAATTGATCTCAATATGTTTCCATTTCGGGAAGTTATTTCATGCACAGGAAGCCAGAATCAAATATGTTTCCCTTAGATACTGAATTGGAAAGAACATTGAGGAACTTAAGAAAGGTCGGAAGTGCAGAAACAACTATTATAGCAGAAGAAAGAGATGGGTGGAGACCAGGTTGAGCGAGAAAGCGATAGCAAAAAAGGCCTCCCCATGCAAGATCTGATGGAGGACTTCTGGGGCGCCTAGTTATCCGAGAAGAATATTCTGCAGTTAGACAACCTGCTATAAAGGCTAATAACTTTGAGCTGAAACCTGTGCAGTCACCGCATGGTGCGGAATCAATTCTGAGCCACCTACTTGAAGATCCTAATGAACACATGGGCAATTCATAGGATGGCAGCCTTGATTAAACTAAATGGTGTGAGACCAGAGGTGATCAAACTACATCTCTTTTCCTTTTCCTTAAGAGATATTGTAGCCACATGGTATGAATCATTGCCATATGGCTCAGTTAATACATGGGAAGAGTTGGTGGGGCTTATACAGGCGATTTTTCCCCATCACTTGTGAAAGAAGAAGGCGATCATTGTGTTGAACAAGGGAAGATGAAAGCTTATATATTGTCTGGGAAAGGTCTGGAATTTATTGAAGAGATTACTTATGCATGAGCCTGAACTGGGAATGAGTAATGGATATGTCTGCTATCTGCCAGATGATACCTCTAAAGGGTTATCATGGATGCGACTTGTTGTGGGGCATTTAAAAGAAGAAGTGCGAGAGGGCAAGCGGTGATAGAAGACTGGCGAATCGACATGAAAGCTCCATGAATCTTGAGGACGATAAATGAAAGCAAAGGGTGGAATCGTTGACTCGATAAAATGGCGCTATAGACGAAAACTTGATCTGATAATGCCTGAAGAGTTAGGGAATCGAAGATAATGTATTATGCTCATGAAATTGGAGCAATGGGTAGAGATGGAACGAGAAGAAGTCTTTGAGACGATTGATGAGGATCCTGCAGGATTGAGGCGATTACTTGAATGAATGAAGCTACCATTTCAAGCCTAACTGACTTGCACACACCATACACACACCGCGAGGGGCCATGAGAGCTTCTCATGTATGGTGGAGGGTATCACGGGGCCGAGGCAAGGCGAGTTTTCCATGATGATATAATCCACAGGTTCAGCGGCGGCAAGCAGTGAGGAGAATAGAAATGAATATCAAGGTGAGAGGGCTCGGTCCTTGAGGAGCAAATGATGCGGAGTTCATAGGGACAACAATTTGCTAAACCTCCATAGACAAAAGAAAATTTGTTGAGTTGGACGACTTTAAATTGACACCTGAATTTTTGACAAATACTAATTCTTCACTCAAGAACTTGGAAACATAGGTTAGGCAGCTAGCCTCAACCTTGTAGAACAAAACTAAGGATGTTTTCCCTAGTGACACCTAGAAGAATCCAAGGAACTGTATGGCAGTCCAGCTGAGGAGTGATAAGGAATTGAGTAACAACATAGTAGAAAAATTAGAAAAGACTGAGCTAGAAGAAGAGGAAGAAACTAGAAGAAAGAATAGAAAGAAAGTTCGGGTGGCTGAGAGCGAGAATAAAGTGCAAAATGAGCGAGTGGGGCGCAGACAAGCGAAAGAGGAAGGTTCAAGCTGCACACAACAGTTCCTTTTCCGCAAGACTTGGATGGATAAGAAGGAGGAGTGATTTTTCTAAGTGCCAGAGATTTTGAAGATAGAAATTAACATTCCTTTACGAATGTTACATCACTCAAATGCGAACTATGCAAAATTCCTCAAGGATATACTGAGCAAAAAGAAGAAAATTGATGAAGGAGTTGTAGGCTAGCTGCAAACATCTGGTGCGATTGTCGAGAAGAGCCTACAGTAAGATGAAAGATCCACAGCGGTTTACCATTCCCATGCACAATTGGGAAATATGAATTCGAAAACTTTGTAATTCGGGTTCGACGTGACTTGATGCCCTTATCGATGAATACAGAGGTTGAGTTTGGGGCCCGAGCTCAGCCAGCGTTACAATTGAATGGGCCCGATAGGTCGATAGCCTGACGGAAGGAGTCGCCCGAGGATGTATTAGCGAGTAAGGAAATTCATTTTCCACTGTTGATTTTATTGTCATGAAAATGGAAGATTACACAAGTTCCTCACATTGTTAGGAAGACCTTTCTTAGCAATAGAGTACACTCTGATTGATTTGAAGGGTGGTGACCTGAGTAGAAAATGAAAGTACACCTTCAACCTACGACAAAAGCTTGACCTGATCGATCTTTGATGAAGAAAATTAGTTGTAGAAAACTTTTAGTCGATCGATCTTAGTAGACTACGATTGTAACATTCAGCATTCTATTAATAAGAAAATGAGATGAATTTCCGATGTATCTTAAGAGTGTTAGTATGAATTATTTGCATTACAGTTCTGATATACAAAAATAGTTTTGAGTTGAATGACAGTGCTAATAATTCATAATGAAAAGAAAAGCAAGCGAGCAGAAACCAATACATAAGGAGTTGAAGTATTGAAAGAATTGCTGATCGTTTGAAATATCTTTCTTAGAACCGAGAAAAACCAAAACCGTGATTATATCTCTGCACATTATTTAAGAATGAAACGGAAATTTTATTAAAAATTCTAAGAAGAATCTGAGGAAGCAATTTCTTAGTCAATTGAAGATCTCGAGGTATTAGTCCTTCTGTTGCATGCACAAAATTCTCTTTAGAAAGATAATACGAACCGGTTGAACTTGCAAAGAGACTAAATCCAGTAATAGAAGAAAGATGTTGTAAGGAAGGAAGTCTTTGAAATGGATTTAAATACAAGCTTCATTTCGCGTACTCAGATAGCTCTTAGATTGAATCTAGTTCATGTGGTTCCCAAGAATGGTGGATTCACTGTGATCATAAATGAAATGAATGAATTGATTCCTATAAGAACTGTGACGGGATGGAGGGTGTGTATAGATTACAGAAAATTTAATACTGCAACCAGGAAAGATCATTTTCCCCTACCTTTCATTGATCAGATGTTGGACAGGTTAGCAGGACATCCTCACTTCTATTTTCTTGATGGATATTTTGGATATAACCAAATTGCTATTGCACCTGAGGACCAGGAGAAAACCACTTTCACATGCCCTTATGGCACTTTTGCTTTTAGAAGAATGCCATTTGGGTTATGCGATACTCTGTACATTTCAAAAGATGCATGATGTCTATGTTCTACCAGTTTGGTAGGAGGTTATGGAGATATTCATTATTGACTTCACGGTTTATGGATCAATTTTGAGCAATGCACGCAAAAATTTGGGGACGGTCACTTCAGTGCTGGGACGAATTTAGCTTTGAATTGGAAAAATGTCATTTATGGTAACATAAGGCATTGTCCTTAGGCACCAGAATTTACTACAATGAGAATTTGGGAAGTGGACAAACGAAAGTTTCCATCATAAAGACTCTTTTACCACCTCAGTGATCGAGGAATAAGAAGTTTCTTGGGACATCTTTGGTTTTTCTATAGAGATTTATCGGAGACTTCTCAAAATTGCAAAACCATTGTGTAGATTCTTTGGGGAAAAAGGCATTCGAGTTTAATTTTGATGAGTCCTGTCAATCTTCATTTGAAAATATCAAATCCATATTAGTTAAAGCTCCCATCATGGCCAAACCAAATTGGACAAAGGAATTTGAGATTATGTGTGATGCTAGTGATTATGCAATGGGAGCTATATTGGGACGAAGCGTAGAGATGTTTAGGGCCATTCTTGTGCCGACAAAACCTTGATGAAGCTCAGGGAACTATCGACCTCTTTTGAAAAAAGAGATGTTGGCCATGGTATTTGCATGTGAAAATTTGGGCCACATATGGTATTGGGATCCCATGTCATCATCATTACTAATCATGCGCAATTAAATATTTGATGGCAAGAAAAAAGCTAAGCGAGACTAATCGGATGGTATTGTTCTTTATAGGAATTTGATCACAGAGATCGAGACGGGAAGAGGTTGAGATAATGTGATAGTTGATCATATCGAGGTGAAAGACTACGTAAAGAAGAACGAGTGTGAAAATTTTCCAGATGAGTAGTTATTCCAGTTGTCATTCGAATCACCCTGGTATCATGACGGTATCGATTATCTAGCACGTGAGTAATGCCACGAGTCGGCTACTAGCGAGAAAGAAATTAGGGCCCGACAACGGTTACTATATGGGATGACCTTGTTATTCAAAGAGGAGGCGATATGATAATCATGAGGTGTGTGCAGGAAAGTGAGCAGGGCATAATTTTATATGAATGTCATGCATCACCATATAAGGACATTTGCGGGAAGACAAAAACGACCCACCAGATTCTCCGATCGGGTAAGTAAAGTCTGACGGACATGGAATTTTATTTATTGCTCCCAGGATGCATAAAAGGCTACAAAGGGAAGTATTCTACTCTCTAATTATTTCTTCTTTAGAGAATACATGATTGAAGTTTGGGGGAATTTGATTTTTCAATTCAATATTGAATCTGATGTTCTGATGAGCTGATTTGTTGAATATTTGATTGATGTATGTGAATTGTTTTGATTTAAATTGGATGTCTTGAAGGGATCTTGTTTAAATGTGAATTGTTTATGGAGACCTGTAAAATTTCTTGGTTGCAACAGACTTTTGAGTTCGCGACAAGGTTCTGAGCTGATCACAAGAGAACTAAGAAAATTTTGTGTCGTAACTATACAAAATATATTAATGAACAAACTAAGGTCGTGACATTTATTTTTGGATTGCAACAGAATGGGTGAACCTAAATGACTGGTGTAAGACACGATGTCGCGACATTAGAAATTAGGTCGCGACCAAGAATGGCAGAAAAGAGAAAGGCATGTCGTGACATCAAATTTGTGTCGAAGACCATATTTCTAGTCATGACATGAGACTAAGTAGGTCGCGACAGGTAAATAAATCCCAGTAAATTTAAGTTTTAACATACGATTTGAGGCGTCAGCCTACTTTAAATAGAGCATTAATTGTTAGCAATTAGTATTTATGACCTATGCACTAATGTCGCTGACATTCCATAGACAATAATAAAGTTTGAGCCAATCATTCATAAAGGCTGAGCGAATAGCAAAATTTTGTTCCAAAACTTTCAATCCGGTTACATCTTCATCCATGACCTTCCATTCTCTTTCTCTCTCGAATACCGAGCCTAAATCCAGTTTCCTAAAAGCTCAACTCCAAATTCTCCTCATAGCGAAAACCAAAACCACTATTCAAATCTTAATGAAATGATCAATGAGATAATGAATGAATGCGCTCATGAGGGAGAAGAGGTTTACACGGAACCTCTGACCGGAGGCAGATCGTGAATGTAGAACCAGAAGCCCAACCCGAAGTAGAAGAATCAGTTGAGCAAAGAAGAACATCAAGGAGACAGGAAGCAATGAGTCCTACTGAAGGAATAGAAACAAAGGGCGACAAAGATTTTATCTACTTGGAAATTTAAAGCTTTATGGAGCAGTAGATGGCTAACAGGGACCGTCCAGTGAGGGGTTTGGGGCGATTTCCCCTTTTGCAAAAATAATAGAAAAGAAGTGCTGGGAATTCTTCTGTGAGCACTAGGCACCTGGTTTCTCTGCTCTGGCAAGGGAGTTCTTTGAAAATATGGTAGGGATGAAGGAGGACTCAGTATACGTTCGAGGAGTATGGGTTAATTTCAGACATAAGAGAATTAACGAAGTCTTTCAGCTCGGAACTGAGCATGGAGTCGGGATTTAAGAAGTTGGTTGAGAAGGCTTGAGATCATGGGAGAATTATAGACTCTTAGCTCTTTGGACGGGGAAAGTGGGAGGACGAAGAGAACCCGCACCATCTTTATCAGCAGAGGATCTCTCATGAAGAGGCGAGTTTGGTTACTTATTGCCTCTGTGATAATTCAACTAAACATCTTTGCTCGTCCCAGAGAACAAGAGGCCAAAATTTAATATGCCCTTTTGAAGAAGTACATAAAATGATCTGGAAGCCTAATTAGAGCTCCATTAAGGTACCACAGCAACTGAGGGCTTATTCCTCGCGGCCCAACCATTGCAGGATTGTCGTCCTTGTTGGAGTGAAGGGATCATGGGAGGAAGAAGAAACATGCCCTAAGGTATCTCTTCTAATAGGGCCAAGGAACAAGAAGCAAAAAGGAATTATAGAAGTAGAAACAAAACCTGCAAAAGAGAATGACAATATGGAGATTGAAGATTTTCTAGAAAGGGCCTCTCCAGCAGAAGAAGAGGAATTACAGTTTAGAATGAGCCCATTAAGCCACTCAGGCCTTGATTTAAGAGAAAATTTTCCTGAGCCAACTGAGAGCTCCAAAAGAAATGCAAGGAATGCTGAGATCTTAGAAATGTTAATAGCAATAAAGAAAGAGATGGAGGAAATGGAAGAGAAATGGGAAAAACATCAGCAAATCAGAGAAGAAGAGTTCTGGAAAATTTGAATTCATGAAAAGACAGTATTGGAGCGGACTCGAGACGGAGAAAGAAATGAAAAAGATGAAAAATAGGGAGAAGAATTTGGAGAAAAGATGAAGGCGATTTGGAAGCCTTACAACAATCGATTCATAAGAGATGAAGTGCTCACCATTACGAGAAAAGAGAAGCTAGATGGAAGTAATATCTTTGAAAAGATAGAAGCCTTCAAATACCTTTATAAAGAAGCGATTCAAAAGGAGTTTGGTAAGTGATGAAGGAAAGAAACGAGAGAATTGGAGGGCCAGAGAGGTGGCTTGCTTAGTGGGACACAGTTGTTGAATAAGTTTAAGAAAATGTGAATTGTTTGGGTGGATTGATCTGAGTTAGTGAATTGGATTGTTTATTGCCAGTGCTTGGTGGTAATGCAGAGAATGGTTATTGTATTGAGCTTTTGTGCAGTAATTAATTATCACACAGGGAAGGCCAATGTAGTGGCCAGATGCTTTGAGTAAAAGTCAATACAAGCTATTCTGGCATTAAAAATGTATTATCGATTAATCGGTGATGGTATAGTAATGGTAGAATTGATTGCGAGACCAAATAAGTTAAACTAAGTGCTAGAGGCACAAAATGGATTATGAGAAAATTTCTACCATAGTGAAAATAGATTGGAAATGGTAAAGAAATCGAGTTTACAGTAAATGAAGATGGGGTTTTGTATTATAAAGATCAGGTTTGTGTACCCAGTAATGTGGTTGAGAAAACCATGCTTGAAGAAGTACATAGTGGTTTTGCTTTGCTATCCATCCCGAGTAGCGCAGATGTATCAAGTTGAAAATGTCATTACGGTGTTAGGAATGAAAAGAGATGTATCGAGTTTGTAAACGAGTGTATGGTTTGCGAAAAGAGTAAAGCGGTATCAAATTCCTTCGGGATTATTCGAGCTTTATCAAAATATCGGGTAAATGGAATAGAATTACTATGGATTTGTAGTTAGGTTACCGTGCGGGGAGAAAGCATGACTCAGTTTGGGTGTAGTGGACCCGATTGACGATCAGGCTCACTTCCTACCAATGAGAGCCAACTATTCACTTGACAATCCTAACGGAGGTGTATATCGAGGAAATGGTTTGGTTTGCATGGGTTCCAGTATCCATTGTTCAGACGAGATCTAAGGTTTACTTCGAGGATTTTGGGGAAAATTGCAAAGAGGCTTTAGGCACTCAGGCGGAACTTGACACAACGTTCGACCACGGACCGGATGGGCTGATTAGAAAAGTGATTCAGATTCTCGAAGATATGTTAAGGAGTTGTGTGATCGACTATGAGGGTGGTTGGGATAGACACATTCATTTAGTTGAATTTGTGTACAACAACAGTTTCCAATCAAGTATTGGAATGGAGCCTTATGAGGCTTTATATGAGAGAAAATGCAGGCTGCAGATTGTGTTGGACGGAATTGGCGAAAGAAAGTAGTTGGCCTCGACTTGATGTGAGGCGAAGAAAAAGTGAAATGATTAAAGAAAAGATTAAAGGTGGCATGGAGTAGACATAAATCATATGCCGATATGAAAAGAAAAGATATTTGATATGAGATCGGCGAAAAAGTGTTTTTGAATGTATCGCCTTGGAAGAAGGTAATGAGATTTGGGAAAAATGGCAAGTTAAGCCCTATATTTATTGGCCCTTATGAAGTGATTGAAAAAGGGTCCAGTGGCATCTGGTGGCATTACCTTGGACTTGGAAGAATGATGTCTTTTCCATGTCACCAAATGCGAGGAAATTATACATCGGAACGAGTCACATGTAGTCTCTTCGGAGGCAAATTGGTGAGGCCGGATTTGACCTATGAGGGAAGAACCTAGTGGAGATCTTAACAAAAGTGAAAGAATTGCGAAAAAGAAGATTCCATTAGTCAAAGTCTTTGTGGAGAAACCATAGGCCAGAAGAAACCACTTGGGAAAGTGAAGAAACAATCTTGGCTAATGATATCATAGTTGTTGTTTGAAACTAAAGACTATAATTCGAAGACGAAATTTTATTAAGTAAAGGAGAGTTGTAACACCCCGAAAATACCCTATAATTTTTTTATAATTTTATTATATATTACGGATATAAATTAGGCCAACTTGGGTATTTTTGGGGTGTTAAATGAATGTTGATTAATTATTATATGGCTAAAAAAAGTCGAATCACGAAATATTAAATGCTAAAATGATAAATTAATTGAACTCGGAAATAAACCCAAGTGACAAAAGGCAAAAATTGGAAATTGTGAAATAAGGACCTAAGGGTCATAAGTTAGAAAGAATAAATGTCTAAGTGTGATTAATGAGAATTTAAATGCAAATAGAGACAATTAGTGGGCAAATACTTGATTAAGAACTTAAACTGATGGATTTTTAAAGAAGGCAAACAAAGGCCTTATATGACATAGGATATTTAGACGAAAGTGGTCTTAGAAGCTCATTTTGAGCAAAAGCGGTTTTAAGAGAGAGAGGAAGGAAGGCTAGGGCTTGCAAAGTGAGGAGAGTTGTGATTCTTGCTCCATTAAAGCAAGAGTTTAGAGATGAAGTTAAAGAAAGCTTGGCATTGAAGATTGAAAGTTTAAGGTAAGAAAAACCCAAACTCTAACCTTTTCTACTTGTGTTTTGGAGTTAATAAAACCCCAAATGTGGTATAAAAGTGTTCTTGGATGGTTTCAATTCAGTTTGAAATTGTTTTGCATTGTTTAGATTGGTTTGGATTGGTTTGGAGAAGTGTTTTTAAAAGGGAAAAATGTTGGGTTTTCAAAGGAAATACTGTCAAAATTTTGTCAAGACCCCTGTTCTTGTTTTGGATATAGATTAAGTTATAATCATCCAAATGAAGTGATTCTAATTGGTAAAGAACCATAAGAGATAGGTCTACAAATGTATAGAAGGTACCAGGAGAAAATTGTAGCTCTAAGGCTCCCAAATACGGGCTTAAAGGTGAGCTCGGGTAGCTCACGGGTTATGCTTTGTTTTGGGTATTGTTATAGTGTTTTAGCCATAAGTTGAGTTTCACTCATCCATATTGAGTGATTCAAAATTCTGGGTAAAATAGACTTCTAGGGTAATAATTTACTTGAGTGCCCAAATTTGTCGAGGAATGGAGCTATGTGTAGAGCAGTCGATTACGCTTTGCAATTTAGATAGTCACGGATGTAAAAATCTGATAACTTGAGTTTGGTGATCAAATTGGATTCCAGTTGGAGAAGAGAGCAGAACCATCGATTCAAATGAGTATAAGGAACCATTACCAATTTATGGAGTTAAGACCCCTGAAATTAGAATGCGTTAGGTAACCGAGTGAGCTGGGCATATTGACCAGTTTTGCATTAAAATGCCATAACTTGAGTTTGGGTAATCCAAATGAGATGATTCTAATTCCTACTAAAAATAGACTCATGGAGCTAAAATTTTCTTGAATGAAGCATAGATAAATTCTTGTTCGTAATGTCACTGAAAATTTTGCAAGTGAAGGGTATCGGGTGAGGCGGCACTGGAGCTAAAACACAGGAATAACCTCTTAATAGGGTGACGGAGAATCGCATTGAAGTCAAGTTAGAAGATCGGAATCAAAGCTGACGATTTTGGTTTGTTCTATCCTTACCATTTATTCTCCTTTGAGATTTAGACTGTGATTTCTAAATAAATAGAAAGGCATATTGAATTGTTTTAATTGATTTGAAGAAGTGATTGTGAAATGTTTGCAATGAAAATTGCATGAGTATTGAAATGACCGTTTATACGAAATGTACATATTATCTTTGTATGTTGCTATAAAAGATTTGAGCGCTCTTAATTGGATGTTAAGCAGTTTAGTTACATTATGAATGATAGATTGGTATACACATTAGAGGTCAAAATAAGCGATCTTTATGAAACGATTGTATTGATGTCACTCAGTTAGCGATGACGGGGCCGTGTGGCCGTGTTCCATAATTGATTTTTATATAACCAATCATCATTCGCGGAGACCCGTCTTGTGTTATAAGCTAGTTTTATACGACTTACGGTCAGTAGCCGTCTGCAGTGATTAGATATCTGTATAGCGAAAACATAGGTTAAATTTATTAAGAATGAGGCAAGATTGGATTGATTTGAGATTGCTTGACAAATTGGAATTGAAAAGCATGATTGCGAATTGAAATGAAAAGAATATTGTGAAATGCATGATTTGATTATCAATGACTTATTGCATATGGAAGTGTGATGAGTGCCTAAAACACTCATATTATACTCGCGTCGGTCTTTCATTTTCACGTTTATTTTATAGTAATTTTATAGTTTTTTTGGCTAGACTCACGGTTGGTTATGCATGGTTTGGATGCAGGTACATTGGAGCGAAAAGAGCAGCTCTTGGAAACATTTTTGGAGCGATGGGGACCAAAGGCGAAAGTGGTACATCCGCGTCGCGGCCGGTTCAGCGTCGCGGCGTCCCATCGTGACGCGACGTCCACGGCGTCGGTGCAGTAATCACGAAGTCAGCGAGTGAAGCGTGCGGCGTCTCAGCGTCAGCGGCGTCGGCTCAGATCTGAACCTAATCATTTAAAAATCACGAATATTTCGAAGTGAGGAAGGAGGGGGCGTCACGAGCGAGCCGCGAATTCAGGCAGTGACGGACTTGAAGTCGGGGAGATTTATCACCGTTCTTATTTTGGATATTAGAATGATGTTTTAATACTAAACATTTTATCTTTTCATTCGATTATGTTACAGATCTATTTACAGGGTTATGTTGAACCTGTCATGTGTTGATGGATTAAAGTTTGGATCTTTATTTTATTCGATTGTTATCAATTTGTTCGCATCACCTTTCCCATATCTGTGGTTTAATTATATGGTGATGTCTGGCCAACGTGGCATAATCACCTTGGAGCTAGGGTCGAGATGAGGTGTCGAGGGATCTGGGTAGAGCGGCTTTGTTCGATTCGGTAAATGAGATATTCAGTCCCGAAGGTGGCATTTAGGTTCGAGCGTTTAAGCATCTCGGGTCACGAGTTGAGATAGAGATATACTCAACTCATTCACGAGATGGCCAGAATACCTCGAGAGGATATCTATTAAGTAAGATCCCACCTGCGCCATTGACAAATTGTAAATACGTTGAGATAATAATATCTTAAGAAATAATCATTAAAAGTGACGGGGGAGATATAATACAGCCTTCAATACCGATAATTCCATTGAATCTAAAACTCAGTCGAGCTTTCACATATTCACCTTCTTTCCTAAAATCATCTTTTAGGATATTATCTAAAGCCAAGACCTTTGTAGTGATACACATCCGCATGGATCGATATACATGCAGTGAGTACCTTTATATTACTTGAGGCGCGTGTACACTTGCGCACATAAGGCGTACATTTACACACCGGGTTTCGGCCTATCAAGTTTTTGGCGGATTCTTGAGTGGAGTTTAAATTGATATAGAGAATTAAATGACAGAGATATTACTCTTGAAATTTTCTTTACTTTTGTTTTGTTCTATTTTACAAGTCTTGTGTTGGTTTTGTTAGTTCGTGTGTTATTGCGGTATAGGTTTCGATAAGTATGCGATATCGAGATCAAATTAATCAACATCACAATTTTGATCTGAACGAAAGACTTACGCGCAGTTGCGTAGGAAACGGCGGAGCAGTTAGAAATCGATAGTCATGGAAAACCTTTGAAGAGCAGATCTTGGCATTAGGCGGTGAACCCGCAGAGAGGCCCGAAATGGGAATCCGCGGAAGGGAGATCAAGCACCCGGTATTTATACGGCGGATGATCCTTTTCATGCTACTAGATGAGTTCGTTTACCACAGCTGTTCGAGCGGCTATGAGAGGCGACCACCCATTCAAGCGAGCAATTTGGTGAAATTGATCCACGTCTGGTCTTGAGAATATCTTGTTCCATGGACTACCCACGCGAGAGCAGAACATGAATTTGACTGCTTCCTTGAAGTTTGCGTCTCTTGTCATCTGATGGAGTTCTGCGAAGAAGCTCTCGGGTTGGTTATTCCCACTTTCACTTGGAGATAGAGCGAGCGCGATGGTTAACGTTCGACCACGGATTCGATTCACTAAGGCTGGAACGATTAGTCTGAATTTACGACTAAGTTCTTCCCACCTTGAAAATTGCCTGACTTGTCGCGAGAGATCAATCACGTTTGAATGGCCCCAGAGGGGAGAACTGCGAGCATGGGACAAATTTCACGCAATTCTTTGCGGAAGTGCCCGCTGCCGTGACTAGATGGATCTGAGTCACCTTATAATAGTGCGAGAAATGCAAGCCAGAACAATGATTGATGCTTGAAATTTTGGAGAGCCCGATGAAACCCACAGACCAAGCTTATGAAATCTTAGAAGATCTTGCGACCAGCACTAATCGATAGCTTTGAGAAGGCCACACACCGCTAACACGGTGGGTGGCGACAGATGAGATCTCATGATACGGTGAATCATGTGGCGGTGACTAAACGATTAAATAGACGGCAAGAGGCAGCGACGCCATCCAGGACCTTGACCACGTGGTGTATGGTCATGGTGGAGCGGTATGACGGCCTGGAATGTCGATCGGAAATCCTCACAGTGAAACCGACGATGCGTGTCGAGTTTAATCGAGGAATCAATCCACCCGGCCGGCAAGGGCCCGGGAGTAATGGGGGAAGCCGGTTATCATAATCGAGTCGGGCCCGAGGGTGGTAATAATCGAGAACCGGAATGGTCGAACGATGAGGATATGGGTGTGAATAATCGAACAATCGTTATGTGAGGCAGTTAGTGAACCACCCTCTGACGAAGTTGGATTTGGAAACGGCTCTTGCCGGATGTTAACTTCCACTACTTGCCTTTATGGATAGGACTAAGCGTGAGCATGCAGCGTGGCTTGACCCGGTTGAACTGATCAAGCGGCAGGTGAGAGTTTGGAGGCCTGAATGGGCCCGAATGGCAAGTTCTTGACGAGGAAAGGCAAGCGGGGTCCTTACAGAGCAATTCGGTAAACCCGAAGAGATGGTAATGAACATGTTAAGCGATTATCTTTGAAGTGGGAAAAGAATTGGAAATCTGATTCTGACCCCGGTCGTGAAACGGGTTAGCGTGAGAAGGTCATTCGACGGGCTTGAAAGATGATGCGAGAAAAACGACCTCAGAAAGCAGGTCATGAGCTCTCACGAAGCAAAGACGGTATACGGTTCCTTACCCGGCGTCTCGAAGCGTCGCTGGATAAGCAATTCCACGAAATTCATGGATGTGTTCAAAAGGCTGCATATCAATATCCATTTCGCGTGCCCTCGGCGGATGCCCGATTATATGCAAATTCATGAAAGACATCTTGTCCCATTAAGAAGATTAGGCGTTTGAAAGCTGAGTGAACTTAAGCGAGAATGCGGTGCCATCCTTGAAGAGCGCCCTGAAGCTCGAGGACCCAGGCAGTTTCACAATCCCTTGCACAATTGGAAATGCTATTTTTTGAAAGAGCTATGTGATTTGGGGTGCTGACATTAATCTTATGCCCTTATCCATTTTCAAGGCGTTTGGGATTAGGGAGAAACGTAAGCTACAGTCACTCCTTGACGACAGAGATCTTTGAAGCATCGAGAGAATAATAGAAGATGTCTTAGTTAAATTAAACAGAGTTTATCTTTCAGTGAGATTTCATTGTTTGGACATGGAGGAGATGAGAAATACCAATAATCTTGGGAAGACCATTTCTTACTTATTGTGACGATGATTGATGTCTGAGGCGGCCCAGAGCGAAATCTGAAGAGAGTAAAGTTCAGCGTGTTTGAAGCGGTGAGACACCGGCGAAGAGTGATACTTGCTTCATGGTAAAATGGTTGATTTATAGTGTCTGTAGTGGTCTCAGCGACCCTTTGGAGGCCCAGCTGGAGTGGAGAATGAGTCAGAGCACGAGCGAAATGGAAGAATATGTTAAATGGATGGGCTCTTTCGGACACAATAGACGGAAATACTTGAATCTACGGCGGAAGGGTTAAAAGCGCCCGGTCCATCGATTGAGCAGCGAGATGGAATTAAAACCTCGTCGGGTTGAGACGGCAGCCCGAGATGGAGTCAAAGCCTCTACCTAGCCATTTGAAATATGCATACCTTGGGGGTAGAATCTAAGCTACAGTGATTATCTCGAAGCATCTTTGGTATCTTGGGGAAGAGAAGTTATTGTGGGTCCCTTCGGAGATCTGACATGCACTTTCGGATGGTCTCCTGGGCGATCTAAAAGGGATTAGATCGCTACTATGTGCATGCATCGTATTTTTATTAGAAGATGGACATAAACCTTCGAGTGGAGCCACGCAGAGAGGAGGTTAAGATCGAAGCCAGTGAAGGTCGTCGTAAAAGTTCTAAAAATGGGCATTGTAGACACTTTGGGTGATTTATCCATTTCGGACGGTGCATGGGTAAGCCCGGTTCGGGTAGTCTTAGAAAAAGGGAGGAACAAATTGTCATCGAGGATGAAAGCGACATCTGCTATAGTCGACGATTCTTAAGTTGGAGAATTTGTATTGTGTCGAAGTGAACAGGCCACTCGAAGAATCTGCTCCATTGTCATTTCTAGATCGGATGCTTTCGTCCGATTAGCGGTTATGAATATTATTGCTTTTTGGATGGATATTAGTTCTGACAAATTGCCATAGCTTCCCGAAGATCAGGAGAAGACAACATTCACCGTCTCTTATGGTACATTCGCCAAGATTCTAAGCAGATGCTCCTTTGATCAGGTAACGCACCGACTTTTCAATGATGTATGATGGCCATATTCTCCTACATGGTGGAAAAGACAATTGAAATCTTCATGGACGATTTCTCAATAATGGGAAATTCATTTGACAATTGTTTAGAAAACTCTCGAGCCGGTGACTGGCAGCATGTGAAGAGACCAACCTAGTACTAATCGGGAAAAGTGTCATTTCATGGTACAAGAGGGTATCGGCCCTCGACACCTGGATCTCGCCAGCAGGATAGTAGATGTGTGGCGAAGATCGGGCTAATTGAAAGTTGCCCCACCCTCGCCGCAAAAGGGATTCAAGTTTTGCCACGCTGATTTTATAAAGGTTCATCAAGGATTTTTCATAGATTGCAAAACCATTGTCTAACCTCCTAGTCCAAGGGATCCCATTTGACTTTGATTCGCAATGTTTGCATGCATTCTCAGTGTTGAAGGATAAGTTGGTTTCAGCTCCTATTGTTGTGGCACCAGATTAGTCATTCCCATTTGAACTCACAAGACGCCGACTTCAAGGACGCAAGCGCTCGCTGGGGCGTAAACGAGAAAATCTTTCTGTGCAATCTATTATGCTAGTAGAACCTGAACGATGCTCACCAATTATGCCACTACAGAAAGAACCGTTGGCCATCAGGTTTGCTCGACAAGTTTAGGGCCATATTCGATTGGCAATAAGGTCGTGGTGCAATAATCGATCACTCGCCATTAAGTACTTGATGACCAAGAAAGATGCAAAACCCCGATTAATTCGGTGGGTCCTTTTGCTGCAAGAATTCGACGTAGAAATTAAAGACAAGAAAGGCACTGAAAACCTAGTGCAGATCATCTTTCACGACTGGAAGGGGCCAGAGATGATGTTCCATTGAACGGCATCTAATTTCCAGACGAGAAATCCTCAGCTATCGAGGAAAGAGGGCGCCCATGGTTCGCAGATTACGTGAATTATTTGGTGGCTAAAGTAGTCCCTCCGAATTTAACTATCGCCGCTAAAAGAGGTTTTTCGTGACACTTGAAACACTATTATCGAGGAACCAATTCCTTTACGTATTAATCGTGGCTTCATCGGTGATAAGGAGATGTGTGCTCAAGATGAAATGCACAAAGATTCTAAACCATTGTCACACTCTACCGTGTGGTGGGCACTTTGGTGGCCGAGAACAAAGAATTAAGGTGCTTCAATCGCGTTTTTATCGGGCCTTCCTTTTGTTTAAAGATGCTCATCAATTTGTTTCCACTTGTGACAAATGTCAACGAATGGGGAACATCTCTAGAAAGGACGAGCCACCCATGCATCCCATTTTGGAGGTAGAATTGTTTGATTTATGGGGGATAGATTTCATGGGACCATTTCCTGCATCATACAGCAACTTGTACATTTTGTTGGCAGTAGACTATGTCTCAAAGTGGGTAGAAGCAATTCCTACACGCACCAATGATGCCAAGGTCAGGGCTCAATTCGCAAAGAATATATTCTTCACGCTTTGGAACTCCTCGAGCCTCGACGACAGATAACGGTACCCATTTCTAATAAGGTAATTGATAAGGTTTTGCAAAAGTATGGGGTACGCTATCGCATCTCTTGCATACCACCCGCAAATAAACGGATACAGAGTATCAACGAGAAATCAAATACATTCTCGAAGACTGAATGTACTCTCCAGGAAGGATTGGTCTGGTAAGACGGATCGATGCACTCGGGCATACCGCATAAAGATTTAAAACTCCGGTATGTCACCGCTCGTAATCGCTTTATGGTAAAGCCGTGTCATCTTCCAAAGGAATTGGAGATCGAGCCTATCAGCCACTCGACGCTTAACACCATGGATAATACATTGGTCGGCGAGAAACGATCGCCCAACTCGCTAACTAGATGAATTCATAAACGGCTTATGAAAACGCCGTGATTTATATGAAAGACTAAGCCCGCACGACAAACACATCACTGGTAAAGGAGTTCACAAATCTGACAACAAGTTCTTCTATTCCACTCCCGCCTCAAAGCTTTTCCATGAAACCGGTCTCGATGGTCCTGCCTTCACAAGACTCAAGGTCTTTTCACACTGGGTAAAGGGTTACACATCCTGAGAAAGGCACATTTACAGTCACCACCCAACGATTGAAGCCGTATTATGGAGGCGAGTTTCATGCAGACAAGCAAATCATTCCTTTGACATCAGCAGACAAGATGTAGTCAGAGATCATATGAGTTCGGGTTCCCGAGCACATTGCGACTCAGGGTCGTCGAGCTGACGACATTAAACATAGCGCTTCTTGGGAGGCAACCCAAGTGTTTCTTAAACTTTTCCTTTTTCTTAGTTCCAATTTCTATTGTTTATTTTCAGTAATATATGGTTTCTAACTTTCTCCGTAATCGGTGTTTCTACTTGTTTGTTTAATTTCAGAACCCGCGAATGCAGCTAGTGGGGAGGATTCGTTCAAGCTGTGCATTACAAGTCCATAAAGTCACAAGTACGAGTGGGGAGGGTTTTCCTGATCAAGAGATCATCAATGTGCACAAATTTATTACTGATCCATAGCTTCTCTGTCACGTCGCGACGTGAGGGTCTCTAACGCCGCCACGTCACCGACTCTCTCCGTCACGTCGCTGACGCAATTCCCAACGCGTCGCGACGCCAAATTGTGTCCTCTCCGTCATTATCGCGAATGCGGATTTTCATGATCTTCGTCATCGCCGCTGACGCAGGGATCCCAACGTCGCCGACGCCAAATTGTATCCTTTTCGCCACGCCGCGACGCGGAATTCTAACGCCGCTGACGGATTTTCGCGACTCGTCACGCCGCTGACGCGCACTTAGACGCCACGACGCTGTTAATTTCACTGGCCACGCCGCCGACGCGTTGCCCATAAGACGTCACGACACGCTGCCCGCGACGTCAGCGACGCGCTGGCCCTCGCTTTAAAGCCAAGACCAGCCATTTCGATCTTCACCACCCACTCCATTGCCCGAAACCCTAGCCATCTTGCTTACCTACACTCACTCACTCTACCAGAGTTCTCCTGGTCACGCCGGTCTGAGGTCACGCCTCCGACCACCGGGCCGTGCAATCCGGTGAGCCTCCTCACACATCGCTCCGGTCCTTATAAGATTTCCACCACATCAGGCTCTGCCCAGCCTAGTGGCATTCTCGCCTGGTCTAGTGGTCTCTTAGATTCTATTTTAGGTTTTGTTAGGTCTATTCTAGGTTTGAGTCATAGTTAGTTTTTTTTTTAGCACACTTTAGTAGTTTCGTTCGTTTAGCCAGACACTAGGTGTTTTTTGCCATTTCCAAGCCTCTGGGCAGTGCCCACTTCGTGCCACGACCACGCGTCGCCCAGCCAATATGTCCGCCACTATGCAAATCACCGCTGCGAGCCGCCGCTGAGGACCCGACCCCACTTACCGATACCATGCGGTTTAGAATGCAGCCGGGCCGACGGCTTGGCACCATTTGCAAAAACCGATCATTCATCAAGGAGAAGAGGTTTCACCACCCCGATGATTTTTTCCGCAAGACCATTGCGGCTAAGGGATGGCGTGCTTTATGCCAACCACCTCATCCACCTGGCGAGCAGTTTGCGCGCAGTTCTACGCCGACCCGCTCCTATGTGCTGAAGAAAGTCGCAAAGTGGTGTATCGGGTCGACTTCAAATACGAGTCGATCAATAGTTTTTACAAATGAGCATGTCCCTTCAGAGGCATTCGACCGCTCCACGAGCACCCGACTACCCCGAGGTTATAATGCCAGACACCAATGGTCAGTGAGTGGAAAACCAATAAAGTGACATGCGCTTGTTCTTGCCACATTTGGCTTTCATCCTTATAGTCCGGCATCACTTCATCACTTCGCCTCATTCCGATCGACGAATGCGTGAAGTGATCATGTCACGCCCTCGCTCAACTATGCCATCTTATGTGACATACCTTTCGATGTCATGTGCTATGTAGGATGCCATCCTCCATAACCAGGACGCGAAGATGAACCTCCGGGACACCCCTTCGATCTTGGCTTCAGGCAAACAAGCCTGGGTGCCCCAGACGACAATGAGACCCTCGGGCTTCATCCCATCAAGGCACATCCGTCAAGCCGGACACACCCGTGTCTCGCGACCCGAGGGTGTACGATTCGGGCCGCGAGCCCTGACGAGGACGAGCTTTACATCTACCGCTATGGATCCCCCGGGCGATCCTTGGGTGGAGACATTGGCCGCCTCCTCGTCCTGGGTACCACTCGCCCACCACCACCCCAAAGAGCCTACACAAAGAGCCTCCCTCCAAATTCCTTCCCCTGCATCTTGAGGACCCTGGTACTTCCCTCACCGAGCGCCTTTGACGCATTCCCGATGAGACCCGTGAGCATCAGCCCTCGTCTCACGATTCCGAGGCCTCCGTCGAGACATACAGACCGGTCCCGCTAATCAGCCGCTATTCTTCAAAGAAGAAGAGTCCTTGCAAGCCCGCACGCCCAACCGCTTTCATCGCCTCCACCACCACACCGCAGCGGGATCACCGTGGGAGTCCCTTCACCTCTACTATTTATTTCTTGCTGGGGACACCGGATATTTTGCTCGGGTGGTGATCAGGTTTTGGTTTTGTTTAGTTCTCGCTTTTGTTTTTAAGTTTTTATAGTGCTTTTGTTTTTATAGTGCTTTATTTTGTTCAAGATAGTCAGGTTTCTATTTAGTTCATGTTTAGTTCAAATTTACCCTTCGAAATCATGTGTAGTTCGTTTCAAGGTTTGTGTTAGGTCAATCTTATATGTAATAATTGCGCAGTTTCAGGTGCCATGTTAAAAATTGAGGATCACTTTTGGACCGACCACGATTAACATGGATGTTCAAATGCATACAATGTTTTGATGCTCTCAGAATTAGGTTGAATAGATGGAAAGGGTTAGTGAACCAATCCCAGTAGTCAAGACACTGGGGCTTCAAGAACCCTATCACACTCACACACTAATGACCTTCAGGTGACAGCGCCGAGACCAATCCATCGTAGTTCGACTAACCCTCGGGAGACTCGAACCATTTAAGTGATGGACACCCAATAAAAAGAGGATTGCCATCGAGCCCCAAACAAAGAGAAAAAATACAAAAACAATAGAAAAGTGTGAAAAGAAAGGAAAATGAAAAAAAAAAAAATAGACATCTCGCATAAGAATAAGCTGATTATCCAATCTAATCCCGGCACAAATCGAGGGGCCTTTCAAAGCCTAATGCCCCGCCTAACTCGGTCAGAGTCATCAATTTCACTACCCGCTAAGCATAAAGACGTAAGATGGATTTTCCACAACCTGCTTTCGAGCTCGGTCAGTTGTTCTGTGGTGAAGCCTGGTTGAACTTAATGCCTGTGCCCTTAACTAACTCGGTGGGGAGTCACCAATGGATCCCCCGCTACAGAACACTCCTGGCTAAAAAAACTTCGCACTAGGTTTTCTTCCATTTATTTTAGGTACATAGGAAATTTCTAGGTATTTGGTCACGAATAAAATGGGTGCGTTCCTATCCTTTTCTAGTTAGCTTCTTCCAAATATGTGAGTTGAGCTCAAGTCTGGGGGGTGCCTAACCTAGGCATACTGGAGGTCATCTCATTATAAGCACATAGGGCTTTGGGGAAAGGCTATTGAATATCATGGATTTGATGCACATCACTTCACCTATTTCAACCGAATTTTCCTAAGTCAAATATCTAGATGCATTTTGTGAACTTCGAAAGCAACACAAATGCAGCGGTGAGTCACCCAAATCGATCCTCTATTTTTCGTAGCATGTGCAACACCGTCTTAGTGTTAATGGCAATATGTCGCACAGGTGTCCCTGCTTAGAGTCGCCTGCTCGGGAGGACAAGAAGAAACTAAGCTCGGGGTGCGATGAGTGCCTAAAACACTCATATTATACTCAGCTTCAGATTCATTTTTCTTCACGTTTATTTTATAGTAATTTTATAGTTTTGTGGCTAGACTCCTGATTTGGTGTCTCGGTTTGATGCGTGCATATTTGGAGCGAAAAAGAGCAGCCTGAAACATTTTGGAGCAACGGGGACCAAGGCAAGAAAGTATCGCCACGTCGCGATGCTCTCCAACGCCGCCACGCCCCCATCGCCGCGCGACGCTTCCAACGCCACGACGTCGGTCACCAATGCGTATCAACAAGTGGAAAACATCGCGACGTCTCAACGCCGAGACGCTCAACGCTGGGCGACGCTGTAACGCCGCGACGCCGCCGAGATCCGAACTCTACTACTTAAAGTACGGTCGACTCGTAAAGTGAGGAATGGGAGGCGCATTTAACGAAGGCACTAATTCGTGAGCAGAGGACACGTGACTTCGAGGAAGTGCCGAGATTTGTACCGCTTATTTTTGATATTAGAATGATGTTTTTAATATCAAACATTTTTATCTTTCATTCAAGATGTTCTAGATCTATTTCTAAGCTGCGTTGAACCCCCGCTATGTGTCACGGATTAAAGTTTGGATCTTTATTTTATTCAGTTATTTATCAATTTGTTCGCATCTGCTCTATATCTGTGGTTTAATTATATGGTGATGTCTGGCCAACATTGGCATAATCACACTGGAGAGCCGAGATTCGAGAGATGAGGTTATTCAGGGATCTGGTAGAGCAAATTTTCTACCGATCTTGAGAATGTGAGATATTCCATCCTCGAAGGTGGCATTCGGGGTTAGAACGCTTAAGCATTCGAATACCGAGTTGATAGAGATATACTAACTCTATTCATTTAGATAGGCGGATATACTCGAGAGAGGATATCTCGTAAGTAAGATCACTCGCCATTGACAAATTGTAAATAGATTGAATAATAATATCTTTAAGAAATAATCCATTAAAAGTGACAGGGGGAGATATAACTCAGCCTTCAATAATACCAATAATTCATTAGAATCTAAAACTCGCCGACTTTCACATATTCACCTTCTTTCCTAAAAATCATCTCTTCAGATATTATCTAAAAAGCCGAACCTGTGAGTCACTACACCTATCCCGGATCGAGCATCAGACCGTGAGTACACTATATTACTAGCGACAAAGGCATACCTCCTGCGCACATAGGCGACATTTTACACCGCTTTCGGCCTACTTCAAAGTGTGTATATATTCGATTTAATTAACAACCATAAATGATTGTATATGAAATAAGTATACGTATTGTATTATATCATCATCCAAAAAAGATCTTAAAGTTTGTTTTGTAAAATCATACTGCGTTATTTGATTTAAAATGAAACTGAGAATGGAATTGTATAGAACCACTAAGCATGAAAATGCTTAGCATGTAGTTTTATCTATGCGCAAGTACAGATTGAACATGAGCAAAAGCAAGATCAGGAGCCGAGTCATAAAAAAAAAGAATTGGCGGAGTTCGACATATGCATTCACCCCATATCTCTTTCAACATTGATATTTTGTAAAACAATTTCAACTCTGAATATCTATTTTGTAAATCATTTGAAAAGGCTTGATATGTCTTTATAGTAATTGTACTTTTGCATGAATGAAATGAAATGGGCTTACCCCTTTAAAAACGTTTCCGCATATTTGAAAATGATTTTATGCCAACTAAAGTGTAACGCTACGGCATGTTTTTGATAAATGATTTTGATAAGGTGATTGAGTGACATTAGAGCAACCCTGACCGGTTGACCCGCCTAAATGGCCTGCCTACCGAAAGGTGCTACATTTTATTTTTGTATCAGAGCATCTCGGATCCGATTCGGACCCACCAATCTAGTCGGACCGAAAAAGGGGTGCTACAGCTACCAAATGGAATTAGGTTCCTTATCAATGATGTATTATATTCTATCAAATCCACAATGAATTTTGCTTAACTTTAAAGATATCCTTAGAAATTGATATCATAGTGAAACTATGAATCAAAGTAATACTGAATGTCTTTACATTACCTCTATTGTTTATGGCAAGAAACTTATAATGGAAAAACTCTCAGCATTCTCCAGTAGGGTTATATCATACAAATATAAAGCATATCGAGTTATATGTTGTCGTGAAAGAGAAGTTCAACGACTCAAAGACTTTTGTTTTTTGGCATGACAGGCTAAATCACCCTGGGTCCTCGATGATGCAGAGAACCATAGAATACTCACATGGGCATCCACTAAATAACCAAAAGATTCGTTTTCCCAATGAATACCCATGTGCTACTTGCTCTCAAGGTAAATTGATAGTCATACCATCCATTAGCAAAGTCACATTTTTGAGTCACTAGTCTTCTTATAAAGAATATCATCCATCCACCATGTGGACCTTTTCGTTACTTTATGGTCTTAATAGATGCCTCCACGAGGTGGTCACATGTTTGTCTTCTCTCGACAAGAAATGTTGCATTTTCTAGGCTCCTCGCACAAATGATCAAACTACAAGCCAAGTTTCCTGATTATCCAATTAAGGCCATCAAACTTGACAACGTTGGTGAGTTTACCTCTAAAACCTTTACCAACTATTGCATGTCAGTTGGAATAAATATCGAGCATCATGTTGCTCATACTCACACCTAAAACAGTTTAGTAAAGTCCCTCATCAAACGTCTCCAATTAATAGCTCGACCACTACTTTTGAAAACCAAATTGTCGACTTCTGCTTGTGGAAATGCGATTATGCATGCTACAAGCTTGGTTCATATTCGACCAACAGTTTATCATGGATACATCCTTCACAACTTGTACTAGGCAAACAACCAAATATTTCTCACTTACGAATATTTGGTTGTGCATTCTATATACCAATTGCACCTACACAACGCACTAAAATAGGTCCCCTATGAAGACTTAGGATTTATGTATGTTTTGATTCTCCGTCTATCATAAGATATTTTAAACCCTTAATGGGAGATGTTTTTATAACTCAATTTACAAATTGTCATTTTAATGAGGGTGTATTCCCTCCATTAGGAAGAGAAAAGTCAGTTCCAAAAGAACGACGATAAATTACTTAGAATGCATCTACAATGTCTCATTTTGACCCTCATACAAATCAATGTGAATTGGAAGTTCAAAGGATCATTAATTTGCAAAATATTGCAAATCAATTACTAGATGCTTTTATTGATACAAAGAAAGTGATAAAGTCAAATATCCCAAATGTGAATGCTCAAGTTAACGATTGATATTCCAAAGAATACCAAGAATTTAGCTTAAAATACGCCAAGCATGAGACCTATTGCCTAAAAAGATATAACTCGAAAGAGAATAACACACGGGAGAATTGATACCCTTGAAGAGGTACATGATAAACAAAGTGCCTCTATAGAGGCATATGATAAACAAAAAGTCTTTGAAGAGGTACATAATGAACAAGAGGCACAAGAGGCCCTTGCAGAGGCATATATTGAACAAAAGACTCCTAAAGATATTCAAAATAAAAAAATATCCCCTTAAGAGGCACAAGCACCTGAAAATTAAGATATCTCAATAAATTACATGCAAAATAAAAAAAAATGGGATCGAAATAAAGTTGTTATCAATAATATTTTTGCTTTCCAAGTGGCCTTGGACATCATAAAAGATGATGAGGATCCCAAACCACAAAATGTGGAAGAATGTCGAATTAGAAATAATTGGCCAAAATGGAAATAAGCTATGCGGACATAATTAAACTCATTAATGAAACAAGACGTTTTTTTTACCTGTAGTCCAAACACCAAAATGTGTAAAGCTTATTAGATGCAAATGGGTATTTGTACGAAAGCGCAATGAAAATAATGAGATCATAAGATATAAAGTGCAATTAGTAGCATAATGTTTCTCATAGAGACATGACATTAACTACGAGAAAACATATTCTCTTGTCATATACGCAATCACTTTCCGCTTTCTAAAAAGCTTGGCAATCTCTAAAAGACTGGATATGTGTCTCATGGATGTCATCACAACTTATCTATATGGATTCATAAATAATGACATATATATGAAAATCCCTCACGATTTAAATTGTCCGGGCAAATAATACAAAGTTCAGAATATGTGCCTTCAATCAAATTACAATGATCTTTATATGAATCGAGCAATCCGTGATGCATGCGATACAATCGCCTTAACAAGTATTTATCAAAAGTAGATGCAAACAATCCTATATGTCCATGCATCTTTATTAAGAAATCGAAAACCGAATTAGCAATTATTGATATGTATGTTGATGATTTAAATCTTGTTGTGACTCCTGAAGAGCTCACCAAAATAACAAAATATTTGAAAAAGAAATTTGAGATCTTGGGAAAACAAATTTTTGTCTCGATCTATAGGTCGAGCATTTCCCTATTGGAGTTTTAGTTCACCAATCGGCATATACTAAGAAAATCTTAAAATGTTTTTATATGGATAAGGCACACCCTTTGAAATTTGCAAATGGTTGTTCGTTCACTTGACGTGAAAAATGACCTATTTCGTCATCGTGAAAATGATTTAAGAGTTTCTCGTCCTAAAGATCATACTCCAGTCATTATCACAAGACTTACGCATTCCCGCTAATCAGACTCGCCATATATTGCTTTTCTCACAATTTATTAAATCCATGCATGCCCGATCCAACTAAAACATTGGAATGATATCAAACATATACTACGCTACCTCCAAGGAATAACTGATATGAGTCTATTTTACTAAATGAATCAAAGCAACAATTACTTGGATATGCTGATGCATGATATCTTTTAGATCCACATAAAGTCATATCACAAACAGGTATGTGTTTAATTGTAATGGAACTGCAAATAATAGAGATCCTTTAAGCAGACAATGGTGGCTACACCATCGAATCATTAAGAGATTATAGCAATTCACGAAGCAAGCCATGAATGTATATGACTAATATCGATGATTCAACATATCCAAGAATCACGACTTCTTTCTATAAAAGACGGCTCGACAACATTATTTAAAGATAATGTTGCATGCATTGCATGTATAAGTCGAGTGCTATATCACGAGATTGAACTAAACACATTTCTTCAAAGCGGTTTTATACAATACCTAACTCTGGGAAGAGCGATGAAATTGACGTCAACAAATACGCCGTTGATAATTTAAACGCACTTATTCACAAAGTCAATAAGTAATCTCTAACATTCAAGTTAAGCTAATACATAAGCATTGGAATGAGTCAACTTTAAAGATATCGACACGGCGAAAGATGCTTACGATAACATGTTAGTCTATCGCACTATTTTTCCTCTTCTGCGCTTTTGTCCTACGCTTTATCAGGGACAAGCGTTTTTAATTCAGACAAATATAACAAACTAAGAGCAATCAACAACATTATATAAATATTATACTATTTTTCCTTTGCTAGGTTTTATCCAATTGAGTTTTACTAATAAGGTTTTAATGAGACATATTATTTATGATGGTCATTCAAGAGAGAGTGTTATAAATGTGAGACATATTATTTATATGGTTAAAGCATCACCCGCTGTCATAAGTTGCCACACAACTAATCGCGCCAACATTCACAAATCCCAAACCCGATACCGACACAACGCACAACATTCGCAACCCAAACCCAACCCATTTATTATTCATAAGAAGTGTGTCAACACGAATATGACCGATTTAATTTGATTATTTAAAATAATAAGAATTATAATTAATTATTCATGCATGTTTAACACAAATAACCTATTAAATTTAACATGTATATTAATTTTATTATTTAAATTCAAAGGAATTATAATTAATAATCCATATTTAACACAAATAACTTATTAAATAGGTTAATTAATTAATATAATAATTAAACGAAATAATTCGGCCAAATTGCAGCAGAGCACAAATACGACCCATTTATTAAACATGCTAGCGAGTCAACACAATACGACCCAAATGACGATTATACTCAACCCAAACCCACAAAAATCGCGCTGCCGCAGCTGCTCCCGCTGTCAGATCAAATTTTATCGATCCTAATAATGATCATTCAAGAAGAAATGTTATAAATGTGAGCATTAACATGAGTGCCCAATGACCACATTCATATTCACGTATATTAGGTAGTGAATAAACCTATATTCACTTTATTCCATTACTCACATCTATGATGAGTAAATAAAACCTATATTTGTAAGCCTATATAAGGCCTTCACATCTTTTTTGTAAAAACATCCTCAGATGTCATTCTCTCTTGCTTTCTCTTTTTCTTTTCTTTTCATTATATTTATTCATACATCTCTTTGTCATATGCAAGAAATAAATATATTTGTCTTGGTTTCCACTTTATAATTTTTTTTTTTTTTTTGAAAAACTTTATAATACTTTTATAACATTTATCTCTTAACTTTATTTTTATTCCAAATATAATGTTCCTTAACAAATCTATCACTAATATCATCTCAATATTTCAATCAAATAAGAACCGTTGGATATAGGGCAAACAAAGCAATCGGAACTAAAAAAGTCTTGCCATTTCTTCCCCTCCTTCGACGCTCAGCTGTGTCTTCCCCTCCACTGTCTTCTTCAAAACTGCACTTCTGCTTCTTCTGTACAGCCTCATCTTCTTCATCCAAACAACACTCATTAACTGTCTCTCACCTCATAAATTCATGTGGCTTCTCCCATCAAGAGGCCGTGCTACTGCTCTCCATTGGTCGTGCTAGAGCTCCGTTGCTACTGCTTTTTCTGGTTTGCTCTCTAAAAAACTCTTTCTCCCTCTCTTTGATTCCGTCCTTGTTTTCTCATTCTGGCATTTTTGTGTGCTTAACACGTTTACAGGCAATTCTTCTGCCATTTCTTTATTTTTTTGGGGGTTAGATTTGTCTTCTATGATTTTTATTTTTCATGTTAAAGTTTTCGGAAGTTAGGATCGATGGTCTTTGTTTGGATGTTGTATTATTGCTGTGATTTTTTAAGCACAGTTATGTTTTGAGTGGAATTTGGGGGTATTTCGAATATCATTGTTGTATTTGAGCATTTTTGTTTATTTGATGTTTTGTATTTGTTGCCGAAGAAAGGAGATTGGGATTTTGGATCTCATTATTTCCTCTGTTTGGAGCCGGTGACAAAAACTACCTAATCCAGCTACCTGCTGTTTGTTTGGTTTGATTTATGAACCATGAAGCGAGATGCTGTAATTTCCTGTTTCTTTTGCAATTTGGCCAATGAATGGTGATTTTTTATGTTGCAATTTCTTGGTCAGATAGTGATTCTGGTATGTTTTAGGATGTGTGGTTAGGTTGTGAAATTGGTTTTCTAAATACAGTCTTTTTATTATATTGGTTTTCTAAACATCTTAGGCGGGTGTACTTGCCGTCACCCTCCATAAAAGACCCTAATAAAACCCTAGTCACTCCCCTTGCCTTTTTCTATCTTTGCCACTATTTGCGGGGCTCTTACTCTGTGAATTCACGAGTGACCTGTCTCCAAACTCCAGGTATTCAATTCTCTCTCTTTCTTACTCTCCCTCACTTATCAAACCCTAGGACAGCCGCTCCTCTCGTCTTCTTCTTCTTCTGTTCTTCTGTAGTTTAGGACAGCCGACAGCCGCTCTCCCCCATCTCTTCTTCCCGCTCCTCCTCCTTTTCTTCTTCTTCTGCAGTTTTCTCCTCTGTTATCAAACCCTAGGACCATCCTTCATCTTGACAGTTTCTGCTAGAAAATCAAAGAGAAACATGGATGAACTTCATTCGATACATAACAACTAACCTCCGCGACTGAAAAATCAACCGACGAGATGGATAGAGCTGTGGTTGCAGTAATGATCGACGGTTCCTAAGAGGGTCAACAGTCCTTAAACCTCATTGTCAGGCGTTCAAGGAACGAGATAATGCGAAGCTTGAAGGAGATCTAAAAAAATAAATAGAAACTTTGTTTTCCACCCAACTCTTTGGTAATTTTTAGGTGTTGTGTACAATTCTTGGTTCTGACGGATAGGAAAAGTTGAGTTTCTTCATTGATTTTTTTTTGGGTGCTGGTGTTGTGTTAATTGTGTTATTTGGGCGAGAGAAAAGTTGTATCGTCTTGTTCAGTTGTTTGTAGATTGTATTAGGTGGATCAGGATGTACTCATGTAAGGTGTTTGATAAATTGCCTGTGAGAATTCCTTTTGTTGGAACCATTTTAATGGATCGGAGGAATCGGGGATGGGATTATATTCTTGATTTATTATCAGGGATGAGAACAACCCTTTTGCCCCGTCCTGGGTTTGGGATGGTATGGGAAATTATCTTATGTTTTGGGACGGGAATGGGATAGGGTCCCCCATCCTAAACCCGCCCCGTTGTCATCCCTAGTACCCAAACATCCATATGGTAGTATCAAAGTTTACTCTGGAAGTTGTATTTTATATTAAATATTTTATCATATTTATTAAATTAACGGATTCTGCATTGATTTCAGGTCTTTTCATAACTTAGTTTTCCTTGAACAGAATAGCAAGGAGGTGACTGTGAACAAAATTTAGACGGGTGTGCTTACCCTCATTCAAATAGTCGCTTCCTGTGAATTCACATGACCTCTTGTCTCCAAACTCCAGGTATCTAATTCTCTCTCTTTCTTACTCTCCCTCTCTATCTTTTTTTTTTGCGACACTCGCAAACCATTCTCTGTTGACAGGTTGCACAGGTTCTGGCACATTTTGCTTTCATATTACGAAACTGTTACTTATTTTGCATTTTCCTTTTTCTTTCCGAGAATGATTTAATGGTTAAAGTTGCTTTCTTTGGGGTCTGTTGCCATTATTCACTGCTGCTTTCTAGCTGGATCCCTGTCCTCTGTACACTTTGAACTAACTATACTAAGGTTTTTATTTGATTTGGAACTTATTTGTGTGGAGTCTTTTGAAATTTCAAATTAATTCGCAGCTCTCTGAAATGTCTCTTTCAGAATTTTCTGTTGGTTTAATTTGATATCATTTGCTACTGTGGTTATATCAGAAGACTTTTTTTTGGTGATATACATAATATATTCAGCTTGTTATCGGAAATTGGTTAATTCATGTGCTGATGCTTCTTTTTCTCATACATGTGGTCAGTTGGTCTACTAAATAAAATAAAATGAATGATGCCAATCTAAAAATAGAATGATGAAATTAGAATTACTTATTTATTTTGATGACTTAATATATTTCTATGTTTACCTATAAAAAAAATAGAATGATAAAAATTTCATATACTATTACTTATTTAAAATTATGTATAAATGAATGAATATGCATTATATGTATATAAATATTTACTATTTATCAAGTTTAGAAACTTGAAACAGAGTTAAACCTACTAGATTGATTTTATATTAAAATTTTAAAGCCTTAAAACTGTTTGGCCTAAATTGTCAACATTTGACCCAGAGGCCTATTAATCCCTCTCTTCTCAATTCAATTAATCGATTTTTAGATCAGATACAAGCATTTTCATACTGGAAAAATAACGAGAAAATGGTAGAAAAAGTTTGAATCGTGGCCTTTTCACCATTTAAGGGTCTGAGAATACAGAAATTGTACTCTGGTTAAAACCACATGGCTCTCTGCATTAGCTTTTTTTTCTTTTATTTTTTCCTTGTTTTTTAAAATATTTTTATTTGTTTTGTGGTGACTGCAAAGAAGGTAGTAAAAAATGTTGTTTTCTTCTATTGTTCTTTGTTTTCTTGGTACTGAATCAGAGGGTTCAGATTTCACTTAGTTGGAGTATAAATTAAAACCATTTTGGATCACAAATCAGATGGAATTTTTTGCTAGACTAACAATCTCTCTTGGGCGTTGTTATTCCATATCAAAGTTAGATAGAGAGGAAATATGTTTAAAAAAATTAGGATTTTGATTTTTCTTGGATAAAATTGGTACCTACTATGTTGCCAGTGAATCCCATTGTTAATGGAAGCCTTTCGGAGGAAAAATGAGGGCAAGTAACAAAAAAATCTTACCTAAAAATGGAAAACAATAAGAAAAAGAAATGAAATGTATTTCATTTAGCCAGTGTTAGAGAAAGACATGTAGAAGGCAAGGAGGAGAGTCCAGCCTTAGAGCCCAGGTTTGGCCAGCCCATGTGGCAGGTTTATTTTAGAAGAAACAAAGGGGCACATGGGAGGAAAAAAGAATCATTGGAGGTTGAGGGGAAAGTTCCCTGGGCTGTGCTCAGTCACAGAATTGGGTTTCCTGCTTGTATTTTCTTGTTATGCAGTTTTTCTTATTTCTTCCTACTCTGAGTAGAGTCTGTTCTTCAGATTGAGCCTTGAAATTGACATTGAAAGATTTACCTTGCATTACCATTAAATTTTCCTGTGCTGGTTGTATTTGGATTTATTTCATCCCCAGGTTATTGAGAATTAGAGCCCCTATTTCTGTTGTTGTATGCTCTTGGCTCCTCTGTAACAGCCAGTCATAGCATGAATCATAAAAGGGATGAATTTGTTATGATCTCTAAGGTGAAATATTAATAATTATTATAGTTAAATGATAAAATATGAATATTCTGATAAAAAAATGATACATCATGAAATATTGGGTAAATAAGAGTTGTAATTGGGGTAATTTGGGGATAAAAGGTCTATGAACACTCTTCATAGTTAATAACAGTTCTTATAGTTTAACAATGAAGATTTGAAACATGAAGGTGATGGTTGGGCATTGTCATAGCTTAGGTGGTTTTCAGTAAACCAGGGAATTGCCATTGTTTAGAATATCTATAGGAAAATTATCATTTGGAATTACAGCATATAAAAAAACAAGTTTGAAAAGCTCAATTTTAATGTTTCTGTGTTTTAGTTAAGATTTTTTCGGGTTTCTTTATTACAGTGCTGATTACCTTGGTATACATGGCGTTGGTATTTCACACTCTAATATACAAGATATGACACGTTAGGATATGCGGTATCCTATACACAATCAATATAATTATGCTTTGCATTTGCAGAGTATTGTAGAGTAGTATTATTATTGACTGTTGAATGCATTGACTGCATGTCACTCAGCTCAGAAGGATCTTTGAGTGACGCCTTGTGTGGAGACCTTTGTGGTTTACGCCTTTCACATCTATGATGTTAGACGTAATCCTTCATGACTGCATGTTTGCGTGAATTTCTCAATATCACACTTATCCAATCTATTTTTCTTGTTGCAGTTGGTCATGTTGAAGATAAAAACTCCCAAATCAGGAAAAGCTAGACGAGAGATCGAAAAACGAGCTCCCAAACTTGTGAGTGTTCCACAATTTTCTTTGAAGTGCTTGAAATTTTATTCTGCATTTGTTTAGCAAAAATGAACCACTGTTTTCTTTTTCCTTTTTCTTAAAATATGCATTGTTCAGGTTGAAAATGGGAAGAAAACTCTTATTCTTCAAGGTACAAAGACTAGCAATGTATTGAATGCTGTGTTGACTGAAATCTATCAACTTAAGAAGGGCAGTGCTGTGAGATACACACGTAAGAATGAAAACATTAGACCATTTGAGAGTGGTGGTGAAACTTCTTTGGAGTTTTTTTCTCTCAAAACTGATTGCAGCCTCTTTGTGGTAAGCAGAAACCCATGCAGCATAAGAAATTTAGAACTTGTTATTTCCATTTTCTTTTGAATGTACTGTTTTGAGTTTGTTGCGTTTAAAACACATGATTGTCAGCAGAGGGTGTTCAAATGGCCGTCAGTTGTTGTCTCATCACAGCCAAGAGGACTTGTATGCTTAATACAAAGTTTTTGGATGGAATTATTCAATCCAAAGGGACCTAACACATGTTGCTCCTTATATTTGCTGCTAGTGTCTATCTAAATATATGTACATAAATGAGTATACATTTACTATACATAAAATGCATGTTATTGAGAGTGAAAATTCTACTGATTAGCTTTCAAGGCTATTTCTTAACTTCTGTTTTAAAGCTTATTGGGAAATTTTGGAACTGATTAAATGATGAGCGTCATAAATGCCAAAAGATGCAATGATATCTGGTAATTTATCACACCATTACAAAATTTTTGTCCACAACCTATACATGAAAGGGGTTTATTTTCCTTCTCAATGTGTTAAGACATATTGTTGATTGAATGGCATTATAATGAAAGAAAAAAAAAAAAGAATTTCTTGCTCTTCTGCATTATTGAAATTTCTCTATATTCTGCATTGGAAGTGGTTGAGGAATGAGATGAAATGTTGTAGTGCATCTTTTTTTCTTTTTCTTTTATTTTTTTTTCACTTTTAATATCAGAAGATGGTCTCACATGCACATTCCTGGACATTATGGATCATCTGTCCCCATTGAAATGCTAGTAGACTCTCCTTGCAAAATAATTGGAATATGTGCTGAGATATTCTTATTAGGGTTCTTTTGTTTATTCTGAATTTTGTTAATGCAAATATCATAATACCCTTATGAGGCTTTGGTTTTGCAGTTTGGTTCTCATTCAAAGAAGCGGCCTGATAATCTTGTTATTGGACGAACTTATGATCATCACATTTATGATCTCATAGAGGTTGGGGTAGAAAATTTTAAAAGCATGGAGTCATTCACATATGATAAGAAACTAGCTCCGAAAGTTGGGTCAAAGCCTTTCATTGCTTTTATTGGAGAAGGATTTGAGAGCTTAGATGAGCTAAAACATTTGAAGGAAGTTCTGCTTGATCTGCTACGGGGAGAGGTGAATTTCTGCTGCTCTCTGTCTGTTTGTTTGATTATTGATTGAGAATTGTTTTAAAAGGATCAAGATCTGACTGATGCAGGCTGTGGAAAATTTAAATCTTGCTGGTCTAGATCATGCTTATATTTGTACAGCTGTATCCTCAAATAGGGTATTCTTTACTCACTGTGCACTGCGGCTGAAAAAGTCTGGGACAATAGTACCTAGGATGGAATTAGTAGAAGTCGGTCCCTCCATGGATTTGGTAGTCCGACGGCATCGCCTCCCCAATGACAGCATAAGGAAAGGAGCTATGAAACTGCCAAGGACCAGCCTAAAAAGAAGGTTGAATGACTTTATTTTTACCATCACCATACTTTCCCCTCTAAATGTAAATAAATTCACATGTCTTGTGCTGATGGATAATGTTTGTTGCTCACAGGTGAAAAATGTTGGCCAAGATGTTATACAAGGAAAAGTTGGGAAGATATATGTTCCAGACCAACAGGTAGAATAATAGAACTAGTATCTTTTTTAAGCTATCAAAACTCTTTTTAATATATTTTTGTTCATTTATTTCTCTAATTTGTTCACGGGCCATGAGTTCTCATTGGCGAGGATGCATTTATTTCCCTCGCCGATGACTGACTCTCTTTATCTGCTATATATACATATTTTTTTTTTCTTATAATGATGATCAGGCAATGGTTTCTTTGGTTTATTTTAATGACTTGTGGTTGCATTAATTTAGGTTGGAAGTGTGGCTCTACCTAACAAAGCAAAGGGATTAAAGCGAGAGCGTCGTGAAGCTAAGATGAAGCCTAATGAAGGAGGAGCACCAAAGAAACAGAAGGAAGATTCTGAGTAATTCTGTTTGGCCCCTCCTCGGATCACGAGAAACAGATTTTTGAGTTAACTCTGTTGGACCTGTCAGTCTCGAGGATATTCATATTGGTGTATACATAATAGCCCTTTTTATCTTTTAAGTTTTAACAAGCAAGAAATTCCGGCATTTCGTCTAGGGAGGGGATTTACTGCATTGGCTGCCTGCCTTTTGTTTCATTTGGTTTAGATCCTGAAATTATTTGTCTTATTTATCAACTATTGCTTTATTTTACTCTAGTGTAAATCAATTGAAACAACAGATTTTGATTTTTGGAAAAATATATTTATGATCATGATCACTAAGCCTCTTAACCGAGTGACCTGGTTTTACCATGTTGAATAAGAACATCTTTTGACATTGTCAGGAGTGGACTGATGTTTGGAGATGGAACTTTTAAGTCTCATTACATCCGAGTGAAGACTTTGGAAGTTCTTTAGTTGTTGATATATTTTATTCTTTGCTCCCTTGAAAGACACCAGGTACTTAATTGCTAATACAATCTCTGGGTTTTTCTTTTTCTAAAATACAAATTAAAAAGAGAAAAAAAGATAGAGGGTACAATTCAGTAACTTAAAATTCAAAACTGCTCTTAGAGATGGAATAAGAGCATAAATCCCGACTCAAATGTTGC
The DNA here is from genome assembly GCA_016808115.1 of Tetrastigma voinierianum. Taxonomy (NCBI): domain Eukaryota; kingdom Viridiplantae; phylum Streptophyta; class Magnoliopsida; order Vitales; family Vitaceae; genus Tetrastigma; species Tetrastigma voinierianum. The sequence continues at coordinate 1,109,807 of JAEQBH010000247.1, read as the reverse complement.
TCCAAAAGATGATGGTACAGTTCCAACGCCTCTGAGATTTGTGGCCATATGTCCTGTTAAGCTGTTGTGCGGCACTGAGAGATCCTTGGGATGTTAATAAGTCAATCTCCTACTCTTTTTGCTTGTTATGTTTGACTTCTACCCATGACTTGGAAACAAAGAGAACTTACAAGAGAATACCTGAACTGTATTAAAGGAAGAACTCTATACAATGTTTTAAGAAGCTACAAATCAAGAGAATTCTAGAGTGTTCTACTGTATACATGTATATACAAAACTACCATAGAAGACTCTAGATTACTCTCCTACATTCCATAGTCTTCCGGATCCTTCTACACATGTGTGGATATTTCTAATATCTTCTACTCCTGTGTAAACCTTTCCAAGGTCTTCTGAAACCTTCCACATAATTTTGGTAAAAGAAATCTCCACTAGTCTCTAGAATATTCCCTCCCCTTATATATGGCCTTGAGGAGCTCTCTAGTGCCCATAGAGGGATCCTTCCCCTATGATGGTGAGGTCTAGAGAATGAGTCCGTGACACATAGCTCTTTGAACTATTTAATATAAACTAGTGTTTTTTGTATTTTCAAAAATTGTTTTCTAAAATAACTTTCAAGACACAAACCAAACAGTGCCTAATTAACATACCCTCATAATTTTAGCAGTGGTAGTGACATCCCTTTTTGTATTTGCATTGTACTTCCCATGACTGAATTTGAAGAAGGTGGGTGGCACTGGCTTCAGCTGCACCCATCTCCTAGCAGACCCCATTTATGCAACCATGATTTTTATCAAGGCCTGGGGCCAACACCTCCCCATGTGGTGAACAAATCCATATCAATCCCCAATCTTACCTCTTAATCCTTCCCTAATCCCACCAACTACTACACTTGATCAATACTATCAACCACAATCCCTACACCTACTTAATCAACCATTACAACTTCCCTTCCAAATTCATCAACCCTCAAACCAATAATACAAAAATAATACAACAATTGGCTCTTAATTATCACAACCCCTATGGTGGAATCCTGCATGGAAATGGCCAAACCCAGTAACAGTACTTCCATACTTCCCTCCCCATTTCAGGCCCTAGCTGGGCTGTTTTGGATTTGTATTAGCAATGTCAAAGGACTGAGAAAAGGGCTTATGGAGATGTCTATATGCTTAGATATGAGAAAATTGGTAGGTCTAGATGAAGGGTTCTTTGCTAACTTCATGCTGCATCATGTTGTCCATGGAGAGGGGTCAGAGTGACAAGGAAACATCAGAAGCTGTTATGGCTGTAAGGGGAATGATGGAGAAGATGGACAAAGAAGAGACTGCGATTTCACGGTTGGAGGCAATAGTGAGCCTATCTTCTGTACTGATGTGTGGTTGTGATGATCAGCTCATTTGTACAAACTTGGAGGATTTGGAACCGTATTTGGCCGTGTTCGAAGACGGGTATCCGCGGCCATTAGGGTTTCTGTATCAGCGTCGGAGCCGGTGGCGGTGAGGGCGGTTTTATCCCCGGCGCCGCCAGAGGAAGGGCCGTTGAGCAGGGTGGTGGGATGGTTACACTTCCAGAAGATGAGCGCGGTTTCGTGTGAAGATGGTTTAATTTTAAGCTTTTCTCCTACTGTCTTAATGGGGTTCAACAAAAACTAATGTTTAACATACAAGAAAAGAATATGCATACTGATACTGGTTTGTATTTCTCTGTCAAGTCCCTTACATAAAGTAGTACTGTTTGGCTTGCAAGAAAATTTGTCCAAGGTTATGGAGGTAACACTACGGAAATAACTGTGCCAATGAATGACTAAACTTCTCCTATATTCAAAGGAATCAAAATGATACCTCCTTTCCACCTGGTATTTCCTTTCCACCAAATTGAATTCTTTCATATAATTTGCATCTTGACCTACTCCAAATCCGACTAATAATTCATGATTTCATGGATGAACTCATATGGGGTTTTCTGGACGCATATGGTTGACCATTCTAGGAGCATTTGTTTTTTTACTGAATGGGTTAAAGGAGTAGCCAGAAGCTCAACCTGCTGCTCCAATAAAATAAGTGTATATATATATATATTTCCTAAGTTGATTTGCTCCCCTACCCACTCATTCAATTCCATGGACATCTGAAGTTCATGCATGTCTTTAACAAAAAAAAATGAAGCAAACAAAAATTATAAAAAAAGGGATTGCGTTTGCCGGGAGTCGAACCCGGGTCTATTGCTTGGAAGGCAATTATCCTAACCGTTGGACTACAAACGCTGGATATTTCATAATTGATATATTAAATACTTACCGAAGCTTTCGTAATACATATAATATTTAGAAATATTTAGTTAAATAACCTCAAATACCCAACACTTTGTAAATCTCTCCATGTTTTTTCTTGACTTTTGTACAAAATATCCTTATTATTTTGGCTATATTTACATTTCTTAGAGAGTTCGACTTATTGTTACAAAATAATAATAAGGTTGTTTTTATCAAAACGATGTCAAAATTTGATGAATAACTAAATTTCCAAAAGTTGGTTTTTTTTTTTAATCAATCACCCTAAAATTTACCAATAATATATGTTTTTTTTTACAAAAATTAATGATACTTTTCAACATCTGCCCAAGACTGAATTGAAGATTATACCAACATTATGAAACGAAGCACCATTCAATACCTTTTCTATCCAATATATAAAATGTAAATTATAATCTCTCTGATCCTATTCTGCCCTCTTCCTCATGGAACAATTAATTTAAGATTTTTTTTTTCTTTCTTCAGATGGTTTCTTCATCCCAGATTATACATAATTTAATTTAATTTTTTTTATTTAAATTTAATAACAATAAAAATTTACAATTAATACCTTTAATAAAAATAATTTATAAAATTTAGTTACTTATAAAATATATTTATTATAATATATTTTATGAAATTTTCAAAACAAAATTTAAAGACTCCAATTAAAAAAAAAAAAAAAAGCTAAATGGACATGGGTATGAAAATTTGTTATATCCCCAACTCAACCTTATCCCATTAAACTTTAAATGAGACTAGGATGTAACCAGCGGATAGGGTTAACCTTGAAGCTTGAATCCACTTGATTGCCATTCCTAATCTTTCCATATTCATTCCTCTCTGATTTTATAAACTCACAATATTTTAAAAATACTTATCTTTTTCTGTCTTTTGTCTGAATTCTTTAGTTTATTTGAATACTTTTTATCTTTTATATCAACTTTTAAATTAAAATAATAATTTTACACCCATCAATGTGCAACTGTCAAATAAACTCAAACCTTGAAGGGTACCCTTTATTTTTTTTGACAATTGCCTTGGAGAGTAACTTAAAAAAAAAAAAATCATCCTTAAGCTCTGGTTCAATTGGTTAAAAGGGTTAGTTATACGGAAAATCATGATCGAATCCAAAACAAAGTTCTAGAATCCAAAACAAAGTTCTAGTACTATTATGTAACATGCAAAATGAATAAAAGTGAAAGAAAAAAAAAATTCAAAAAGGGTCAAAATATAGGAATCATCCCACCCATTCTATCATATGTTTTTCTATGATCAAAATCAAAACATTAAGGGTGTCAACGATGGTTGGGAACATGGTGGTAATAGGATCCACTAACTATAACAAATAAAACCAAGAGACAAAAGAGGGTGATGCAACACTTTTTTTATTTTGAGAGTTACAAAACATGGAGAGAGAATAGGAAAGAAATGGTAAGGCTTTTCTTAAAATTTGTGGCTACATTTCTATTGGTTTAAATTATTGATTCCTCTTATTACTTACATTACATCTTGGTGACATTCAAACTTTTGGCTTGATGATATTTACTAAAATTCAACTTTAGATGGGATCTTCTTTTAAAACCGTGGGTATCTAGGACAGCTTAAGCTTACCTCAATTAATTTCAAGGGACCTTAAAGTTATCGGTCGGATAAATTCTCCAATAACACTAAAGGCACCCGAACTAATTACCAATTAAAGGAAAACCCAAGATCAAATCAACTTAGTTATCCCTCGGGGTTCACCTTTAGATGGGAATTAATTAACACCATTAATTCCTATGATAGCCTGTCTAGAAGAGCCAACAAGGGGGGGCAGCTCTTTCCTATCTTGGTCTTGGTTTAGGATCATATAACTGCTCCTCCATGCCATGGCTGTGGAGGTGGGGGAACTCTTGCTGCCCCCGCCCCCAAAAAAAACTTAAAGAAAATGAGAGTTAGGACAAAGTTGATCACATTTGTTCAGCAGTACTGTCTCATGGTCATCCTTGATATAATAATATCACTCTCTTCCAAAACTTGACATTCACATTAGTTTCTATCTTACTGTCTCATGGTCATCCTTGATAGTTGATATAGCAAAACCACTCTCTTCCAAAACCTAACATTCACATTAGTTTCTATCACTTTCTCATGGTCATCCTTGATATAACAAAACCACTCTCTTCCAAAACTTAAAATTCACATTAGTTTCTATCTTGGATGTGTAGCAGTTAGCATAAAGGAATCTAATGATTGATCAAAGAATATGCTCAAGCCCAATGGTTTATATCCTCAGTGGGACTCCTAATTAGACATGGAAGGTGTAAACGAGTCAAACTATTCGTGAGCTACTCCATCTCAACTTATAGAATACTCAATATTCGACTTGGAGTTAATCGAGTCGAATTTGAGCTTGAGTAGCTCGAGTAGCTTGTTGAGTCAAGTTCGAGTATTGCAATATCCAGTTCGAACTTCTTGCGAGCTTAATTGAGTCGAACTTGAGTCAAGTATAATTATTTATTAATTTTTTAATTGATTCGAGCTTTGTTGATTGACTATTTTTCGAATGGAGGTTCAAATATCTAAAAAAAAAAACCTCCATCGAGTCTAGCTTTGAGTTTTTTAATTGAGTTGAACTCGAACTTGGCTCTGTATCGACTTGACTCGACTTGACTATACCCGTAACTAGACCAAAGCATTAAGGCTAGAGACCTTCAATCATTCAATCACATGGCTCCATTATATAACACTTCCACCTCTTAATCTCTAATGGAAAATCAGATACCTCCCTGTTCAATTTTCAGCTGTAACAAAAGAAACTTTTCATCTCTGCCAAACACCAGATTTTCTTTCACAAAAGATTCCACTACACAATGTTTGGAATAGAGCAAATCATGCCCTTATTCCATTCTTGTCCTATCCTCAACTTGCAATGATCTTATTTAAAAATAAATTCACATAAATAAATAAATAAAAAGAAAACAAACAGCAAAGAATACTAATTTAAATAAGAAATTCTAAATTGTCATTGAATGGTAGTCAACCAGAACAAAACTTAAATAATACTAAACTACTTTTCTATTCTGTATATTGATATTACAAACAAAGCATAGTAATAGCTAAAGACTTAGAAATAATAAAAGTTCTACTCCCAAAGTACCAGCTTAGCAATATAGTCCTATGTCAATGTCAGACTTGCCTCCAACTAAAATGGGCTCATGTCATTTTATGCTAATCCAGGGTATTATCTTATATAAAAATGATTAGCATGAGATATGGATTATTTAACGGGGTTTCGAACAACGTTATGAGCATCAAATAAGGTGAACATGTACACAAAGAGGTTTATGAGGTACCACACACCCAAATAAGGGTGTGCATGTACCCGGAGTGAAATAATAATTCACATATAAACAACCAGTTTAGTTTATGCATGTAAGATTAAGAAAATTGTTGACTTTGGACCCACAAATCTTCTCCAGATCCATTGGATTTTGTACCATGGGAAATTGATCTAAGATCAGACATACTATGTAGGGTTTTGGTCAGATTTTGTGTGGGTGGTATATTGTATATCCACATGAAAATCTTGATGGCAATGAAACAGAAGCATTCACTGCCAGGATTTGGTGTTTTTGGGTATATAACCCCAAGGTAAGATTTAGAGAATATTTACAATTTAATGAAGTCAAATAACTAACATATGATTAAATGTGGGAAAGCTAGTAAAGGCTTCAATGGAATGGTTGCAATTTCATTTTTCTTCCCTTCTAAGAATTTCAAAATGAAGGAAGCTAATAAATACATCTTCTTGGATTTTCTAAATTTATAACTTTCCTATTATTCCAGCTCAAAATAATCACTTATTATGACAAGAAGATTTCACAAGAGAAGTCGAAAAAACTGGGTCATCTTATCACCATTTAGAGAAGAAACAATATGAACAATGCAGCATAAACTTTTATTAATGACTATTGACCATCATTCATTCACAGTCACAGTAATACTTTTCTCACTGCCTAGTAAGCATCAAACAAAGGCATGTTATTCTATCTGGGGAAGAAGTGATTAGGAGAATTTATCATTCTCCTGGAAGAAATAGAAGCATTTGACCATAAGAAAAGGTGACATGACCATGTGAGGTGTGTTTTATTTCTTTCCCAAGATAGAACAGAAAAAAAAAAAATCTTTCCTAAATAGGGAAAATGAATGGAAAGTGAAGTAAGATGAAGCCAGTGAGAGGGCAATAATGTTTAGCCTCCCTGTTCCTTTGTCTGTTGTCAAAGAACCGGCTTCTCTCCATTGAGATAAGCTTTAAGATATTAACAAAAAGGGAAATAAAATATGGAAAATAAAATGAAAACAAAAACACACCTAAGCTTAAGAAAAAAATAGACAACATTTCAACAAATGAATGTGGAGAAAGCAAAGTCCAAAAGAATTTGCACCATTTTTGTATTGAAGGACCAAAACTCTGAAAGCTCAAGTAAGCATAGTTATTTTTAGCACTTGCTGTTCTTTCATTTGCTTTCCAAGAACAGTTCTCTCTCTTCAATTAGAAAATTTTATAAGAGAATAAAAAATGACCGTTGACTTCTGAATGTGGAGGAATCAGTATAACAAAAGCAAGGGCAACCTTTCGTTTCTAGAAGCTCAAACCCATCGAAGGATGAGAAGATATCTGAGCTGTTAAGATGGCAGAGAGATCATCTCAGGCATAAACTGTACTTTAGCTGTGAACAGAGGATTTTTTCTAGTTCAAGCATGTGCAAGGACATGTATTGCACTAAAAAAGGGGGAGATCTCATAAAGATTTGTTAGACACAAATAAATCAATTTCTATGCACCCTTCTACATACACCTTCACCCAACCATTTGACTTTGACATGTAAAGTTATTTTTATTTGGTTTTTTTGTATGATCTCTTCCAAAGGTGCTGCTTAAGGCTTGGGTGCACTTTGAATTTAGGATTTTATTTGTATGAAAAGATAGAGAACAGTTGTTGCAGAATAAATAAAAATGTGCTGTGTATCCAGAAATGTGAATTTTAAATTTAAAGTTAATCTTGCAACCATTAACTTTTTGCAGAAAACAAAATGCTAAAGCATTTTTTTTAAAGAACTTATTTTTCTTTCTTAAGATGCAGTTTTTTTAAATAAATAACAAACAAATAAGTAGAGAAAAGGGATTTCTACTGCAATATCATATCACATGTCCTCATGGCTAGTTTATCTAAATGTTACAGTATTTAAATCTAGCACTGAGGAGAGAGAGAGAGAGAGAGAGTTTTGACCTAGCAAGACTCAAGAATTTGAAAATGGTGAATGATTTAAATAATAGCATCATGACAGCAATAGGATACACCTTCAGATACCTGCATTAATTGAGAACAAATGATAAAATAATGGCAACTCCAGATTTTAGTGTGATGCAAGGAAGTTCCTAAACAAGACACCTACCATATGTTTCCATTTCCAATTTCTTTTTCTCTTTCTTGGAAGAATCTTTCTCATCAATAGATCTATGGTAGTAGCTTCCCTCTCTCAAAAACAGAGGAATATTAATTTGACAGAGAAGAGCCCATTAAAGTCCAAGGATTAACCAAAACATTTGGAAAATACAGACTTAAAACAATAGTTAAAAAGTCTGAACATGAGAGAATATTTTATAGAGGAAAATGAAACAAGTAATAAAAAATGAAAATACAAAGGTATAATTGAGCATCTTAGTACATTTTGATGGATTTCTAACTTTCCAATATAATAGAGTATGAAACATTTGACCCTCACTGTAGGTACTCTAAGGCTATATAAGCCCCCCCTTCTCATCATTCTCCTCAAATAAATTCAAATGTTCTCATAATGAAACAGAAAGACAGCAAGGAACAGAGAGAAACTTTTCTCAGTTCCGTTGTTTGTATATCTGTTTGTGTGAGAGAGAGAGTTATCAAAAAATTATGTGAGATAGAGAGATACTGTTCCACATCTGAATTTGAGCTGCACTGGCTCTAAAGTTCATGAATAGAACCATCTTTGGCCTGAAATCTGGAGAGAACTTACTGCAATCCTTTAGGGTTCACCAAATACTATAACAAAGATTGGCTCAAATGGAGAGTAGTGATGTCAGCAGAGTCAACAGTGCACGCCTTGGCAGTTCTAGCATATGGAGGAACAGTGGCTTGGAAGTTTTCTCAAGGTCTTCTAGAGATGAAGATGATGAAGAAGCTCTTAAATGGGCTGCTATCGAGAAACTTCCTACATATCTACGTATATCGGAGGGGGGTATACTTGCTGAAGAAGAAGGTAAAGCAAGAGAAATTGACATAACAAGTCTTGGGTTGATTGAGAAAAAGAATTTGTTAGAGAGGCTTGTGAAAATAGCAGAGGAAGACAATGAGAAGTTCTTGTTAAAACTCAAGGAACGCATTGATAGGTAAGCTTCACAAGAAAACAAAGTCTCAAATCTTTTAACTTCAAAAAGGATTTGGTTGTTTGAGCTGCATTTCTTTTTGTTTTCCATTTGATGCATTTTTGTTACGATATATGAATGTAGGCTTCCTTTCCAAAACTGTAACAGTTGGAAACTCTCAATTCTTGAACCTGCAGACTGATCTGGACTTAAGATATTCTTCAGTTCTATTGAGTCAGAATCATTGTTTTTAACAATGTAACTATCATTTTTGTCTCTCCTCTTTTCATATTTAAAACAGAGATGAATGTCCAGAAAATTTTAGAACTTTTCATCAAAACTTGAAATTCTGAGCTTTTACCTTTTCTTCTTTTCTGTGAAGCCTTTTTTTACAACATATTTATATTGACTTCTAAAAACAGAGTAGGACTTGATATTCCAACCATTGAAGTTCGTTCAAGAGCATAATAGTGAGTGCAGAGGCATACGTAGGAGGCCGAGCACTGCCTACAGTATTCAACTTCTCTGCTAATATGTTAGAGGTAATTCATCTTTTAGATATTTAATTTATGTATGTATACCTTATGTTCTCACCTTTTGATTGCAAACAATCTCATGCTATGATTTTTCTCTCCCTAAAGGGGTTCTTGAATAATCTTCACATTCTTCCAAGTAGAAAAAAACCTCTACCAATCCTCCATGATGTTAGTGGAACTTCATCAAGCCTGGAAGGTAAAAGACAAGTTGGGATTAGGATTTATCCAATTAGAACTACAAGGTATATTCTTCAATTCGTTAATCAATGTTTGCAGGATGACATTACTCTTAGGCCCACCAAGTTCAGGAAAAACTACACTATTGTTGACATTGGCAGGAAAACTTGGCTCGGATCTAAAAGTAAGAAAACATTTTCTTTAGGTTTTTGAGGAATTGTTTGAGGTTATATAATATGGGTATTTGTTAATTTTCAGCTTTCAGGGAGAGTTACCTACAATGGACATGGGATGGATGAGTTTGTACCACAAAGGAGTTCAGCTTATATAAGTCAATATGATCTCCATATTGGAGAAATGACTGTCAGAGAAACATTGGCTTTCTCAGCAAGATGTCAAGGAGTTGGAACCGGTTACGGTTAGTTACAAAGACATTGACTTAGATGCATTTTGCTCCCTCCAAAAAAATTTAATGGACATGAATCAACTTCCTTAATATTTGGAAAATTTGCAGATATGTTAGCAGAATTATCAAGAAGAGAGAAGGCAGCAAACATTAAACCTGACCGAGATCTTGATGTGTATATGAAGGTGATCAATTTTGATCAAATAAAACCTTCCATGAATTATTCTTTTTGACATTTTCATTCCTACATGGATAAAGCAATTATTCTGTTGTCTGAAAATGCTTGTATGTTATCCATAGGCAGCAGCACTAGAAGGGCAGGGCACCAGTGTAATTACAGACTATATTCTCAAGGTATCAAATCCAATTCAATCTAAGCTAGTTTGAGTGTTTTCCAGAAGAAAACACAAGACAAAAATCTTAATAGTTTGTATTTCTGTTTCTAAAACTGGAAGATTCTGGGACTTGAAGTTTGCGCCGATACTATAGTAGGGAATGAGATGATACGAGGCATCTCTGGTGGCCAAAAGAAGCGACTCACAACAGGTTAATACAGAAAACTCTCATTTTAAATCTATCAGCAAAGGGATCCTCTTCACTGTCTCAATCTCTCATCCTGACAGTTCTCAGGTTCTTTGCCTTTGTATGACTACAGCTGAATTTCCTTGTTTTCTACAAGATATTTTGACATGTGATACCTGATTTTGAATCACTAGTGTTGCTAAATCATTAATTAATCCTATTCTTTCAGCAAGCAGTAGAGTTAATTCTCTCAAAACTTCTAATGAAAATGATACAGGGGAGATGCTGGTTGGACCAGCTAAAGCACTTTTCATGGATGAGATATCAACTGGTTTGGATAGTTCAACAACTTTTCAGATAGTAAATTCAATCAGGCAGTCCATCCACATCCTCAAGGGAACAGCTATCATCTCCCTCCTCCAGCCAGCACCAGAAACCTATGACCTATTCGATGATATAGTTCTGCTTTCTGATGGACAAATTGTGTATCAAGGTCCCCGCGAAAATGTGCTAGAGTTTTTTGAATACATGGGCTTCAAATGTCCTGAGAGAAAAGGAGTGGCTGATTTCTTACAAGAAGTAATTTTAGTTCTCAATCAAATTGTCTCTTTCATTCCAATTGCTGATCTTTATAACCCTATAGACTAACAATCCTTCTGGTTTGGTACTACTACTATAGGTGACATCAAAGAAGGACCAAGAGCAGTATTGGGCTCGTAGAGGTGAACCTCACAGTTTTGTTACCGTGACAGAATTTTCTGAAGCGTTTCAGTCATTTCATGTTGGTCGGAGACTGGGCGATGAGCTCGCTGTTCCATTTGACAAGGCCAAAGGCCACAGTGCAGCTTTAACAACTAAGAAGTATGGTGTCAGCAAGAAGGAACTACTGAAAGCTTGCATATCAAGAGAACTTTTACTTATGAAGAGGAACTCATTTGTTTACGTTTTCAAAATGAGCCAAGTAAGTAGTATCGATACAATAAACTTTCAATTTTGTTTAAAATTGAAATGAATTTTATGGCTCTATTTCCATCTGCAGCTTACTTTTGTCGCTCTTATAGCGATGACACTATATCTAAGGACGGAGATGCCACGGAATACAGTAGCAGACGGAGGGATTTTTTTGGGTGCTATGTTCTTCACATTGATTATGATCATGTTCAATGGATTTTGCAGAGCTCTATGACAATCATGAAACTTCCAGTCTTTTTACAAAACAAAGGGACCTACTTTTTCTATCCTTCCTAAGCATACTTCTTACCCACATGGATTCTCAAGATCCCAATCACATTGGTAGAAGTCGCCATTTGGGTGTTCATGACTTACTATGTCATTGGCTTCGATCCAAACATCGAAAGGTATCTTAACAAACAAAATCAGAATTCAGCTTCTCACTTAAAATTTTGTGGTTCCCTGATTAGATAAAAAATGCTTAATGGCAGGTTTTTCAGACAGTACTTTCTACTCCTATGTATTAACCAGATGGCATCAGGACTTTTTCGACTCATGGCAGCGCTAGGAAGGAACATCATAGTGGCAAATACATTTGGCTCATTTGCGTTACTTGCAGTTTTGGTTTTGGGAGGATTCATCTTGTCAAAAGGTGAGGAAAGGAAAATTTTCAATTTGATGGAAATAACATGTTCCTTTTTCCTTCATGCTAATGATTTTGACTTTGACAATGAAAACTGCTTTCTTTCTCTCAGATGATGTAAAGTCATGGTGGATTTGGGGTTACTGGATTTCACCTATGATGTATGGGCAGAATGCCATAGCTGTGAATGAATTTCTTGGGAAGAGTTGGAGACATGTAGGCATTAATTCATGACAGAAAATATGCAAAAAAAAGTTTGATCATTCGATCATTTTCATCTAAAACTATTGTGCAAATGTTCATGTGTAGGTTCCTGAAAATGCAACAGAATCATTAGGTGTTCTAGTCTTGAAGTCTCGTGGAATTTTTCCAGAAGCACATTGGTATTGGCTGGGAGTAGGAGCTTTGATCGGCTATGTTCTCCTATTTAATTTTCTATTCACTGTGGCCTCTAGCTTATCTCAACTTGTAAGTTTCATTTCATTCATCTAGGATTTTCATATCTTGGAGATATTATTCTGATAATCAGATAAATCTGCTGCAGCTTTGGGAAGCCTCAGACACCCCATTCTTGAAAGGAGACCCTAACTGGAGCTATCATCAAGAGGCATAAGCTCATATAAATTTTTTGTCTGGGCCCTCATTTTTAAGCAAAAACACGAGCCACGTGAAAAAAGAAACATATGCAGGAAGAGAGAAAACTCAAAATGGATCATCCAGATCGTTGTCTGCAAGAGTGGGTTCCTTTAGCAATGCTGACCAGAACAGGAAGAGGGGAATGATTCTTCCTTTTGAACCTCTTTCCATTACTTTCGATGAAATCCGATATGCAGTAGATATGCCACAGGTATCTCTATCACTAAGCAATTAGAATGATTAAAGTTCTACACTTGAAGGCATTGTGGAAATGTTGGCCCCATTTTCTAGGAAACCAGAATCAGAACTCCTAATTTTGATACCTGAATTAGTAATTCCCAGATCATGGATTTTTCATTGTGCAGGAAATGAAAGAACAAGGCATCCCTGAGGACCGACTAGAACTTTTGAAAGGCGTGAGCGGTTCTTTTAGGCCAGGAGTTCTTACAGCTCTAATGGGTGTTAGTGGTGCTGGAAAAACCACTCTGATGGATGTATTGGCTGGACGTAAAACTGGTGGATATATTGATGGAAGCATCATGATATCCGGTTACCCAAAGAATCAAAAGACATTTGCTCGCATATCAGGATATTGCGAGCAAACTGATATCCACTCTCCTCATGTCACAGTCTATGAGTCCTTGCTTTATTCTGCATGGCTTCGGTTACCTCCTGAAGTTGACTCTGCAACCAGAAAGGTGACATCCAAAACCTTGCGGACCACATTTGAATTGTAAAGAGTATAATACAGGATATTAGTTAGATTTTAATACAAAAATTAAGATTTCTATGTTGTTTACCTTGACTGCCATGCTAACTAATGGACTGCAGATGTTCGTTGAGGAGGTCATGGAGCTTGTGGAACTGAATTCATTGAGGCAAGCACTTGTTGGATTGCCGGGTGTGGATGGTCTCTCAATAGAACAGCGCAAGAGGCTGACCATTGCTGTTGAGCTCGTAGCAAACCCATCTATAATATTCATGGATGAACCAACATCTGGGCTTGATGCCAGGGCAGCAGCAATAGTGATGAGAACAGTGAGGAACACTGTGGACACAGGACGAACAGTGGTGTGCACCATCCACCAGCCAAGCATTGATATATTTGATGCTTTTGATGAGGTGAGGGAATTTTCTAGTGGTTATGCAAACAATAACTAGTTCTTGTTTATGGAATCTGTACAAGGTTTGCGCATTCAATGTCAAACTGCAGCTATTTCTTTTGAAACGAGGGGGAGAAGAAATATACGTAGGCCCAGTAGGCCACCATTCTGCACATCTGATTAAGTACTTTGAGGTAAGGTCAATACACACGAGATTCTAGTTATTCACCATATTTGTCTCTTGTTACTGGAATAAGCCATGAATTATTACGTTTCCTGAAGGGAATTAATGGAGTTGGTAAGATAAAAGAAGGTTACAATCCAGCAACTTGGATGTTGGAGGTGACTTCAGCATCACAAGAAGCAGCATTGGGGATCAACTTCACTGATGTGTACAAGAACTCAGAACAATATAGGTAGGACTATGATTTTACATGTTCCACTTTTGCAATTGCTTGAAAGGCTCAGGAATGCCAAAATTTCTGATATATAGGAAGATTTTGTTATTGATATTGTTTAGTGAATGATTCAGGAGAAACAAAGCATTGATCAAAGAACTCAGTACACCTCCTCCGGGTTCAAAAGATCTTTACTTCCGTACTCACTATTCACAACCTTTCTTGACACAATGTAAGGCTTGCTTATGGAAGCAAAATAAGTCATATTGGCGAAACCCGCCATACACAGCAGTGAGAATCTTATTCACAACTTTCATAGCTTTAATGTTTGGCACAATATTCTGGGATCTTGGCTCTAGAAGGTAACCTAAATATTCAACAACCCAACCCTCTGGTGTGATCATTCCATCAAATTGTATATATCCAGTCCATAATTTGATTATGGCTTTTGGGGGTTACAGGCAAAGGCAACAAGATGTCTTCAATGCAATGGGTTCTATGTATTGTGCTATTCTCTTTATTGGGTCAAGCAATGCCATGTCCGTGCAGCCTGTTGTGTCCATTGAGAGAACAGTCTTTTACAGAGAAAGAGCTGCTGGAATGTATTCAGCTTTGCCATATGCCTTCGGACAGGTGAGTCACTTGCCTTAGACCATGAACTTAAACAATGCCTACTTTTCCATAGGAGACTCATCCAATCATCCACGTGGAATGTTAAACGATCAACTCTCCTAAAAGCTTAAGCTTGTAGGACTTGGATTTAATATGAATATCATGTCTTTAACATGGAAGTAATCAAGTTGGGATTTGGCAGTTAATCAAAGCTATGGAGATTTTTGGTAAAAGTATAACAATGGCTTATTTGGCTTAATGAGAATCTACAAACTATAAACAATGAGTTCACTGAAGTGTTGAGAGATTCATGACAACAGTTCTCACCAAATTCTATTGCTTTGCAGGTCGTGATTGAGCTCCCATACGTACTTATTCAGACGCTCATCTATGGAGTTATAGTGTATGCCATGATTGGTTTTGAATGGACAGTTACCAAGTTCTTTTGGTATATCTTTTCTATGTAATTTCACTCTTCTTATACTTCACTTTCTATGGGATGATGTCCGTGGCTGTCACTCCAAACCACAACATTGCTGCCATAATCTCTTCTGCCTTCTATACACGCAATATGGAACCTTTTCTCAGGATTCGTGGTTCCAATTTAACAGTAAGTCTAATTATCCATATCTATTAATTGTACTAATTGAGAATAAGGCATGAGCACAAGAAACTTTTTCTTTGACAGAGAATTCAAATGGTGGAGATGGTACTATTGGTGTTGCCCCATTGCTTGACTCTGTATGGATTGATTGCTACACAGTTTGGAGACATAAAGGACAAACTAGATACAGGTGAAACAATAGAAGAATTTGTGAGGAGTTACTTTGGGTTCAGAAACGACTTTGTAGGCATCGTCGCAGCTGTTGTAGTAGGGATAACTGTGCTATTTGGATTCACATTTGCCTATTCGATTAAGGCTTTTAACTTCCAAAAAAGATAAGCTTCCTATAGAGGAATACAAATTAATTTTCACTAGAACAAGGTATATTCATTGTTCGTCTCCTTTTGAGTCTACAGAGACTGGTAAATTAAAAAAAAAAATACCAACAACATATGAATTACATTATAGAGTTCTCTATTTTCTTTTGGTTTCTGTTTGTTTGTTTGTTTTTTCCTTATAATGAGGCATGTTTTTGTCAAATAACTCAACAAGTCCATGTAATTAACCCCTTTGCATGTCTTGAACGTGATCAGAAAATTTTTATATAAATGGATGTGTATGTGTAGAGAGAGAAGAAAAGAGAGATCATGATAACAAGAAAACTAACGAAAAGAGAAGCAATTCTAATTCTTATAGCATAACAAACCAGAAATAATCATTCTATAGTGAAATTTCATATTTTGGAAAAATAAGTTCATCGTTGTCAAGGAATTAATGCAGCTCATTGAATCAAAGATTGCTTTATCTAAGCTGTGGAACTGGAAGTGACCAGAAAACAGAAACAAAACTTTTACAGAGGAACTGAAGGGGATCTCACCCGAAAAAGAAAAAAAAACAAAACAAAAACTAACTATAATTCCCACGTAATGGGTAATAACATTTAGAAAAGTATTTCCGAAGACCTTGACTCCAGAAGGTAATCTTCTGAAGCCTAAGAGTTGAAAATGGCTCATAGGATTTATGAAATTCCCAACAGGCTTTTGTTCTTGGTTCCCATTTTGTTTTAAATTTTCTACAGTTGCTGGAGAAGGCAATAAGACCATTTAGTTGGCTTAGCAATATATCTTTGAATGGATACATAATTTGTGTTCTCCTGTGATCCTCAGAATTCAGACTCTTCAGGAGGAAATTAATATTTCATCCATATGTTCATATGGGGGTTAAATATTTGGGAATCATCAGTCCGGAATTATAACAGAAAAAACAGGGAAAACTAAAACAAGAAGATTAAGAAAGAAGATCAGATGTAAGGATAGGATTCAAGAATTGAAGGAACTTCCAAAGACCCTCTTGTTTGATTTCACTATAGAAAATATAAAAGAAAATCAAATATAATAATCAAAATCCTTGAAAATTTTATATATTTTAAAAAATTTCTAGTCCTTATATAATAAAGAAACAAATAAAAAAGAGTTTAAAGAAACATATAGAATTAATTTATTAAGTTTAAACCTATTTTATTTTCTCCAAAACAAGCAAACAAGAACTGCTTGTCAAACTTTCTCTTTCCAACAAAAGTACCTTTCCAACAAAAGACATGATCCAATTAACGCCAAAGAGGGAAAAAAGTAACTCCCAAAGCACTCTTGTTTTGCTACAATGGAGAAGAAGATGATCCACTAACTCCTCAGCCTCTTGACAAAGAAAACATCTATTAACAAGAGAAATACCCCTCCTTTGAAGCTTATCCAAAGTCAAAATTCTTCCCCAAGCAACTTCCCAAGTGAAAAAGCTGATTTTTGGCTGGACGCAAGACCTCCAAACCATCTACCAAGGGAAGGGATCTATGGCGCTCATCTGAAGAGTTACATGGACTAGGTAGTAAAAACCCCAACATTCGTCAACTTCCACCTAATCTCATCAACAGCTTTCTTATATAATAAATAGACAAATAAAATGAGTTTGACAAATATATGTAAATAATTTCTATTAAGTTTAAACATATTTTTTATTTTCCTCGGAGTTTTCTTTCCCTTCGACTTTTCCTCTCTATTTTCCCCTCCATTTTTTTTCCTTAGTATTTTCCGAATTCCAAACAAAGCTTAAGGGTTTGGGTGGATATTTGTTTCCAATTTTCTTTTCATGCTTTCATCAGTAAGTAAAATTTTTGGGAGAGACCTAGATAGATCATCAATCCTTGTAATTATTCCATGAGCAATAAAAAGAAGCCCAGATACGTCATCAGATCATTCCTGTGAGGGCCAAATGCAATATTGAGAAGAGGAGTACCAGTTCAAATCCAGAAGTTCATAGCTATGGCTCCTCTGCCCTTGTCCGTCGCCACACTTTCAAGGACAAGTTCTGAAACACAAATGAGGGAATATGCATCAGTGGAGAGATCGAACAAGTATAGAAATCAATGGCAATGGAAACAGAGATAGCAAAGTAGCAACAATGGGGAACGGAGGTTCCAAGGCTAGAATCCTTGCAACCAGAAACGAGAAAGCAATGAGATTTAGACACTTTCATTTATTTATTTTTCATTTTTCAGTAACCAAACGCTGCGTGTATATAAATAAAGGAGGGACACTCAGCTTAAGAAATGAGAATGAGGTTTAAGTAATCAGAAGTAAAGTGGAGGGAAAATTCAAAAAATAAAAAGCAATATTTGTAGAACAGAGCAGGCAATCCATTGCCACTGTTATATCATCTCCCCAATAGCTTTGGTAGAAGAAAGCATAGAAACAAACAAGTAATAATACAGACATGGAAGCAAGCTCTACAACAACGGGTTCATCCGCAACATTCAAACCAAGGCAATGCAATGCAGTCTGATGATGATGATTCAATCAATTGAACCAACTCTGCCTATCAAGTAAGAAACAAAAACAAGCTGATTGAAACCCTACAAAACCAGCACAAAATGTGTTAACCCCCACTTAGAGCCGCATATGTTACAGTTGAATAACCGCCTCACAACACACTCTACTCAAGAGATCTAAAGCTACAATTTTCAAAGTTTCTAAAGGTGGACAAGAAAGTACAAAGAAAGATCATTCATCATTATCTAGTCTTTTCCTAAGCCGTCCAAGAAGCTCTGCAACTCCCTCAAGCCCTCTGCAGAAATGCTCCTTTGAACCCTTGGCCGTGGGGCAACCAAGTTTGGGGGGGCCTGAGGTTGGAAACAAACCACTACAGCAGCCAGATTGTCTCCACTCTTTCTCTTTAGGGCCTCATCAACCAAATCCTTGCTACACAAACCCGGGTCGTTGTGCTCCTGGAGTCTTCTCCGGGCAAAATCCACAGCATTCTGGCTTCTGAACACATCCCAGATCCCGTCACAACCTATGATGAGAAATTCATCTTCAGCAGTAAGTCTTGTTGTCATGAACTCAGGCTCTGCACTCAGAGGTCCACCATCAGCATCCTTCAGTCCTTCCATGTGCCAGTCTCCTAAAGCTCGGCCACATTGAGTTGTCCGCTCCAGGTATTGATCGTGATACATAGCCTCCGCATGCTTCAATGCGCTTCTTTTCTCTGGAGCAAATTGGTTTGTGGTCCCTTGACATTTCTATTGCTTTGCCACGGCGACAGAGCACTGCACGACAATCTCCAGCATTAGCCACCACCAATGACCTGCCATTATAGACAATGATTAAACCTGCCCCTGAACTTGCCATTAGTATTTACATAATATTAAGAAACCAGTGCCCATGGAAAAACTCCTTTTTAATAGACCTAAGCTGCACCCTGAACCGGATTCCCTTTTGCCCTTATAGATAATTCCCTCGTCATTGAATAAAAGATCAGGGTTTGCCCCAAGTCAAGCTCATTACAGTTCACAAATACCAGACTGAGATCCTTGGTGCTTCATAAATACCAGACTTTTAAGAGAGAGAAAGAGAGAGATGCCAGGCAGTAACTAGAAGGCAGAGGCTTTGGTCAGTTTCAATACAAGATAAAATACGAAAAAAATATTAAACATTTAAGTTCTTCAAGAATTATTTGTCCATATATTCATGATTAGAGAAGCCCTAACCTTCCAACAACAAGAGCTGCCAATGCAGTGGTACCAGAAGCAAGGGCGGCATCTAAGGAGCAAGCTTCTGCAAAAGCATTGTCTGCTTGCAGAAAAGCAGAAGAAACAACCCTCTCAATCTCCCTAGGAAAGTCTTCATCCTCCACAATGAACCTTGGCAAATGGTAGCAAACAAAATCAGCAGCATGCTTGCCTCCATGTCCATCAAAAACCTGACACAACCAGGAAATGATAAGTTATACAGAATAAGAATTTAAAAATAGATGCACTATAAGTTGAACTACGGTTTCCTATCTTGGATTATCCAACCAGTCTTTATATCTTGCATGTTAACAATACTTCACATTCAGAAACCGTCATGAAGCACCACCATCTGGTTACTTAATAAATAGATTTCTTGATCTTTGAAAGCTTAAAATGGAAAATGACTGAAAAGGAAAAAATACAGTATTTGGTGATAGAAGGTAAAAATTTTGAAAAAAAAAAGTGTGAATATTTTCTATATCCACTAGCAAAGTGGTAGAAGAGAATGAAGAGAAGCATCTTCTTTAGTAATAAAGGAAATCCAATTCAGAATTCTCAACAGGAACATATGTGAAGCAATAAGTAATAAGAGAAGTGAAATACCCATAGAAGGCCTTAGGCTCTTCACTCAAATTATTGAAGCCATATTCGCTCATAAAATTGTCAACACAAACGTGCACATCCTCCATGGTTTTACGAAACCCAATGTCTGTCCATGCTCCAGAACGAAGAATTGGAACAAAATCAGTCTCATGATCATCTACACTCAGTCCAGGTTCAACAGGATTTTCTGTTGTCTTCATCTTCAGCTGCCAGAAGGTGAAAAAACAGGAAAACCCACCACATAATACAAAAGGAAATTACCAGGAAAAAGAACGTAGAAGAAGAAGGTGGGAAAAAAAAAAGGGCAGTGCTCCAACAGTAATCACAATCAAATCAAAGTGGACAGACATTGAAAGATTCATGTTTCTCCAAGAGTTCAAATGTTGGTTTATTACCAAAAAGTTAGCTTTTGCAACACTAGCAACTGTATCCTCTCCTACCTACTTCAGAATACTTTAACCTTAGCATCAATTTTTCCACCATAGCTTGCAGCACCTTATACCTGCAGTAGAGCAATTAGATAGTAGCTACTTAAAGCCCCTCCATCCACTTCCTTCATCAGCAGATGACAAAAACCCTCCACTCCACCCTCTTCTTCTTGCTCATTGGGCTTATAGACTCTCCTTCTTGGCTCCACAAGTGAAAACCCCAACAAAGCTTCCACCACAATTGTACGGAGAAACTACAACCGCCAACTACCACTTGATGTGAGCTAGGCAAAAATTTCCGACAAGATCTACCTAAGTCCTGACATGTTGTAGATTAGACATTAGCTATGTCTTCATCCACAATGATAAAACCTCCACATTCATCCCCAATCTTCTTAAACATCACTCAACTCCATAGGTGTAACAGGAAACCCAACACCCTCACCCACATCTCCTTGGCGTGAACCAAACCCTCCCTACTTAGAAATCCAACTTCAAGAATCCACGTTATCAAGTGCAACATTCTAACTCTCGGTGAACCCCTTGCAAACACCCTTTCTACCTCAACAAGATCCTCAAAATCAAACAAAAGCAAGGTAACATAAACACCTAGAATCTTCACACCCACCCCCCTCCTTTTTCCAAGACCAAAGATCGGTTGCAAAGGATTTCAAAGAGGATGATTCAGGGGGCAATTCTAAAACCTCAGAAGCCAACCAACCAACATCTGCGTGGCAAACTTTCCTTCCCCACACCTCACTTTCTCCGCTGAACTCCAACAGTTTTGCTTGCCGCTCCATAAGCCTTCTTCATAAAATCAGCAAAGGACCCATGCAATAAAATTTTGGTGTTCTTGGTTGTTTTTTCATAAAATGTCTGAAGTAACAATTGAAAATATGGAGTGGAAAAACTTTCTGAAAACTTATGCATTGTACATTAGTACGTATGTAATACCTCCATGGAGAAGAAGTCAAAAGGCTTGTTTTTAATATTTGATTCTTAAATATAAATTGTGTCTTAAAATAATTGGTAACTTTTCTTGAGAAACTACTTTTTCAAAAATTTTACCAAATATACCTTACAATATACCCCTTCAAATAATCACAATCATAGTTGCAGTTAACTCATCAAAGGTATGACTTACTAATTAAAATATCAATACAGATTAAAAAATATTGATTAGAGTATGTTTCATCCTATTTTAACAAATCCAAAAAGGGAATTGCATTCCAATTTCCTTTCTTGAGAGAAGAACTCCACTATAACCTGCCTGGTACCAATGTCACTTATGGACATTGGTTGGTGGAGAAGGGTAGTTTTTATATTTTATCTAGTCAGGGTCTCAATAAAATTCCCTGGGTAGGATAGGAACCAAATTCAGCCATCACAAAGCAAACAATAGAGATCCCACCTCTAGCTTGATTAGGAAACTCGATAAAAGGAAGAGGAATCCTAAGTGATTTGCTTTTTGTTTTCGGCTGAAAATTATTTGGTTTTCTACAACCCTAATCTCCAAATCTCTCTCCTCGCTAATGGTCTTGGAAGTTAGAACCTCATAAAACGCCATTCTTCTCATAGACTTAAGGTTCTTTGCTCACCTTTTTCTCATTTTTTGTTAGTGGTTTTAACATTGATCATTTTTCTTGTAAATCCTTCCACATATTTTTAAAACCAACAAGTCCAACCCTCTCAATAGCATCCTATGATCATAGGAAGTGTCCCTCCTCTGACACCTATCCAAGATACCAAGCCACTTACCAATGCTATATTCAATAAACGATCTTTCTCACTAAACTACTAATCCAAAATGATATTGTAAAAACAAACCAACTTGGAATCCCCAAACCCCTGGCACCTTCTTGGGGAAACAAATAGCAGCTCAATTTACTAAGGAAAATTTCTGGTCCACCTCCTCCTTCCAAAGAGAAAAGAAGGGAAGAAAATAAATACATCATGTAATCAAGACAGTACATTTAATGAGTCAGCATCCTCACCTTGGTAGAATATTACCTGTTCTGAAATTAAACTCTCATCTCAAACTGTTCATCACTGGATCACCAACTTAAAAGAAGAAACTAATGGTAGTACTGAAAAGGCAGCTTCCCACCTTTGAAAACAAGAACAGCAAACTAGAGGACTCCTATTTTATCTATATCTACCTTCTAAAATAATCTGACTTATTTTTATTAGGATGGACCCATAACAATAAATAATACGTATCTACATATATGAGTCTGTGTCTGTGCGTGGATCAATCCCCTCTACCATAAGACCACTTACAGAACCAACAGGCATAATTCCATCAACAGTACAAGAGAATCCCTTTCCTTGGCCTCTGGAACTCTAAACAAACTTTTAAGAAAAACGATTAATACAGAAATAAGAACCTAATGATAGAGATGGAATTGGATTTTCACAAATATAACAGTTCCCAAATCTCATCTTCATCAACAATAGCAAGAAATCTAAATAACATGATCACAGGCTTTTAAGTGTCTCCTACACAAAACCCCCACTCTAGAACTATTCAGTCTGTAGTCAACGGCATTTATGGGACTAATATAGCCTCAAGTATAAGTTCATCCTCCACAAAGGTGCTCTGAAATCTGATACAGGTTTCTCAAACCACAAACCCCAACCTATTAGCAATCATCTATACAAGGGCTTATATCAACCAGAAAGCAGACTTATAGGTAGAAAGTACTGCAGATTCACAGTTCCTCAAGATCCAAAATATTGGAATGTCTCAACAAGTCAAAACCTTTGAATTCAACACAAACCACCATTTGGCAGTAAATTCCACAGAAAAATCATCAATGCAAGGGTTTTATCCATCATGAAGAGGCACACTGACAATCTCTTCAATAAATAACCTCTCAAGGGATACCCAATCCTTGAGAAAGATGGAATACCTTGTTATATCCCCATAGAATAGCCTTTCTAGATGCCCTTCCACAAAAGCACCAACCACAAAATCAAATTCTTCAAAAATCAGCAACCCACATGACATCACTAAATCCTTAAGCCCCTAAGCCCTTACCTGGACACCCTAGTTCCCAAGGCAATTTTATTAACAAAGAAGAATTTCCAAAATTCCTAACCATCTCACTATTAACAGATCTGATAAAATTTAAAAGCTTTGCTTCACATCATTTTGTGTGTCTGCAACTATTTGGTGTTTTCTCATCACTGGGGTGGGGTGGGACGAGGTGGCACTGGCATCTAAGAAACATTAAACAGAAGAACTAGGTTCATACACCTAATTAAATAAATTCATTCATTTTTTTCCTTGGATGGGGGAGAACAACAACCAATAAATCCACAACCTAAAATGGAAATGGTTGATGAAAACTACTAAAGAAGCCCACTAACTATTTTTACACAATATCGCGTGAAAGCCATCACTCCTTGCGGAGAGGTAAAGGACAAAAAAACCCATTCACCGCTGAAAAATATACGGCAAAAAGTCACAAACTAGTGAAATGCATTATCCCATGATGTTACAGTGATTCTTCTCCTACCCGCTACCTCCGCCAAACAACGCATAAACAGAAACCCGAATCGAGAAAATTTACATTCTTTTAATGAAAAAGGCTCACCAGAGAAGGGTGCCGAACCAAGGACTTCTTACACGGCGGAGTGACATGGGTACTACCGAAACACTGCCGATAAGCCGATGAAAGCGGGTTCGGCGGCCGACCATCACTCGAGCTCCCATTTTCTGCACCATTGATAACGACATTCATGTCCTCCATCGTGTTCAACCATCAGAATCTCTGTGACCAAAGCCCTAACCCTAGAATTTCGGCGGGTTGACTCGTCAGAAATTGGGGATTTTTTGGGGTATCTGATGTAGGAATTTTAGGGTTTTTCTAGGGTTCTTCAATGGTTTTGGATGGACTGAAAAATTTCGGAGTATTGGGTTGATAGCTAGAGAGATTTTGGGCTATTAGCGCGTTGTTCACGAATGGCGTTTCCTCACTGGTCGGCTTAAACGGAGAACCTTTTCACACTAAACTATGAAACGACGTCGTTCCCTTCTTTTTAAATTCCTTTTGGAAATTTTTTAAGAACATTTAAAAAAGTTTTTAAATAATTCTCAATTATTTTCAGGACCAAAATACTTTTTAATTATTCTCATTTTGAACTATGTACCTCACTGACTCGGGACCACTCTGGATCATCTGGCATTAACTTTACAATGCGGACTCAGATAACAAACAAGCAAGACTCATGATGCGTACACGCTTCCAATGCTGTTTAGATAAAGAAATAGAGAGCATAACTGTCAATTTTTCAATAGTGTATTTTCACATACCTCTTTATTGTGATTCATTCCTCTTTTATGGAGGATAATGATCCACTTTCTATGGAAAGGCATTGGTTTTCGAAATTCATGAGAGGGCGCCATCATATCAACCGTTTTTCCTTTTGAATAACCAAGTCATCCACTCTTCCGCCTTAAGGATCGTTTGATCATCCTAAGGGCGGTTACGTACGTGATTTGTGGGAGGATATGTTTTGGGCTGCGAGGGATCAATCACAGAAATTATCGGTCACCATCTTCTGTAGATGACAAAATGTACCGGAAGAGGATGTGTCCCCAAAGAAATAAACTTCAGGTGCCTTTGTCAGGATCTGATAGTCCACGAGCCAAGCTTTAGCTAAGTGATTTAGATCCATGTTCGTGGTGAGGAAACTCGACCTCCTATGGCTTCTGATCCGTCCTGGGCCTTCGATCAGGATGTCGGGCCAAAAGCCATGGTAATTATTGCAATGCCCTTTCCTGCTAGGAAGATCAATCTTCCCCGGGGCTGAAAAAATACCGTATTCTCGACCGTTGTCTGCTGGGAAATCAAATCCGTTAATGTCATGCGGTTCCAACGCACGCTTCCCGGGTTTTCTTTTAGGAAACACACATTTAATACGACTTCGGTTTCCTGGCAGGTTTGTAACTCCTATAAAAGGTTGCAAGGTAATGGATTCTTTTGTGCTACTGGCTGGTTTTGAGTTTTCGGTGGATGTATATGGCTAGATGTTGCCTGAGCGTCGATAAAGACGCTTTTCTAATTGCTCTTCGGGTCAGATGTATTAATGCGGGATCGCCGAGGCTATAAGGAACGCGGTTGAGCGCTAAGTTGGTTTTGAAAAGACCGTATGGGTGGTTCGAAGCCTAATGGAATCCTCGGGCCGATAAGGCCCCCGTATGCCCTTCGCTGACATCATCGAAGGCGCAATCATATCACGAGGCTATCTGGGCTTTTTCTTTTTTCACATCTTCTTTCTTAGCCTCCTCTTCAACTTTTTCCTCTTTCTTAGCCCCTTCTTCAACTTTCTCCTCTTTCTTAGCCTTTTTCTTCCACTTCCTTTCTTTCAGTTTTTCTTCACTTTTCTTCTCTTTCTAGGCTCGCAATTTTCAAATTTGACGGGTTATGTAATCGTTGAAGTATGGTCGCCAAGTTGTACATTGTCAGGTACTATGAAACTTTTGGTGTAATTAATGAAATTTTGTTTTTGAATTTTTGCATCTGTCACCTTGTTTCGTGTTTCCTACAACTGGCCAACAACGTAACACCTCGGGATGCGTTATGGGGTTTGATGGATTCTAACGGGATCCACCCTTTATGATTCATGATCGATTCTACTTTTGGTTACTCCTCGCCCAAGCTCAACATCATGGGAGGCACAAAGTCCCTAGCTCAGCTCCACAACCCCCACTCGCTTATCAGTGCCTCAGTGGTAGCGAAGGCCGCCAAAGTTGCCCGTTGTTCAAATTCGGAGGGGCGATGAGTCAACGATGCATTTAATGCACCTGCAAACGCTAGACACTTGATACTTAGGGAGTCATAATTAGATTTCACCCGCTCCCATCATGTCTACACCATTTGCTTGTTTCCCTTCCGCTCAAGAGCTTCTACTGATACTCCGCTATAGGGTTGCGTGTTTTGTGGATTGTCTTTCCAGGCGTTTGTTTTCCCCTATCTTCCACGTAAGCCTTGTTTTTGTTCCAAGTACATTAAATCCTAGTTGTCGGCATGTTTCCGGCGATAGTAACGTAGGAGGGTGTTTTCTTGATAAGCTAGAACTAGGAGGGGTTTTTCCCTGGTCTAGTAGGTTCATTTGCATTCTCGCCCTTTTACCAGTTTGGTATTATGGCATGGAACTGATTCCCTTTCTCTCGTCTCTTTGCTGGTTGCGGTGTCATAGTGATGGCGAGGTCACAAGAGACTCTACTACCAAATGGGCATTAAGAGGGCCTGCCAGATACCTTCGCAAAATGAAAGATCATTTCTTCTCTGGCCCATGGAGAAGTTGTTCCATCACAAATTTTGACAATATCGATTTTGAGGTGTCGAACGGTCCGACCGAATCCACTATTGATCAGGAAGACAATGCATTATATTTTACCCGGGAACAGCTCGCAGCCGAGCTTCACTTCCCCATTTCGTCTTTGGTCAAGCAGTTCCTACACTTCTCTAGAGCGCCGCCTGCTCTTATCCATCCGAATGTCATTCAGATCCTGACCGGGTGTAGCTTGCTAAACCTCCTTTACCAACTGGATATTTCACTGGGTAGAGGTTCAGCTTTATTTACACTCTCAAGCCGGGACACTGAGGTTTGGCTATCCCGCCGCCCAGCCCCGAACACTATAATTTGTTACAGACCCTCGACTTCGCCTAAGACCGAGGCAAAGCGGCGGATCTTGGTTAGAGTGACTTGGTACGAGACCCCGGGCTCCCCTGACCTCCCGTTTGCTTTGAACCAATCAATGTCATTCCCAGGTGTGTTCAAGTTGTGGGATTAGTATGTCGTTGTACGTCTATCCTTTGCATTCACGTATTTTCTTAATAAAAAAATTTTCGTATAGGGAAAAGCCGAAGAGGTAGACTAGTGAACTAGGTGGAGAAAGCTAGCTTCAAGAAAATTAAGAAGTTGCTAGAGATTTCTAAGCTGGAACAGCATCACGAAATTATCTTAACTTTGAGGAATCTTCATGAGTTAAGTTGCAATCCCTCCCTCTATATTCTTCCAATTATTTCACGCCCTCTTCCCACATAAATAGTGGAGGGCGAGCATTACGTTATTGCTAATCTCCTGAATTTGGCCCTGGGCAGCTCGTCTTCAACCAAGAATCTTGAGATCGAGGCGGTTGGACAGGAACTGGTGATCAATATCCAGCCCGGGTAAACTTCTTTAGCTAGGGAGGATTCCGGCCCTACCCCCCAAGTATCTAAGAAGGACAATAAGGGTAGTCGTCTCGAGCATCTTCCTTTTACGAAAAAGGGTTCCCGTCCTGCCCCCCAAGCATCTAAGAATGGAAGGCGATAGCGCAATGACTCACCCGAGACGGGCTTTCACGGGTTAATCGACTTCGAGATCGCGCTTCCTGCAGATTTAGAGAGTTCCCTAACCTTGCGCGAGGTCCGTGGAGGTGACACCCTCGGCTGCATCGGCCACGGCCAAACAAAGCCACATTTTCTCTGGGCCCGTGTGCAAGAGCTGCTGCTTCCCTACCGGCCGCGACTCTTACATTCATCCACAAGGCCAAGCTCCCCCTGTGGAGGAGGTATCGACTCCTGGGCCAGAAGGCGCCCAAGAGATTATCAATCACCGAAGCCATGACAAAGGCGAATCCTGTGTCGCCCATATGGAACAATCCGAGAACCGACACTACTCGATGTCAGAGCTGCGGGAGGTGATTAGTGCCTAAATAGTGTTGTTTTGAGCCCTATTTATTGCAGGTTTTGAGTACTTTTTGTGTACTAATCAACTTAATTAACCTAATTGGCACATTAAGGTCCCTGCTATACTTTTGATCGCATTTCTTGGCAAATTTTGTAGTTTTTGCAGGCTAACTATGCCAAAATCATTGAGTCGACTCAAACACGGAATCCGCCGACCCTTGGGAGCTGGTACGTGGTTTAAGGAAAATGGAGCAAAACATAAGAACGCAAATACCAGGCTTTGGTGGTTGTGAAAATTTCGCCAACTTGCGTATTTGGCAAAGTTGCGAAAATTCAACCTAAGAACTCCTATATCCCGTTTCGACCCTCGTCAATTCACTCAGATCTTTTCCTAAACCACCCCTTTATGTATTGTCGGTAGTTCATGTATTTTTTGTAATTTCCTTATTCAGTTGTATATAAGGCACACTAAGGCTTTGTACTGCATAATCATCACATTATGCATACTTGGCGCCGAAAGCTTCATTGTTCGCTTATTTTCTTTACTTCCTCATTTTCCTTTCTCTCACTTTCGCTGGCAACACCCCGTGACGATAACTCAATGATGGTTATTAAACCTCCTCATCCTTGAAGTGATTTAGGCTACTGGGCTAGGGTTTTCAGGTAACCGTTGTCCCCTTTGTTTTTAACGCAAAGGCTATTATCATTTATGTTTCTATCTTTCATCAGAGGTTTAAATCTCTCATGTATCCCCGACACCAAGATTGACAATCTTACTTCGCCTCGGATGCTTATTGCTGTGATCCACTGGTATCTCGCTAGTTTCCATTTATATGTCACTCCAGAGTGGTAGATCAAGAGATAAAGTTTCACTATCCTAAACATTAATGACCAGCCAACGATATCCAAAAGGCAAAATTATTAGGGTTTGATTTTTGGCAGGCCAACGAAGATCCTGGGCTCGAAACGACTATAGGTCATCCTCCCCAAACGCTGGGAAAAAGACCCGGCAGGGACCTCTCAAGGTTCTAGAACCTCAAAACCCAGCTGGCCCGGTGGCTTCAAGGAGTTCTTTTTACATTTTATTTCATTTTATTTGTAGTTTTCAAATCACCAACCTCACTGTTTTTATGAAAACCCTAAATCCAAAGTGAAATCACCATTTTGAATCAACTGTTAGTCACCTACACGAAGAAAACTCATCCCGTGTTCTCAACTTGGGAGCTACTATACTGGGCAAAGAGCTATGCTACGGCGCAAGAGGTTTAGGTTTATAAATATTTTCTCGAGCACCAAATCTCTACCCTATGCATGATGCTACCTTTTAGCAAATCAAATTAAGGGCCGCTGCTCGAGGACGCGTCTTTAAAGGCAAATGTCGATTTGTTAAACTTGGTGATCCAGCATCACAAGTACCGTGAAATTTCAACTTTTTGTCTACTTTATTTCCTAAGAATTAACGTTAGGTTGATTCAATTTTATACTGTCTAAATATAATTTCTTTCTTTTTAATCTTAGCTACGTAACCTTTTGCAATGCTTTTCATTTCATTGGTGGTTTTTGTGGTTGTTTTCATAAGAGTTTACAGACCACCTGATAGGAACACAAAGAAAGGTTAGAAAGGACCAAGCACTCCACAAGAACAAGGTCAGTGGAAGGAGCTTGAATAATGATGGAGCTCCACTCGAGGAACAAAGGTGAGCCAACAAGGGATACAGGCTACAAAGGAATCCCAATGCACATAGACCATAAGGGACCATATACAATTCTCCCAAGGAGTGAGTGCACCTCATGCATCAGGCATCTCCGCAGGACATAATTATCAAGCCCTACATTGTGCCCCGCTCCCACTTTCCATGCATAGGATGGAGAGTGAAAACTCCTTATGCAATACATCCGGAGTTCAGAAGTATGCAATACCTTTCAAAGAGGGATTATCCCAATGTGGATCCGACGAGGCCAAGTTCTTCCTCCGACTCAAGGGCAAGGCTAAGATTTGGCTCAACTCCCTGAGGTCGATGACCACGAACCGTAAGGCATATTTTAGGTTGAATTCTTGAAGAAATTCTTCAAGACCCATAACCAATAATCAAGAGCAGATTTATTAACTTTCGCGTACCACCTAAAATTTAAATCTCTAATGCTAATGCCGGGAGAGGTACCGAAACCATCACGCGCCTTCACCAATGGTTGACATTTGATGCCAGTTAATCACTTATATGATGGAACGCCTCGCATGAAGCTTGTTGGAAACTATGTGTGAGGATCACGATTAAAACCAGGTCGATTTCCGAATTACGTGGTCGAGACAGATCCAAAGCACGGATGAACCCAACCCCGCAGAGGTAGAGGATGAGACCCGCAACCTAATTCAAGGGGAGGCATGTACTACTCATAGAGGACATGGAGATGAAGTCAAAGCTGATCCACCTGAAGGTGTTATGAGCTTGAAATGCGAAATCAACATGAGGTGCGAGCAGTGACTGAGGCATCTATGCCTAACCAACCTTGCTTCATTTGTCAGTCCACTGAGCACCAAGGAGAGCACTGCCCAATTGTTTCTTCAGTAAGGGATATGATAGCTGAACAAGCCAATGTTGCCGGCCAATACAAGCTACCAACCACTGCCCCATATAGCAACACCTATAACCCTAATTGGAGGAAACATCCGAACCTCTCCTAAAAGCCAAAGCCTCCACCATATGTGCTCCCGTCGCACAACAAGAGGGGCATGGTTCTATCCCACCACGTACCTACCTCACTATCTTCTATATCCCTAGTTGAGCAAGCGTCATGAATCTAGAAAGGCGCGTGGCAATTTGTGGAAGAACAGAAGGTAGTGAATGCCTGTGCTAACTGTGAGGATCGGAGCACAAGCAAAGGCACTTAACAAGAAGATGAGAACTCCAGAATCCGAAATTTCCCAAAAATTGGCTAAACTGCTGTAATTAATTTCAAGGTTGACCTAACCAAGAAGATGTGCAGAAAAAGGAAATTTCTCTTAGACACAACCCAATCCTAGTGAGTGCATAAATCGAGTTATTCCAAAGAGCAACCCAGGATGTATGAAGTTAAAGCGCGGTCACTTTGGAGAAGTGGTAAGGAGGTTAAAACAAATTACCCTCAAACTGCCAGAAGAAGGCCAAGAGGCAAAGAAGCCGAACTAGAGGAGGAAGTAGATCAAAAGAAAATGCAAAGGAAGAGCACACCCCCACCTTTCCGCAGAATCACTAAAAGCCAAGAAAGGCCATCAACTGCTGAAATATTGGGGAGGTGCTAAGGGGCAAGGAAGGTCAACATCCTCCCGCTTGACATGATTAACAGTCCCAACATATGCCAAATTTTTAAAGGACTCGTGCAGCAGCGGTGAGGGTTAAATGTCACAAGAAGGCTTCTCGACATAACAAGTCAATGCCATCATTCAAAGGTAAGATTCCAAAGAAGCACAAAGATCCGGCCGCCTTACCATCTCTGAATACCTGGCACTGTGCAGGAAAAGGCTCGCTAGACTCAGGGGCTAGTGTAAACTCCATCGCCTATTCATACAAGCATCTCGCCAGAGAATTAAACCCACTTCCATCACATCGTCTTCGGCAGGGCGATCCATAAAAATACCAAAGGGCATCAGGAGGATGTTTTAATACGCGGACAAATTATACCATTCAGAGACTTTGTTGTGCTCGATACGTGAACCTGGCTGCAATGGGGGACTAACCCATAGCCTATCATCCCCAAGACCATTCTCGTCACTTCTAATGCGACAATAATCGGTTTAAAATGGAGTTATGCAAACTTACATTCGGGGAACATGACCTCGGGAACTCAACATCTTCCACGGAGTAAAAAGCATATGCAACCAAAGGAAGAGGGTCCAGAGGAAGCTTGCATAATCGATACAATTCGAGGAACAAGTCGACGCAAGAAATGCAGATGCTAATTAAGGAGCCGTCACGGGCTCGAAGAGCGACAGAAGTCCAAGATTGAATATCGCGGTACGGGCAAAGGAGAAAAAAGAAGAAATTATACTCACGACATTGAGGAAGGAACTAATGAGCCTCAAGCCGGATCTCAAGCCCTTGCTCGCGAATTCAATATGCATACTTAGAAGAACATGAGTGCTAAGCCTGAAGGTCAATATATCCTCCCCGCCAAAGATTACAGAGCCACCACTGACATCTCGTGAGAACAAGCAAAGATTGGTGGAAAATCACCGACCTAAAGGAATTTCACCCAAAGAATTTGCACACATCATATCTACTTGGAGGAGGAAGCAAAATCGGTAAGGCAGCCGCAGAGGAGATTGAATCCTCACACGCAGAGGTGCACGCAAGTGTCCTAAAAATTGCTACAAGTCGTATCATCATTTTACCCTTATATCCACAAGACTTCGTGAGTCCAACCTAAGTTAGCTCATAAAAATCAGTGCACCATCAGATATACGAGAAGGGAAAGGAAATGCCCACCCGCCTTACCACAGTCGGAGGGCATGATTAATAAGGTATGTTAAAATGAGGTGACAAGAAAGGATCACTTCCTCACCCTTCATGACCATCTTCTCGAAAGAATTTCCTACAATCCCTTTATCGTCTGATGGCTATCTGTGCTACTTCCAGATTGAGATTGCTGCAAAAGACCAGGAGAAGACCACCTTTACCTGCCCATTTGGCACATATGCCTACATGATGCCCTTCGACCTGTGTAATGCCCCGCCACATCAGAGCAATGCATGCCTCAGATTCTAGACGGGGCGGAGTACATTATGGAGGGTCCACGCGATATTACGTTTATGTGAGGGAGCTTCAAGAATGCTTTCGATCAACTCGGAAACTCGTCAGATAGAGATGTATCGAGAAGAATCGTGCTGAATTTGGGAAATGCCATTTTATGGTCAACTAGGAATTGTGCCGACATATTATTTCAACAAAGGAATTGAGGTTGACAAGGTAAAATTGAATTCGATTTCCAAACTCCGCTTCTCCCTACGAACAATGTGAAGACTGTGAGGCAATTCTTGTAAGATGTAACCTTTTTTACAAGAGGTTCATCAAGGATTTTTCAAAATCACAAGCCTCTTTATAAGCTACTGAGAAGGATGCCAAATTCGCTTTGGGTTGGAAGACTCATAAAAGAGCTTTGAGGAGCTCAAGGCCTACACCACTCGCACTAATAGTGAGCCTCAACCTGGAAGTTACCTGAGGTTATGTGCGATGCAAGCCACCTCGCCATCGACATTTCTCGCAAAAGAAGTTAAAAAACTTTATGTGGTCTACTATGCAAGCAAAACGTTGAATGAGACACAGAGGAATTACACCACCACAGAGAAAGAACTGTTGGTAGTAGTCTATGCTTGGACAAGCTCTTTGCTTACTTGTCTCCTGGTTTGACACAATCATCTCTCTGGGCGCATCACTCTACTAAGTACCCGTCGCTAAAATGCCAAGGCTGGGGATTATCGAGCTGGCCCTCCCGCTCCGCAGTTCCTCAACCCGCGATTACCAAGAGTCTGCAACCCCAGAGATTGTGGATGTGCTGGTGTGAGAAGTCTGCTGCTGCCACTCATCCCTCGAGACTAACAATATACACAACACCCACAACCCTCCAATCAATGACAAATTTCCGAGAGTCCCCACCCAAAGAGAGAACGCCCATGGTATGTCGCACATTGCCACTCTTCGGCACAGAGAGTACACAATTCAAAGGCACAAGACAGGAAGTTTTTCTTCGCAAAAATTCACTCCTACTATTGGGAAAAGCCCTTCTTGTATAAATATTATGCTGATCAGATAATCAGAAGATGTGTGCTTGAGGGAGAACAGCAAGGGATACTCAGCCATTGCCATGAGAGGTCATTTTGCTTCCCAGAAAACTGCCATGAAGGTGCTACAATCGCCAGATGGCCTTCTCTTCAAGGATGCTTCACACTATATGCAGTGGAACGCACAATGCCAAAGATTGGGGAAAATCTCTCGTTGTCACATGATGCCTCTAAACCCGATCTTCGTAGTCGATTTTGTTCGGCTGCTCTGGGCATCAACTCGGCGGGACCATTTCCTTCATCGTCTGATATGCCCACATTTTGGTGGAGCTCCACTATGTGTCGTAAATGGATTGAAGCAATGCCCCAGAAAGCAGCCATCAATGTGTGTCAAATTCCTTCGAAGGAGAACATCTTCTCCAGATTTGGGGTCCCTACACATATTCAGAATGGAGGTCACAATTCTTTTACAACAAACCTTTTCTGAACTTCTCCTACTTAAGTATGGTGTAAAGCACTCTACCATCCTCAAACCAGTGGTCAAGCAGCTCGCTACCGTAATCAAAACAATATTGATGGTGCTGGTGAGCTCCAATAGAAAGGGATCAGCCTCTCGTCGGGCCGGGATTCCCTTGTGGGCATACAAAACAAAGATACAAGACTATCCGCATGTCCCCTTATCACCTAGTTTATGGCAAGGCGTGTCACCTGCTTGTGGAAATTGAGTATAAGGCATGGTGGGCAATCAAAAAGCTGAACCTGGATATGGGAAGAGCTGGCCTTAAAAGGCTTCTTGATATCAATGAGCTAAAAGAGCTGAGGAATGATGTCTACTTCAACTTGAAGATTGCAAAAGACAAATTAAAGAAGTGGCATGATCAGTTGATAGCCAGCAAAAAATTCAAACAAGAAGACCAAGTGCTGCTTTATGACTCCAAGCTCCACATCTTTCCGGGCAAGCTCAAGTCAACATGGACTAGACCATTCATCATCCATCAAGTCTATCTCAATGGACTTGGACCTCGCGAATTCCAAGGACAACAAGGTGTTCATGCTGTTAGGTGGTGAGACTAAAGCCCTATGCAAGATAACACACAAGGTACAAGGAGGAGATCCCCCTTCCTGACCCTACATGAATCTTTTCAAAAGGGCTACCCCCGTGTGATCTTATGGTAGACTCATAGGCCACCCCAAAATTTTGTTGAGATTTTGTTTGTTACTTTTAGTTTTATTTGTGGTTTTACATAATTTCTTTATTTTTAGTTTAGTTTTCTTAGTAATTTTTCTGTCTTTCATATGCATATTGTCATGAATTTTGGTTCTCTATTTTGCAGGTGTAGCAGAAGGCAGAGCTTTCTACAGGGTAGTTGTTCCTGTGCAGGGTGCGTAGAATCTCTGCAACCTGCGAAATTTCCAGGATTGCGAATTTTCGCAACCTGCGAAATTTCGCACCCTTGCCAAATCACACCTACGCGCCCCTTCATTTTCCATTTTCTTCATCTCCTACAATTTTTCGTTTCCTGCACCTTTGCCATAATTATTCCATATTTTTGAGCCCTAGTTTTAACACCCCTTTATGGACATTAATTGGGCTAACCCTTTCACCTTCCTTGACCCCCTATTTAAACCCCCCTTTCTTTCCTTAGAACATAAACACTCCTCCTCCCATTCTCTCCATCTCCTTCCCTTCTCTAGCCCAGGCATGGCTAAGACACGTGGAGGACACAGCCACAGACCCAGGGTGCGGACTTCTTCCCCTCCCCCTGCTGATGGCTCCAACCCTAGTCCTCATCTTGCCGCCGCGGCCACTGCCCCTCTTGCCATTGCTCGCCCCGCCGCAGCTGCAGAACACCCATCGTGCCGCGCAGCTAGCCCCATCGCTACTTCTCATGCCCGTGTTCCCCGCTTGCTCCCGGCCTCCCACGCAGTGTATGATACTAGAGTCGCTTGTCACGCCGATCTCCTCCCGGACGCGACCAACATCGGGACTCTCTGACCGATTTTTTTTTTTTTTTAAAAGCCAATCGGGCACTGCGGTATGGCCTACATCTTATAACAGTAATCAAAAGGACTACCACCCGAGGTGTCCATCAAAATCTATACACATATAACGAAGTCCCATTTACTTATACAAAACCGAACCTTTACATTTACAAATCGTAGCACGGAACCTACATGTAGTGAACTCCTTACAAGTATGTCGCTCAAATTTCGCAGCGCGGATGTTCACGATGTCTTCCTGCACCTACACTCCGGGATTAAACCCGTGCTGTTTACGCCAGCTGGGAAGCATATTCTTATAACTTATACCGATGCACATGCATTTATAATCGAATCATGATAAACTTATAAATGTAAACAAATATCAAAATCATCATGAATCATATGAACCAATATATACAAATGATCATATTCAGAGCAAATCCTGACATATGCAATGGCAAGGCATCCAATTCCATCTCTTTTACATAACCTGGCAGATTTTCTCGTGGATTTCAGTCGGGTTCCTATTTGTATGTCATCAAAATAATTCACCAACTCACTCGCGGACTCAATGTAATGTTTATGTCTCCCATAGGATCCATATTTGCTATTCTCGATCTCTTTATAAAACGATAATTCTAACTTATACTTATAACAATCTTATACTTACTCAGAATTACACTTATGGCGTACTTATCCTTATTGGATCTTATACTCATGACAAACTTATTCTTATCCGGTGTCTTATACTTATAAATTAATGATCTTATTCTTATTCTGATTTCAAGATACCGTGATCAAGCTTATATCTCCGATCTCCGTAGGAGCTTACGTAACTTATACTTATCCTACCTGAAGCCATATACTCTGTTCTAGGGGTTCCCGTGAGGTATCACAAGAGATTACTAACGTGATAATCGGATTCAAGGAACTTAATCTTACACGGAGTACCCGTAAGTACTTACTGATCAAATGTCTGCTCGATAACAACTGTGCTTGGTATCATATCCCAACAAGTCCTAGTTTAACGATAATCTATACTCTCATACGGAGTACTGTGAGGTACTACTGAGCTTATACTGAGATACCCGTGAGGTACTACGTAAAACTAATCGTATATAGAGTACCCGTAGGTACTGTAACTTATATTAGTACCGTATCTTATACTCTGTACTACGTAACCTATCCTTGTCTTACGATCTTCTACTTGTATTATGCAGAGTTTATTCTTTGCCTTACGTAACTTATACTTGTTTTGCGTGAATCATTCTGTATTTCGGAGCATACTTGTCTTACGTAACTTATAGTACTGGTCTTACGAACTTATACTCGGTATTTCTCGGATCTTATACGTGTGTTAGCGGGTAACTTATACATGTATTTCGATCTTACATGTATATTACTTTAACTTATATTTATCTTTACTAACTTATAGTCATGGTACATGACTTATTCTTTATCTTACAGATCTTATACTTGTGTTACAGAATTGATTCTCGTATTTCCCGGATACGTAAGTACTGTAGTACTACATAACATCGCATCGGTACAAAAGACTCGTAGGGGCTACGCATGCATTCCTTATACCGAGGTAATCACAGAGGAAAACACCGATGATAATTATTTCTTATGATACTTTTAGAGTAATCGTAGTTACTACCGAACTTGTACTTATTTTATCGATACGAGAGCAATTCCTTTAGGTACTGTGACTTATACTTGTTCTTTTTCATCGATACTGAGTACCCGTAGTACCACTGACTTATACTTATTCTAATTTCCCCCAGAGGGAGTTATAGAGTTTCTTCAAAGAGTGCAGTAGATGCAGTAGAACTAAGCAGGATCTGGTGCAGTAGGTACTACGGAATATCCAGGATGCGGGGTGCGTAGGTCTTGCATGCGCGAATGCGAGGGTACGTAGGTGCTGCGGAACATATCACGGGGCGCAGGTAGGTGCATTCGGATCTTTACCATATTAGGTTCTTTATTCTTATTCGAGTCTTATCATATAATTGTTAGATTACCTAGACGTGTCTGAAATGAGTAGGACCGCGGCCTGATAAGTACGAAGGTCTGGTCTGGTCGGTGGCGTCCAGCTAATCAGTGCCCGAAGTACTAGTGTCTTGGAAACGCGGTCGAGGAATCTTGGTAGCGCTGTCGGAGTAGAGTACTGTGTGCGAAGCGCGGTCGAGAGAGTGTCGTCGCACTAATCAGTCAGAGTACTAATGTCTTAGGAAACCGCGGTCAGTCTTGGAGTGTCATTCGATAGCGAGTGATGAATACACATTTGAGTGATAATTATAAGAGAATGAACACATTTAAACCCTGATGTACTCACATTTGGCATAAGAGCATGTACTTCTAATCTCTTGTGTTTAGATTTGTGCGGAGTTTTCGGGTTTAAAGCGTAAGTGCCTGGGAGGCTTTCGGAAAGCAGTAGGCT
This sequence comes from Tetrastigma voinierianum, assembly GCA_016808115.1. Lineage (NCBI taxonomy): Eukaryota > Viridiplantae > Streptophyta > Magnoliopsida > Vitales > Vitaceae > Tetrastigma > Tetrastigma voinierianum. The sequence continues at coordinate 1,071,576 of JAEQBH010000247.1, read as the reverse complement.
TGATGTGGAGGTGGATGAAGCGATTAGGCGAAGTCTCGGGAACCACAGCGAAGCAAGGAAAGCAACAGGAGGGCCAGTCTGGGGTAGGACTTAAAGTCCTCTGGGTAGAACTTCTGGCGAAAAAGATTGGCGGAGTGGACAAGTCCTCTTGGGGTAGGACTTAAGTCTCACCCGGCCAGCACTTCTTTGAAAAGTGGCGGTGAAACGGCTTTCTGGGTGGAGCAAGTCACCGGTGGGACTATGAGCTTGCGGGAATTGTCGAGAATTCACTCCATCGCGAGGTGTACTCTCGGAAGCGAGCCAAAATGGGAGGATCACTTTGGAAGGGACTATAAAAGGAGAGGATACAAGTATTTTAGGGATCTTAACTTTTCTACAGGAAGTTTTTTGGCACTTCTTTTTAAGTTCTTCCAGTGTAGGGTTTTAAGTAATAATAGTTTTTCTCGGCGTCTTCTCGAGTGGTACTTTGTAGATCAGTTCCAGATTTCCTTTCTTTTAGAAGTTTTCGGTTAGAGAGTTTGCAATCTTTCGGCACAAATATTTGTTCTACTTTAAATCTTCGTATTATATTCCTCATTCTCGGTTTTACAAGTTAACTTTGATTTCATGAAGATCACATTTTTATGATTAATTGTTCTTGACTTTAATCATTCATATAAATTTTATGGAGTTCTAAACCCCTCTTCTTTGGGATCATACGAAACTCACCACAGATCAAGAGTAAAGTCCACCAGTTCCTACATTGATTTTAAGCGGATTGTGTAATATTGATCACTTGTGTAGAAAGGTTTTAAACCATTAGTTAGAGCGAGGAATTCTTGTGGCGTGTTAGAGATATTCCGTGCGTTGTGTGATCATAATGCTGACTAAGGGTTCGTTTAATTGAGAACAAGTGTTTAGTATTTCTTGATCATCTTTATTTTCCAAGGCATTCAAAAGATAAATCCTCAAAAATCGACGGTAGTTTCTCAATGGTTCTTAGATGAGTTTATAAAATATAAGAGTGGGACTTACACGATCAAAGTGAGTGGAACCCCAAAAATCCCAGCAATTGTCTTTACATTTTAAAACATTCAAACCAATCAACCATTCAATCCAAAACGACACAACATTCTGGAGTTTTCTTTAAACCATACTTTTTAAGTGGAGAATAGCTCTGATGATCAAGCCCAAGATCGGACCACTCCTGATGGAGATGACCTGTGGATTCCGCAGTATTACAATCTTTAGACGTATAATTCCTGCGGCTTGGGAATAGAATTAGGCATACTAATCGGGGCCGAAGCATTTTTTGGGCGCCGTTCTTGAGAGTGGCGACTAACGAGTTGATGCGAAGAGAGCTAGAGGTAATTTGCAATTGCATTGCAAATCCGGTACGTTCTCCATTTTTCTTTTTATTTTGTTTTGTTTTTGTTGAGAAATCTCAGTAAGTGTTTCTTGGACAGAGTAAGTATAGTGCATGTCAATCTGGGCTCATGGCGAGAAACAGGTGGTGAGCTGTATCCCTAGAGACCTTGAGGAAACCATTTATAAGCGAGTGTTTCAGATAACATTTTACCTCAATGGATAATCCACGAGAATCGGCAAGGACTCTATGAGCCTCCCACGACATGAAACGATGCTACGCTCCCAGTAAACCCGGTGCTAGGAGGAAATGGTAACCTTCGGCAAAATCAATATAGAGTTCCTCCTGCTCCTTTGCCCGATGTAGAAGAACCCTTCGAGAAGTGCAGCGGCCTCGAGAGGACCACCACAAATTCTTGTATTCGCCTTCTGATGAGGCCAGCCAATTCTGATGAAGTCGAGAATGATCCGTCTTCTACTGTTTACGAGGTTGAATCGAGAATCCTTACTCATTCATGAGGATTTTGGGGATATCTCATGGTGCATTCCTCTCCACCGGTTCCCCTCTCCACATTATCTGTTGGTCTTATTTCCTTTTTCTTTAAAGGAGAAAGCTAAAATCTGGTTTCATTCCTTGGCACCTAATTCGATCTTTCATTGGGAAAACATGCGGAATGAATTCCTCGATAAGTTTTCCCTCCTGTGCGTCTTAATGCCCTCGTGCGAGCAATTCAGAACTTTTCTGAAAAGCCTGGTGAACCGTTTGCTACGGTATGGGAAAGATATAAGGATCTCCTCCATACTATCCCTCATCATGGGTTGGATGTTGGACAAATTGTGCATACTTTCATCAAGGATTATCTCTAGGTAATAAACAGTACATCCAAATGATGTGTGCAGGAGAATTTTATGAAAAGAGTGCGGGGAGAGCAATTCAACTTTGACACTATAGCGACCTTTCGAACTTGGGGAGACAAGCACTTCTTTAGACCTTTGCTAAAAGTGCACTGCTTTTACCTATTTGGTGGTGGAATCCACCACCTAAGAGAATGATGAGTTCTGGCTAAGATTGCCAATTTGACAAGAAATTAGAGGCCGTAGAATGAAGAGAGTGAGCGAGGTAACAAGTGTACCTGTTGCACCAGTCCCAGCCCGGGACCTAGAGTAGAGGAGCCATGTATTATATGCGGTGACTACACACTCGACCATTAAGCGCTGAAAATCTTCCTCAAGTTAAGGAGCCATTCAAATTGAACAAGCCAACGCCCTTAACTACCAAGGAAACCTTTCCAACTCCCACGTACTGCAGGAAACTTACAATCTGGTTGGGGTAAGCATCCTAATTTTAATTTGGAGAAATGAGGAGGACCACCTAACACGCCAAACAACCAAGGCCTCACTATCCAAACCAGGTTTTCCAAATTCCATTCCTCCATTTCGAGAATCAAGGCCCCCGAGATTTCAAGGAAATTCAATCGAGTCATCATCCAGAACGAGAATCGAAACTCACGGCCTTACCTACCAACCTCACATAAGAGAAGTGCGGAGGACATAGTCTACAGTGATTCGTACAAACCAGTAAACTACAAACCTGAAATTGATGCTTTCTGAATGATGTGAGATCGAATAACCAAGTTAACCTGTCTATGGTAACTTCAACAAGAAAAAGGGAAACTTCCATCCTGACCGCTCCAAAGCCTGAGAATTAGCAGTGTGGGAAGTTTGGGTTCAGTGAGGTACCTTTGAAACATTGTAAAGGCGGTCACTTTACCCTTCGAATTGAGTAAGATGGTCGACAAAACTATTCCAACCAAGGAACCATCACAAGAGTCTCATAGTGAATTAGTTGAGGATTGAAAAATGAGGGCCCACACCTCCGTGTCCACTGACCACAAATGACAAAGATAAGCAACCGGAGGAAGGCAGATCTAACCATATCCCTCCGGCTCCATACCCTCATAGAGTGAGCACCAAGAAAGTGAATAACCATCTTTGAAATTTGCCAGTTGTTAGCGAGGTGGCCCAGACATTCCTTGTTTTTAGATGCCATTAAGCCAAATCCCAAATATCTTATCGCTGCGTGGAAGGATTTGTGCACGAGTAAAAAGAAACTAGGTGTCGACCAGGGGCATTCATGGTGTTGAACAATCTCGTCCACTAGTCGGAACAACTTGCCCCCAAATACAAAGACCGGAGTGATCTACTATTTCTATAGTAGTTGGAATTCAAGTTGGGGCATGCTTTAGTGGACTTAGGGGCAGAGTGTTAATCTGATTGCCTTACTCGGTATATGTGGACCTGGGTTAAGGAGGAATTAGAGACGACCCGATATCACCCTCGATTGGGCGTGTAGTGTCAAAATTCCTAGGGGAATAGTGAAGGATGTCTTGGTCAAGTGGACAAATTTTGCTTCTGTCGGTTGCACGTGATTAGCGACTCGGCCATTAGTGAACCCAGGAACTGGGTTCGATGATGAATTCTTGATCGACCATTCTTGGCAGCTATTAATGCCATCATACGATTTGTAGGGAGGCCTATTGACACTTTCGTTTGGGAACATGGTATTAATCAGGTCTTTCAATGTACTCAAGGAATGGGAGGCAGAGAGATATTGAGTGAAATTAGCATGGTTGACTCAGGTAGTGAAAATGCACGGATAATGTCTCCGCATTGATGATCCTCTTAAGTCGTATGCAGTCGGCCCAGAGATTGGGATGAGAAGTGACCACTTTGGGTCGGAATTTCTCCACTCTATAATTAGGCATAAGATGTATTTGAAGTTAATAGATGGGTACCTAAATTTGAACCTTTGCCGCGAGAATGAGGATAAGACATTGCCTTCGGAGAAACCACCTAAGCTAGAGCTAAAACCTTTACCAGCATCTTAAATATGCATTCTTAGGGGAAGCGGAATGACTTTTCAGTAATCATATCTTGCTTTGTAAACGTGACTCAAGAAACTCAGCTTTTTGGAAATATTGAAAACACGGAAGCGCTGGGAGTGGACAATTGCGAGATATTAGGGAATTAGCCCCTTGATTTGCACATAGAATTCATAGAAGAGGATGTTAAACCTTGGCAACCAAGGAAGGCAGTTAAACGATAATGAAAGAAGTGGTGAAAAGGAGTGTTAAAACTCTTGGATATCGGGATTTGTTACCTATTGCGGATAGCAGTGGGTTAGTCGACACGGGTGGTTCCTAAGAGTGAGTCCACGATGGTTGCCCGGTAAGAAAATAATGAGCTTATTATACTAAAAATTGTCACCTCGGGATGGAGGGTGTGCATAGACTAGCAAAACTTAATGCAGGTACTAGGAAGAGCCAATTTCCTCTTCCATTTGTGGATGGAGATAATGACGGGATTTACGGGGGCATGAATTTTTATTGTTTTGCTGATGGAGTACTGGAGTGCAATCAAATTGAGATAGCTTTAGAAGATCAGAAAAAACTACATTTACTTGCCCTTTTGGTACCTTCGCCTTTAGGAAAATGCCTTTTGGTGTGCAATGCACCGGAACTTTCAAGCGTGTATGATGGGTATTTTGGTGACATGAAGTAATCGTATTGGAGATTTTCATGGATGATTTCTCGAGTTTTTATGGTGACTCATTTGAGGCTGTTTAGAGAACCTCACGTGGAGTTTTGGAGAGGTGTCAAGAGAAAATCTTGTGTTAAATTGGGAATGTCACTTCATGGTAACACGGAATTGTTTTAGGCCATTGTATCAAAAGTGGAATCGAAAGTTGATAAGGCCAAAGTTATTTGATTTCCAACCTCCGCACTCTAAGTGTGTTAGAACTGGAGTCATTCTGGGCCATCTTGGTTTATCGAAGGTTTATAAAAGTTTTAGTGCTATGGCAGGCCCATATGTACTTTACTTTATAAGATGTCCCTTTCACATGGTCGCGAAGCTTGTGACTCTTGCTTTTGCTAAGCTCGAAACCATGCTAGTATCTTTACGATCATGCGGTCTCCTAATTGGGACCTCCCGTTTCCAGGATCATGTGCGATGCTAGCGATTATGCCATAGAGTACGTGTTAGGACGGAGGGAGGACAAAGGCTTTTGTCATTTACTATGCTAGTAAGACACTAGACTAGGCCAGACGGTATACGAACCACGAGAAAAAGAGTTTCTAGCGAGTTGTCTTTGCTCTGCAGAAAAATTGGTCATATATTGTTGGCTCCCCTGTGCCCATCTTTACGGATCATGCGACTTTGAAATGCACTTGCTCTCTAAGCGAGGATCTGAAACCAAGGTTGACTAGGTGGATTTTACTGCATCGAGAATTCAACTTGACCCGTGATAAAGGGGTTGAGAAGCGTGGTCGCGGACACTATCTCAATTAGTTCGAGAATCAGGCTCCATGGCATACCATGGTGATGGCTTTCCTGATGAGCAACTTTTTGCTCTTGGCCAGTGACATTCTGCAGTGATGCCTTAGGCATAGTGAATTACCTAGTCGCGGCCAAATTCATTTCGATGGACTTCTCAGCGAGAAAAAGAAATTTTTGGCGGATATTAAGAAATACTATTTTGATGATCCATATCTATTTAAATCTTTGTCCAGGATCAAATAATGAGAGATGTTATGCGAATGATGACGATGCGAATTCTAACTTTTTGCCAAGTGATACGAAGCTTTGCGGAGGACATTCTCATCAGAAAAGCGACGGTGAATTTTGGCGTGGGTTTATTGGCCAGCTCTGTTAAAATTTGTTTTGATTACGCAGCGTGTGCTCCATGTGTTAGGAGAGTGCAAGCGAAACATGATGCCTCTTACCCCAGTGATCATTGAAATCTTTGATTGTTGGATTATTGACTTCATAAGGGCCTTTTCCCCTTCTTGTGGCTATCTACGTTTTATTGTCTTGTGGCTATGTATCTAAGTGGGTTGAGGCCCGGTTCCAACGAGAACCCAGTGACCATAAGGTTGTTTTGGAAATTTATAAGGAACATATTTTTTTCTCGTTTTGGAGGCAGCCTCGGGCGATTATTAGTGATGGTGGACTCCTTTTCTGTCGATCTTTGAAAATGCTGCTAAATGCAGTCACCGTAAAGTAACTCTCAAACTGCCGGACATGGTCGGTGAGCTAATAGGGAGATAAAGCACATTTAGAAAAGGCAGTTTGCCCCGAAGTAGAAAGATTGGTCAACTCAGTCTTCTGGGTCTCTATGGGCATCTGAATCTTTGCTTTAAACTGTCCTTGGTATATCTCCTATGATAGTTATAGCGAGGCTTGCCATTTGCGATAGAATTAGACACCGGGCTTATTGGGCTATTCGAACTTTTAACTCACGATCTAACTCAAGCAGGTAAGCAGCGTTTATTGCAGTTAAATGAACTTGAAGAGTTGCGGAGGGAGTCGTATGGCTCGGAATTTCTGAATGGCTCAGTCATTCCACGACCAAATCCATTGCCGGAAATCTTTTAGACAATCGAGAAAGTGCTTAATACGGTTCAGATTATATTTCTGAAAGCGCTCGCTCTCACGATGGGTGGCCCTTTCCATTTATTCGATGAATTACATCCATATGGGCGGTGGAAATTGAAAATCGGACAGTGGACACTCCTTCAAGGTGAATGGCCAACGCCTCAAACCGTTCCTTGAACATTTCAATCCTCAAGAGCACAATGAAGATTTGGTAGACCCGCTCTACCAAAACTCTCCTTCCAAGTAACATCACTCTCAAATTGTAAATAGTTTGCTTTTTATTTTTTGTTCTTGCTTTTTGTTTTTATTATTTTTACTTCATTTGCGTTATTTCCTTTTTCTTTTCCATCACATATAAAATTAGGATAAAATTAAGGGCTCTTGTTTGCAGTGAGTCCTCGATCTTGTTGTGGGGTACCTTAGTTCAATGCATTAGGGACAATGCTTGTCTGATAATGAAGTAGGTGTACCTTGGTTGAATGTAACTTCTTCGTTATATGTTCGGTGGGTCAAATTTTTCAAAATTGCCTTTTTAGATATTATGTTTTACCTATCTCTTGTACATACCCATGATCATATACTCTCTACATCATCTTAGCATGTGCATCTTAACAAGCACACAGCGAGCCTCGTATTCTTACGTAGTATTTCCCCTTGCATTCTACATTTTTTACTTCTCACCACGTACCACGGACTTATGGCCAAAATTTCCCCAATCTTGCCTGTGATTGTTTCCCATTGTGCATCAATTGGTAGTCATGTTAATCATGCATTATAGTCTTTCTGAGACACCTTGCATAAGTGGAAAATGATTAGAGGCCATCATTTTAAATTGCATGCAAGTGGTTGTAGTGTCTCAACCCTTGCACCCATTTTGAGCTTTAAGTTGTCGAGTTGATTCGAACCTTGGGAATCGGATTCATGGAGCAATGATGATTCTCATGGAGAGTTTGAAGACATCGAGAATGAATCACGATCTTTAAGACTCTAGTCGCGATCAGGTTGTGGAATTTGAGCAAGAGAAAGTAAACATGCGAGAAAAACACGGATGAAGAAAGCTGATTGAAGCAATTCGAAGATGGATAAGCGCACCTACATTCAAAAGTGAAAAAAATATATATATATATTTATTATATATATATTCAAAAAAAAAAAAAAGGAAGAAAAATCGATTTGGAGGCAAGTCCTACCAGTAGGACTTGACAAAAGCAGGCGATGGCTAAGTCTGGGGTAGAACTTAAGTCTCTGGGTAGGATAAGAAAATGAATGAGATGGGTCTTTGTAATGGCAAAATGGGTTGCCTCTTCATTTTCCATTTGATTTATATTAGTCCACCGAGTTGTGCCTTTAGGTACTTGTTCCTCTTACAATACGACCAAACCCGGATTTCTGCGGGGTTCGAGGTCCAAAGTTCAGTTGATTACTTGCATTCGATATTCGCTGGGGTAAACTGCCATTCTCCACATAGCATTGTTGCTCTTCTCGATTAGATATGGACTTCTTTGGATGGATTTTGTTCTTTATTGTCTAGATTGTTGGTTAGAAGTACATCTTTGTCCAAATGGGCGAGGCGCTACGATGCTACGGGAGCCCGACCCGGTGTTGCTCGAGGCAGAATGGGATATGATTTATTTATTTACAGGCCGCTGGGCCGTCATTGCTATCATTACCATCTCCCATGGCCGCGTTCGAAGAATACGGGGAAAGGGAAGGCATCGGGTTCTTCTATGGAACGGCGGTGAAGAAGAAAGCCGATGCCACCCGGCCGGTGAAAAGAGAAAGGAGAAAGCCGAGGCTATATCCTCTTCGGAAAGTGAGGATTTATCGAGTGTCGATGAAGAGATAGAGGCTATGTTTCTTGAAGACTCACACGAAGGGTGAGCACGAGAAATGGAGTTCGGGTTAATGGAAAATAGAGTTTTCGATGTGAGAGGGCGTGTCTGAAACATTTTTATATATACTCACCCCATCTCAGGGGTAATTATACGAGAACAAAATATGCACTTTGTGCGGTCGGGAGATAGAGGAATTACTTGCCTTCAATAGTTCGGGGAATTCCCTATTCTAATTTGAAGGAAGATCGGCGGTCGACTACGTGTTGGAAACAGTGTTGGGAGAAGCCGGCCGTGTCACTCCTGACTCGATAGCACATGCCTTACGTGTTCGTCCTAATGCGTCGGTGCAGGCCTTATCCACTCGGGGCCATTACTGGATTCGATCTTGACACTCCATGGGACTATGTGCACCATCTATTACTATGAATGGATTTTATGAGACAAGAATTTATTCTGGAAAGGGATTCACAAAGCCGAATCATGCGATGGAACAAGATCATCACAATCGTTTGGCGAATGGTTGTGAAAACTTCCCAGTGGAAACCGGTCGGTTCTGCTATACGAGGTTATATTGAAGAAGCTTGTGATTATGCACTAGTCATTGGTGATAGAGAAGTTTTCTGATATTCGCGTTCAAAAGCCAGATATTCCGTTCCCTCACTTATGACTAGCATTGTAGAAGAAAGCGGGGATGAGGAACGGTTAAAGAAAGAGTGATACCTCGGCGAGGACGAGATCACGGTAAGACCCAACAAGCGAAGCTAGGAAAGCGGCCTCTAGGCCACGGCCCGGTGCCTCCGGCCCCTCTTAGGACCACTTCTTCCACAATTCCAGCACCTATGAGCACATCGCCTTTGAAGAGGATGGGTAGGATCAAAGTGGTTCAGAGTGTATCCTTAGGAAGCGAGAAGCGGTGGGTGACGTCTTACCGGGCTTAGAGCCACATCTTCCATGGTGAGCCAGCGATAGCGGATTCTACCTCTCCGGATTTAGAGGGAGAGTCAGAAGAGTTGGACGACTGCGTGGACGAGGACGCATTCTCCTCTGATGAGGATAGAGGATGACCTTTGCATATTTGCACTAGGAATTTGTACTAGGGTGGTGTTGGCTTGTCGGGTAGTAGACCTTAGCATCAGTATGACAGTTTGATTTTTCTTTCTTTCATTAAACCAGTTGTCATTACAAGTTAAGACCTCTTTGGTCGACTTGTGTTTTAATTCCTTTAGACTCTATGCATGATGGTTACATGTTTTATGCTATATGATTGTGGCACTTAATTTTGATCATTGGAGTTCATTGCAAGCATGACTATCTTGCCTTGCTTGGAAATCCACCAGTCCTGTCGAATTTTGTGTTTGCATGTTATAATACTCATTGTGTAAAGAATGGTTGGGCAATTGAGTCATGCTGATGTGTACCAACGTGGGTGAAATGCTTTATTCCATAAGTGTTGTTTGAGATTTTTGCAAAGCTATATTATAAGCTGCATTTAGGTTCATACCTAGTAGGTAGTTTCATTCACCTAAATCTTGCTAAGTATGAATGCGAGTTAAGTGTGATGAATACACACGAGTGATAATTATAAGAGAATCGAACACATTTAAACCACAATGTACTCACATTGGCATAAGAACATGTACTTCCTAATCTCTTACGTGTTTTTTAGATTTGTGCAGAGTTTTTCGAGGTTTAAACGTAGAAGTGCACAAGGGAAGACGGCTGGAAAGCGATATGAAGCAATGTGGAGGTGGATGAGCATTGAAGTCTCGGGAACTGGCCGAAGCAAGGGAAAGCACCGAGGACAAATCCCTACCGGTAGGACTTAAGAAGTCCTACCGGTGGGAACTTCTTGAAAAATTGGCGGGTGGATGATCCTACTTGGTAGGACTTAAAGTCTGTTAGCACTTCTTTGAAAAGTGGCGACATGAGGCAACTCCTAGGTAGAACTTAAAGTCCTGCAGGTAGGGCTATGAAGCTTGCGGGGAATTGTCCAAGAATTCACACTCCATCTGAGGCAGCACTCTCGGGAAGCAAACCAAAATGGGAGATCACTTTGGAAGGGACTTATAAAAGGAGAGGATCTGAGATTTTGGGATCTTCTTTTCTCTAGGAAGTTTTTTGGCCTTCTTTTTAGTTCTTCAATTCTAGGGTTTTAAGTAATAATAGTTTTTCTCCATCTTCTCGAGTGGTACTTTGTAGATCCAGATTTCAGATTTCCTTTCTTTTTAGAAGTTTCGGATTAGAGAGTTTGCAATCTTTCAACACAAATATTTGTTCTACTTTAAATCTTCGTATTATATATTCCTGATTCTGAGTTTTACAAGTTAACTTTGATTTCTTCAAGATCACATTTTTATGATTAATTGTTCTTCAACTTTAATCATTCATATAAATTACATGGAGTTCTAAGCCCACTATTCTTTGGGATCATGCAGGGAAACTCACCCCGATCAAGGTAAAGTCCCTCAATTCCTCTATTGATTTTAAACGGATTGTGTAATATTGATCACTTGTGTAGAAGGTTTTAAACCATTAGTTGGGCAAATTCTTGACAACGTGTTAACGAGATATTTCGGTATGACACGCGCAGTTTGACTATACGCCAACTAAGGTCTGCTTTAATCGAGAACAAGTGTTTAGTATTTCGATCATCTTTATTTTCCAAAGGCATTCAAAGATAAATCCTCCATCGACGACCGTTTCAATGGTTCCTGGGATGAGTTTATAAAATAAGAGGTGGGACTTACTCCGATCAAAGTGAGTGAAACCTAAAATCCAGCACATTGTCTTTTCTATTTCAAAACATTCAAACCAATCAACCATTCAATCAAACAACACAACATTACGCTTTAAAACCATACTTTTAAAGTGGGAGAATCAGCCCTATTGATCAATCTAATCGCACTAATTCCCTCATGGAGATGACCTCGTGATTCCCACAAAGATACAATGCTAGACGACTATAATTCCTACGCTTTGGGAATAGAATTAGCATACTAATCAGATTTGCTAAAACTGGTCTTGTGCAATTTTACAATTATAAGGAGTTCAATAATCTCATTATCTTATAAGAGAGCATTATTAGCCACATTATACGTTCATGATGATCGTGATTCCAACACGGTAAGGTATGATGAGCATGTAATCACAATCTTAATCATGTATTCTTATTCTTCTATGAATCTACGTTACTCAGAATTGAATCAATCCAATCGATCGTCCAAATCTCCGCTATGGCATTTCATGCCAACTAGCTCTGGCGACCGATTTACCGAGGGATAGTTTGCGATATTAATTTTTCCAGTGCCTTGTCTCGATATTTGACACTGGATCTTTGTACTCCTTTAAAATTAAGGTGCTAAGGGTTCTATTCCAACTGGAATCACCCCATTTGGAGCACCGAAACTCAAGTTACGTCCGAAACTACCCGGACTTCTCTATGATTAACTGATGCAGGAAATGGCCGGTACATATCCCCTACTTGGAGTGAATATTTCGACCCTTAGAGTCAGAATTTGACAATACTTTCTCTTTAAGTTTGGTTCTCTCGGAAGTCTATTTTATGGCCACTTGAATCACTCAAATCGGATAAGAAATGAGAAAGTTATGGCCAAATACAAAATCACAAACTGGAAAACTGTATCGTTCTACCGGTAGAACTTAACTTCACTCTAGATTTTAATAAAAATGACCGTATCGAAGTTCTACCGGTAGAACTTAACTTCTACCGGTAGAAGACACCTGGAAAATGCCCCAGAATGGGGTGTTTTCTCACATTTTTCCTTCACTTTAATCCATGGATCACTCCCACACTTCCTACACACCTCAAAACCATTCCAATTCACCTTGGAATCTCTTTTCTATTCAATTCATCTTTCATTTCTTATCTTCTTTCAAACCTTTCCATGAATTTCTCCCAAAATCATTTCAATATGGGTCTTAACCCATACACAAGCTAAACTCAAGGATTTGTTAGGGTTTACTCTAAACCCTAACTCAATTGCTTAATATTTAACTGTTTAATCCAACCTCAAAGAGAGGATTCCCTACTTTCTTTTGCGGGATTTAGAGTATTTACCAACCCTACCTTCACAAATCTTGATTAGAAGAAATCCTAACAAACCCTAGATTTGGAACTCATAAACCTCTCTAGAATCCCATACAAAATCCATGTGATTCATAATAGAGTTCATATCCAAGGTTAGATCCATACCTTTTTGGCTTGGCTCTCCTCTTCTTCTTCTCTTCCTCTTCCTCTTCTTCTTCTCCCATCCGGTTCTCCCCCTTTTTGGAGACCAATTTGGTCTTTAAATCCAGATTTTCTTAGGCCTTGTTTGGCTCCTTAATATAAAAACCCATTTTGGTTAGCTTTCTAATTGCAAAAAGGTCCCTCTCCATGTTCGACTATTTGAATTCCAAGTTCCCAAATCAGGCGATTTGCCCCACCTCTTAATCCATGTCTTAGGGCTCTTTGGATAAAATTACAATTTTATCCTTAAATCTTATAATTTCCGGGTCTCTCGTTTCCCGGTTTCGCATTTAACTCATGAAACAGTCTAATTAGGCTTACAAAATACCCTAAACATGTCGAAAACGACTAGGGTGTATTTTGGGGTGTTACACCACTCCTACATCTCCTCCACATCCAAGGCCAACACGGAGGGCCCCACCTTCCAAAAGTGCCCGGACCTCTGGCCCAGAGGAGTCTTCCAATTCCAGGCCTTAGGAGTCCCATTCACCACCTAATCAGGGCCTTGCTAGAGATCTCCCTCTGGATCTGTCCCCGGCTTTAGTCATCAGGAGACCCATCTTCCACTACGCCCCTATTATCGGAAATTTTGATTGCAGTACTAAAGACCTGCATAGCGAAGTTTATTATGATCTTCCTGCCTTTGCTAAAGATTTAAAGCTCAGAGACTCTATGCGGCTAGTGCAGAGGTACTCCCTAGAGCCATTTATGACCCCACACCAGTTTTTCTACCCTCGGGTGGTCATCGAGTTCTACCACACTATGATATCCAGGCAAGAGCCTAACTGACAAGTATTCATTTCATATCGATGGCCAAGCAGGATACTCTGGCCACAAACATCAAGAATTTACTTTCAACTGGTTTGGTCCTACGAACTCGGCCCATTACAGATAATGGCCCCATCCCTCGTCACTGAGATGGTCTCGTTTTATTATCCTAGACATGACAATGCAAGCCCATCTTATTCAGAGGCAAATGAGCATGCTCCCATCAATCATATATTAAGGCTCACCTATTTCGCTCCAAAGCATCTCGCATGCAGGCGAGGAGCTATTCGGGAGGCTCGAGGTCAGATATCCGAGTGCTTTCGTTCAGCCCCTCGCCGAGCCCGTCATAACCTCCTTGTTCCATTTCGAAGACAAGGTCCACCGCAGGAACCTGACTCGAGCTAAGTCCATTCCCCTTCTGTTCCCGAGGCTATTATGCCAAGTATTAGAGCATATTGGTTTTGCTACTGAGCCCAGACTAGAGCGCCACCGAGATTGCGAGGCCGTCCTTACTGTTGACAAGTGGCAAATTATGCCCCGCTCTTATCACCTCCCACCTCTGGATCTAAATGAGGATTAGCCTGTAGTTGACCTTCCTACAGAGGATCAACCACCTCCAGCAGTACCTACAAAGGAGCCTTAAATTCCAACATCCTCAAATACCCGCCACTCCCCATCATTTACAAAGACTCAGATCCTCTATACCTCCAGAGCCCTTCAACTCCTCTAGTACCTCGCCTCCTACAAATTCCTCCGACTCCGCACTACAAAGACCACCACTACAAAAGATATCTCATTATCCGCTCAAGACTTTCTCGCCATTATGGATGCAGTCCACACCTTGTCAGCCACATCCGCATTCGCACCGCCCATGCTAAATGAGAGGATGACACGCGATCGAGGTCGCCGTCACTGCACTTTCGCCATGCTCACACGTAATCAAAGCCATCCTCGTGCAAGATTAAGAGTCACTCAGCCTACCTCCGATTTCCCCATCGGGTATCCGCCCAAGCCTCTGCTTCATCCTCCAACAGAGCAAGACTCCTCTCGCTCAAATGGGCCAGCCTTCTTTCTTAACTCGTTTGCAAAGAAGAAGCAGTAGCAGCCTATCCCTCCATTTACACCAACAAGCATTCTCAAATCACTGTGATGAGGATGACCTTCCACCAGCTGCACACCACTAAGGAGGTAGCACTTCCTTCTCTAACTTTCCAATCCAAGCCCCATTGCGAACAATTTGACATTTGGTTGGGGGGGAGAGTTAGCAAAGGAAGTGGTTTTTACATTCATGTTTTGTTGCTATTTTGAGCAAAGCCCATTTTGTGATGTCCAATGGCTTGTTGTTTACCCTTTTTGTGAAGCTATTAGTTTTTGTTTGTAAAGATGAAAATTTAGTTATATCTCTTTATACATACCATACAACTTATATTTACGGCTTCAAAATCACACCCTTTTTTTGTGTTTTGCCTAGCCTCAAGAATTTGAAAACTCAAACACCGTCCACTCGTTGATATTAGATTAGTTCCATGCATGATCGAAAGTGGATGATCACAGTCTCATTGTTTTCTAACCTTTTCTTCCACTTTAGCTAACCACACACAAGGTATATTAGCTTCAACAACTCGAAAAACTACCTATCCTCCTAAGCCTTGCAAGAACTTGACCTAGTTTCGTTGACCACTTTTAATAGGTTAAGGATCCCCATGAAAAAAAGGCCAATGAAGTCTTCCCAAAAAAAAAAAAAAAAACGTACACACACACAAAGAAAAAGAAAAGAAACGTCGCAATGCTTTACCTTGAAACCCGAGCACGATCCAAGGGGTATACTAGCGAAGTCTTTGTGCGCCCGGTGCCCTAAGCCAATCGGGTCAGGAGTCACCGACTTAGTTTACAAGCATGGGTGGATGGGTGAGGTTTAGTGGAGCTGTGGTGCAGCCGGAGTCTCAACCATTTGAAGTCCTGGGTGAAACCTCGAAGAGTTAGCTCGTCGAAAGATCCTGCGACTCGATGCCCCAAACCTTAATCGTCAGGAGTCACCTGCGGATCCTCGTTGCTTTGGACTTTAGTAGTCGATGCCTCGCATTGCACCCCTACAAATACGTAAAGAAGTATGGAATAAGAGTGCATCCCGATCTATTTAGGGTCAAGTAGTGTACTAGGTCAGGTAGTAGCTTGGTCGGGGGAGGTGCAATCTGGCGCTTTATCGTTAAAACCGATCACAGCAAAACACTTAGATTTTCGTGGAAGTTTCAGTTGATTCTTGAGTTGGAAACTCTTCCTCGACACTTGACTCGAATGGCATTCATTCTCGAGATAGTTATCAAGGTGGTTTCGTGATTCATAATCGAGGATTAGGCATTACCCATCACATTCTTTCTGAATACCATTTTTTGTAAACATAATTTCATCACATTATTGGCTTCCTCTCTTTCTTCTTTTCATCAAGTAAGGGACTAGCAATGTGTCGGTTGAGGGGAGTGATTAGTGCCCAAATAGTGCTATTTTGAGCCCTATTTATTGCAGGTTTTGAGCACTTTTTGTGTACTAATCAACTTAATTAATCCAATTGGCACATTAAGGTCCCTGCTATACTTCTGATCGCATTTTGTGGCAAATTTTGTAGTTTTTGCAGGCTAACTATGCCACAATCATTGGGTCGACTCAAACACGAAGAATCCAAGCCAAACTCAAAGTCACAGGTCGGTCGTAAGGAAATGAGAAAACATAAGAAATCGGGTCATCGCAGAATTCAGGTCAGCGAAAATTACAACCTATTGCACTCTCGCAAGTTACAATTTTCTGCAATCGCGAACTCCCGTGGTCCTATCTACCCCGTTTGACCACTTTTTTTGCATTCTTTTTTCCCAAACTACCCCTTTATGTATTGTTGGTAGTTCATGTATTTTTGTAATTTCCCTTATTCTGAGTCGTATATAAGGCTCAGTCAAGGCTTTGTATAGACAATCATCACATTATGCAATAAATTTTGGTGCGAAAGCTTTCAATTGTCCCGCTTATTTTTCTTACTCTCATTTTCTCTCACTTTCTCGCTTGCCAAACACCCCTTGAGGATGACAACTCAAAGGATGGTTGGCTAAACCTCCCTCATCCTTGAAGATGAGGACTACTGGGCTAGAGTTTTGAGGTAAACTGCTAGCCCTCTTGTTTTTAACGCAAGTAGTTATTGTCATTTATGTTTCTATCTTTCATAGTAGGTTTAAATCCCTTTTATGTATCCTGTGTAGACCCTCAATTTTGCCCCTCAACACTTGCATTTATCCTATGGGTGTCACACTCACCCATCGTTCTCATATAACACCATTAAAATTTTTAGGCTTAGTCTCGTCTCGAGCCTCTGAGGCTTGTATGTGGTCCGCTGAGTGCGTATGTAGTTCACTTTATAGTGTTATCATGGCTATTTTTTTTTTAGTTATTGGCATCGTGCTATAGGAAGCAAGGGGCTCCCTCGAGGTTTTGAAGGCCTTCCAATCAAAGTTTATTAGAGTATGTCAAATTCGAGCACTTGAGCTTGTCGATCATATCTCCCTTTGTCCGAACTCAGAATTGCTCACTGTTTGTTTTGTCGATTCCTTATTTGCCAAGGAGGTTTGCTAAAAATTATAATTTTTATTGCAACCGCTTGACTAATCTATTTGACTGGTTCATCAAGGTAGTACGATAATGGTGACCGTTTTTTGGGTGATTTTGGTGAGCACTCCTCCTTTGTTTTGACCATCTCCCCATCTGACTTGGAATGGTGCACCGCTTTTTTGTTGGTCCCTATTCTTCAGGGAACATTCTATCAAAATTTCATATTCTTTCCTCAACCGGATGGACTGGTTGGCATCTGGTTCAACCGGTTAATGGCTAGCTTGTGTGGAGTCATTGGTTATGGATTCGAGCCCAAATCCTATATGGTTCGGGCCCATAAGCCCAGATCGACCATGGGCGTATTGTGGGTCCATTTTAATACCTTGGCTTGTTACATGCAGCCCACCATGATCCATATGGATACTTAGGTGAAGCAAGTCAAAACTTAAGATATTCAACTTGCATGGAAATGAGGAGGAGTTAATGGGAAGCCTGCTTTCCCGAGACTGATCGGGTTCTTTCAAAGCTTGAAGGTGGAAAACACCAGGTAGGCTCAGAAGCTGAGGTGGGGAATCAGTAAAAAGGAGAGAAAGATCAGTGGAAGGACCTTGAGGGACACTTTTCCGGCCCAAACGCACGTTTACTCGATTCCGCTCGATGCTTAGCTTGGTTTCTTTCGCTTGCGGAAGAAAGGTAAGAAATAGACCCTGGCTCCACTCTATTCTTTAAGAGACATTATGATCAAATTCCGAGGTTTCTCCTCAACCATTTGAGCTGCCACGCCATACGTTGTTTCTGGCTCACGCCTCTCTCTTCGGCGCCCAGGTTGTAGAGAACAACGGTTTTTTTGGTTGGTTCTCACTCATCCGAGCTGAGAATCGATCACCGTTTGTTTTTTCAGATTCCTGAATATTTTAGGAAGGTTCTGGCAAATTTTGAGAGCCTCTCTCAACGAGATGGACTGGTTGGGAAACAAGATCGCTTGCCTATTTAGGTTAGGTTTGCAGTGAAAGACGCTTTGGGTAGTTTGGTTTGTTTTGATTGGTTCTCACTTCCATCCGAGCTGAGAATCCATCACCGCTTGTTTTGTTAGATCCTCGAATCTTTTAGAAGGTTCTGGAAAATTTGAGAGCCTCTCTGAACGAGATGGACTTTCGTTGGGAAACCAGATCGCCCCTGCCTATTTAGGTTAGTTTTGCAGAATCCAAGCAGCTTAGTAGTTGGTTTGTTTTGCTGGTTCACCATCCGAGTTGAGAATCAATCACCGCTTGTTTTGTTAGATTCCGAATCTTTAGGAAGGTTCTGACAAATTTGAGAGCCTCTCTCTCAACGAGATGGACTGGTTCAAACCAGATCAATCGGTTCATTTCTTAGGTTAGGTTTTAAAGGAAACTATGCAGTTTGGGTAGTTTGGTTTGTTTTGATTGGTTCTCACTCATCCGAGCTGAGAATCGATCACCGTTTGTTTTGTTAGATTCCTGAATCTTTTAGGAAGGTTCTGGAAAATTTTTAGAGCTTCTCTCAACTGGATTGACTGGTTGGGAAACCGAACCAGCCGGTTCATTAGGTTCGGTTTGCAGGAACGGCAGTTTGGGTAGTTTAGTTTGTTTTGGTTGGTTCTCACTCATCCGAGCTGAGAATCGATCACCGTTTGTTTTTTTAGTTTCCTGACTCTTTTAGGAAGGTTCTGAAAAATTTTGAGAGCTTCTCTCAACGGGATTTACTGGTTGGGAAACCGAACCATCCTGGCTCATTAGGTTCGGCTCGGCAGAAACTGGCAGCTTGGGTAGTTTGCGTATTTATGTTGGTTCTCGGGGAATATTCGAGCTCCAATCGCACCGCTTGTCTTTTGAATTCCTGAATTTTTAAGGAAGGTTCTGAATTTTTTTGAAATCTTTTCAATCATCTGACTGGAGGAAACCAACTACCTTGCCTATCAGTTAGGGTTTCTCTTAATGATAAGCTGTACTTTTCTTTGCTCAAGGTTCTGTCATTCGAAATCTAATCGCATTCCTTTTGTTTTGTTGATTCTCGACTATGGAGGAATTTTCGACAAAGGTTCAGAATTTTTCTCAATCGTTTGACTTGTTGAGAACCGATTCAACCGGTTGTGCAAGATAAATACATGAGCGTACTTCCTATTTTAGTATTGTTTCAATTTCGAATCTATCATGGCGTGTCTTAGCTTTACTCTTGTGGAACCTCGTAGGCTGCCTTTAGGGTCTCGAGTTCGCTTTGGTTTGAACAAAGTGGGGTAGTGGGCAACATGATTGGTATGTATGGTTTGGTTTCAGGATTTTAGCGAATGTGTGCTAAAGTAAGCAAACCACTTACCTCTTCACCGCTTTCTTTTGGTATGGGATCCAATATTTGGTTTTAAATGCATGATGTATGATGTATTATTTTCCTATGTATTTCTCACAGGCATGGCTGTGGACCTCAGTACATGCTAGCGCTGTATTTGTATTCATATGTGCACATGGTGTTGATTTCATTTGTGATGCATTCGGAGCCTTTTGATCGACTCTCTAGCGCCACGGCTTAGGAAGACCAGTATGTATTTTAATGTCGGGTAAATGAATTCACATGGATGCTTTGTGTTCGGGGTGTCATGCATGCTCGCTATGTCTGTCACTAACTCGATGTAGCGTATGGCCAGGACCATGTGCACACGCTATCACTCTCGTCGAAAGTGTTTTGCCATGCTAGATACAAATTGAATGGTCCTGACCGGTTGTATGTTTAGCCCAGGGAGATTATCCGATCCGTGGGACCCACATGCTCCTAATGCACTCCAATCTAATTAAGAGAACGAAGTTCCGGCCAGAGGGGTGCTACCTCATGAGTGTACCTTCCCCGATAGGTAATCCGACCCCGACCAGAATCTAGTTTTCGCAGACCGCTTTTCCCCATACCCGGAGTCATCAGCTTTTGTTCTTACTTGGTTTTCCCCTTTATAAAATAACAACAAAAAGTAAGTGGCGACTCCAAAGAAAAATTGTTCTCCTCGAGGACGAATTTTCCAAAACTCGAAAATCAACCCACATTTTCTTTTCATTTTTTTTTTACATTTTCCTTCTATTTAAAAGTGAGTCGCATCGACCCGTGGATCGGGTAGGGTCCACAAATTGGCGACTTCGCTGGGGATCGAACCCAGAATCTCTGGTTTCATAAGAGGATCAAACTCAACTTGAAACGGGTCTATCAAGCACATGGTTCTCTCGACCTGCAGTTTCAGTTACTATAGATAATCGATGATCATACACTTGATTGGTATTCGCTCACTGCGTGATTTGTTTATGTCAGGTGTTCACCTTTCGATTATAGCATGCTTCTCATTATCAGATCGCATCTAGCCATGATATCTGGAATTAGGCCAGAGGATCGACAGGTGTAAATAATATTGTGATAAGCTTGCTATTTGCGCATGACAAATTGGCTGTGATGACTACCCTTTCTCTTGCATGACTGCTAGATTTGTTTGTGTTTGTGGGGCATGGTCAGATCCCCTCGTTTCTCGAATCACTAGTCTTGGTCGATTATTCCTCATTGATTGCTTGAGTTGCTTGGGAGCCATTCCCAACTATTTGCCTTCTACCAAGCTAGGGGTTTGGAATAGGGTCTAGCATAAGGGCTATATCGATGTATGGGAGCACTATGGAGATGACGGATGTCCGAGCAATGAAGACCTGTATAGCCTTGAGCTAGATTTCATGGATTGCGTGGTCAAGTAAAGTGCCCTCGTGATTGTTGATTGATTATCGATTAGATCTCCTAATGGTATCATTGTGGGGTACTGGCCATCTAGCCTTTAAGACTTGGGCTCTTTCTCTCTTTGTTAGCTTCAGCCATCTACTCCTATAGATAATTCTCGTCAAAATCTTGCTCCCGCATAAATACGATTCGATTAGATGTTAACATCACATGTCAAATTTCATTCCCTGTGAGGATTTCATCAGGATCAGATACTTGATCGATTCTGATTGATAGTCACGGACCGACATGCCCTTTACTTCTTCCAGGATTATTGATTAAGAGCAACCTGGGTTCCCGAGCTCGATTCTGACTCCGAGGTGACTGCTAGAGATTTAGATCCACACAAAATTTCGCTTAGAATGTTACATCAAATCATGTAGATACGAGTCTCAAAGACGCCATCAAGCCGACCAACTACGAGATTACCGATACCATGGCATCTTCGATGCTATATCGACTGGACAAGAGGGATTGATGGGCGCAGCCCAACCATTGCCAATTTCGAGGAGCACCCCGCATGACTCTACCCCACATCCACCACCACCACTCATCATCCTGATTCCACTCGTATACAGACTACATACAGCCCACCTCCACCCACTCCCCACCACATCCGGACCCACCGTATGCCAGACTATACAGCCTCCACCCTCCACCACCACCATCGGGTTCAATCCTCACTGTGTCGGGAGCTTTGTTCTACATGGTAACATCAGACCACGCCACATCTCTCGCTTAATTTCGTGACCGACATCGATGACACTCAGCCCGTGACGATAGGATCGGCGGCAGGATCAGTCTCGATGTTTCGATGGAGTTACAGTTGACCCGATATGATGACCTTCCAGCGGCGCCTTGCTGCAACAGTTCCGCAGATGCCGAACATCGAGAGGTACACTCGGGGATAGGGTGCCCCCCGCATTCACTGCAGCTTATACAACTGCCATGCGCATAGATCGATGAGGCACGTACGATCATGCTTTTTCCTCTGTCAGCCGAGGTGCCATTGGTTTGCATCATTGACCCTTCGAGGCGTAGGACATGGGTTGATTTGGGAATAAGAATTTATCGTATGCATTCTTTAATAATCAGAGTGTGACGTGAGTCCGAGAGAGTCGAGGCCCGTGCAAATGCCTGATGAGCTTCATTTACTTATCTCCGATGGAGGAGAAGCAGCCACTGTGATTATAGATGTAATCCCAAGAGCGCGATCGATCAAAGATGATTATGCAGCCTTCTCACCGCTTGTTGTGCATCCTACGGGCCCCACAGATTGCACTTCGATCATCGTTCAAATTCCTCTACGCATTAAGGAGGGTATATCTAGAGGATTACGGGCGTATTCTTCTCCTTTAGTCTCAAGGCAGCTGTGGCCTGACCTGCACTATCTGATGTTGGAAGCATTTGTACGACAGACACAGTCCCTACCACACCCTCCATTTCCCAGAGACGCTTCGCACACTCACGTATGATATGGGTCAGACAGCATCACCACTTTCAGCCTACAATTACTTTCTACATTCGCTAATACGTGTACCAAGATATGCTACATAGCGCCGTGAGGCCACTTGTACAGACCATCGCAAGATAGAGCACCGCTCCACCGAGGCCACCCAGCAGCTTATTAATAACCTCGATGCCACCGAAATGAGCATCAAAGATCGGGTCAAGGGCCTGACCATTCCATCACCACATGACCACCACTACAAATTTACCCCACTGGATTCAGTGGCGATCTTCACTCGTGCTTATCATCGAGAGCTAGGGTCATGATACGATAAATAAGCACAAGAATTCCAGGAACGCTATTCGTGACTCGATTGATCGTGTTTGGTCGATGTGACGCCCCGCCGTGACTACGTAATCCGCTACCCACTCATGACACTAGAGTTGTACCCCTCTCCACCTAAAAAAGATTGATTTGAGTATTCAGATGAGATATTCACATGATTAGACAGAGGCTCTCACCCACCCCATTATGTAAACCCTGATTTAATACATCCAAAGGCTCACAGTGCCCCAGTGCCATTTAGATTGATTCTAGAGGATGTACCCCCATAAATTGAAGAAGAGTCACTTTATATTTGCAACATGACATCTTTCATCTGTCTCTGAGAAAAAAATGGTCAACATGGAGATCTTATCATGACAGAGTGGCGGTAGTCAGCCTCACCCTGCGATACCCTTGTCGCACATGCTAGAGATGAGATTCGTGAGGAAGATGACACAAAAATTTACACCATACATCACCAAAGCTCCATTTATTTCAGCTTTATTTGCCTCGATCCAGCACACACATAGAGCGCGCTGATCAGTGGCTTTAAATGATTTTGAGTCATCACGTCACCCCTGAGGATCTGGACATGTTAACTCAACAATGATATATTACATACAATATTTTCTACAATGATTTTGCCACTGAGGATTGTCAAATGTCTATTCAACATGCACTACTTGAGCCTGTGTCAGTTACACACGCTCTATTTGACAATCCTACTCGCCAAACGCCAGTCCACTGGACATCGCCATCAGCTTAGTAGATTTTCATCATCCCATTTCGTCATCCACACAGATCATCAAAGCTTTATGATGGACCTCAGATAGCCAAGCACACTCAGCACACATGTTTAGTGACTGTCCCACATCATATTCACATTTCAAAGGTTTGAGATCCAACTCATCTTTAATCACTGTCACTGATTCTTATGCGGTGCCATATCTTCCTCACAGAAATGCAGTTCTATGGCATGAGGGGCATTGTCACGATATGGTCCTGAGGTAGATGTTGGTTTTTATTCTCCAATCCCAGCACAGATCACTGGGCATGTCGAGATGACCACATTTCATCTGTTATTCATCGGTTCAAAGTTTAATATCAGAGTTGATCTGAGTGAGATATGCACTCCATGCCCATCTATTCAAGATAAAGAAGACTTGGTGTTTACGACGATGAGAAAACACACCTTGATATGTCTGCTGGGATTCAACACGCTAGTGGTCACTTCTACTCTACACAGCTGATCATAACATATACCTACATGTGGTTAGGTCAGTCCTCAACACTTAATACGCTTACAGATAAAAACACTCACATGAGAGAGATTTTTAGAGCTTCCAGATGTCCCACATTCCATTCATTATCCTCTGCCACACACTTTTCACTGAATAATATTTACCATGGAGATCTTGATGGTACATGCAATCTGTGTACATAATAGAGTCACCGCGGCCAGACTCCCACATCGGGTCTGCAGCTCCCTCTGACGTGTCATCTCATGATCTTTCATATTTCATCTGGGTTTCTACATCTGATTCTTATATGAGGTACGAGGGCAAAGGTCGCTCATTGAAATTGAGATGTCCCAAGAATAGAGACAGAGATCGTGATATCTAGACTGAGGGTTCACCCTCATACATCACTCAACTCAGACTATGATATATCAGAAAAACATATCATGAACAGTGCTCACTGAGAAAACACTCAAAGATTAGAAAGCATCAAAAGTTCAGAAGTCAAAAAATATCTAGTCTTGAAGGTCCTCCAGGATCGATCACCCATCCCAGAGGTAAGCTAGAACTAACTAGATGGTCTTACAACATCCAAGATCCATTCAGAGGAGCGCACCTGTTTGATGCCAGATTTACAAACTACTCACAGATTTAAACAACGTGATCACCAATATGTCTTACGCTTGATATTCATATTAGAGATGGTAATATCATTTAGCAACACATCTTTCTTTGCATTCATATAATGATATGTCCCATTCATAAAGCCCTCAGCCTCACGTTGTATTATGGCCTTATTCTTCATCCACTTACTACTTTTTTCTCTTATTCATCGGGCCTTGCCCCCCGCTTTTTACATATATTAACGGATCTCGGTTATTGCACATCATGTTATTTCGCTTGTTCTTCTGATCATCTTTGTTTTCTCCCCATTTTTGTGATTCTACAATCATTCACTTCTGGAATTAGTTTATCACAGACTATTCACTCACTTTATCTCCTTTCCTTGAGTGATGATACGCAGTCATCCTAAGAGCTACCAACCCAGTCATCATGCCTTGTCTGCCCTTACAGTTTCCATCCCTGATCTCAAAGCTCAGGACACTCCTGGTCAGAGGCCTATGTTCTCTCATCAACAGTTATGTAAGATCTCGCCTGATCATTGGTTCCCACAAAAAAAAAAAAAAAAAATCTGGTTACTCTGAGATTTTAATATACTTGACTACTAAAAACATCATTAGGTCAAGAGATTATTGATATTCTTCGAGGTCGAAAGTAAGCTATCAAAGTATCTTCTCCATGTAGATCAGTACATGATTAGAATATAATTTCTTGATGAGTTTCACAGACTTAGTCCCCTGATTTATTACCCATCATCACTTCACCTATAAGTGATTTTGCTTTGACTTGATGCTCCTGGGATTTGAAGAATCATTGCCAAAAACATTGCCACATTTAGATTCCACTTGAGTCTCTTCCTTTTCGCTTTTGATCCATTCATCATTTTCATCACTTACTCTTTCTTCACTGATTATTCATCGCTCTGTTTCTTAATATTTAATCTGTACTTCACTTGTCATATCGGTTGAGTTCACTGAATAAATATTTAGTCACCCATCAGATATCCTTTGATAGATTGACATTACTGCCAAGAGGCGGTTTTGGCAGATTACTCAGGGTATTGAGCCTTCTGCTTCATCATACCATTCATCTTTCATCTCTCGTCAGATTATTTATCCAGTTTCAAGATCTGCCTCTGAGATTCATGAGATCTCTATTTGCTTCCAAAAGATTGATATGGATGTTCTATTCAATCATCAGTACGATGTCGGCAGGTCTCTGCTCGGAGTATCGGTGTCACATGATATCAATATCGGTTTGCCCTCAAAGTCCGATAAATGATAGATGATATGACGCCAAAGCGGGATCACGATAGTCACATCGGCTCACACGTCACACCGCATATTCCTGGTCCTTCATGCCATGATCGGCCCAGATGATACATCGCAAACGACGCATCTTTTTGAGAGATACTTCTTGGCATCGTCGAGCGTGTTCAAGCATACTGGTTTTTCACATGCAGAAGCCTATATATTAGCCTAGGTAAGATTCTCACATTCTGTCAATCAACAAAGTACACTCATACACACCTGATATGTCATTTTGATCTCATTGCTCACTGACTGTCTTTTCAAACATTTTAAGAGTTTTTCTCACCATGCACTTGTATATCAAATGTGCACATCAGTATGTCTTACATTATTTTTATGAATGAAATGATTATTTTCAAACAATGAGTGATCGTGACGTTTTCGCCTTCCGACTGATCAGATGCATATAGATTTGATATGAGCTGACACCTATAGACTGAGGTGGTATAACTTCTTTCACCTTGTCATATCGTAGATTGTCTGTATAGCACTTTTGCTTCCGCCTGCTGCCTGTCACTGGTCATTTGCGGCACTTTCTACGCCACACCGTGGTACACACCTTTTGCTACTGGTTGTCAAGAACGCACCTTACGGTATCCGGCTTCTATTATGCCTAGAGATATTTGCAACATCCCCTATTCGCTTAGGTCGTTCAGAGTTCTTGAGTTTAAGTATCCTGATCCTTTATCCGGTGAGTCTTCACATTTGTCTTGAGCCTACTCCTCTCTCCATCCCTCTCTCCCAAGATTCATCCTGCTCCTTCTCCTGTAATGCCTGACTCCCTCCTCCATTTGTCCTAGATCCTACTCCTTTTCCAAGATCTATCTGATTCTAATTCTCCTGAGTACCGCCTGACATCCACCTCTTCCCTTAAGACTCTTGATCTCATCTTCTCTCCCCTATCACTCTATCCTGCTCCTCTCCATCATCCTATCTTATCTTCTCCCCATGTACTCTGCCTTTAATCCCACCTTTCCCCCCATATCACCTGACTTTACCCTCCCTATGATCGGTCCTGATCCATTTTGCACTGTCCTGGTCCTGCCTTTCTCCCAGATCACCCTGATTTTATGTCTTCCCACACTCGCTGGTCCCATATTTCTGCACATCGCCCTTATCCACATCTTATCGCCCTGGTCCCATTTCCACTCTCCCATCCTGGCTCCTCCCAATCACTCTAAGATTCTTCCTCCATCATCTTAGGATTTATTCTTCTCGTATCATTCTACATTGCCTTCTTCTTATTTCGCCTGACTCACCCTTTCTTACTTCAGATTCTCACTTTTCTTATCAATCTATCAATCCTTTTCACAGTCGCTCTGACTCCTTTCATAGCTTGTTCTGATTTCTCTATCTTCTCCATTCGCCTCCTTACTCTCTCTACTATCTTTCCTGATCATGCCCAATCCATCACCTTCCTGCATCATGCCCATTTCTCTCTCAAGTCCTCAATCTTGAGTGATTCTGCCCTCCTGCTGCACCTTCTCATATATTTGCAGTGGGACAAAACGAGTTCACATCTCTGCCTCTTCACTAGAGTTCATATTTCACTTCAGACGTTATAATTTCACTCCAACATCCACTGTCATCCATTCACCCAAGAGGTGGGCATATTTGTAGATCTCACTCTGCCTCACTCAGATTTATCCTATGGTTTCATGCACCACCACTGTTTCATATACACCATTATGTCCTTTGAGGCTTCTGAGTCTCTCCCATCTCTGGGCTCATAGATATATCCCGCTTGAGCGCTTATGAGTTCACTGATACTGTCATCATGGGCTTATTTTTTTAGTTGGCTGGCATCCCATATATAGCTGCGAGCCCCCTGAGGTTCTTAAATTTCCCAATCATGTTTCAGAATAGAGTATGTTTAAACAAGATTAATTTGAGCTTAGAGTCCCACTGGAGCATCTCCCTCTGTCCAATCCAAAATTCAGGTCACCCACAGCCTTGGATCTTGATTTGTTGCTGATGTTTCGTTAAAATCACACTTGTCAACTGGCTTGGCCAATAGGGTTCCACTGTTCATCGGGTATGCATGATGTTTATTAATGCTGCTTTTCGGTGATTTGCATCATCTTCCTGTTGATCATATTTCCCCATCCCATCGAATGGTAAAATTGTTTTTTTCGTCCTGGTTTCACCAGGTAAATATCTCATCAAAATTTGATGACTTTCCCCCAATCCCATGATCCATCAAGGATCCTGTCTAACTCAAGATCCTGGCCACCAGTGAATGCTGTTTTAGATTTATTCCAATCCTGAGAGAACGTCCATGCATCCCTGTCATCCATGGCAAAGATTGTGTCCATTTTAATTTATTAAGTTTAGATGATTTCACCATGATCCATATGATAATAGGCAATGCTCAAAACTCAAGATATTTAGCTTCCATTATATACTGATAGAGAGAGTTTAATGGGGAAGCTTATTCTTAGATCTGACTGTTCCTTTCAAAGCTTCAGAAGGTGAAAGTATTCATAAATTAAGTCCAGGTGTGGGAATCATAAAAAGAGAGAAAGATCAAAAATATGGACCCTTCTGATGGACTTTTCCCGCTCAAATCATTGTTTACCTGATTCTGTCGATGTTAGTCATTTTCCATGCCTTGCAGAAAGAAACAGACCTCCAATTCTACCATTTTAAGAGATACATTATGGATCAATGAGGCTTCTTCAATCATATTCGAGTTTCTGGCCACTTCACACGCTGAGATTTATCTCCATCAGCCATCAAAATGAAACTTAGAGAACAACTTGTTTTTTGGTCTGGCTCCACCAGATCCATGCTCATAACTCATTCACCATTGAGCTTATTGATTCCTCGAACATTTTGTATTGTTCCGGCAAAATTTTAGAGAAAGCTCTTCACTGAGATGACCGCTAAACTGACACTCGCCGCATCATTTGGGTTAGTTCAGAATCCACAGGCTTTTGGTGTTTGATTTAATGATCGTCTCATCATCCTTGATTTATAACTAGATCACAACGCTTTGTTTTGTTAGATCTTGAATCTTGAGGAAGTACTCGGAAAAATTTTGAGAGTTTCTCTCACCGAGGATGGATCAGTTGTGAAAAACCCAGATCATACGCTTTGATTTGAACAGTTTGGAAAGAACGCTAGCTGGGTGGTCATTTAGCCTAGTTTGGCCTCACCATCCGGTTGAAATCAATCACGTTTGTTTCTTTTTATTCTAATCTTTAGAAGAATCTGGGAAAATCTTTGAGAGTCTCTCTCTGCAATTGATGGACTGGTTTAGAAAACCATTCACTGCCTATTTGTTGAATAAGAATCATGGGCTTGGGCATGATTTGTTTGATTCGTTCTCACTCATCCTGAGCTGAGAATCTATTCATAGTTTGTTTCTTTTAGATTCTAATCTTTTTTGTGAAGGTCTCGGTATATCTTATATATTTCTTCCCCAACGGATTGATCGCTTTAAACTGAACCAAATTTTTTATTTCATTAGGTCCCAGAACTGTAATAAAGGCTTTAGTTTGTTTGCCGGCTCAATTTATCCATGAGAAATCTATCACCCGCTGTTTTTTACTTTCTAATTCTTTAGGAAGGTTCTGGAAAAATTTTGAGAGCTTCTTTCAACGGGATTGACTGGTTGGGAAACCGAATCAAATTTGGCTCATTAGTTCGGGTTTGTGTGAACGGCAAAGCTTGGGTAGTCGCGTTATTTATGTTGGTTCTGGTCACCTCGAGTCTAATTGCACTCTCGTTTGTCTTTTTGAATTCTGACTTGTATGAAGGTTCTGAATTTTTTGAAATATTTTCAATCATCCTGATTGGTTGAAACCGGAATCCATCCTGCCTTACTGATTAGGTTTCTCTCTGCACGCTAGCTCGGGGTACTTTTCTTGTTTAAGGCTTGGTAATTCGAAATCGTAATTGCATTCCTTTTGTTTTGTTGGATTCCCTCGACTGGTGAGGAATTTTCTGACAAAGGTTCAGAATTTTTTCAATCGCTTTGACTTGTTGAGAACCGATTCCAACTCTGGCCAGGTAAGACAGCTCTCATGAGCAGCCCCTCTATTTTAGTGCATGTTTCGCTTCCTCGAGTCTATCATGGTGTGTTGTTAGTTGCCCCAGGGAACCTGTAGGCTGCCTTTAAGGTCTGAGTTCAGTTTCGGTTTGAACAAAGTGGGGTAGTGGGCAATAAGGGATTGGTATGTATGGTTTGGTTTATGGGATTTTAAAGGGAATGTGTGCTACAGTAAGCAAACCACTTACCTCCTTTCTCTCAAATTCTCGCTTCCTCTTTTGGTATGGGATCCAATAATATTTGGTTTTAAAATGCATGATGTAGATGTATTATTTTCCCTACCTATTCCCGCCGGTGCATGGCTAGGGGACTCCTGCACATGCTTAGGCGTTTGGTATTTGTATTCATATGCGCACATGGTGTTCGATTTGACATTCGTGGACGATTCGAGCCTTTGACCGACCTCTACGTGAAGGCCGCTGTGTGGACCACAAATATGTATTTTAATGTCGGGTAAATGAATTTCACATGGATGCTTGTGTTCGGGTGTCATACATGCTTGCTAGTTTGTCATAACCTTTGATGTAGAAGGTGAGTGGTCAGGACCATGTGTACACGCTTATTTCCGCTCTTTCGTTGAGTGTTTTACATGCTAGATACAAATTAGGCTGGTCTGATCTAAGTTGTATGTTTAGCCTAGAGACTATCCGACCGTGACCCACATGCCCTACATACCCAATTCACTAGTAGAGCATCGAGTTCTCGGCCTAGAGGGGTGCTACCTCATACGAGGTACCTTCCCGATAAGTAATTTGACCCCCTGACCTTAAATCTAGTTTTCGTTGCATCGCTTTTCCATACCTGAGTCACTGGGTTTGTTCTACTGGGTTTTCCCTTTATAAAATAACAACAAAAAGTAAGTGGCGACCCAAAGAAAAAACTCGTCTCCTCGAAAGTACGGATTTTCCAAAACTCAAAATCAACCCACATTTTCTTTTCATTTTTTTTTTACATTTTCCTTCTATTTAAAAGCTTAGTCATACGCCCGTGATCTAGGTTCACATCCCTGGAATACCGCATTGGCAATCTTTTTTAGGGTTTAGGTGGATGCTTATTGCTGTATCCACGAGATCTCGGTTATTTCACTATTTATTTGTCATCGTAGGTAGATCAAGAGATAAAGCTCTCACTATCCGAAACATTAATGGCCAATAAATGCTACATCTCAAAAGGAAAATTATTAGTGGTCTTGGCTTTTATACCAAACTAAGATCCTGCTCGAATAACTATAGTCATCCTCCTTAATGCGAGGAAAAGGACTCTAGATCTTCGGGGCTGCCCTGTAATCCTCAAAACCCAAAGTGGGTCCGATGCTCGCAAGCGAGTTCTATTTTTACATTTTATTTCATTTTATTTTTAGTTTTCAAATCACCAACATCACTGTTTTTATGAAAACCCTAAATCCAAAGTGAAATCACCATTTTGAATCAACTGGCTACTACCCACACAAAGAAAATCCATCCCCTCGTGTTCGAATTCTTGGACACTCAGATCAAAGAACTATGTTACTGCTAGCAAGAAGAGGTTTAGGCTTATAAATTATTTTTATTCCGAGCACCAAATCTCACCCTATGCATGATGCTACCTTTAGCGAATCACGGCCGAGGGAAGGGTGAAGAATATGCCTGCTCCCGCCCCGCCTATGCTCGTAAGGACGAACTCGCTGTGTGGGTTGAAGACGGCACGCCAACAATAGAACTGGTAACTTCTCATTCAAATGTGGCTGAGTCGGCATGCTCGCTTAATTTCATGCACTATTCTTGTATCATTTCCGAGTTATTGCCTTATTCTAATGCATTCTTTTGCAGGCTATTACGGCTATCTAGAACATGACTTACCAACACCGAGAGTTCCAATCTCGGCTAAGGGATGCGGAGAGGTTGCGGCTCTACACTCAATCGACCATTTTTTTTACCACAGGGCAATGAATGCTTCTTTGAATAGCAGTAGTCGAGTTCCCGGCTACTGGAGAAGGAGGCCGCTGAAGGCATCGAAGGTGGCCCGAGCAGAGGCAAGAGAGACATGCCGCCGCCACTAAGCCTCACGGCTCAGATGGATGCCGCCGCAGCCGAGGAGCGCTGGACGCAGCGGAGTCCGTCAAGCCAGGTCCGTAATGGCCCGAAGGCTTCTTAAGAGGCCAGGGCGGAAGGCCAAGACGGCTTACCGCCGTCACCGAACTTCAGCCCTCTCGTCTAACTCTCACTTGTAAGGATGAAGTTTCGCTATCCGGCAGTAGGCCCTTAAAGAGAAAGCCTTTGTGAGGCTTACGAGGAAGGCTTCAACGTGATTTCCATATGGGTATGGTTGTTGTGCTTTCGCACATAATATTTGTGGAAGCCAACCCGAGGTTCCAAACGAAATGTCGGACACGTCTATGTTACGGTAGGACATCAACCTTACCCGGACTTTGTTATGAAAAATTGAGATAGGAACATGGTTAGAAATTGAATCATTCTTTATTGATAGTACCTTTTAATGTGCATAACATTCGACATTCTAGGTAAAGGCGTCCCGTCTATTTTGTCTAATGGCTACTCTAGATCCGATTCTGTCGGGCATTATAATATACTACTTCCTCCCACTTGGCTAGAACTTTCTACGATCTGATCGACCGTGTTCTTGAAAACTTTTTCTCAAGACCAGTCCCCTACTTTGAACATTCTGTGGTTTTACGCTGTCTGTCAGATAGGTTTCATAGCCTCATATGGTATGAGGCTATTCGCACAATGATAAGCCACAAGAGCCATTCTATGTCTAGGTCTTTAATTACAGATTTAGTGTTCGACTGCTTGGGTATCGCTAGAGTGTATACCGATTTCGTTAAGACTATAAATGATCCCATAAGTGAGCGCAAGCGGGGATATGCTCTGTCTCGCGAGTCAAGCCGCTCAGAGGGCCTAAATTACCCGGAGTTCGTCCCACCCACTTGCATTTAGCCGAAGCTTAACCGCTGCTCCTTTAAGGCTACTAATATAGTTTTATTGTGGCTTCCGTCCGGCCACGCTTTATGGATACCACGAGGTGGAGTATGTATTCTTTATTTCAACTCCGATGTGGTTCTCAGATGCTCTGGCCATCAAATCGAGGTCCGGTTATCCGATACAATTGATCGTAGTATTCTGAACTCCAAGCAGACAATATTCTTCAAGATGAACTGAGTGACATCATTATCTTTAATTGATGTGAAAGCCTCAACCTTTATCCACTTGGTTTAAATAATCTATGGCTACCGTGAATAATTTTTTCTAAGCCAGTGGCTGCAGGGATGGCCCCCATGTCAATTCCCCATCGAAAGCAAAAGCCAAGGGATAGTGATGGAAATTAAGTCTCAGGCTTCATATCTCAAGACAAGGGCTCGCTAGCATCAATCACACTTTGTACGTGAATCGCAACGCCGATCTTATGGTCGCCCAATACACTCGGGAGCGCTGGCCACAGGCCGCTGTCTCCCGCCGCCGGATGATTACCACATATCCCTTCATGTAATCCACCAACACATTGTCCATGTTCCCAGAGTTACACTTTAGGTACGCTTTTGCCTAGTGGGATCGTTTACGACAAATGCCTCGTTAACCAAAGAGAATCTAGTCAACTGGATTTGAATCTCGTGGAGCTTTGCCTTTCGCTTCGGGAGTTCTCCCGTCGATATATCAGACTGGGCTGGGTCCATCCAGAAGGGGAGACTCATCAACTCGACTTACCCGGCAGTGGATAATCAAGAATTCAACGATAATAGATGGGCAGGAACATTGTCTATGTTATCAAAAGAGAAGCGACTACTAGCCACATGCCGCTTTCATCAAGTAGCCCCCTGGGGATGTGTTCGAGCCTCCAAGTCGTAAGTCGCCTCAAGCCGCCGGCTAACTGTGTGGATACATACTTTGCCATTCGAGGGTTTCACGACTCATATTCTTCGAAATAGTAAACCCTATTTGCACCTGTTGTTCTTCCTGGGCCGCCAGTGAACGCCAAGACGATGATGAGACAGGCACCATGGCCAACACGAGGTCCCTCACATGCAAATGATCTTAAGGCACCTCAGAGGGAATCAGATGGTGGAGGAAACCCAACCCCAAATATCTCAACATGATGGAGGTGATCAACTCCGCTAACAATGTTGTCTACGAGGGCCGAACAACTGTGTGGATCCGAACCGGAAGAATAACCAAGACGTGCAGTCGGGTCATACACGTCAGACATGGAAGATGTGGAAAGACATGCATCGCTTCTAGTGAGCGTGGGTATGGTGTGGATACTTATACTACCATAGCGGGTGCCAAAATGGTCATCGCTTATTTTATTTATAAACGAATGAAGTGTGTAGGGGAAAAAGGAAAAGATTGATTTATTCTCGGGTTTTCATTTCGGGTTCTTTGTTGCTAGTTCATTTATCGCCTTCTCGATTTTTCTATCTCGCAGTTCCTTGTTTTATGTTAATCAATTTCCATTTTTCTCGGGGTTTATCAATCGTACGAGCCTCATCCTCTAAATGGCAACCCACAAGGAGAGACTCTGAGGCCTTAGGAGACCAACGCCGTGATATCCAAGAAGGAACGGGTGTCGCTTTTATGGAGTCGCAGTGATCAGTTCGAACTCAATTCAAGAGGGACGTTCGGGCAAGGGAAGTCTCGCCAAAGTGTGAGAACAACCATTCAGTGGATGGAAGGTGAGCCTGGAAGAGTTCATTCACTGCAACTAAGAATAATAGGCTCGAGTTTTACAGAGCAGGGCGACGATCCAACTGAATGGTCGAATCGCGGTGGCATATTATTTTTGAATATCTTGATGTACCGCATCAGAAAAGGTGATGCTGGCGCTTATTATATGGAAGTGGAAGGCACATCGGTTGGTGGCAATACTACGCCGCATTCACCAACAAGAAAATCTGGGATCACATGGCGACCTTCAAGATGAGCTATGGTCCCGATTTGGTCCACTCGGGCCGAGTCGACTTCCAATGAAGCCCTCGAAGAAACTCCATCAAATGTAGATCCTTGTATTCAATATCAAGAAGAGTTCGAATCGTTGGGGGAATGTGAGTTAATGGGTGGTCCGAGGAGGCCTCTCAGCGGAGCGCTCAGCGGGAGTGATCAAGCATGGAGATAAATAAGCCGTGAGAATGTTCAGCCCCGATCCCCTCAAGGATGCAATCAGTTTGGCTCGTATGAAAGATGACCAAATACAGAGGTTACAAAAATCACCTCGATCAATTCCAGCAACCGTCCCAATGGAGCGCCTGAGCAAAATCGAACACACCATACAAGCTACCGTCGTGGGAGGAAATGCAGAACGAAGAGCTCAGGTCTTGGCCTCAACCGTGATGAGTGATTCACAAGTGGTCATCGATGCCGATGTACTCTAACCGGCTTATTGTTTGAAAGTATGGAGGAGGATCCTCAAAACCGAGCCTCAAAGATCGAGGAAATGCAATGTCGTAGGATACCGGAATCACATTGGCATGCTCTCACCTACTGGACCGTGAATAAGACTCATGCGAATAAGGGCTATGGTTAATGGCCTGAGGGTTATTTTGGTGGATAGTGATCTACCCACAACTTCATAATGAGATAAGGCTGCCGTAGGCTAAAACTCCGCCTTCACTTATAAAACCTTTTAATGTTAAGGTGGCTGGAGAGCCAAGCCACGCGGCTGGAAAGTTCAAAAACGTGGAGGTACAAATTCAAAATGCAAAGATTCGAGTCAATGCTCTCTTTTCGCTATCTTTAATTGAATTGATAGCCGTGGCTAGCATGCAGTGGGCTTGAAGAACTTGGCATCAGAGTTCGTGGATCGGGAGTGAATTCGCTACGATGTTTATGTGGGAAAATCAAGTACACGTGTTGGAAGGAGTAAAGAGTCAAAAGGCCCATGCCCTATCATTAGAAGTAATACCACCAAAAGATACGGATGGGGGTCTTCCTTTTGATCTTCAAACCTTGACCAAGGATGACCGGGCATGTGAACGAACAAAGGTCGCTCCGGACATTTTAAGGCTTACTGAAGCATATGCCGAATTATTTCAGGAGCCGAATCACCTACTTCTACGAGAAATCGAACACGTGATTCATCTTAAAAGAAGGGAACATATCCGGGCACGCGGCCCTACTGTGTATGCGTATTTCCAAAAGAAGAAATCGAGCGCCAAGTTCAAGAAATGTTACAAATAGAACGATTCGCCCCAAAGACAAGTCCTTACTATCACCAGCTGGGCCGTTAGTCAAGAAGAAAGATGATCTACGGAGGTTTTCAGATGCATTATCGAGCCCCACTCCCGCAACGATCAAGGATGCATTCGATTACAACAATCGAGAGGATACTCTGGATGAGCCATGGAGCAACTTTACACGACTAGATTCCGAGTTGTGCTATCACCAAGTCGACGTGGACAAGGAAGATAACCATAGACGACATTTCTCACCCATAATGACACTATGAATATTTAGTGATGCCTTTCGACTTCAGAATGCACTCTACCTTCCTTGTGCACTCACGAACAACTTATTCGCCCCATCTTCGTAAGTTCATTTTGGTTTTCTTTGATGACATATTAATTTACAAATTCGGGTCGGGAAACTCAATTTCTTCATGTAGAACAAGCATTCCAAATCTCTTGAAAAGCACAAGTTATATTTGAAGTTTAAGAAATGCAGATTCGGGCCTTCAAGAATTACTTTACTTGGGGTACATCATTTCTCGTCGACCTAGGTAAAGTAGATCCAAGCAAGATTCAAGCTATGCTCGAGTGGCCAATTCCTTCCACCATCTCAGAGCTAAGAGGGTTTCTAGGCCTAACAGGATATTACCGTAAATTTGTAAAGAATTACGGTCACATCACCCGACCCCTCACTAACTTACTCAAGAAGGGGCGGTTTTCATGGTCTGAGGAGGCAACCGCAGCTTTTAGCCACTTAAAAGAAGCCATGACCACCACACCTACATTAGCCATGCTAAATTTTCGCAGCCATTCACGATTGAAACTCGATGCAAGAATCGACGATAGGAGCAGTTCTAACTCAAAATAATAAACCGATTGCATTCATGAGTAAGGCACTTGGACACTCGAAGATATCATGGTCTATTTATGCTAAGGAGATGTTGGCTATTCTACAGTCTATCCGGATGTGGCGACCATACTTAATTGGCCAAAAGTTCTTCATTCAGACCGATCAAAAGAGTCTTAAATACTTGCTCTGAGCAAAAAGATTGGAACACCGTAACAACAAAAATTGGGTCATAAACTCCTGGTATGAATACCAAAATTATTCCATCGACCAGGAAGTTCACTGTCATTTCGCTGATGCCCTATCACGAAGAGCACATATCGCCCAAAGTGAAGAAACTAAAGATGTACCACTATACAAGCATTGACCTCAACCCAAACACCCGTGTGGAGTCAAATAGCTGAAGAAGGCAAATCCGATCCATACATGCAGAAAGTAGCAAAAATGGTCGTCAATAATCCCGAGGGTCCTTATTCAATGAGACACAGATTGATTTTATTCAAAAATCGCACCAGCCGCCTCATCCTCACTCATTTCTCACTACCAAGTAGAATTTCCACAACACGCCTACGCTTATTATCTGTGTGGGTTCTTCGTGACTTTCAAAAGGCTTGCTCAAATATTTTATCACATCAATGTTTAAATCAAGTGGAGACATTGGCTGGCGTAGATGTGATGTTTGTCAATGAGCAAAACCTCATCCTTGTTACCTACTGCCTACTTACAACCCTTCCAGCATCTCGAAGTGTGTGGGATGACATAACCATGGATTTCATCAAGGACTACCGCCCTTCATGGCAAAACTCCATTCGGGTCGTGGCTGATGTGTTACAAGTATGCCCACTTCACGGCTCTTACTCATCCATATCGCTAAGATCGTTGCTACTACTGCTCGCCGAGGGTGTCATTAAACTTCACGGCCGCCTAAGTCCATTATAACCGATCGAGATGTCGCTTTACTAGGCCAATTGCAAGAATTATCTAAATTATCGTACCCACCTCAAAATGTCATCCGCCTATCACCCACAAACTGACGCGCACCGCGTAGTAAACCGCCGCCTCAACAATATCTTCGTTTGCTTTGTTCACCATCAACCTCATAAATGGGTAAGGTTCCTTCCTCGGGGGGCGTAGTTTTGGTATAATACTACCTATCATGTCTCTACTCTACACCACACCATTCCATGCACTATAATGACGAATTCTCCTTCTATTCCTCGCTATTTTGTGGGTTCATCTCTAGTGGAAGAAGTAGACAAGCCTTGCCGCTCGGGATCGTATTCTTTCTCACCTCAAAGTTAACCTTGCCACCACAATCAATTGAATGAAACAATCATGGGATGTATCGAAGACTAATGACGAAGTTTGTCGGGAGATCTCGTGGTACTTGAAATTACAACCTTATAGACAATATCTGTTTTTCGGCGAAAGGCCGCATAAACTGATCAAGCCGCTATTAATAGCCTTATCCCAGCCGTGGAAAGGATTGGTGCCGGGCCTATCGGGACATGACTTTCACTGTGGGGAGGGTTCAAGGTACACCCAAGTTTTCCATATCTCAAGATTCAAAAGACAATTGGTGAGGCAGTGCAATGTACTCCCTACCTTACCACCACTCACTGATACTGATAATTTGACCCAGAACCTGAAAACATTCTGGCCTTCCGATGGATCAAGCAGAAGCGAAAACCGACGAAACAACTCTTAGTAAAATGGCATCGGCTTCCTGCAGAAGATGCAACTTGGGAGGATGCTGCTACTTTGAAAGAAAGATTTCCTCTATTAAACCTTGAGGACAAGGTTATTCTTCCAGGAGGGGGTGATGATGAGAAGGCACCATGTACAACACGTAGGTCCCCACATGCAAATGATCTTAAGGCACCTCGTAGGTCTGTACGTGGAGTGAAACCCAACCCCAAATATCTCAACATGATGGAGTGTGATCAACTGCTAACAATGTTGTCTACGGAGTGGCCGAATAACCAGGATCTGAACTGGAAGAATAACTGAAGATGTGCAAAGCTGGTCATACACGTTGCATGTGGAAGATGTGGAAAGACATGCACGTTTCTAGGTGAGCGTGGGTATGAGGTGGACATGAGCACTACCATAGTGGGTGCCAAAATGGTTGCTGCCATTTTATTTATAAACGAATGGAAGTGCAGAGTGGAAAAAGATTGATTTATTCTGGGTTTTCTTGTTTTCCGGGTTCTTTTGTTGCTAGTTCATTTATTGTCTTCTGGGATTTTTCTATCTCAGAGTTCCTTGTTTTATGTTAATTGAATTTCCATTTTTTCTGGGTTTATCAGCAGACTCCGTTAGTATTCGTTCCGAGGAATAGGGCTTCACCTTCCAAGCTTTCCATTTTCACCCAAACCCTAGCGGTCAAATCAAACCTGAATATCTCACATCCAACCCAAGGGCGATAATAATCGTACGCCCCCGATTTCAATTTCATATATGCTACTATCAGACTTCCACCATATTCGAGAAAGAAACGGTTACTTGGACGGTCATATAGTAAATCTTCAAACCAATCTGGCCGGGGATACGACGTTAGGCAGCTCGTCACCGGCTTCCACTCTTCGGCGGCGACATTGAAAGACGACAGCAATCCGTTTTCGCTGAAACAGTAGAAGCTCCCGTCCCGTTCTATGTAAACCACGCCCTCAACGGAATACTTTTCGGCATCAGGACAGGAAAACGCATGATTTTTCCATGATTTGTCACGAAAGGAGTATGTGCAGATCCGAATCTGATCGCCGACGAAATCCTCTGGGACGAATATGACGCAGTCAATAGAGGTTGGATCGGATGAGAAAGCCGCCAGATCGGAAGTCGAAGTTCGGAAGGGAAAATACGGTACATTTATAACCTTTCCGGTGAGCACATTATATAGATAATATATAGAAACGGACTCCCTCACCGTCGGAGTGAACAACATATCCTACGGATGAAAAAAGCACCCAACCGGATCTGGATCTGCATCCACAGGCTCTTGAGAGGTACGTTTCTCCTATTTCTGTTTTAATTTTATCATCATCCGTGATGTTTCTTTCATCTTCTATAATGTAGGGCTGTCTGCAGAACGGTTCAAAGAGTACGCATACCCTGTAGGTTCTTGTGAATCTGAAAGTCATGATCCATGGCAGTTGTTTATTAATGGGTTGAACCTCATGATGATTGGACGAAGCTAAAAACCATTCCTTACAGACTGCATGGAATCGAATCCGATCCACCAAATACAATTTTTCGACAATTAATTGTAGGATCTCCGGAGGAAGAGAAGACCATCCCCGGCTTTCGTACTGTTCCTGATCCTCTTCATGCGTTTCCGCCATGGCTGCTGCAAAGTGCAAACGGCTACCTTCTCTTCTTTGTGAAATTATTTCTTGAAAAATAAACCATTTAAACACAAAAATGCCCTTCTATTATGAAATAGATTTATATTATCTTTAAAAAAATAAACTTTTTAACACAAAAACATCCTTCTCTATTTCATGTTTTCACATTATCTCTAACATGAAAAGGTCTTTTTTACAAGAAAACAAAAAAGGGTTCTTGTGAATTTATTAACCTTTTCTATTTTTTTTCTTACAAAATAATCCATTTTAGACCAAAAGAAATATGATTCTCCAATTCATTTAATGTATTTAAGTTATATCTTAAAATAAATGTTATTTATGCAAGAAAAACAAGAATGGTATTTTTGTCCAAATTATGCCAAAATTTGATTGTGGGTTCAATTTCCAAACTTGGGTTTTAAAAGGTTTTTAATATAATTAAAAACAAAATTAAGGTTTTTTAGTCCAATCACCCAGTAATACAATTCAAGATTT
This sequence comes from Tetrastigma voinierianum, assembly GCA_016808115.1. NCBI lineage: Eukaryota > Viridiplantae > Streptophyta > Magnoliopsida > Vitales > Vitaceae > Tetrastigma > Tetrastigma voinierianum. The sequence continues at coordinate 1,030,763 of JAEQBH010000247.1, read as the reverse complement.
TCCCGTTCAAAAAAGAAATAAGTATTTGGTTAAAAACTTTAAATAATCTAAAATTTGTGAATCACCTTTCTTTCTTGAAAAAATGATTTATTTGGGATAAAAATACACTTCATATTTCATATATTTACACATGTCTCTTTAAAGAAAGGGTTATTTTTATAATAAAATAATAAATATATTTTTGTCAATATGAAAAATGATGCAGGATTATATTTCCGAAATTGAGTTTTCAAAAAATCTTTTTATTTGGGGTGAGCAAAAAAACATAAAAAAAAACTAACCGATAGAGAAAACAAATTGAAACCAAACCGAAAAATAGGTTAATCGAAATTATTGATTCGGTTTGGTTTTTGTTTTATACGGTTCTTGGTTTATATTTAGGTTTAGGTTTACAAAATACAAAAAACCATGATTTCGGTTAATTATCTAAATTTTTTTTTTTAAAAAAGTAATATTATACTAAAATTATAAAATACAATATAAATAATATATATTATGAAAATAATTTATATATAAGTCCACATTGTCGTATAATTTAAATTTCATAAACATATTATATACTGGATATCAAGAAATGTAAAGAAAAAAAGGAATTTGTGAAGAGCATCCTCTTAGTGCTTAGGGTGAAAATAATCCTACAAATGTGATATTAATATTTTATCAGTATAATATTTTTTTGGTTGGCATATTAGGCATTAATATTTTGACATAGTATTTGCTTTCAAAAATCGAGGAAGACATTATGCACCAAATTTTATAATTATGTATTTATATTAGATACATAGCAATATATAATATAAGACACTTTTTTTACCTATATAATCTCGACAAACTAGAGCATATATATTATGATTTTTTTGGATGTCGTTTTTTTTCTATTGAAGTTGTTAAAATACGTTGTTGATTAAAAAATAATGATTAAATTATCTAATCTCATGAATTTCATATATTATTTTAATGTAATATAGATGCACTAAGTGTAATAGGAATGCAAATAAATTCTTTTTTTCCTTTGCATTTTTTATTGCACTTATAGTAATTATTGTAATTTGAACTTTAATATATAATTATGAAATTACAAATTTATTTATTTTATTATAGTTAATCAAAAACTAATATATGATTAACCAAATTGGATTAACCATATTAATGGTTAATTTTTGGTTTTATTATATAAATAAAAAATCGAAAATCGAGGATGAGTTTGCTTTTAATCAAATAACGTGAAGAAAACCTTTAGAATTACTCCATGCTTAGTTAACTGATCGGGACCTACTAGCTTAACTGGCCGACCGGCCACAAAACCGGCCCGATTCAACAAAATCATTTTTTTGATCAACCGGCGGTAGAACCTATGGAACCGCCGCCGAACCGGCTAGTTCTCATAAATTATTTTTTTTTGTTTTTCAAGTTAAACGCCGATATTTGGAAGTGGTTGCTAAAGAATCCACTCTACCATTTTCGCTTATCATCATGATTATTTTATATTGTCAAAATTATATATTTATATAAATAAATTTATTCAATTTTTAATATGTTTTCATATATTTAAACATTTATACATTATTTTTAAAAATACTTTATTTATATAAAATAATAATAAATAATATCTTAAATATTATTAATTATATATTTTAAAATATAAATAATATATTTATTACGTCACCAGTTCAACCGCCGTTCGACCACTGGTCTGACTAATGAATCGTGAATCGATAACTTTTTCGATTCAATCATCGGTCCGATTTTTAAAACATTGAGAATTACTTTCTAAAAGCTAAAAAAATGTGCCAAACAGGTTTTGCAACATGACTTCAAGGAGCCAAGTGGGGTAGCCTGGGCCCAACCTAATTGACAGTGGGCCAAATCATTGGGCTGTCATTTTGAGAGCCCAGCCCACCAGGTTGTCAGCACCACTTCTTAGAAACGTTGGGCACGTGTTGGTGGCGCGTGCAGGGGTTGTTGGAGACTTGAAGGTGCCTCCAAAAAGCTAGGTGTTGTGAGACGGCAAGTTATAGTGGCGTGATTGGCGGGTTCAACCCACGTGTTCAAACACTACTCTCTCTCTCTCTCTCTCACCCGCCTCCGTGAGCTGACCAACCTCTAACATAATTTGCCAAATAAATATTTGATTAAAATTCATCTAATAATCCAAAATTTTAAATCTAACGCTTTTTTATATATTTTTTCTTGTAAAATAATTCATTATAAATAAAAACATATTTTGTTATTTTAGGTATTTACATACGTCTTATAAAACAAATGGTTATTTTTTTACAAAAAACAATAAAGACATATTCAAAAAATGATCAAAAATTAATAAAGGGTTAGAATTTTGAAATCCACGATTTCCTAAATTCAAAGGGCTTGTCTTGTTCTGTAAATTTATTGTTTTATGTGACTTTTAGAATATAAAAAATTAGAAATGAAACGTGTTGCCTTTATTTTCTTTATTTTTAAGAATATAAAATAGTTTGACATGAAGCAAAGAAGCAAAGAGCCCCTAAAAGCCTATTTTAAGTTTTAAGGCTTAAGCCTCCTCCCTCTATATATAGTATATATGTAATCACCCTTTCCTCAAAATTTGGAAGAGAGAGGGTGAGGAGTAATGGTAGAGCACTAAGGCTTCACAGTCGCCTGTTGCTCATCTCTACGCGCCGTTTATCGCGCCTAAATTTCATCATCTTCCTGCTCTACTAAATCGATCAAGCTTTCACGCTGAAATACTCATCAACCAATTTCAATACTCATGCTATTTTTGTTTTGGTTCCATGATTCTGTTACCCGGTAAAGCTCAATTTTCTTGGTAAGCCAAACAACATATGGTGCATTGTAGCATGCCTGCTTGGTTTCCACTAACATGCGCCACATGTACTTCAATATCAGCAAACTTGTACTCCCTTCGTTGTCACAGTTACCAAACTTGTACTGCACGATGACCCCCACCTCCACCTGTTCTTTTGTTGTCCAAAAGGCTGCTTTGAGGCTTAGACCGTCCATCACCCTTCGCGGCGCTTTTTAGCACACTAGTATTTGCTCCCACTAACATGCACCATCTCTAACTATCTCTCTGGATTCATATTTTTAACTTCATTATTATTATTATTATTATTATTATTATATTTTTGATAATTATTCACTTTGCATTAACCATAATATTCTATTCTTCACATATTTATCCCTATTAAAACTCAAACCTTAAACCCTTTCGTTCTTTATATCGGTATGAACTCTTAATCACTTGAGTTAAGTTTCATTAATATTATTTATATCGATTTAAATTAAGTTATATTGTCAAATATATAAAATTTTGATTAACTCTAATGGGAACTATAGCCATTAACTTCAAAGCCTCGTATAATTAATCAAAGTACGAGCAAGAACATACATGTTACCTTTTTGGATATATTCTATGTCATGATACGAATTGTTATGTCTGATTTTAATATTATTTATTTATTGGAGTTCGTTTCTACTAAAGGCCAAGGAAGGAAAAATCAAGCAGCGCTTAACGGCACGGTGATCGATACGCACGATACTGCCTAAACGGCCAACTTAATCGAATCCGCCGCTGCCCATCGAAGACAAGATCCCAATTAATCACGAAAAGAAAAGTATGCAATGCGCCAGCCGACAAGAGGATGCGCCCACCATGGCAAACTCAACTCATCGAGACTATCAGACTCGAGGTGAACCTTCCCGCCGCCGTCTGAGATGGATACTGTCACATTCTACCACCCGCCCCGATTGCTCAAATTTAAATACAATTCACACACCAAGTCAGATTGTTTTTCCATGTAAATGATTATTAAGTTGTTTGATGGAAAACATTTATTCAATGTATAGGAATATTTAGTAAGATATATAGATCATTGTTATAATGAAGATTTGTTCTTATAATTTTGGTGTATTACATTGATTCTAAAAACATTTTTAATCAATTTGTCAAAATCTTCGAGATTATTTATTGGATTGTCACCGTCTAAATGAATAACGTAATGTTACTCAATGAGTTCGAAGATTGATACTTATCCCAATTCTCCAATCAATACTAAATTCAAATTAAACTTTAATAATTTTGATATACTAATAAAAGTGTTTTATAATGAGTTATGAGAGACTTGAACATTTGAAAACAATGCCTCAATAATTGTTATTGAATGTACGAGGTACGGTGTTTGAGCAGTTAAGAATAAGGGTTATTTCAACCTTAGAATTTGAAGGGTATTATAGATAGCTACAATATCATTGAAAAGCTAAAAATTATTTTTATGATTATAAAATTTTTACAAATATTTAAAATAGTTTAATTATTTTTCTAAAGAATATTCTGGAGAATTTTAGAAATATTTGGAAATTTTAAAAATATTTGAAAAGGACTCACTTCAATGACATAAAAGTAAAATTGATCAAATGGGATAAAAGAATAATGATTTGATTAAAATACATTTTGAAAAATGAATTTCGAAAGTCTAAGAGTTTATTTGGTTACAGTTTTTAAAATGGGTAAGTTCTGAAAACAAGGAGAAGACGGTTTGGTTATTCTTTTTTTTTGTTATGAAAAACATAGAAACACAAAAAAAAAAACTTAATTTAGAGAATAACAAAATTATGTTTTATGTGTTTTCAAATATTACTATCAATAAAAACTGTCAAAAATAAAAACCAAATATACCTTTAGTCTTCCTTATTTTGATAAAACTTTATTAGGCACATGTAATGTCAAAAGGTAATTTTTATCTAAAATGAGTCACGTTTTAGAAGAAAAATAACATGTAAAGTGTTAGATTTGCAAAATTTGGGTTAATTAGAAAGAAAATCAATTAGAGCTGATAATATAGGTTGAGTTCGATGGGCCAACTCACTTTAACCCAAATTTTTAAAGGATTAGGTTATAAAATATAAAATCTGAATAAAATTTAATTAATTCGAATTTACTTAATTCATGTACTTAGTTCGTCTTACAAATCTTAATCGACCCGACTTTAATTTATTTTAAGTAACTAACTAAGTAATTAAGATTTTCAAAAATTTACATATAAAATTTGATATTTTGACTATATCTTTTGTAGCATAGAAGTTTTAAAAATAACAATTATTATAATATATGATTGATATATTAAATTTTGTTATTTTAACTATTTTATTTTAAATTTATAAATATATATTTTTAATATAATTTATATGATAATAAAAATTTAGAATTAAATAAATTACAGTTTTAATATTAAATATGTTTTTATTTAGCTTATTAATCCTATTTTAAATATTTACAATTTCATTTTTTTATTTATCCTTTAAATTTTATTTAATCATATATATATTTTTTTATAAAAAATGAAGTTGTACTAGATTATAAATTAAATTAAATTTAATAATATATTTTAAATAATTTTATTATTTAAACTAGTTGTTTTTAAAATAATTAACAAAAATTGTGTACTAATTTCTTTCCTTTATCTTTTAGTAAGATAAATTTTCAAATAAATATGAATTTTCAATTATACAACTAAGATGCATTATTAAAACAAATATTTTTTTATAAATTAAAAATATATATTTTTAATGTTGAATCACATGTTATTATTATATATAATGAAGGATAAAGCGACAAGGACAAAGCATATATGAGATTTCATTCGATACTTTGTAGCTTGCTTTTCATATAATGTTATTAAATTATTACTTTATTTGGTTTCAAGTATTTAACTAAGCAATATATTTTAATTATAACAATATTATAAGATATTTATTTATTTGGGTTTATTTATTATTATTATATTATTTACACTCAATCGCTTTATATATTATTCATTATTATATATTTATATTATTTATTTTATTAAAATAAAAGAATTTATAAAATTAATTTTTTTTAAGATTTTTGGGCGCTTAAGTAAAATTACTTTTTAAGATTTTTGGCCATTTTAACCCCGTAACCCATATGGACTGATTCAAAACTAACTCGAATAGAAATACAACAAATTAACCCAGTCTCTTTACGCTAGCTCGTTTACCGGTAATTCTTGATAGTCTAGTAGCCAAACACTCTCCATCTATCTTCTCTGTAAACCGGGTTGATCCACAGAAGCACAGACCCGAACCCACGTAAGGTGCAGTAATGGCGGGACCATCTAGCTCATGGTCGCACGCAGTTGTTACGATCTCGCCATATACCTTCTCCGCCGTCGGCATCGCCATCGCCATCGGCGTCTCCGTTTTGGGAGCAGCTTGGTACCATCTTCTCTCTGTTTGCAGTTCTACTTCCCCTGATTTCCTGTTGTATTTCTTATAATTTTGGATTATTTTTGTGAAATTCGTTGTTGTCAGGGGAATTTACATAACTGGAAGCAGTCTGATCGGTGCTGCAATTAAAGCCCCGCGTATCACTTCCAAGAATCTCATTAGGTAATGGGGAAACCCTAGTTTTTTTCTTTTTCTTTTTTCCTTTTCCCTTTCTGGCACCTCTTAATTGTGTTGCTTTGTTTTTGCTCTGGCTGGATCTCCGAAAAAAAGGGGGGAAATGAAAGAAAAAAAGAAAAAAAAAAGAATATAATTTTTCTGATGTTTGTTTGGGAAGGAAAAGTAAATAGGATGGAATCGTAGCAGTATGATGTTTTGACACTCCACGTTGTCTTAAAACTGTGAAGAAAGTAGAAGAATGAGTGGAGGGAAATAAAGTAAGGGCTCAAACTTGCAGATTATTTCTCTTTTCTTTTCCCTCACAAGCACTGAGGCTATTTTTTTTTTTTTTAAAATTAGGAATTTGCATTTATATGTGAGTTTTGGGAAGCCATACTTCTTTGAGGTGATTTTGCTGTGTGTATTTCTTCTTGTAGCCAGTTATCAAGATTTTGTTGGTTTAAGTTGAATTGTTTCTTTGATTCATTCAGTTTTCTGGAAAATGATTTCTGAGAAGCTTTGTTTGTATAAAAGCTTCAAAAGAGTGTAAGGATTTGATGTTGGACATCATATGATGTAGAGCGGGTATTGGATGTATGCTTGACTTGCATGCAATCAACTGAAGTAAGATATTTTCAGCAGAAATTCGCCATATTACTTGTTCATGCATGCATGCTGCGTGAAATAGCACTAAGATTTCATCCCAGTGTAAGCAAGTAGATTGAATGAACCTGCCAACTTTTAGCAGGGGCACAAATGCACAATGACATAATATTGAGAGATTAGCTAGATACTACACCCGATACAGCCTGATAATATAATAATGTCGCTGTGTCTTTGCATTTGGGATTTAGTTAGACGTTAGTAGACTAATGCATGAACACAAACCATCACCTGATTTAGGTCTTGTACCAAAAACGTATAGGAAAAATAAAAAGAAAAACATGGGAAGAAGTGACATACTTTTAGTTTTATGCCATATCTGACATCTCTAGAAGCCAGCATAAGAAATCTTGTGAAGGATAGGAAGTGCTTTTTGCGATTATGAGTGGCTCCTCAGACAGCGGATTGCCCAAATGCATATTTAGGTAATGCTTGTATATAATTTGTCGAAATAGAATAATAAGCCAACCATTCCCAAAATGTTGATATTGCTTTTGTATTGACATTCCATATGCTTTCAGGAACTTTTTCTTTATTTTCTTACCTTAGGGTGTGATTCAGGGGCACGATCTCCTTAAGCAGCTATTCTAACCTTCATCTGTTCAAAGTTACCTTATTCAATTTCGCTAGCATGTGTAGCCAGTTGAAGGCTACCATTCACATACATGCATGTGTGTATCCTAAAATCCACTTCAATCCCTGATCATCTACTAACCACGGACATCTACTGTTTGGGTATGTTGATGAACAAACTTACTTCTCTATGCAAACGTTCTTCCTTTAGTCAACTGACCACATCTCAGATGACATGAAATGTTCATGAAGATTAGGCACACTGTCTAAACCGGTTCCTAGTGCTAGTCCCAACAGTGAAAAGTACTCAATACAAAAGGATATTATTTTAAGCATCTGAACAAAGCAATTGCATGAATATAGAAATAATTCAAAGCTATATGGATTTTACATGGTTTTCTGAAATATTTCTTGCAGTGCTAATAAACATATGACTGGATTTCGTTTAAGCTTGCTTCTTGATATTGTAATTTTGATTCTGAATGTATCTTCTGTTTCAGTGTAATCTTCTGTGAAGCTGTAGCTATATATGGTGTCATTGTGGCAATCATCCTACAAACAAAGTTAGAGAGTGTTCCAGCATCCAAAATATATGCACCGGAGTCTCTCAGAGCAGGATATGCAATATTTGCTTCTGGGATTATTGTGGGCTTCGCAAACCTTGTCTGTGGGTTAGTCCCCCACATAATTTCCAACAAATATCCCTTAGTCTATGTGAAGTTCATATTTTTAGTATTCTTTTTACATTGTAGAAACTCTTTTTTCTGCTGGCCCCAGGTTATGCGTAGGGATAATCGGAAGCAGCTGTGCATTGTCAGATGCCCAAAACTCCTCTCTTTTTGTGAAGATTCTGGTGATTGAAATATTCGGTAGTGCACTGGGATTGTTCGGAGTGATTGTTGGCATAATCATGTCAGCACAGGCGACCTGGCCTGCAAGATCAGCATGATTTGCTATTATAATCAGTGTGGGGCTATCCAATTTATTCCATTACATGATTTATTATGTAGTCCGAATCTAATTTTGTATATTGCTTGCTCTATTCTCCCTAACACACACTATTAGGCATTCAAGTTGTGTTGGGGGAATATTACTCTTGCCTTTTGTTGATCTTAGCCCTCTTAGGCACTGGTTGTTCCAGTGGGAAAAATTACGTCTCGGGAAGTTGGTTAAATCCTGAAATCTTACTATGATGTTGTGCAGTCATTACTGGTTGATTTCCTGCAAGAAACAGAGTTTTTTGATATGGCCGGGAGCATTTATGACTTCCCTGAGGGAATAAATTGATGTATTGTTTTCTTACTCGGATGATGTTTGGAACCAGGAATAGAGATTGAAACTTGAAAAGTAATTTCATCTCCCATTCATTGATGTGTTTGGATTATTCTCGAAAATAAGATGTTATGAAGATTGAATTCCTCTCATTAGGGTTTTGATTTCGCTTGCCTCATCACACACTATTTGATCACATACTAATAACTCTTCTAGCAAGCTTGCCGAGATTAAGCAGCTCCAGTTTCCAGAAGATCGAGGTATCGTTCTTTGAATCAAGCAGCAAAGGAAGATCAGCAAAGAATGGCATGTTCTTCTGCTGAAGCTCCTCACAGTCCTCTGGAGTCGCGGTTCTCTGATCAAAAGGCTCGCGATCAGGAAGAAGCAGACCTTGTTTCAGACGACCCATTCGCCGCGCATGGAGAACTTGCTCCGAGGTGACTGGTAGCCGAGTAGACTGAAATTCTTCAAGAGCTGAACGTAGGTTTTCCACACCCCACTTCTCTAGACATTTACCTAAAACCGCAGCATCCAACACTGACATATTTGTGCTTCTCAGACCATGAGGTGTTGTTGGGTGAGCTGCGTCTCCAATCAGTACCACATTGTCCCAAAATATTTGTTCCAAAGGATCACAATCATATATGGCATTTAGGAAAGGTTCCTTGGTTTCCTTCATGACATTCACCAATTCAGGCACCCAAACCATCTCTGCTTCTTGCTGCATCCTCTCTATCATGTCCCTGCTGACTTTCATGGTCACCGACCTTCCCTGGGTTAAAATTTCAAATTGGGTGATTTGATTAAAAGATCTCTTGAAAAGTGAATTTCAGAAATCTAACCCTTCATCACTTTTTTACATTATTTTGACAAAAATATCCTCATTGTTTTTTTTAAGTAACCCTTTTCTTTTATAAGGTGTTAAATACATAAAATCATAAAAGGTATTTTTGTTCAAAATGAGTTATTCTTTGAGAAAAAAACATAAGGAGGGTTAGATTTATAAATTATGGATTATTTGAGGTTTTTTTAACCAAGTTTTCAGAGGATGATAACTATATTTATTATAAGCGGGTCAAAATAGCCTTGGTTTTGAAAAAAATATTGAATTTAACCTTTTCTACTAACATATGGTCAGATTCAGCCCTTAATCATAGTTTCATTTGACTTCTTTTTTTTGTACAAAACCCTTTTAAAAGAAAAGGGTCATTTTGATCCTAACTAAGCATGGATGGAAGGATTACTATTTTGATGATAAGGGATCATCACCTTCATTTCTGGCTGGGGTTGGTTGACATACCATATCCAATTGATCCTGTTGTTGAGTAGCTCATAAATCACACAATGAGATCCTGATCCAAGATCGAAGTATAAGCAATTTCCCAGATCCGGATATGCCCTCCGCATACATTGTATGGTTTCTGATTTCTCATTCTCTGAAAAATCAACAACTCCTCTCCACGCACAATAACCTGAGTACCTGCAGAATACCACTCATTCTCATTAGGGACATAAATCAAATCAAGTTTATCCAAAGTCAAGCTCGACGAGCCCGACTTGATTAAAAAACACAAAGCTCGAACTCGGAATCGATCAAGTTTTTTTATTTTTCAAGATGTTTGGAACTCTATTCAATAAAACGCGAATCAACAAAAAAATTATACTTGACACGAAATTGACTTAAGTTCGACTGGATTAATAAAATAATAAATCTTGATTAAGTTCGAGCTCGCAAGGAGCTTGAGTCTGGCACTATGATACTCAACTCGATAAACTACTCGAACTCGATCTCAATTGGAATTTTAATATTCTACGGGTTAGCTTGACTCATTGATTCACAAACCTCAAGTGAAGGTTAGGAAGAAAATACTCCCGGATTGAAGAGAGACACCCGTCGGCGGCAACCAGCAAATCCCCAACTGTTTCTACGATTTCCCCTGTTTCGAGAACTTTGCTCTTTACTTTCACGCAAGATTTATCACCGGAGATGCTGAAAGAGAGGAAGAGGTGACCCCACGAGAAAATGTTTCCAGCTAATGAATCGTAGAGAAGGCCATGGAGATCAGCCCAATGCGCCGCTCTGAAATTGAAGTTCTCGTCTCTTGTAAGCGTTTCCCTGATCTTCTTACCATCGATTGCTTGGTTCTATTTAGAAAATTCATGAACATTAGCTTCCCTATAAACCCTTTTTCGATTAAAGGGAACCGAAGAAAGCGTTTGGTTTCATGGAAAATAAATAAACATTCCAGCAATAGGAAAATCAAGGGAAGTTCATTAATAGAACTATATCTACATCGTACTTGATCAATGGTGAGGGGAACAGTGGCTGTGCGGAGAGAATCTGAGTCACCCAACCACGACCGGATGAGCTTCTGAGACATAGGGTCGAGTCCAAGTCCGGCGCCGGTGGGGCTTCCGGTAGGGGGTGCGCAGGTTTTCTCGAGGACCACCACATCCCAACCTGCTAACGTGAGCGCGTGTGCGCAGGACACCCCTGCTATGCTGCCCCCTATGATTATCGCCTTGGCCTTGGGCTTCTTCTCGCTCTCACTTCCCATCTTCACTCCCTCGTCCTCTTGTGAGGTGCAGAATTTTAATAAGAGGCAAAGTACAAATTTTAATTTATTTTATATTATAAACATAATATAGTAAAAAAAAAAATTATGTAATTAAATTAATTAATATTTTAAAGAACTATAAGTTAATACATTTATAAATTTGAAAATTAATGTTTTTTACTCTCTTTCTAGTTTCAAGTTAGTAAATCATTCACATGAAATGAACATAATACCCTTTCTCATTTTTATATCGTTATGCTTGTTTTAACGTTAAAACGTTTTATTAATTGAGTTAGACATAATAGATAATTTGAAATTTTAATTTATTATTTTTTTCTTCTGTTTTTAACCCATAAATGATAATAAAAAAAATACTTAAAAGTTAAAAAGGCAGTCACAAAAAAATTGAATATTTATTTATTTTACTAATGACCTTTATCTTGAATATAATTTAATTCTCTTCAAGAACAAAAAAAATTAAAAAATTTGTGAATCATAAAAAACAATATAATATTTTCACTAAAAATATATGACAAAAATTATTTTTTATATTTGAGCTACCAAACAAAAAGTTTATTTCTATGAGCTATGAATCTGAGAATTATTTTTTTCAGGTTGAAAATGCAAGCTTAACTTACCGGTAAAAGGTTGGAACATTTTTTTCTATACATTAAATAAGAAAATATTTTTTTTTATTTAACTTGTACAATTTTCAGATAAATATTTAAACAAAAAATCATATACGAATGTAAAAAATTAAAAATAAAATATTATATATAAAAAAAATTATAATATTATTTTTATTAATTTAACTGAACGATTTTCAGATATATGTTAAACAAAAAATACATATACGAATGTTAAAAATTAAAAATTAAATATTATACATAAAAATTATTTATAAAATGCATTGAAATATTAAAAATCGACTAAAAATAAAATATAATAGTTTTCAATAATTATTTTTTTGGAAGAAAATGGTTATTTAACCGATATCATGCCTAGTGAGGCCTTCATATGATATGTTTAAGTCTCGAGAAGGGTCAAATCTGTTCGTATGATAAAAGGCTACCGATATTTACAATGTATAAAGGGGAGGAGAATTCTTGGTTTATCTTAGAATATTTGACAATATTATTATTTTTAGAAATATTTTTTTAAAGAGAAAAATAATTTTATTGATTCCAACTAGCAATACATCGATAGAAATATAAAATCAAAAGCTAAAAACCATAAATGATGAAATAATATATAAGTTATTGAGAATCTATACATTTGATAGTTAAGTTTACATATTTGATATTATTATGATGACTATAATACCTTTGAATCCAGTTTTATAGCATACTGATGATCATTAATTTGATTTATTATATTTGATCGTATATATTTTACTCGTCCTAACTATTCAAATATAAATAAACAATGATGAAAACCAAACTGTCTTAATGAAATGACACAACCACTCATCACATCAAGATGAGGACAATCATATGTCTATCAAGACGGTGACTAAATTATAAAAAACAACATATAAAAATAATCATTTTATTGAGAAAAATAAAATAAAAAATAGGTGTAGCAGATCAAAAGTTAAAAAGAAAAACTTTTCACACCGAAATACTTTTTTTTTTTTTAATTTCCTTTAACAATTACTAAAATTGTTAAATTTAAAAATTTGATATTTCCTTGTTCACTTGAACAATAAATTGAATGTCGTTTGAAAATTCGGAATATAAATTACAAAATTTATTTGTGGAAATCAGGAAACAAACCCTACATCTCTCTCGCAACTATCATTCCGGACAAACAGAATCCCCCATAAAATCGACTGGAAAGTTACTGGTACAATCTCTGGTTTTCCAACCTAGTCCGCTTTAATACCCTCCTCCTCCTCCTCCTCCTAATACGAATCTGTAATCACTGTGTCCGAGCTTCATCTGCTTCCAGCATTCACTGCCATACCTCTTTCTCTCTGTGAAAAAAATGGGTGCTAGCCGTGGAATTTCAATCTCCTTAGATGGAGTGAGGGATAAGAATGTGATGCAGCTGAAGAAGCTCAACACTGCCCTCTTCCCTGTTCGCTACAATGACAAATACTACGCCGACGCTCTCGCCTCCGGCGAATTCACTAAGCTCGGTCTGATTTTTCATCTGGGTCTTTTTTTTATTTATAATTTCTCTTGGTTTTTTTGCTTGCAATAACATTTATTTCTATTCGTATGTTTGCTGTAGATTCTAGGGTTTTGGTTCTATGAATTGGGAAACGGTGGTTTGAGAATCGAACTGTGTCTGTCATTAGATTACGACATCAACTGTTCTTTGGGGGTCTTGTGGATTCTAGGGCTTTGCTTCTACGTGCTAAGGTTGTTTATATGGGTTTATACATTATTGTGTATATGGATATCGGTGTCATAGCCTCTCTTGCTCTTGTTCGTTGCTGCATTACATTTAGTTGGTTTTCTTGTTTTACATCTGTAATGATTTCTATGCTGTCGTGTGGGTCTACCCTAGATTCTGGTGTTTTGGTTTTATGCTTTTGAAAATGCTGTTTGTACATGCATGTATGCAGTTTTTTTTTTGGTGGCTTTATGCATTGTTTGAGTTTTGCATTGTATTTGCGAGGTGTACTTGTTTTGATCTTTGATTAATTTATTTATTTGAATTGATTTTGATGTTTGAGTAGCTTATGGCCTGGTGGAATGCTTGTTTGAAGCATGTCTTTGTTTTCTTAAATAAGGCAGAAGACAGAAACCCTGCTTTTTAGAAAGGGAAAGGACAACCAGAGAAGTTTCTTACAATGAAACGGAAAAGAAAGAAAAAAGGAGCTTCTAAAGCTGGGAACGGTAAACATGAAATGCTATCAAAAAGGCCATAAAATGGTTCTTCCAGTTATTTTATACTGACCCACTGGTGGGCAGTGAGTCTTTGGAGCCCCTGCACTAACTCATAGTTTCGGTTGTGTAGTTGGTATTTTTTAATCTGCCCTTGCTTCACCCAGTGTACTTTTCAGGCCCAAGATATGTTGTTTAATTTATCAGTGTTTTGAAGATTTGGTCTCTAGGGCTTCTAAGCACATTGTTTATCCTTTTGGAGTTTTGAAGATTTGGGATGAGATTTTGGTGCACTGCTGAAATGTGTTGAACTTTTATTTTTTTCTTGTTTTTGAATCTCTCCTTATCGTTTGAGGAACCACAATCGGAGGTTCTGGGCTCCAGCTTCTATTGAAATGTGTTATGAATTCCAAAGCAGGTTGTATAGGATATCATGTCATTAAGGGTTATAAAACGAGTATTGAAATTTAGTTTTTGAGCTTTAATTGTTGCTGTTGAAGTCCCTTAAAATCTTACAATTTTAGGGGATATTGTTATCAGTTGCTTTCCTTGTAATCAAAAGTGATAAGTGGTGACCTTGCAGTACATGGAAGGTGTATTTATAAGGAGGGATCTGTTTACCATTAATTCCTTGAAAATAATAAAACAAGCAGATATGCTTACTATTGTATGCAAAATTTTCAAGTTATATTTCAATGCGGAGGTCCAGCCTCCAGCGAGGCAGTTTCTATCATGCCAACTTCCAAATCCTGTTTGTCCTGATGCCATTCTTTTTGCCCTTTTTGGAATTTCACCCACTTCTGCACCAAAACTTATAATTTATCACAAGAAGCCTCCAAATTGTTAGGTAACAACTCTGCAACAAAGATCTTGATTACATAAGATTGGAAATAGTTCATTTCCGTGTTCTGTTTGTTATAACTTAGCTCTAGGATCTTCTGAAGGTTTAGCCTTTTTATTTAAGTTTTGTGCCATCAAAGAGTTGAAGGCTCTTTCTTCTTCAACCTTTCTCCCTGAAGGTTGCATTTCGATGGAAGGGGGCTAGTAGATCATCTTACATCTAAATTCAAGAAAGGGAAGCCAAGACCTAATTGGAGATGATAAGTAGGTTTTTTCTTGATCTGAACCAAAGTCTGTCACTTAAAGGAGTAAGTTGTGATACAGTTAAACTGGTCTTGTGACATTGATAAATCTATTACCCCTTTTTGGTAATCTGTCTCCCACTTGGGTTCACCAAGAGCTTACAGATAACTATTGTTAAAAGTTTGAGCTTTAGAGAATACCAGTGGAAGTGACTTTAGATAATTATTGTCTCTGCAAGTAGTTTATGTTACTAGTACCATTGTGTTTGTTCACCATACTTCAATCAGTATAAACCTCCACTACAAATTCTACATGCCTCTTAGTCTCTGAACAAATCATTTACATCCTTTATCACTTGAACAACTCATTTAACTATATTCAAAATTTTCCGTTGTGGTACATTGACAATGTTTGTTTTGTCCAAGTGCTTAGCATGTAGATCTTTTCATGGTTTGCTGCCCTATGCTAAAGGGAATATGCTTATTGAATTTGTGTCTTGGAAACAATGTGTCTAGCAGTTGACTTGCATAATCTGCGTGAATCAGTTGTATCTAAGACTCATTATTTGCTGGACTGCTTGGAGTTAATGTACACATCACAGAAATTCTTTTTGGTTATGTTAGGTGTTGATTCACCTACAACAGATTTTTTTACTTGTTTTTATTTTGGCCAAAATATATTTAAATGGAAGACAATTCTTGATACCTGTCAAAAAAAAGAAAAAAAGGAAAGACAATTCTTGACCGTTCTCGGAAAGTACAGATCATGCATACAGACACAGATATGATGTACTTTTGTGATCAGATCCCTTACAGAGAGATTCTTTCTCTTTATTGAATTATCTTATGTGTTTTATGTTTTTATATTGACCGACGTATTGCTTTTTTCACTATTTGATAACCTGTGCATACACAGTTTCTTTTTGTTTTATGTTATGATTTATGAGCCTTCGTTTCTTTCTTCTTTTTGTTCTTTCCTGGTGCGTCCCCTGTATAACACCTGTATACTTCAGGGCTTACCTCTCTTTTTTGATAATATATTGCTCAGTTTGCCTATCAAAAAAAAAAAAGAAAAAAAATGATTTATGAGTCTTATGACCAACACATTGACTTAAACTACAGTGAACATTCTCTGTTGTTCTTCCACAGAATTTCATCTGTGCAGGTGAAAAAAACAAACACAAACAAATATAAATATGCATATTGTCTCAATTAGTTGAGATTTTGGGTAGTGTCCATTACCCTGACAGAACCTCTTATATTCATGCCCAGAAATCCCACATAGTGGAGATCTTTACCAAGTTCTCACCTTTTTTGTGCAGCATACTACAGTGATATTTGTGTTGGTTCAATTGCATGCCGAATTGAAAAGAAGGAGTGTGGGGCTGTTCGTGTTTACATCATGACACTAGGTGTTTTGGCTCCATACCGTGGTCTAGGGATCGGTGAGTAAAAATTGGTTGTCTTCCTTTTGTTCCATTTTTGGTATGGGGGATGTTGGGAGATGTGCTACAAAATTTTTCTACATCATTATTACTTCGGACATCTGCTGAACTATGTCTGAGAAGTTGTGGATGAGTGGAGGTAGTTCAAAAAACTATTTCAACATGCTTCGTTGTTGAAAGTGTGGTCAAAGTTGATTAGTATGAACTCTTAGGAAGGCAGCCAAGGGGGTTGGAGCAGCATTTGCCAGTTTCATTGATCAGAATTCTGGATTTGTGCAGGTACAAAGCTGCTGAACCATGTTCTTGATCTATGTTCGAAGCAGACTATTGCTGAGATCTACTTGCATGTGCAGACAAACAATGAAGATGCCATCAATTTTTATAAGAAATTTGGGTTTGAAATCACTGATACCATCCAGAATTATTACACCAACATTACCCCACCAGACTGCTATGTTCTTACCAAGTACATCGGTCAACCTCAAAGCAAGAAATAACTTCCCAAAACCAGAACCCATTGAGTATTATTGGTCCTTACTAAACTTCGAGTTGCATCAATTATACTTGAGAAAGTATCTTATCAAATTTCTCTTTTTTTTTTTTTCTTTTTTAAATTTCGAGAGATACTAAAGTCAGTTATACTTGGAGCTTATCTGATTTTTGAGGTGCTAAAGATGCTAAAATACTAAAATGCATAAGTGAGGTGGGTTATCAACTTTTCATTTGCAATTGCTTACCTACATGTGGCCATAAAATCCAAAAAAGAAAAAAAGAAAAAAAAAGTAGCTATGTTTTTACTTGACTAGTATTTGTCATTGCTCTAAATTCTTCCTTTTATGATCATATGATTTTCCTTCCCATAGTCATGGGAAATTGTTTTATCGTCTGGTCATTTTAGAGGAGGTTCATTAGAAACCTAATGCCTGAGTGCTGTAACTTGATTTTTTTTGTCTTGTAAGTTCCTTTAAAGCAAAAAGAAAATATTTACTGGCTTCATTCTTAATTTCAAAAGCCAGGAGATGCTTAGTTGAGTATGTTCCTCAGAGATGAAAAACATGTAAAGCCCAGCATATGTTGCTGAAAATTTTACCAGTTGTGATGAGTGTTTTTTGTATTACTAACTATTCCTTTACTTCCAGTCCAGATTATCCAAATCTAAGCTTATATTATTCTGTTTTCGGTTGTAAAGGAAAGATGTCATGAATATTAGGGCTTATTTGATTTACATTTTTAAAGGCTTGTATTGAAACGATTTTTAGAAATTATAAGAACAGCATTCTTTTGATTATTGCTTTGTATTTTTTGTGTTTTATTCGAATACGTATTTTAATATTTTCGCTTATTATCTTTTTGTTTTTGAAGCAGAACGAGTTTTAAATACTATAACCAAACAGTTAGGTGGCGTTATTTTTCTTAATCTTTGAATAGAATTTTTTTGAACAATGCTGAATGATACTTAATAGCATTAAGTATTAAGATGTTTGTTTTTTAACATTAGGTAGGGAGTAGGGATGTTAATGAGACCGGATTATTTGAGTTACCGTCATACCAGCTCTTAATAATGGCGTATTTAATTGTTAATTTTAATCGGGTTTTGGGTTTGGGTTTTATTTTGAATCAGAGACGGGTTAGGTATTGTTACTCTTTTGTAAGCGAAAAATTAAAATTTTAAAAAATGGTAAAATGTGTAAAAATAATAAATTGTCGTAAGGATTCGGGAAAGCGCAGAAAAAGTGCTCCCAGATCTCGAATATTGAATGAACATACCTTCTTACATTAAATTCGTCTTTTGAAATCTAGTGACCAATAAAAGTTGCGTCGAATTAAAGACAATGGAAATTTTAGATTTTGGATGATAAGTTGTCAGTGATTTCAGGGACGAGATTTTTACGAAAATCTTGAAAGTCGAGAAATGGCTTAGGTTAAGTTCATTTTAAATAAAATGGTAAAAGAAATAAATTGTTTAGGGACATAAATGGAGAATTAGAATGAAGCAAATATGAGCAGTATATCGAATAATAATAATAAAACCGTCAGATTATATTTTAAAAATAATTTTTATTATTTTATTTTTATACTTTAATATAAATAATATTAGTATTATAATGTTTTTTAATAAATAATTTATAAAAATTCATAATATTTTTATTTTATGAAAAATATTAATTTTAATATAATAAAAATAAAAAACCAAATCTCAAAAAATTAAAATTAAACGTAAAAGCAATAAAATATAAGCGAGAGGCGAGTTTAGAATTTTCTATCTCACCGCTAATTACAAATAATATATGCAGAGTTTGAGGGTGAAAAAATAAGCAGAGTCGGGTCGGGATGGGACCGCCCGAATCGAACCTCCGTTGTCGTCGCAGTAGTGTATATTGTTAGGCACTAGTAGCATTGGCTTGATGATTGGGTTTTTATTTTGTGGAAAATAAACGAATAGAAAAGTAAGATATTAATTTTATATTCGAACTTTTAAAAAATTTAAATGATAAAGTCGTAAAAATTTTAAAAAAATAGCAATTAATCTTTGAAAATTTATTTAGAGCTGGCGTTAAGTCAAAACAACCTGCGTAGTTATCTTGCATATACCTAAGGCTACCTTTCTTGAAGGCATTCTACTTCCTGACTGATGATCCCATACCCTTATACCCGTGAGGATAAGCATCAGTTTCTTTTGGTTGATGATGTTAAACACAACAAACCCTGGAGTTAGGGTACAAATTAATATGGTTTCAATTTCAAAAACCTAAATAGTTCATAAAAATATGTGAAAGGACAGAAAATAAAGATTTAAAATATATAAAATTTTAATTAGATTTCATATTCTTTGATATTTTCTATGATATAATTAAATATGAAAAAACAAAAATCATTTTCCAATAAACAAAAGAGGGGAGGGGAAAAGGAAAATCATTATACATTGCAGAAAAAAATTACAACAGTTCTATTGGCATTCATATATACAGGGTGGAGGGTGAGCAGACAGGTCTGCAGTGCCTAAACTATAAGGTATAGAATTGAATTTACAAATTTCAATTTACAAAGTAGAACCAGCTTATTTTGATAAAGAAGATATCAATTTGAAAATTTAATACATATATATATATATACATAATCTGTTGTCATGCTCAAAGAGGTCCCCCATCTTTGTATGTGAATTGGCTGTGCTCAATAAGCCACACCACCAGATAAACTATCCCCATCATGAAGTAAACTCTCTGTCAGCCAATAACCATCCCATGAACCACCAACCCTCTGCCAATAAGAAGCCATGGTTAGAATTTAGGTGTTAATTGTGCATTTGTAGGGCCTGGCTTAAGTGGTAAAGAGGTGGGATGAGTTTATGGGAGATCCCAAGTTCGAATCCAAGAACAGAGTACTACAACGACATCATACAAAGTAAATAGAAATTAAAAAAAAGTGTGCATTTGTATAGAAGTGCCATTTGCAAACCTGGAACATGGTAAATTGGAATATTTCTTCCTCCTCTGGGCGAGTTCCTCGAATCCAAACTCGCTGCTTGAATCGGTTCTGTTTTCAGTTTGGAAACATATACCAGCTGATTAGAAGAAAGCATATCTGTTGTCAACATATCAACTTATTAAAAGACAAGCAATTTTTACCTCCTTCACCCACAAACTGCTCAAGATTTGTCTCTCCTTATGACCAAGCAACACTCGATAGGATGAATGGTGAAAAATCCGTCGGAACCGTTCAAACTGCCCAGATGGTAAAGAATCCAACTAAGATTAGGTATTAGAATATACGGTGCTCACAAATCATGAAAAATTTAAATGTTTAACTTTCACTGACCTGCCCCAAATCATAGAAGGGCCCAAAGTAGGTAGACCTCTCAAAGGGATCAAATCCAGCAAACTGTCACAACAAAGGATAAGAACGTTCTAATAACATGATATTTTCCTTGTGACACATAACCAGCAAAAATGGGGTTCACGGCAGAAGTTACCCTGTACATAACCTCAATCCCATAATCTTGCCGGGGTTGGTCATTATATTTCAATGCATCAAGCTGGTATTGGACAGCTTCTTCTGCACTTAACTGTAGCAAGAATTTAAAGTAGATTGACATGCTGTAAAGGGACAATAGTGAGTTTTCAAACTCAGTTGCAAAGTCAGGAAGTTACATTCAGCCTGGGACCAAAAGGCCTTTTCCTGCGAGATTCAAGCCTGCCGATTGAATGAAAAAAAAATGAATAAAAAATAAATAAATCATAATAATAGAAAAAGAAAAATCATTACCAGTTTGTATAAATTAGACTCGTTTCAGTTCTACATAAGAAGGATGTAAGTGTTTTGTATTGGCTCTGGTGGAAAGATAGCATCAGGCAATGAAACCACAAATCTGAACCTAACGAATAGCAGTTGCTCATGCTCAACGCAAAAGTAAACCATTCTAATACTAACCCTCTTTCCTATCTTGATTCTTTTTTACTATATGTAGACAAGTAACTGAAAATTTAGCCATTCTTCTATTCAACCTCTCACCACACTCAAAGCTGGTGTTTACTTCACACACAACATTCAGATAGATTGCCTTTTACGAAATACACAGTTAAATGCAAATCAAATAAGGTCTTTTGCATAAGTTGAGAATGAGTCTGGATTTGCCACTACAAAGAAATGATGGATTAAATGAGTACATTTGACATAAAAGGACAGAAGCTCTAGATTATGGTTTACCAAACTAACAAAGAATGAACACCCAGATGAAACCTTTACAAGAAATGCCACCTCCTCATCACGTAAATTACTAGAAGATATGAAAGTATTAATAGACCCAGTCATGAATGCATCTACCTGTTTAACTAACTGCCCTAAAGAGCCAGCCAATTTGTCTATATGGATCCAAATCCAGGCAAGCCCCTCCGGTTGAGGCTTCAAGCCCAAGGGCCTAGACAAATACTCATTTCCAGGATATGAGATGCTAGGGAAGCAACCCAGCTGAAGGGCTTCCTCATTATGGTCAGTGACAGAAATGACTCACTGCACATGCTAAGCCAGGCGGATCACCTAACACCACTACAACTGTCTCATCCAACCACTTTAGTGCAGTCTACCTCCTCAAGGTTAGCATGGTGGATTGTTAGGAGTTGATCTATCCTGTCAAAAGGGGACATTCCAAATTATCTGTTGGTCATCACTTAGGCAGACCTGATCTACCAGAGGTGACCAAGGCATCATGATCACGCTGCCGCTTGAGAGGTCAGAGTTGACTAACCAATCACAAATCAAATCAGACATTCTTTTGGTAGGCTAGCCCAAAGTTAGTCAATATGACCATGACCAACCATGGTTAGGTCAATGACAACAACACATGAACATTGGATCCTTAGAAGATGGTAACCCCGTTCATATCCCTTACAATCCTAATCCCTCATCCAGGCTCAACTTCACACTCATTAACTTTAAGCCAATTGTTTCAATGTTTCATGTGATCATTGAGTGACCTTGGGCTAATTTGACCATCAAAGGGGTGTTGCTGGAAATCCCTTCACTCTTCTTGTTTGTAGGAACTTGTCTTAGTAAAATAAGTTGGCTCGTTCAATCACCAGGCAGTAGGGCAAGAGTGTTGTTGGATGAACCAATGGTAGGCATCGCATGTGGGAAACAAACAAGAAGCCATGGAAAGTTACATGGCGACCACCTAATTGCAAGAACTATAGAAGGTCAATGAACTCTTTTTCATACTTTGGGGAGCACCCACAACAATGCAAGAGATATGGAAGCTCAACTGGTGTAGTGCTGGAAGCAGATGAAGGAGATGTGGAGAATGATAAAAAAGACTATGCCTTGAGAAAAAGTCCTTGGCTTCTTAAGTGAGCATGGTCACCCAAGCTCACTTGACGTCCACTAAGCTCTAAGGTTGGTCACTAGGAGGTGAGGACATTATTTTCCTAATCAAAAACAAAATAAATGTATTGATTGAAAATAAAAGCATGAGAATGATGAGAGATCCCCCCACGAACAAACTTGATCTAAAGTCATACCATCACTAAATGAAGAAACGCTATATAAACAGAAAAGGACTAAACAAGTATAATCTCTCTATATCTTGTAAACCCACCCTTTATGATGAACAAATGGAAAGGATATTATCAAACAATCCCTGAACCTAGTGTCATGCAATCCCCAAACAATGGAAGAAGCAAGCCATGCCTGCTCCTTGGGCTTCTTGATGGCTAAGCCCCTGGGCGAACCAAGCGGAAAGCTAGTGTAGGTTTGAGACCTAGCTCAATACATGCACGAAACTCACAAGACAAGCCTTATAAGGGAAGTAACTGCATGATAGGCATCAACAGCCCCACCATCTCACCTAGACCCTAGACCTATTACACATGTTTAAAAGACTGAATTCCCAATAGAGAATCAAGACCTAAGCCAAGTTAATGATCAAACAAGTTGCACATGCTACCTAATCAATATAAGTTTACATCTAAGAGAATGATACTTATATATGGGGTTATGGAAGGTTCTAGGTTTGAGTTCTAATTCGGACCAAAAAAAAAAAAACATTTACAAAAAGGAAAAATGATACTTATAGATGGGTTGATGTCCTTCACATAGATAGACTTGCTTCACATCACCCCAGCCGCATGAAGATGCTCTTGTGCTAAAGCTAAATGTTGCAAACTTCAAGATATGTTGGATACTAATCAACCAAGGTAACTTGTTTAGCTTAATTGCATATATTTGCTTATGGGCATATGTGTCTCTCCACTGGAGCTTTGAAGTGCTTGAGCAAATCTTTAGCTAGATTCAATGGTTTTACAACAATCTCCCTTTGAGATGCCATCCTACCAGTGATTGTTGGGTCAGTCACTGTGATAGTCTATTTCTTTGTAGTGCATGACCCTTCAACTAATAATGTCATTCTAAAAAGAGCTTGGATCCATAAGACAAATCGGTTCTATCTACTTATGATTAGAAGATCAACAACTTGACCACCCATGGGCATATCGAAAAATCTAGCTACTAGTTCCATGTAAATAAGCTACAAAATAACCATGCAAGGCCTCCCACATAAGAGACTAATGGTAATAGTTGATCATATCAAATGGCCTGAATAAGTCAGTCCAGACCCATTTCAAGATGACAATGAATAGCAAGAATTCCTTGGGCGTAATCTGGTTGCTAAGGAAAGAAGAAAACTTACTCCCATCAATCCTGTTGAATTCCAATCCGAGAAATGATCCAATAACTTCTGCAAATTAACGTTACTGTCCCTCCACAAATCAAACTAATCCTCGCATATATCCAATTCATATAATTGTATACCGTTTCAATTTTCCAAGACTTCTTGAACTCATATTTTAATTCAAACGGTAAAATTTAATTGTGTCAAGAACCAAAACAACTTCTTATCAAATCAAAAACCAAAACCAAAAACTCCAAAATTGTCAAAACAATTGATTTACAGGTAGAGAAAGAGAGAATTACCAATCAGCGGAGAGAAAATCAGGAACATCAGCAGAAGCTCTGACGCGAGAGCTAGGAGAGACGCTCGCAGGTTTGTCGCCATTGAAAGGCTTGGAGAAAAGAGAGATGGACTGAGGAGATGACAAAGAGGAACAGAACGACATCGTATTGACCTCAACTCTGAACACTCCCTCTGAAATGTTCCGATGGGTGATGGGGATGATGAACGGTATTTGAGGATGGAGGAGCCTTGTTTCCCTTTTTGATGTGGACCGTCCGATGAAGTCAATAGGGAATCCAACGGTCAAAATGAATAGGGAAAACGTACACTTCAGAAACCGGGGAACATAGTCAAAATCCAGGTGAGTGTAGAGACACGCGCCTATAGACTGCGTGAATCACGCGCTCGTGTTCTCTCTCTCTCTCAATGAGGCGCTTCTTCGCCTTCCCTCCAGTTCCTTGCCGCCGCTTCTGCCACTGACGCGACCATGTCTTCGCGCGCCACCGTAAGTTTCCTACTTTTGTTTGGTTCCCGGTGAAGCTAAGAATAAACTTCTAGGATCAACTGGTATAACGATTTATTTTTTATTTTTTTACATTTTCTCAGGAGCCAAACTAAGCTTAATTCTGAAACCTTAAACCTTTTTTTTTTTAAATTTTTTTTGTTATTGCAGTATAGAAGAAGTCGAAACCCATGGAGGAGAGGGTTTTCGAACCGGCCAGATGCTTGCGAGAGCGGCGAGGTAGTGACCGGAGACTCACATTTCCGGGTCCCCGATTAGGAAAAACAGACTCAAGGTTACTGGCTGGAGCAAGGGGAGACATTCACGAGGGTGAGTTTCAACCCCAATCTGTCAATCCAAGAGGACGTTTTCCTCCAAATCAACCGTTCCGGAGGCCTCCACCGCTCAATCCAAATAAACCATTTCGGCCGCCACCAGCGTTCAATCCAACCCAACGTTTCCGGCAACCTCCACCGTTCAATCCAAATCAACCTTTCCGTCCACCTCCTGCATTCAACCCGAATCAACCTTTCAATCAAAATCACCGCTTTCAGCAACCTCAGCAGTTCCAACCGCGACCAACTAGGCCCTTGGATTATCGGAACTGGGAGTATTCTGAAGCAGGACCTTCTTCTCACTGTGGTAGTTGCCTCTGCTATGCTTCTTTGATTATTGAGTATCAGCATTTACTAATTTCTTACTTGATTATTGAGGAACTGCCATAGTAGCATAATTCATTTAATCAATTTGTTGAAAACCTAAATTCATAGAACAGAAGCTGAAATTGGTGGGTGCAGGTCTACTGTTATGAAGAAAACATCTAATACTAAAAGTCTAAATGTAGATTCTTGCTCAGACTATAAAGAAAAAAAGAAGGAACGATTAGCATCTTGGTTTGGTTTTCTAGATTGAAGCTCTGGAACTAAAATTGAAAAGGAAAGCAGCCCTCAGGTAAAATCAAGTTTTTGTTAGTTCAATTTCAATCTATACATGAGAAGCTAGAGGTAGCCTAATGGAGGGGGAAAAGGGGAAATTGACTAACTTGGTTTGGGCATTTCTGATGAAGATAACGGCCATGTCATTACCAAGGAATGATGTGGTTGATATCCAAAGTAATATAAGGACGAGGGAATGCCCAAGAGAACATAGGCTGAGCTGTGAAGAGGGACACAATTGTTTATACTCTTGAGAGAATGTAATATGGCTCTTTGGCAATCTAAAATGGGGGTAAATGATTTTATTTTTAATTTTTAATTT
Source organism: Tetrastigma voinierianum (assembly GCA_016808115.1). Taxonomy (NCBI): domain Eukaryota; kingdom Viridiplantae; phylum Streptophyta; class Magnoliopsida; order Vitales; family Vitaceae; genus Tetrastigma; species Tetrastigma voinierianum. The sequence continues at coordinate 1,004,734 of JAEQBH010000247.1, read as the reverse complement.
TTTGAAATTTTGGTAGGTAGAAAAGAATACATGTAGTTTAACTAATATTTTTATGCATACTTCATTTCGTTGAACTGGCTACCAAAGTTGTGAACTTTTAATTGACCTAACACCAATAATGTTTGATGAGTTGGTTTTGACCATATTAGACAATGCACTGCAATAAACAGCTTGTAAGCTATGTGGATTTTGAGTGTCCTTGAGCATAATTAAAAAAATATTTGACAAATAATATCTAGCTTAAGAGTTTAGCCAAAAATTTTGAGCCATTGATGTTGTACAAATCCTATTATATTAAACATTCAGATCATTTTTAGTGTACTTAATCTGCATTTCAAGGAGAAAGATTGAGCACCCTTTCTAATAGTATCTGATTTTTGGTTAGACTATTTAAACTGGAATTCAATCTACTTTTGCTCATCTTAATACAATCATTCTATTACTGACCTTTTATTTCCACCCAGTACTGCATTTTTCGTTGTTTAACTTTTGGAATTTTGCTGGTGTGGTTCGCAGAGCGGTTTACAGTTCTCTCGTATAATATCCTGGCTGATTACCTTGCTGTCAACCATCGAAGCAAACTTTACTTTCACATACCTCACCATATGTTGGACTGGGAATGGCGAAAGAGAAATATAGTTTTCGAGCTTGGACTCTGGCGTGCCGATATTATGTGCTTTCAGGTTATCACTTTGTCTTGTCTTATGTTACTTACAGATAGGAACAGGCTATTTATTTTTTCTGTTTCTGCTTTTCTCACTCCTTTCTATGTTCATCCCATTTAGTTGATCTCTTCTAATGACCTTCCCCAACCTTTCACTGAAGCGATCCCTACTCTCCTAGAAAAACCCTCTTCCTCCCAACTAATAGTGCCCTTCCAAATAGACTCATTCTCTGAGGCAAACGTCCACAACCACTATCCCATGCTACCTTGTTGAGAGTTGAATGCTTTCTAATACCAAAGCCTTCATTACATTTCTCCCTGCAAGTTATTTCTCATCTCACTAGATGGAGTTTTTTCATCAAAATTGCCTAACTGACAAGAAGTCTGTTTTAGTGTTCTTAATATTTAAGCTTACTCTCCTAAGCAAGATAAAAAGAGATATGATGAATATGTGAACCTGGCAGAGAGCTTTTTGACAAGGGTGCGCCATCCTCTTCGACAGATGCTGCCTTTTCCACAGCCAACATCTTGTGGAGTTTCTTCTCCCCTGGATGCCAACTAGTTGTTGACAGGAGGCTCCTAAAAGAACAGATAGATAGCAAGAAGCTTACCTCCACATTGATCTTCAACCCTATTATGGCTGCAAACCACATGAAGATCCAACTAAGATAAAAGACTCCATCTAAATTGGCATCACAAAAGATAAGAGTGTCATTTGCAAATAAAAGATAGAGACGGCTCCTCCAGTTCCACTAAGCTCAAACCCCAAAACGAAACTTTCCTCCTTTGCACTCTTCAGCAACTTATTGTTCCCCTCCATGGCTAAAACAAACAGATATACGGAAAGGGGATCCCCTTGCCTTAAACCTCTACAACTCTGGAAGAAACTGGCAGGAGTTTTGTTCACCAAACACCAGAATCTCTCTGTTGAGATGCCAATTGATCCAACCAATAAATATTCATTTTGTTGAGGATTTCCAACAAGTAAGCCCAATTAACATGACTATATTTTTTATAGTTAAAATGAAAGTTACCATGATTATAGGCCTTTTCTAAATTCAGCTTGCATTCTGTACTATTCAGACTATTCTCAAGCCTAGATTCAGTTGCTACATTAGCAATAAGCCTCACATCTGAGATTTGTCTTTCTTCAATCAAAGCATTTTGAGAGTTAGAAACAACGGATCCCATCACTATCTTCAATCTGCTTCTATCTCCATTCCCTTTTCCAAATTGGTTGCTGTTATAGTCGGTCATTGTGTTACTTTACTCCCTCCAGGTTGTTGCATGATAAACAGATTCAAACTGAACATCCACCTGAGCTGGTTCTTGTTAATTGGGTTTTTTTTGTTCCCAATATGTCTAGAAAAAAAATGTTGTGCTCATTACTTATGTTTTAGTGATTCAAAGTTATGTGATTCACTGATTCCATTTTCAGGAGGTGGATAGATTTGCTGATTTGAAGGAGGAATTGAATCTCCAAGGATACACTGGCATTTGGAAGGTATATTATGATGCCTACGGATGTGCATGGTTTATTTGGTTCGGTTTTGAATATAAAAATCTAACTGAACTGATAATGATCGGTTTTAATTTATTAAACCAATAATTTGAAATATAAAACCGATAATATCAGTTCAATTCAATTTATAGATAATAACTTATTCAAGTAATTTAAATCATTTGGATTTGGTTCGGTTTAAAAACCGAATAAAAAATTAAAATTGTAATATAAAAATTTAAAAATAAAACTAATATATTTAATGTTATAAAAAAAATCCATAATTTTTGCTAACTTTATTAATAAAAGTTATAAAAATAATAATGAAAATAATGAAAATAATGAAAAAAAAGCTAGAATTAATTTTAAAAAAAACAATTCTAATTTTAATTTATTTAAATGGAATATAAGACTTATAATAATATTTAAAAAAGAAACCTAAAAATATATAATTATTCGAAGAGATTATGTAAATTTATAAAGCTATCAACTATAATTATGAAATTAATCAAAATAAATATTTTAAGAAAAGCTAAAGAGAAACATATCTTCAAAAATTACAACCAAAATAAATATTTAAAATATAATGTTACAAAAGACTTAAAACACTTCCTAAAAATTATCCAAATAAATTCTTAAAAATTATCCAAATTTATGCAATTAAAATAAATAAATTTTATCCTTATTTCGAGAGTTCCAAAATCCAAACCTAAGAAAAAGGAAGCAAAGTTGTGGAGGGTAGCTCCCTTTGCTTCTTGTGAACATCTGGATTAGAGAGGAACAAAGTGGTCTTTAGAGGATATCACAGTTTTTCGTTAGATAAGTGAAAACCTTTTATAAGGTCATTTAAATGGAATGGGCTACTATGATTCACGATGTGAATTTGTGTCCTTTTTAAGAGGAGTGTTGGGTTCTATGTAGTTTGTGCGATTGGGATGTTTGTCTTGTATGCCTTCTAGTGTACTCGTAGGGTGCGGATTTGTGGCTTTCCCAATTTTTTTAATATATGGTTTTATTTGCCTATCAAAAAAAAAAAAAAAAAAAAATCCAAACCTAAAAAATAGAATAAAGATTTAAAAGATAATATTTATTCACGGTTCAGTTATTTTTAAAATTTTGAAATTAAAACCGACAACCGAACCTCATTTGCTCAGTTTTAAATTTTTAAAACCGGATTTAAAAAAAAATTTTTTAAATATTTCAAAATCGGGTTGAATCGATTCGGTTTAATCGCACCCCTAGTGATGCCAATTAAAAAGGGGGAAAAAGGTGTAAAGAAGGATTTTATTATGGCTCCAACACACTGACAAAAAAACAATAAATTTTGACATGGAGTTAGTGTTGAAGGGAATCATCAATAGATAATCAAGTGGGGAATTTACCAGATGCACAAAGCTTATGAATGCATTTGTGCATCCATAATGGTTTGCATTAACTCTAACTAGATGTAAAGACTAAGGAGAGTGGATTTTACCACAGCTGAAGAATTCAGAACCAGCCAAAGGGTTTTTTTTATTTTGTAGTTTCTATTTTCCCACTCTTGATATTTTGGGTGGATGTGCTCATAACCGTCATTAAACTTTTAAAGACTGAATACGTCAAGTGAACTCACTGGGAACTATCTAAAATTTGCAAGTAATCAGTTGTTTTAAACTATTACAAACTCAAAAACTAACTTTTTCTAAACACATACCATAAAAATTTGATTTCATGGGGTTCTTATAACCTTTTGTGAACATATAGATGCGAACTGGTGATCCAGTGGATGGCTGCGCTATTTTTTGGCGACCATCAAGGTAACTCAAATCTCAAATTTGTGTATGCTCTGGATTCTTTTATCTCATTACTGGTTCTGATTTTCTTTGACATTTATTGACTAACAATCTTATTTGCTTAGGTGAAAAGCTCTCCTATTTGTATGGGATGTGGTTTCTCTGATCATTGTTATTGTCCCTCTCCAAACTGTATTCAAACACTACTAAATTAATAGTTTTGGGACCTTCATATTTATGTCCTGGAGGAGACCCACAAAAGGGCCACCTACCCAAGAAAAAAAGTTGAAATTTAATTTAATAAATCAAGGATGGGGCTTTCATCCAAATTAGCCAATTTTGTCAACTTGTACACCATCAAATACAGTACCTAAAAATGGATGATTCTTATGAGCTGTGAGTGAAATACCAGCTTTTAGGATTGTGATTGATTTCTAACTGGCAGATCATGTATGCAAGTTATGTGGAGTTATATATATATACACATGAGAAATAATGTAGTAAGAAAGAGGCGCCAAAAAAAGCACTGGGAGTATACAGAGGGATTCAACAGCCAAAACCACAAACTGGTCAAAAAAAAGAATCTAATCAAGGGTCCCCAATCCAATCCACAAGATCTACAACAGTATTAACTCTCAGGTATATGAACACATGACACCAATCCCAAAATATGCAAGTTACATGGAGTTTGAGCTCAGCTCTTTAAAATAGCTTCCATTCAAGATAGATGTGAATATATCTATTTTTGTGACAATAACTTTGTTAGAATTCTTTACAGGAATTGTTTCTGGTTATTTCCTATGTGTGTTTGTGACCAAGAAATCCAAAGTCCTGACTTCTCAGCATCACCAGGCCCATTTTGGTACTTCTTGGTTGATACTGTTGTCAGATACAAGAAACCTTTCATGCTGATGCTACTTGATACATCCCCTCAGCAAATTTGATTTTTAATATAATTTAAGAATTGATATGTTAATTTTTCTTAATCAGATTTAAGTTGTTATACGAGGAATGCATTGAGTTCAATAAGCTTGGACTCCGAGATAATGTTGCTCAGATATGCATCCTGGAGGTACATTAGATTTTTCAAGTCTTCATATAAACTTGCATATCCAGTGTCAGCAACAATTTTAGAATTTTCTTTTCATCTTGGCTTTTTGTTCACAAATCCTCAAGGCTTTGTCTCACCTAAATAGATCTTTAGTTTTTTCTTTGAACAGTCAGTTGATCAGAACTACAGTGGGAGTACATCAGCTCTACCAGCAAGGTAATTCCACAATTTCTTTAAGCTATTAATTTATAAATTAAAGAAAATCAGTAAATATGTGACAACAATAGATGGGATTTGTAGATTTTACTTTGTACGCAATGCCATATGGTCTTATAATGATCTGGATATGGATGGACATTCCCCCTGTTCAATCGATAATCTGTGCTGTATGGGCTAGTTTCCTTTCCTTATCTCCCATTTCTTCGATGACTGTTCTTTTTTTTCTGATAGGCAGCATTTATTTGATGGCTGTTGTGCATATGTATTTGGGTTATGGTCCTTTGGTTCTCGTCTTATGAATAAAAACTTGGTTTATATACCCTAAATTTTAGTAGAAACCAAAATTCCAGTATTGTTTTTGAAGTGAGACAGTGAATGCTGTATCCTTTCAAGCAAGATTTTAAGCAAAGATAGGGCCTTGTTCCTCATTTCTTTCATCCTACCTTTTTTCCAATTCAATTTTTTTGTGAAGACTTGTTTCTTTCATAACCAATTTGTTTCTGCAGCTCAACAAGTTCTAATAAGGTTGTTATCTGCAACATTCATGTGCTTTACAATCCTAGAAGAGGAGAGATCAAGCTTGGCCAGGTAATGTCTGTTTCAGACTATAATGGTTGTTCCGTGAAATTCTGTTCTCTCACAATCATAGGATGATGAATGATTTGGCCAGAACAAGATATCAATCTCTTAGCTACCCTATGACACACACCCAGTCTTTCATTATTAGCTACCCTATTATTAAGGATGTGATCAAACATATATTAACATATCACTTCTGCAAATCTTTTATGCTAATGTGCATCCAATACTGCTTCCATTATTTTGTACTGCAGAAACATGTGATGGAAAATTTGTTACCTAAATTATGAATTTTCCTCTTTTCTTTTTCTTTCTTTTGTTGGTTTGATCAGACTAAATTTTCATATATTTTAGGACATCATTTGCTGTCTTCTGAAAACAACATTCCTATTTCCTGTTTGATACATGCTTTCAACATAACCATGCACAATGCACTACCACCAAGATGATCATTAGCCTATCTCAAAAACATCCTTTCAGAATCTTTAACCCCCTATTGCACATTTGAGAGACGAATAGAATGCATGGTTCTTTGTCCTTATGGTACTAATAGAAGGTGGGCTGATCAGTTTTTCCACCAGTGACTCTTTAGGAGGCACATCTGAAAAACAGATACCTTACAGCTGCTTTTGGGTGGAACAAATTTTAAAGTGGCTTTAGATATGTTTGATTTACTGTCAAGCATCTAGCTATGTATTTTTTTATTCTCTTTCCTGTCTTTTTAACCAATTTGCATGCCTTCAGTTTTGTCTGTGACCAGCTCCACCATTGCTAGCATATTAGTTTAGGAAACATCTTCATTTACTGTACCTCTTTCTGTTCTTTTGTCTTCCTCTTTAGGAAATAGGTGCATAGTATTATTAATAATGAAAATGAAATAAAGAAAGTATTTTTTTTTTCCTTTGTGGACTATAGAATCAATTTTGTGTCTTATTAGATTATTACAAAGCTTTTTTTGTGAATTCTAATGGTTTAGCATACCCCTTCAGTGACAGAATGGTTTACTATTTCCCTGAATACTCCTTGTGGATGATATACTATCCTTCTCATTCAGTTGATTAGATTCCATGGGCTAAAAATCTTGGTCCTGAATGCACCAAACTACAGTACCAGTTGCTATATTTTAATCATACTTGAGTGCCATGAACAGGTCAGAGTCCTCCTGGATAAGGCTCATGCTGTTTCTAAGCTTTGGAATGACGCTCCAATTGTTATTTGTGGGGATTTCAACTGTACTCCAAAGGTACCCATCTATTACTCCTTTTACACCTTAGACTTCAGTTGGAGTTATTAACATTATATTTTCTATTGTCTTCTGGGTTTTTCTTATCATCTTCTTGAGTTTGATTCTGTTTTAAATATTAACAATAACAGTCTCATTTTGGTTTCAGAGTCCATTATACAATTTTATATCTGAACAGAAGGTAAACCTATGCTGTTATTTGCTCTAATTTTGATGATTGGGACACTATCAGTCAAAATGCTTAAGTTTGTGTGGTTACATTGCAGATAGATTTGTCAGGAGTGGATAGAGATAAGGTATCAGGACAAGCTTCTGCTGAAATTTGTGCACCAAGGAAATTTAGCCCAAATCCCAGGTAAGGTAACTCAGCTGGGTCTTATTGTATGTCCATGAAAATCTCCTGAAATCTTGCAAAAATATTGTAGGGTCCAGTTGAATAATAATTCAGGACAAGATCAGACTATGAATGATGTAAGGGAAGTTGGTAATAAGGATTCTGATTCCCTGTCAGAAATGCCAAAGCAGACTTATCCAGATAGCGATGTGGGAAATATAGCTTCTAAGAATGGCTTGTCTCAGGCTCAATGTATTAACACAGTGTTGCAAGTTGACAAATCTTCTGCTAGCAGCCAACATGAAAATGAGACAAGCACACTATCTGATGAAATGGTAAAAGAAACTCATCACGAGGAGGTATCTGGCTTTGAGAATGAAACTGAACCAACTGTCTATGATCCAGTTGATGATTCAGAGGAAAATCAAAGTGCTTCGCTTGATGAACGCAAGGCTGTTGCTGACCAGGGGAATGGTGGGACTTGTGAAAGTACTCCTCCATTGGCTTCTCTTCATGAAGAGACTTATTCTTCTGATTTGATTGAGAGGAGACAGGAAGAAAAAATGACAGTCATCTCTGATCCAGTCCATCAGTTTTTTAGTGAACCTGGTGCTGATGATGAGAAGGATACCCCTTCAACCCCATATCAAGTTAACATCTCTGATGCATCTACCAGCTTTGATATTATGCCGGATAAACAGCTGGAGAATTTGTCACTTGATGAGCAAGATGAAGCCATGGAGGAAAATGGAAATTTAGGTGAAGATAGTGACATATTTTTATCTGAATTGCACAAGACAGAAGAGACATTTCCATCTGGCTTTGGTCAATCTGTGGGAAGTGAACAAATTCTGGATGATCTTTCTCCTAGCATAGAGCCTGAGCTGTTTGATATGGAGAAATCTGCATATGATCCATCGCTATGGACTCCAATGGAAATAGAAACTGCAACAGGTAATCCAGACTGCACACATCTGGAGCACCCTCTAAAGCTGAGAAGCACATATACCGAAGTGGAGGTAAGTCATATGGGTTTTTATCTTTTACCTTCTTTTACTTGTCCTCGTCCTCTAAAATAAAATTCACTATTATAACCTTTGATGTAAATGTCTGTTATCATTGAACTTGCAATTTTGATGTAAATTTCTTTTTTTTTTTGGTTTTTTTAAAAAATAACCTTAGTTTAACGTAGAATCTTGACTTGGAATGAATCCATAAAAGGGGACTTTGTGCTTCTGAATCTCAACAGGATCGTTCTGGGACAAGAGACTCAAATGGGGAACCGTTTGTAACCAGTTACAACAGGTGCTTTTTAGGCACAGTTGATTATATATGGTAAGTGCTCCTTCATGAGTGGTCTTTTGCTTCTTGTATAGAATCCAAGTGAAAAAAAAATTGAATTATATGCATATGCATGAAGGATCAGAACAGGTTAGTTTGTCTTTTGAAGTGACTGACACTGCCACTATGCATGTGTGTGTGTGTGTGTAACACTAAAAACAAGATTTACATGGTTCTGATTTTGTTTTAATTTCCTTTTTAAAATCAAGAAAGTATGTAATAATTTAGCTGCTTTATAAATTTGATTTGAAATCTAGGCGATCTGAAGGTCTCAAGACTGTTAGGGCACTTGCTCCAATACCAAAACCAGCTATGCGATGGACTCCAGGATTCCCAACTAAGGTACAGTCCATTTTTAAAGTTTGGATTAGCTTTTTTTGGATTCTAAAGCTTTACAAAATTAATGCTTTCTTAAATGCATCTTTACCAAAGTCTGTAATGTCAAGTGTACTGTTGCTGAGAGAAATCCAAAAATGACTTTGACCACCATTACTATGTGCGATCATTAAGACAAATCCTTTAATGAGAATTAATCAGTACTGGTTCATGTCTTCTATCTGTAGTTTCAAGAAGAAGTGAATTGATTAAGCTCAGTTAAGGCTGTGTTTAATTCTTGAGAAGAGAAATAAGATAGGAAAAAGTATAAAGATATAGAAAAATATAAATTGCTTGTTTAACCATGTAATAGTCACTTATTAGCTTTCACTCAGTTGTGAATGTATGCATTGTTGGGCAAACACATTAAAACCCAGTTTAGCTTTGTATGAGTAACGTGATGTTATAGCTTCAGGCTTCAGCTATCATAATAATTACACACCAGGTTAGGATCTTCTGGAAGCAGTTGTGGAAAAGGCAGTAAGGATTAAGATTGGGTCTAGGAGTTTGCAGTAACAACTAAATATAGCACTGATTATTTAAATTATGTTGATAAGAGTCAGAAATATGGAATAGGCATACGGGTTTTTGACAAGAATTTTCACCTTGTGTGAACCATGGGATTGCTTTTACATTTATCTGATCAATAAATAGATCTAAGGATCTTTCAATCAACTCTTCCATTGTTTTATATAAGATCCAATTTTAAGTATGAATGTGGAATTCCATTATTTAAGAGACATAGGATTCGATTCCTGCTATCTGAAGGTTTGTTAGCATTAATACCTACTAGCCTCTTGTTTAAACTGGTTGCTTAAGAAGTTTTTTGTCTTGCCATGTTTTCCAGAAATGGGGCAGCGATCATATTGCCTTGGCTACAGAATTGGCTTTCGAAAGATTGACCGGGTTATAATAGCTAACTTCTTCCACATCCAGGTTCTACATTCCAGAAAAATCTCAGCATCTAATCTGCAAGATTTAGATTGTGGAGAAGTCCACAAGTTTTTGCATCTCTAGGAGTGTGTTATGGTATTCATTTTCTTGTATATACTGTTTATCCAAACATCAAGTTAACAACTTATGATTTCGGATTTTTATTTTGTACATTATGAAATTTCATAATTAATGAAGTATTTGTTTAAAAGACCTCAAATAACTCAAAAAATTTGTAAATCTAAACCTTCATATTTTTTTTCTTGAAAAATGACTCATTACTGGATAAAAATATCCTTTGTCATTTCATGTATTTGCATGCATTTTTTAAAAGAATAAGTTATTTTTGCAAGAAAACATTGAGGCTATTTTTGTTAAATGATCTCAAAAATCGATGAAGGGTTAGATTTTAAATCTTTGTCAGTCGTCTGAGCTAATCACGTCTGTGAGATCCTATTAGGTTGTCGATTCGATTCTCTTGTGAGAAAGGAAAGAATTAAATCTTTCTCTTGAGCTTCTGTGATTTCAGATTACAACAAGATTCGAAAGCTGGATGTGAGCCCTGACAGGTACAAATATGAGCTCCATCAACAAGTTATACTCCTACCTCTGCAACTTTGCTCAAAAGAATGATGTGGCCCAAACCCAGGCCCATGATGACATCCATTGGGCCTGGCTATATATATATATATATTTTTTTAAATCTCAAAGTAATACATGTTTTCAAATAATATCCAAATTAGTATAATTTTATCACTTAGGATCCAAGTCATAGAAACTATAGTTAGTGACTATGGTTTTAAATTTTTTAAAATAGTTAAAGTCATAGTTGGTGACTATGAATTTTAGGTTTATAGGCTTCAACTTAAAATCGTGGTTGGTAAAACTATTTTAATTTTAAGCTTAAAACTGTAAGCATCTAAGTTTAAGTCTCAAATTATAATCATCGATTATGATTTTAATTATTTAAAAAAATTTAAAATTATAGCTTTTTTGTGACTTAATTTTATATGGCAATGAGGCACTAGTATAATGGGCATTATTTTGAAGCAGAATTTTTTGTTTTAAAATATTTTTGGACAAGCTATGTTTGGAAGAGTCAAAGTATGAAAAGGCATGAGTCGACAGCTCATTAACGTTCCTGGGACCCTTAAGAAAAATAACAAAAGGGTTGGGACCTATAGATCCAATCCCCAAAATAATATAAATAAATAGAAGGTAATTATGCTTTAGGATTAGAGGAGACCTTGTATTTAATAAAGGGCTCATAACAACATACATAATTAATAAGAATGACATAAATATCCAAAATGTCAACACTAAAGGAATTATGTGGGAATTATACTTTAGGGCTAGAGGAGGTCTTGTATTTAATAAAGAGTCCATCAAACCACTAAAATTAAATATAAGACTATATAATTTGATGAGATAAAAATACCCTTTAATAAATTAACTTTCTTCCAACTAAACTCATCCTAACCCTTAACAGGCTAACACCCCACCTACCAAAGTCCAAGACCAGATCAACCCATCCAACATTCTCTCATTTTTTTAATTTTTAATTTCTTATTTTTAAGATAATATCTTATTTTCAATATTTACTTAATTAAAAAACTATTTCTAAAATTTTATTTATTTATTATTTTTTTTCTTTATCAAAATTTTATTTTGTATACTAAATATATTATATTAAATTCACTTTTAATATTTAAATACATTAACATATATCAATAATATTAATATAATAAATATTAACATTTTAGATTTAAAATATATATATATATATATATATATATATATATATATATATATATATATATATATATATATATATATATATACTATATATATATATATATCATTCATAATAATTACTATTTATGATTTTCTTTTATTTTTCTTATTTTTAATACTTTAATATTTTAAATTGTTCTAAAAAGTTTTAAAAAATATAAATAAAAAATACTATCTACAAGTTACATTATTATCTAAATAAAGGTAAAAAAAAGTAATATACAAAGAAAATAAAAGTAGGCAAATAAATAAATTTTTAAAAAATAATATTTTAATTAAGTAAACAATCAAGTTCCTCGATAAATAAAAAAATAAAGATAAATAGGGGTTTTGTTAAAAGAAATATTAACATTAAAAAAAATATATATATATATATAGGGACATTTTTGAGTATACAAAGTAATTATACTAAATGTATTAACTGTATAAAGGTAATTACATTAAACGTATTAACGTATAAAGGTGTACAAACTTGCATTTCTTATATGATTTATAATTTTTTTATATCCAAAATCTCTTTTTATATGTTTTGGTGGATATAATACTTAACTAACACATAATAAATAACCTAACCTAGTCAAGGTTTATATCATAAACTTCTCAAATTAAAAAATATATATAGAAAAAATAGTTGGTCTCATTTTTCATTATTTTTATCTCCAAAAAAAATTAAAACATGCTCATATTAGTTTTTAATAGTAAAAAATAAGGATTTGTTATAGTATACACATTACACTAATTGAGTAATTGTATAAGACAAATGTACTTAATTTGCAAAGGATACACGCTTGTATTTCTTATAGGATTTGAATTTTTATTTTATTGGAAATATCTTTTTTATGTTGTATGTTAATACACCAACTTAAGACATACTTTATACATGTTCGTTGAATCATGTAATGGAAACATGCATATTTTAATTTTAATAAAGAAAAATAGGGATATATTGTAGTGTAGAAGGTGATTACAATGAATATACAACTCAAATATAATAAATGTATTAGGGGTCTATAAACTTGTATTTATCCTAAGATTTTGATTTTTTTTTTCGAAATATTTTTTCTAAGTCATATGCTATTAAACCAACATATAACATACTTTATAAACCTTTTAAAAATATATACATATATATATATATATATATATATATATATATATATATATATATATATATATATATATATACTATATATATATATATATATTAAATGGTTTTATTACTATAAATATTTTTTTGTTATAGGTGAATGTATTTATGTGTTAAAAGTTGATTTGTTTTACTATATTTATTAAAAAAAAAACAAATATATAATAAAGAAAATAAAAAATAATGAATAAATAAAAATTTTAAAATAGTTTTTTTAATTAAGTACATTTTTTAAATAATGAAAATAAGATGTTATCTTATAAAATTAATTAAAAATTATAAAATTTAATTTATTTAAAACGTGGAAAATAGAGATTGAATATTGATTACAAAAAAAAAGAAAAAAAAAGACCTTAAGATTGATTGTATGCTGAGGATAGAGTTGATATTTTGGATATTTTATGTCCTTATTAATTTTGTATGTTGTTATGAGTTTTGGGTTTTAATTTGATACTTTAATGAACTTTTATTAAATACAAAGCTTCCTCTAATCTTAAAGTGGATGGAGAAACTGCTTATCTTTCTCATATAACAAGTGAAGTGACAAGAGAAGAAGTTGAAAGGGAATAATCTTGTCTTTGTCAAAAGAACAATGATTTTTGTATTATTGAGGTTAATGTTAGAAAAAATAATTATAAATAATTTTTATAATTATTTTTTTCTGATATTAGCCTAAATAATATAAAGTTATTGTTGTTTTTGACTTTGCTAATATTTTTATAATGATATAGACAAACACAATATTTTCATTATTTTTTTTAATTCTAGCCTAAACATTATAAAAGTCATTCTTGTTTTGGATTTTGCTAATATTTTTATATTGATGTAAACAAATGTAGGATTCCCAAGTTGAAGACAGTCATCTCATATTCCCATTTTCTAATAAAATATTTAGTTAAAAGAACTTAAATAATTCAAATTTGTAAACTGCTCCATGCAATGTCTTTTTTTTTTTTTTTGGAGGAATGACTTATGGATAAAAATACCCTTTATTATTTCATATATTTGTATATATCTTTAGAAAAAAAAATATTTCTAAAAATAAAATAATTAGGGTATTTTTATTAAAATGGGATAAAATTTTGATAAAGAGTGAGGGTTTATTTAGTTTCTATTTTGAAAATTGTTTTTGATAATAGTTTTTAAAAATATAAAGAACGTGATTTTAGTGTTGTCTAAAAACTATTATCAATTTAGTATGTTTTTTGTAAGGCCGAGCATGGCGTACGCAGAATCGCGCATGGATTAGAAAACAAAGCGCGATATGGAGAGAATTGTCGGTCCGCGTCACGCAATTTAGGTCAGTAAATCTTTCTGCATTAGAGATTAAGCGACGATCAGCGACTGTGACTCGAGATTTTCTATCCGCCGGTCATGTTTGGCGCAATAGGATTCTGCATTTCCTTGCGAGAGGAGAGTTCTCTAAGATCTTGGATGTGAGTCGAAATGTGTATCGATGGGTTAGGAAGACGAAGCCCATTGTTATAAGTCTTGACCGCGGGTCGCTTTTCATTCTGGTGGGCGTCTTAGGCCATGTTCTTTATTTTGTGGAAGCGATTAAGAATGTTATATACGCGCTATTAGGCCACGTAATTCGATTAATTTGATTAAATTATAGCGCATTAAGAAGTGCACATTTTTGTGTTTTCGTTAATTCTTTTTTCTTAATCAATTAACCATTTTCTAATTCTGTGAGCAAAAGACAAGACTGCATGTGAGTGCAACCCAGATTATGGGAATCGTAACGTTGGTAACTTGAAAGCATATTAATATAAAATTAAAAACAAAAGTGTTACTGTCAACTATCTCAGCTCTGTTTTATGTTAAGAACAAGTCATGGAAGCAACAACCACAAGTGTCTTGTAAGAACACGTTACTCAAGTCTCATCGTCTCTACCTTTGTCCTTTGTCCTGTTCCATCTTCAGAGTTTTTCATTGAAATACCTTCTTTTTTTTTTTAAAAATAAAATCATAAAAATAGTTTGTATTTAAAAGTATTATCCAAACCTTAATAGGTCGTCGAAAATAGCAAGTGAAGAACAAGAAAGAAATTAGAGAAATGGGAGAGGAAAAAAGGGTCTGCACATTTAAAATACGTGACAATGCGGTTGTCCAGGACAACGGTATCATCTTAGTTAACGCATTAAATTAGATAATAATTTCAAATATAAATTTTTTTTATAAAAAATAGTATTTTAATCCAAAACTCCCATTTTCATGTATTGCCAGTACGGGAAATGGCAGTTTTATTTATTTCTTTATAGTTTAAAAATAAAATAAAACATAAAAAATAACACCTCCTAATAATATATATATATATCATCTATTCATTTTACATTACCAATATCTCCCTTCCACAAGTTGAAATTTCCAATATTAATTTTAAGTATCTCTTGTAAACTAGGAAGATAATTTATTTCCCCTCCTAAATGCTTATTTGCATCATCTTAAATCTTCTAGTGTATGCAGTAATTTTTATGAAATTATTCGGAAAACAAATTAAACAATAGTTTAACTATCATCGTTTTAATTGGTTTATATTTATACTTTTTGTTTCATAAAATATCACAACTATTTTAAAAACAATTACTCAAAAGTGTTTTCCAAATCTAGTTATTAAAAGTTCAAGTTGGCATAAGAAGGAAGGAGGTTCAGGTTTTGAGTTGCAGTGAGGATAAATTTGTGAATACATAAATTATTACGATGTATTGCAAAGTAAATATAAGTAAAAAAAAAATTATAGTTTCAAAAATAATTAACAAGATTTTTCATGAAAAAAATTATATGCAAATCGAAGAGGCTAAATAGTAGAGATTAATAAATAAATGAGTTTTGTCATCGACTCGTTGTGACGAATAGTTATGACGTCGATTGTTAGTTTTTTTATGGATTTTTACGTTGATAGTTCAGATGGTAAAATTTGATATAACAGAGTCATTAAATTAAATCATGTTTTAGAATCTAGAATTTGCACATCTAGAATTTTAGATATTTTACACATTTTTTGGATTATTAACTGTGTAGGTCTTAACCTGGATGTTAAGTCATTATCTAAAGTCTTTAGCATTTTTTATTTTGTATTTATATGGATTGTATTGTTAATCCGAATCAATAAATTTATATTTTTTTTTATAAAAAGTAAATAAATAAGGAAACTTGTGTTTCAATCCATTGATTTATTTAGTTTATTAAAACACTGTTAATTATTTTTATATTTGAAACATAATTATTTTATATAAAATCGTATTAATGTATTTTGTATTATTTATGTTTTATTTCCCATTATTCCCAAATGGGCTGAAAGAATAAGGAATCACGTGTTTGCACCAGCGGTTGTGATTAGAACATAAATTTAAAATCCATAAACTTTCTCCGCTTTGTTCTCTCTCTACTTCCTCACCTCCGTTGGTTTCGCCGGCCACGATAGTGGTGCTGTCTCTGTTCAGATTTGCCGTTAAAGGTCGGTTTTTGAATCCTGTGTTTCTTGTTAAATTCAGTTTTCTGTGCCGGGTCTCTCTTATAACGCTTGAAAATTTTCTTTGAATACATTTTTTTCTTAAATTTATCTCTCTTTTTTTTTTTTAAATTTCTCCCTCCTAAAAACTTAATGGACAGTTGAGGCTTGTGTTTTCCAGTGATTTTTGACGGTAGGTGTTCGGTTTTTGCAGGATTTTTGGTTCTTAGACGTTGCATTTTCTGATTCTATGTTCAGATAGTTGTATTTTGAGTGCTCATTCGAGAAGAACAAATCGTAACCAATGAGCTACTGGTGATTTCACTCCGTGCCTGGATCGACGATTTCTCGGAAAGTCCGAGAAAATCCAGTTCAACCCAGTTTTCTATAAGTGATTTGAGTAAGACCCAGATCCTTGAACCCCACGGTTTATCGGGAAACTGTAAGAAAGAGAAGGAAAAAAATCAACCGCCAGATTTGACCTCGAAAGCCACAAATCTGTTTCAAAGCAAGTTGGTGTTTGGTGTTATCCGTTTAAAGTTATTCAATTTAAAAGTGTTTTGATTTCTTCGGATTCACACCAGAATGTCGGAATCAAATCCAAACACACCCTTGATTCCACCATCGTCATCATCCCGAAAGCTTCCTGATTTTAAAAAATCAGTGAAATTGAAATACGTGAAACTTGGTTACCATTACCTCATCACCCATGGAATGTACCTTTTCCTATCCCCTCTCATTCTTCTCGTTGCTGCCCAGCTCTCCACATTCTCTCTCCAAGATCTTCATGATCTTTGGGAAAATCTCAAATTCAATCTCATTTCAGTGATCCTTTGCTCGGTTCTCCTTGTCTTTTTATCGACCCTTTATGTCCTTACTCGTCCTCGCCCTGTTTATCTGGTTGATTTCTCCTGCTATAAGCCTGATGATGCTAGGAAATGTACTAGGCAAATTTTCATGGATCGGTCCAAGCTGATTGGGACATTCAATGAGGAAAATCTTGAGTTTCAAAGGAAAATTCTTGAGAGATCGGGCCTTGGGGAGTCAACTTACCTCCCTGAGGCTGTTCTCAATGTTCCACCAAATCCATCAATGACAGAAGCCAGAAAAGAAGCTGAGATGGTGATGTTTGGAGCACTTGATCAACTTTTTGAAAAGACGAATTTGAAACCAAAAGATATTGGGATTCTGATTGTGAATTGCAGCTTGTTTAATCCTACCCCGTCTCTTTCAGCAATGGTAATTAACCATTACAAGCTTCGAGGGAATATTATTAGCTATAATCTAGGAGGGATGGGCTGTAGTGCTGGTTTGATATCAATTGATCTTGCTAAAGATCTCCTTCAAGTTCATCCTAATTCTTATGCTTTGGTCATTAGCATGGAAAACATCACTTTGAATTGGTATTTTGGGAATGAGAGATCAATGCTTGTCTCAAATTGTTTGTTCAGATTGGGGGGTGCTGCCATTTTGCTTTCAAACAAGTGGGCTGACAGGCAACGATCCAAGTATCGGTTGGTTCATACTGTTCGAACCCACAAAGGTTCTGATGATAAGTGTTTTGGTTGTGTTACCCAAAAAGAGGATTCCAATGGGAAGATTGGAGTGTCTTTGTCGAAGGATTTGATGGCTGTTGCTGGAGATGCTTTGAAGACGAATATCACTACCTTGGGTCCTCTTGTGCTGCCTATGTCTGAGCAGTTGCTTTTCCTTGCCGCATTGGTAGGGAAAAAGGTTTTCAAGATGAAGGTGAAGCCCTATATTCCAGACTTCAAATTGGCTTTTGAGCATTTCTGCATTCATGCTGGAGGAAGAGCTGTGCTTGATGAATTAGAGAAAAACTTGCAGCTTTCAGATTGGCATATGGAACCTTCAAGGATGACACTCTACCGGTTTGGCAACACTTCAAGCAGCTCTCTTTGGTATGAATTGGCTTATACAGAAGCCAAAGGGAGGATGAAGAAAGGAGACAGAATATGGCAGATAGCATTTGGCTCTGGATTCAAATGTAACAGTGCAATTTGGAAGGCTCTCCGGACTGTGAATCCAGCGAAGGAGAAGGGCCCATGGATGGATGAGATCCACTGGTTCCCAGTGGAAGTGCCAAAGGTCTCAACCATCTAAAATCCAATGTAGGTCTCTCATTCATTTCCAATGGTGTTTTGGTGATTGGTATCTGGCTGTTTGAGTAATGAAAGCCTTCTTGTTTCTGGCTTTTGTTGTGGAGTCTCTTTCTTTGATGTAGTCCTATGAGGAATATGCGGAAGAAATTTGCAGGAAAAGTGGCCTTTTTTTCAACTACATTCTTGTTTCATGGTGGTACCGACACTTGTTAGTAGGGAATAAGTAATAGAATCAGTAGGAATATGAGGTGTGTTAGCTTGTTAATTATTAGATTAGGTTGAGGCTTGAGCCTAGTTTTTGTATGGTCCAAGTGCCCCACATTTAGTTTGACCTGTCCTGTATTAATAAGAACTTAGTCTTAAACTGCTCCCCACTTTCAATGAGGAGGTGAATAGGTGTTTATTGAACTTATGTAATAGCTCTTTAAATTATTCCCAGACATTCTGAGTTTCTGATCACTAAAAGTAAAGTTTTTTTATTGAGTTCTTTTAACTATTATATGAAGTCCCTGATTCTCAGGCTTCATCCACTTAAAATTATTTTGATGAACCCAAAAAAACTGAGGTCAGTTAGTTCTTTTTTGCCTTTTCAAACACCCTTTGATAACATCCTTGAAACACCTGATAAACACAACTCCTTAAAAGGTCAAGCAACTAGTTTTCGCCCTTCCTGGTCGAATAGTATAGTTAAAGCAAAGACAAAAAAGTGGAATCCTGGGTGGAAGGTTTCCGATTCCGCCTGCATCAAATAAAGTTTGGGTGTCAGTTATTCAAACAGTCTCGAAAGCAAACACCATGAATCTTCGCGACATGACGGCGTACAAAGAGGCGCATTTATTTTAATCTGAATGTAATCTGATATTGAAAGATAGTTTTCAAAGCCGAAATGCCTTTTTAAAATGGTCATTTTTTTGAACCCGTGATCCTTTGCACCACTATGGAAAATCCTCGTTCGTCAATGGTTATGTCGTGCCATTTCAACAATCAAAGTGACCTAAAAACAAATAAGGCGGGTTCTGTTTGTTTGTGTTTGGAAAGGAGAAAACAGGTGGTTGTTTCCCAAGAATTAGGCAATGGAATTTGAGATACTGACTTTTTGGGTCTTCGTATGTGTGATTTTCAAGATATTTTAGGTCTTTTTGAGACTTGTTGCAAAATGCTACAAAACTCTTTAGGCATGAGGAGGGATGTTGAAGAGTAAAATTGATAGGGACCATTGGGAGTTGTATCCATAAAAGCTTGTACTCCTAGTTTTCCCCATCTGGATTGAAGATTGCATTAAAACCCTTGGCTGCTTTACAGAAGCCACTTCCTAATCTGAAAATAATAAGTAGGATGCAGGCTATGAATGAGGGTTTCAAAATCAATATATCTGTTCCATAGAAATGAATAACATCTCAGAGGGTTTTCTTGCGTTTTCAAGTTTATATAGAAGCATTTTTCTTGCATTTATGAAAGTAATATTAATAACAATAACATGGTTGGTTGTGGTTTCTGAGAGCAATTTTCTGTTCTCAATGTTTGTTTGTTTTAGTCTTTATACTTCTTTGAAATGTAGTTCTTTGCAAATCAAAATTGGGACCTTTAACTTCCAAAATAGATCACCAACCTTCCATCACTCTTTAATGAATAATAATTAAGACACTATGGGCATGTTTGTTTCATGTTTTTGAAAATACAAAGACCACCATTTTGGTGTCCTTTGAAAACTGTTATTGTTCTCGAATTTAGTGTTTTTTATGTTCTGTGTTTTTTAGAACAAAAAAATAACTGAAAACCAAACATGTTCTTTGCGTTTTTCTTGTTCTCTTTATTTTTCGAAACAAGAAAAATTTCAAAAAGGGTAAACAAACATGCCCTATGTTTTTGTCCTTTTAACATTTTTTTTTACATCTATTCACTTTGAATATCATATAGTATTTTCTTCTTACAAGGATGGTATTTTGTTCTTATAAGGATTCGAGCCTAGAACCTTTAATTCCCCATTCAACTTCTTTACCACTTGAGTTAGGCCTAAAGGAGGTCTTTTCAACCTATTTAGTGATTTGATATTTCTTATTTAATTAAGTGTGATTTTATGTCTTGTCCAAGGGTAAGAATGTTCATAATATCCTAAGATAAAAAGGAGATATGATTCCCTTTGTACTCGTATACTGTTTGAAGGGAGTCATGCAATGTTTTTCCAAAGTGACCAAACATGGTAAGAAATAGAAAGTTAAACAGAGAGAGAGAGAGAGAGAGAGAGAGAGAGAGAGAGAGAGAGAGAACAACTAATAATCAAGACAACCAAACAGCCAATTTTCTTTTCATAATGCAGTATCATACCAACAAGGCATCTAGGAAATGTTGTTATTCTAGAAACAAGGAAGCTATTACTCAAGAAAACAGTTAAACCAAACCAGAATGTTATGTACCATCAGACTGCTTGCAAATGTACACAGTTAGGGGGGGAACTTTCACCATTAGCCACTTCCTCTCACCCCATTATATTTGAGTCAACAATAAAATCATGTACCCACCACTATATATGTGTAAGATGATCAGTCCTTGGAGGACTTGTTGATGAGAGATTTATGGATGTGAGGAATCACACCACCACCAGCTATGGTTCCTTTAATGAGGGTGTCTAGTTCTTCATCTCCTCTAATTGCAAGCTGCAAATGCCTCGGTGTTATACGTTTCACCTTCAGATCCTTGCTTGCATTTCCAGCCAGCTCCAACACTTCTGCTGTTAGATACTCTAAGATGGCTGCTGAGTACACTGCTGCTGTTGCTCCTACTCTTCCATTTGCTGTGACCCTCGACTTCAGAAGTCGATGGATTCGGCCAACAGGAAACTGCGGCAACAGGTATTGAAATTAACCATTAGAGAGAGGGGTATATGATGTAAAAATGCAAGAAGCAAGTGAAATTTTGAAATTTTATTTTGGTTGGGGTAGGGGAAGTTCTAGATTGTGTCAAAGAAAGAGAGAGAATATAATGCTAGACTATCCAGACAGCACCTTAGACCAAAAACTCACTAAGAAAATTGACTTCTAGGCTGTATGCAACAGCAAATTGGTATGTGCCATAAACCCAGGATTTAGGAGCTAAAATTCAATAATGTCTCACTTGTTAATAGGCATAAACTGAACTATAACAGATCACTTGTTAATTGGCATAAGGCTGGGGATGACTAAAACAAAGTGTACCACTCATCTTTTCAGAGAACTAGAGGAGCAATCTGGCTCGGACATCCACGTTTATCCAAAAATAAAAAATAGAACTAGAGGAGTAATTTGGAGGATGTGTGACAGTTCAACAAAGAACAAAAGCTAAATGAAACGCTAGTATTAGATTATAAACATCACTTCCATTCAATTCTAGTTTCTTTTCAGGGAAAAACAGTTCTGAACAAATGTCATCTGGAGCATAGACGGAGATCCCCCTCTCACTGATACAAAATGTAAAGACACAAATCATTGCCAAGAAACCATGAAATTGCAACATAGGGAGCAAGAGCTCCCACACCTTAACCATGTGAAGCCCTGCTCCCATACAGTAGGTGTTATATCATCTGAGGAAGTCAAAAAAGAAAAAAAGAAAAAAAAGGGTAACAGTTATGAAAGGACGGTCTCCTCAAGGGCACTGAGATTTGCCCGGTTGTTAACTTCAGGGTTTCATAGGATTAGTTAAGACGTGTACAAATTGGTTTAAACATCCACAGTTATCCAAAAAAATAAAAACAGTTATGAAAGGCGAACTGCGGAGGTTTTTATGCATGTCGGCACACCAGATATGAAGACAGTTTTTGCTCAATCATTTCCACCACAACCACTTAGTGAAGTCACCCTCACACTATAGCATAGAGAAATCCATGTCAGTCAGGGGAGTGAAGGCTGCCTTCTATTCAATTTGGGGGAAAAAAACTCCATAGAAACTAGGATTAAACATACTGGGCTATGACATCCTGAATTGGAAGTAAATAAAATTCCTAAACAGAATTATATGGTAAATTAATCTAATATCTCTCGTCATTAACTTGATTATGGACATCTTTAACTCCATTAAGTTATAAGCTCAAATTCACATGCACACCTAAAGCACTCTTGCTCATACTTCTGTATTTTTGCTTTGCTTTTTCATCTCACTTTTCTCCACTTTTCAGTGCCTATGGGTTCTAACTCCCTAAGAGTGTCAATTAAAGACTACTTTCCATCCTTAAATGCAAAATATTTTTTCTACTGATTTCTTGAATTATTTATTTATTCTTGGGGGGTTGATGTAATTTTTCATAGAATAGTGCTTCATTCTCTTGATTTCCCCTAACTTGCTTTGTAATGACGCGACTCAATCATGCAAATATTGTCTGTTTTGTCCATTTTGAGTTCAAAGGGTCCTCACGATTTTAAATAATCTACCGTTACAACTGCATCGTAAACGATCCTGACCTCACTTATAGGCGGCTCATTATGTTCGACCAGGCTATGTCATTCATTTGCCGTTAACTTCATAAAGTACACAATGTTGCATCCGCACGATCTCACAGACATAAAGCGGAGACGCTACGCCCTGCACGATCCCGCGATACAACGTCCATTCACATCGAGTGCTCGTTATATATCCCGCACGGATAGCAATAAAAAGCTTTTTTGTGATTATATAAGCATTTAACTTTTCAACTAAATACGATGTCCCAAAATGATTCTTTTTCAAAAACAAAAAAATATCAAAGTAATTCATGTTTTAAATTAATACTCAAACTAGTATTTTCTTCCCACATCACTAAAACCGTAGTTGGTGACTACGATTTTAAACTTTTTAAAAAAGTTAAAACCGTGATTATAACTTTATGCTTAATGTTAAAACCTTGGTTAATGACTATAATTTTAAAAAAATTTAAAATCATAGTTATCAATCACGGTTTTAACTTTTTTAAAAATGTTTAAAATCCTAAGTCACCAACTACAACTTTGGTGAGTTAAAAAAAATACTAGTTTGAGCGTTATTTTTAAACTAGAATTATTTTGGGAATTCTAAAATATCATTTTGGGACATGACTCTTTTTTGAAGTCCATGATTGGCTACATGGAAAACAGATGAAAACAAAAGAAACTTAAACAAAAGAAACAAAGGACCCATTAATATGATTCAGACTTAAAAAAAAAAAAAAATCAATATACTTCCAAGTAACACAAAGTTAAGCAAATATCTCTCTCCTAGGGTCCAAAGACTCCAAACCGACTAAGCCTCTCACACTCGAAACAGCAATTCCCGTTCCATCCTTCCTTTTCCCAGCAACCAAACAGACGAATCATAAAACCCACCCTCAAAACGCAGAAGCAAAGAAAGCCCATTCAAACACAAACAAAATCACCAAATCAAAAAATCGTCTTGAAAGAAAGAAGAAGAAACCTGGAGACCAGCACGAGAGGAACGTGAGAGATGTGCTTCTTCTGTCTTGCGTCCTTGTCCTTTCGCTTTCGAGTGCCGAGGGATTTCCTGCAATCGTGACCTTTAGCACCTTTTCCCGACATTTTTCACAGCGGAGAATTGGATCCACCAGAGAGCAGATCCGCAGCGAATTTCAGAGAGTGACAGACGCAGGCGTGAATGAACTGGTTGCTGCTCTGCGCTGGAATTTGCTTAATCCAGGGGGGCAATTTTGAAAAGCCCCTTACTTTTTATTTTAATTACGACTACAACATTATCGAAGTCGAATCGTCTTATCAATTACGAATTCTATAAATTCAGTTCGAATACTTTAATATTTATTGATTTTATGGTTTCAATTACAAAAATCTTTTTTCCAAAGGAATTTGGGCGCCTGCTTAGCCTAATTTAAAATTTTCATAACTCTATCCGTAATTCGTATCATAAAATTCTTAACGATTCTTAATCTTTGGCCATTTTCTCAAAATACGCTTTCGTACTGACTTGTAATGAAAATTATCGCTCATTTTCAACCCCCATTCGGTTTAATCTTTGGCTGAATTTAATTGAGAAAACAAAGCGAAAAATGCTTTTACCCGCTTGATTCATATATAAACGCTTGAAATAAATGAATTCATTTTCCTTGCTTTCAAAATTTTGTTTTCGCCTTATTCGTAACTAAACCGCGCTTTCCTCGTTAAAATAATAAGAGAAAATTATAAAATTTTCTACCTACTAAATAGCGCCTCAAGCGTTTTCAAATAAGAAAAGAAAATGTTAATTATCAGAATATTTATAAATAAAATAGCGAGTAGCTTATATTTATAACAAACTTGCGATAATCTTATTCCTAATCTCGATAAAGCCTATTTATGTGCTTATAACGGTATATTCAAAGGCAAGTTCCATTTGTATGCTTTATAACGGTAAGACCAAATGTTAAGTAAAGTAGAAACCAAACGACCTTCATATAACGATTTATCTCACTGTGTCCATTAAAATATTTATAACATTAATATGTTTATTAGTAAGTTTTTTAACATAAATATATAATTAAATTCAGTAAAAACTATAAAAGATGACACATCATCTACGTTAATAGTACAATAAATCGATTTAAAACCTATATATTTGATAATTATATAATAACTATAATACATACGACTCAGTAAGCTGATCTATTTTATCGTTTGAATCATACATATAATAAAAAGTCTCAACAAAAAGATAAAGACTAAACATTGGTATTAGAATGATACAAACCACACATAGTACAAAACAATGATAAAATCACAAAAAAAAAAATCTTTTCTCACTTAAGAAAAAACATTAAAAGAAGGGATAAGAGAAAGAGAGACGGCTATTGGCCAAGAATGTGTTGCTTTTTTATTTAAAATAAGTTACCTATTTTGGCTTTTTATACATTTATATTTCAATAAAGATTCAAGATTATCGTAAAATTAATTTCATTGTACAGATAAATAGAAATAAGTAAGGAAATATAATAACCAATAATAAAAATAGGTTATATAACATTTAAAAAAAAAAGGTTATATAAAATAAAATAGTGAGGGTTAAAATATGAACAAATTTGTCCTATTCTTGCCTACTAACTAATAAGACAACCTTGAAATTGAAATTTAAGATTTTATTTTAATTTATTTTTAAACTAGTTTAAATAGGCTTGAGTATTGTCTTGATAATATATATATATATAGTTTGGTTTCCAATTTTTATGTTTTGAAAAAAAATGGAGAAATAATATTTTTTGTATTTTTCAGAAATTATTTTCTATAACCGTTTAAAACAATTGAAACCAGACAAACACTTTTCCTCGACTAATAGCTCATCATGCATATCTTATATGGTAGAGTGATCAACGTTTCAAAAATATATGGTATATGAAAGAAAAATATCCCGATTTCGAGTCTCAATAAAGATAATTTACTCATAATAAGTAAAATGTTTAATTATAAAAAAAACTTCCTCGATTCATAAGTTTCTATATAAAATAATAAAATAAGGTTTTAGTAAAGTTTAGATTACTTTAATCAGTGCTTTAATTTAATCCATTAAAATTTCACAATTAAATGGTTATAGAAATATATAAATAATAATTTAGTAAAAATCAAGAGACGTATGCTTAAACATTTTCAATAAATAATTTAATAGCACTCCAACATAAAATGTAGATAATATAATAACAAAGTTATAAAATTTATCATACTAGACATGAATTTCTTTATTTAGTTAAAATAACAGAAAATCAAGCCCAATGATTTCACTATTGAGATTTGATTACAATGATCTATTCACTTTTTGCATTATGTTTTTGTTATAATACTTTATTCTCATAAAGACTCAAGACTCAATTTGCATTATGGCGTAGTGCTATATTTTTACTTTTTATAAAAACTCGAGATTGGGACTTGTAAGGCAAAAAAAAAAAAACTTTGAAAAATCTATATTATTATTATTTTTATTTCCTTTATTTGATTTTCAAAAACAAAACAGTTACTGTTAACCAAAATAATAGATCAAATGTTTTTTTTGACAGCACCAAAATAATAGATCAATTAAATCATAATTATTCTATAAAAAATGTAATATCACCTTTCAATATAAAAATTTAGGGCCGCTAACTAATAGTTCATATTTATTTAGAAGACGTAGTAAATAAAGGAAAAATGATTGTAAAACAATTTTTTTTCATATCCCATTTATTAAAAAAATAGAATATTATTAAAATCATGTAAATATTGGTTTTAACATCTATTCAGTTTGATATTATTATGTTTATAAATAAATATTTTTAAAATTTCAAAATTATATATATATTAAAACTTACGTGATATTAGTATGACGGAACATAAAAAATAATTCATAATATTTAATATATTTTTATTTTTCATTGGCAATTTTTGGTTAAATTTTCTGGGATGCCACGTCGCCTTACATTTGGATTATTTTCCTAAATAAAGGAAAACACAATTTGATTTTAAGTTAGGGAAGCTTTCTGCTTTTGTTTAAAAAAAAAAAAAAAAAAAAAACCACGGCAAACAAGAAAACCCATATAAGCAAGAAACCACGGCAAACATTCGTTTAGTTTCCCCAATTTCTAGGGTTATTTTTCTTTGTTTCATAGATCATCAATTTCCTGTCCAGTTTTCGGTTACAACTTACAACAATGGCAACAGCAGTGACCGAGCTCAGTCAGTCTGCTCCAGCCATGGCTGGCGAGGCCTGCACCGCGAAAACGACGTCGTCTAAGCAAGGAGATGGGCTGAGGCAGTATTACCTCCAACACATCCACGATCTCCAGCTGCAGGTTCGCCAGAAGACCCATAACCTCAATCGGCTTGAAGCCCAGCGCAACGATCTTAATTCACGAGGTTTTTCCTTCTCAAAACCCTAACCAAACCATATTGTTGATGCTATGATTTTCAGAATGATCATCGTGTTGTGACGCTTATATTTTTGTTTTTGGGCGGAAACCCTAGTCCATTGTCGGGTTCTGATAATTTGTTGTGGCTGTGTTGTAATTTGATTTTGTTTTGGTGATATAGGATCCGGGTGTTATGGATTTGTCAAAGCCCTATGTTTTGAAACTTAATTTGTAATTGCACTTTCGTGATTTGCTTTGCTTTGTTATATGTAAATTCATTGTTTTATCGATTGCCTGGAAATGTGGGAAGAAAAAAGCCTGATTAGGCTCTGGACGTTCAAGATGTCTTGATTTTCTCAGCTCAATTAGTTAATTAGTTCTATTCGGTTCAATCGAGTGTAAGCCTCTTTCGGGTGAGAAACTTTGCAAAAGCTTAGGAAAATTGTTTTTCTTTCTTTGCCTACATTTTTTTGGTTGCTTTTGGTTTAGACAATGAAACAGAGGGCATTTTTTGAAGATTTAGTGCTTCCGTTTGGTATTATAAGTTCTGTTTGATATTAAAAGTCACGTCCTTTTAATTATGATGGATATTGTATTTTTCTTTCTGAAAAAATTTCTCCAATGCTTTGGCAGTGTAATAAAAATGTTTGATGTGTAGCTCGAAAGGAGTACATCCTGATTTCTTTGAGGGGAATGAGTTATTTTGGGTTAATGTACATTCATATATCTCCTACTCTTATTTTTCTCCTTTGCAAATGTCATTCTGAATGATGGGCCAATGGTAATTTGAGTTTGATGGAGTACTGGACCTGAATTTTGATCACAGTTGCATGACATTAGGAATTCTATTTTACTTTCTTATTCCTCTGTAGAAAAGCTCAAAATTTGACTAATGAAGCTTGGTGGTGTTATATTCAGTGAGGATGCTCAGAGAAGAATTGCAGCTGCTTCAGGAGCCCGGATCATATGTTGGGGAAGTAGTCAAAGTTATGGGAAAATCAAAGGTTTTGGTTAAGGTAAAGAAACCTTTTTCCCTTTACTTGATGGCTTTCATATTTTTGCACCTGAGATAGTTTTCATGTGTTCTATCAAGCATATCCAAAAGATGCATGTGGTGCCTTATAATTCTAAAAGGAATTATGATTTCCAATGCCTGCTGGGTTGTAGTTTAACGTCAGGCAGTCCCCTTGGGTAATGAACCAAAGGTTAAGTTTGGATCTTCCTAGTATCCTAGTGTTACACAACAGCAGAGAAGTGGACCCATATCACCTAGGATTTGCTTCACTTGTTGTTAGGATAATGGCCTTGCTATTATTTATTACTTGTTACTACAAAGAAGGAAGGATAATGCCATATGATGTGGCAATTCGACATGAATAGAAGTAGACCAAAATGGTGAAACTAGAATATGTAGACAATTGCCCTGGCCTCTGATTCTAAAACATAGGCCCTCTTGACGTTGAGTTCCTATTTAGTTAAATATTTCACAGTACCAGTTATATCAGTTCTTAGATTGACTCTGTTTCTCTTCTTTCGACTGGTTTTTCCATGGAAACCTGCAAGCATTTCTAAATGAACTGGCATTGAATTGGAGCAGTTAAAAAAAACGAAAAAAATTAAATAAGCTGTTTCTTAGTTTTGATTTTGAGCTGTTTCTGTTGTTCATGTACAACCAAGCTTATGAAATATGAACTTGAATAAATCTATCACTTGCTTTTTCCCATAAAAAAGAAAGTTTCATGTGTTCAACTGAAGAAACTCCTTTTCATTGGTACTGGAAGTAAAGCAATGTTATCCTTATAATGTGGGTTTACTAAGCAAAGATACAAGAGATGTATGGAAATCCAAAATGTGAAAGATTTGAACTGGCCTTGTCAGGCAGATTTAATGGTATACAGGAATTTTTGAGAAATCTGAGGTCCAAATTTTACTACTAAGTTTCTGGAAGAAAGCATTTGGCAATTGGGAATACTGCTGGAAATCTTCTTTGAAGATTACAGAAAGTGAAGGTTGTAAAAACCTTCATTTGATGGGAGGAGCTGCATTTAAGTCCAACAACCTCTTTGTAGGGATCAAAGAAATCAAGAATACCTAGCAGTGCAGTGAACTTTTCTATGAAAAATCACAGGAACTGGGTAAAATATTAATTTGTTTAAATAAGTATTCAAAATCTGAATTCTATTATGATCACCTACTCCCTTTCACTTCTCAGTCCAACGTTTCCCATGTGCTTTGTGCTTAGTGAATTTCCTCATCTTTTCTTTGACTATGGAATTTAACCATGTTGTGATATATGAAATGTGAGTTTATAGACGATTCTTGGCTAACAATATTTTTCCTCCCTTCTCGCTTTTAGGTTCATCCAGAAGGGAAGTATGTTGTTGATATTGATAAGAATATAGACATCACTAAGATCATCTTCAACCCGAGTTGCTCTTCGGAATGACAGCTATGTGCTTCACTTGGTATTGCCCAGTAAAGTAGATCCACTGGTAAACCTTATGAAAGTTGAAAAGGTTCCAGATTCTACATATGATATGATTGGTGGCCTTGATCAGCAAATCAAAGAGATAAAGGAGGTAAGCTATATGAGAGCTTCTCTTCATTTATTTTTTTTCTTTGACAAGTTTGTTTTGGTTGAAA
The DNA here is from genome assembly GCA_016808115.1 of Tetrastigma voinierianum. Taxonomy (NCBI): domain Eukaryota; kingdom Viridiplantae; phylum Streptophyta; class Magnoliopsida; order Vitales; family Vitaceae; genus Tetrastigma; species Tetrastigma voinierianum. The sequence continues at coordinate 974,764 of JAEQBH010000247.1, read as the reverse complement.
TCGTTCTGTCTTATAATATCTTAAACCCTTCAGGTTATTGAGCTTCCAATCAAGCATCCTGAATTATTTGAAAGTCTTGGTATAGCTCAACCAAAGGTACTTCTTCTATTTGCAGTCACATCATGTGTATATTGTTCATGTCTTGAAGGACAAACACCTTGTTTCTGAAATAGCTCAGTGAAAGATGCTTTTATTGTATTATCATTCTTGGCATCATTTGTGCGCATCTACACTTTGCTAATTCTTTTGGAATTTCAAAATCTTTGCAGAATTTTGACCTTGCCTAAACCAAGGATCTCCAATTAGCTATTTTCCACCTTTTTGTGCGGAAAGTTTTGAAATTTAAAGTTACTGATCTGATCCTTTTATGGATTCTTTGGCCTTATTTAATATTCTTATTTTTTTTTCCTTTTTATGGAGCTGAATTGGGTTGTTTGTTTTTTTGTTCAAACAGTTATTTCCTCCATAGCAACTTCTGATTTGTTTGAATTGCTGCAACTGTTCTGAAGGCATTGAAACACAGTCCTAATAGTCCATTTTATGTGTTAACAGGGAGTTCTGCTTTATGGACCTCCTGGTACTGGGAAAACACTCCTTGCAAGAGCAGTGGCTCATCACACTGACTGTACCTTTATAAGGGTTTCTGGCTCTGAGTTAGTTCAGAAGTATATCGGTGAAGGGTCTCGAATGGTTAGAGAACTGTTTGTCATGGCAAGGTTTGTTTGATATCTTTAATGGAAACCATGGCTTAGATACTCATAGAGGTTTTATTTCTCATTCATAAAATAATATATTATATGTTGCCTCTCCCTGGTAATTGTTGACAGTCACTCTATTTTTGCGCTATCAAATTTTGTTTAAATCGCTCTTTTATCTTTTCCTTATGGTCTCTTCTCTCTTGCTTTATTACAGGGAGCATGCTCCATCAATCATCTTCATGGATGAAATTGACAGTATTGGATCTGCTAGAATGGAATCTGGAACTGGAAATGGTGATAGTGAAGTGCAGCGAACCATGTTGGAGCTTCTCAATCAACTGGATGGATTTGAAGCCTCAAACAAGATCAAGGTACTCTCAATAACTTCCTTTGCTGGTAAAGCTGTAGCTTTTTCTCTGTAAACAACTATTATATGAGATATCCATTTATTACAGGTATTGATGGCTACAAATCGTATTGATATTTTGGATCAAGCCCTCCTTAGGCCTGGACGAATTGACAGGAAGATTGAGTTCCCGAATCCCAATGAAGAGGTTTTTTTCCATTACTGCAATCAATTTATGTACTTATGAGATCAAAATCTTCTCCTAACCTTGTTTGGTTTTCCACATCTATTTATAGAGGTTCTTGTGCTTGTTTTTGTCACTCCTGTTTTAGAAATACTTGTTATTTGGGGTTTTAACACTCTGGTTCATAATTGAAAATTTTATGGATGTGATATAAATATTTATAAATGTTTTGCTGGTATTTGGCAGTTACATAATATTTGTGAAGTGAGATTTTGAAAGTATCTTGATTCATCAATCTTACTTTGATCTCTAAGGGGAAAAACCTGGTTTATGATGAGGTATGGTCAATTATTAAAGTTCTGAACCTCCTAATAACTTAAGCAAAATGTCAAGGTTCTTGTTGTTCTATTGACTGTGGAACAATGGTATTCTGAGGTCTACGACTGCCTTCAACACATAAATGTGTGAACTCGAATAACTTACCCAACTAAAAAACAACAATTTCATTATTTGTGGATTTGATGGAGTGAGATCATGTGAAGATGCAGGAAATCATTTTGAAGTTGCTCTTTCAGATTATGACTATAAATTTAATATTCATTTTGATATTCCATTTTTGTTAATCAACTGTGATGGTGTAGTACATGCTGATTTTTATTTTCTAATTTTCAGTCCCGCTTTGATATTTTGAAAATTCACTCGAGAAAAATGAACTTAATGCGTGGGATTGATCTGAAGAAGATAGCAGAGAAGATGAATGGTGCATCTGGTGCAGAGCTCAAGGTATATTTAATCAGTCATGCTCACAGTTCCTCTATTTGAATGATCTCCTGTTTGCTCCTTGGTTTTGAGGAGGCTGGCTTATGATCGTCCACGATTTTTCCTTCTCATTTAATTAATGTGCATTGACATTCACAAACCGAGGGTATCTTATGCAACAACTCACTCCAACTAATTTATAGCCCACCCCATCTTGGTTACTTCTGACATTTATAGCCCAAAACCAAACCATGGTAAAAAAAACTCAAACCAATCCCTCATATTCTGTTTAATTTTAGGTTTAGTTGATGAAACTAGGTGGTCAGGCCAATTCAGGCAACCTAGCAACTTGGTCGGAGGAAGAACCCCTCATATTCTGTTTAATTTTAGGTTTAGTTGATGAAACTGGGTGTCTGGCCAATTCAGGCAACCTAGCAACTTGGTCGGAGGAAGAATGTCCATCTGATTTGTACTACTTGTACACATGGTTGGCATAACCTTTTTAGAAAATATTTGGTACATTATACTCTATTTTTTCTTCAGTTTGGTCTGGGGAGGATGAGATCTGTATCGCCATAAAACAGGACACTCCACTGTTTTCCACTTGCGACCAATGCAAGTGTAACTTTACGAACTAAGAAAATATCAACCAATGCAAAAGAACCAGAAAGATTGGGATATGTTAGCAATCTTTGGGTTTCAGTGGGTATTTCCTGAATCTGTGAAAGGTACTCCTGGGTTGGAAGGTGAAATCTCTGGGACAATGGGGTAGGAAGGTGTGGAGGCCCGTCTTTGTTTGTTTTGGTGTGTGTGGCATGAGATAGAAGGATCTTTGATGGGGGAGAGCTCAACAACGTGGACCTAAAAAAAAATCCCCTATTATGTCTCTTATGGATTGGTTTGGAACATTGTTTAGAAGGGATTGTGCTTTTGTATTGGACTTTGTTGATGACCAAGATTGTGGATGGAGGCTCTTAGCTTGTTTTTGTGGTAGGTGCCACTTCTTTTGTATGGGTGACTCCTCTTATATGATCCTTGTGCATACCTTTTTTTTATTTGGCTGTTCTAATGCAACTTTCATCGCTTTCAAAAAAAAAAAAAAGAAAAACAAAACAAAACAAAAAGTTCAGTTCAAACCAACAGCTTATGAAGCCATTATCATGCCCCAGGATTGGTTCAGTTTAACTGACCAATGAACCTGGAGCATAAAGTTTTAGGTTAGTTAATATCTTAATGCAGGCCCACACTGAATGAACCTAGTATGGAGCCACTGGGTTGAAGTAGTTGCATGTGTGTCCATAAGTGGGACTTATCAAATGCTGTTGGTTATCCATTATGTCTTCCAAAATCAACCATGTCTAACTAAATATTTATATTATTGTCTGCAGGCGGTGTGCACAGAAGCTGGAATGTTTGCTCTCAGGGAGAGGAGAGTTCATGTGACACAAGAGGATTTTGAGATGGCAGTAGCAAAGGTGATGAAAAAAGAGACGGAGAAAAACATGTCATTGCGGAAGCTGTGGAAATAAAACACTTTCTATTGCTTGTGTTTTGTTCTTTGAACTTGTACAAGGATAAGGTAGTTTATCTTCCATCCCCAAAATGTACTTGAATCTATTTCACATCTTCTTTATATCTGTTGTCAAATTATATATATGCTGCATTTCAAATTCATATGGATGTAGTTCCCCTTTTTACCTATCCATAATTTGATGTTCACCCAGCCAACTAGCCTCAAGGATTTGTACCAATTGAGTTTGAGAAATTGATTCTGTTTTCCCTAATAATTAAGTTGACCTAATAGATTATCCGATTCTATTGACATATTCTTTGTTTGGTGGGGGTAACCTTATAATTATTTGACTAGTTTTATCTTATTAGCTAGAAGTTTAGACCAGGGTTGTTGCTTGCACACAAAATCTAAAACAGTAGCACACCTAAGGGTTGACAATGATAGATTAGGAATATGGAAATAGCATTAGTTGTAGTAGGTAATATCTGCCAATCTGCTGACCCCTCACTACAAGACATGGGAGTAAGGATGGAATAGAACCCCTAAAGGCTTGTGCTAGTATCTTATTCTGAGGTTCCATGAAAGATAGAAACTCTAATACCATATCATTTGGACTTGTTGATCAGAGTAACATGGAACCACGTTCCATGTCTTATTTTTTTATGATTTGTTGTTAGTGGTATGCTTGATTTATGGCTTAAATCATTCCTGGGTTGGAAGTACTTGACCAAAAATTCATGGTTCAATGTATTTTGTTGAGGTTATTGGAGTTGTTCACTCTTCCATGTTCAGTGCCCTTACCAGCTTGGTTTTTTTTTTCTCCTACTACTTGCATGATTTGTTGTGTCTACTCCCAATTTTCTTCAACCCCATTTGTTGATTGGTGTACCAACTTTTTGGTATGGATTATGTGTTTGGCCTACTTGCTGGTTGGATACTTATATCCTGTTTGGTTACATTTTTCAAAAACTGTTTTTTTTTGTTCCAAAAAACAAGAACACATTTGGTTCTTTTTTTTTCCTCTTGGAAAGCACGGAGAACACAGAAAACTGTGAATTCAGAGAACACTAAAATGATTTTTTCTATATTTTCGAAAACTGTTCTTAAGAACTATTTTCAAAATCAGGAACCAAACATGCCCTTATTTTTGGGACATAAATTTGAGTCTTTATTATGCCTGTACCTCCCCTAACTCCATGTCTCTTCTTCCCCTGTTAAAATTGTCATCTTCAAGGACTGAAACAATTGAATATTGTAATGGTTAAAGATAAAACTTTTTTACGGGAATACTAATATTTCAAAATTAGAGTTTGAAGTAATGTTTTCTTGGTTTTAGAAAACTGTTTTAAAACATTATTTTTTAGCCTCGGATATCCAAATTATGATGCATCTTTTAGGTGGGAATGACACTGCATGGAACTTTAATCTATTCCATTCTACAACTTGGAGCCAAAAAGTCAAATTCCTAAGGTGCTTTTCAAAACACAACCTATTTGCTCTCCTCTCTCTCTCAGTGATCTGAAAGCATTTCGGTTACTATTGGAACCGAAAAGGACTAAGAAAAAGAAAAAAACAAAGGGAAATGTTTTTTTTTTTTCATGTTTGGTTGCACTTTAAATATAATAAAAAATCTTTAAAATTTTACAAAATTTTAAATTTCTTAGTCTTTATATTATAGAGAGAAACAAATAAAATGAGTTTGAATGATTAATTTGTATTTGAACGATTATATAAAATTAATTTATTAAGTTTAAATTTATTTTTTATTTTTCTCTAAATTTTCTTTCTTTTCAATTGTACTCTTTATTTTCCTTAATTTGAAACAGAGCCTTCATTTTTCAAAACTTTGTAAGTTTCAGTGACATTAATATGGCAGCAAAAGAATAAAGAAGTTAGCTGGTATTGAATCTGAACCACAGAAGAAAGTTCATGAGAAAAATAAATTGAATTTAAATCGTGTTTCAATTTATTAGGTGCTGAAAGTTCAGAAAATTGCACAATCTTTCCAAAAAATCAATGGCCGACTGCCCAAGGCATTGACCTTTCTCCATGCGAAGTTCTAGAAACAGAAGATCGATTCCCTCTTCCACAATGTGAAGACTCGGTTCCATTTCCTGATTCTTCATTCATACTCTGTATGTGAAAATTAAAACTATGATGTCAAGGAATATAGAAGTGGTAACATCATTTTGAATACTCAAAAAGTCAATCTATATATTTTTTTTTTGGATGATTAAAAAGATATCATCAATCAAGTGATGGTTGGACCAATGATTTATATCTTAATCTGACTTTTTTTTTTTTATAATTCTATTCACTTTTGTAAACTACATATTATGAAGGATTCAATTTTAGTTCTTTTGTATTATACCATCCTATCCTTTTATCATTTAAGTTAAGTCTCGAAGACACCTTAATCCAACTTATTTATATTTTTATTTTGGTTTGATTTATTTGTATGTACTCTTATTTAATATTTAGATCTCACCAGACATGCAATAGTAAGATTTAACTTAAATAGTAATACATTAGAGGGTTCTCTTCGTAATATGAAAGATAAAGGTGATTTGAACAGTTTGAACACTATGGGAGTGTGGATTCTACATTAGAAATCGTTTTAAATCTGATCTTGTTATTAATATTATTGTTTCTTTTTTTTTTTTTAATGGAAAAAAAGGCAAAACATATGGGTGCTTTACGTGAAAAAAGAAAGGTCTTTTGAGATTCTGTATTAAATGAAACGTGAATTGGAGATAGGCTAAGATTCCATTCACCTACGATTTTGAAGAGGAATAAATGCTTCCTAACATCCAAAGAAGTTTTACTAAATATTGGAGGAGCTTTCACAAATCACTATTAAAAATTTAAAGAATTAGTTAAAGCAAATAAAAAAACATTTATAATATGATTTCCTTTTCCCCTAGAAATCTTGTTCTCATCATTACGAATAGCTTTAAAAAAAAAAGTGATTTTAGTATAAAAAGTATTAATATTTTATAAAATTTAAAAAATGTATAAATTATTTATAGTGTTGAAAAAAATATTTTTTAATAAAGAATTACTTTATAAGTTAAAACATCTTGGGTAAAAACATTCAAACCTAACCAACATGACTTTTTTTTTTTATAAAAATACTTTCAAAATTGTGTAGCCAATAACAGTCTAATACTCAAATCTTCTGCTCAGTAAAAATTTTTTTACGAAGAAAATGAAGAGAGAGGCAAAGAGAAACATACTGTTGAAACTCTATGTTAATAGAGGAAGCAGAAGAATTAGCAACAGCCCCAAATGCAGTGGTGGAGAGCACCATTGTTGCACCATCCCTTGAAGGTCTAGAGACAGAGCTAACGGCTCTGTCAACAATTTTGATCTGAATAGTCTGCCCTGCTCTGCATGTCATCGGCACCACTGCGCTTATACACCTCACCAAATACTGCCTCCCACAGGCCGCCCCATTATCCCATATCCCCTCTCCCGCCGACGCGAATAGGTTGCTCGACGGAAATTCCGACACATCGTTGCCGTAGCAGGCGGTGGCTGAATCGATCCGAGATAGCAAAAAAAAAAATGATAAAAGAAGATGTCATGAGATAAAGATCTGCATCCAAGTATATAGATATAGTTATGTTTGTCTATAAGGTTAAGAGGAGCTCATATTTTGGTGGTAGGTACTAACGGAGATATGGGGGAGTATATTGGCCTGCTGTGCCGACGTCTCCTGAACAGACAGGAAGATGAATCCCTGCAAGTATGGTGAGGAAGGACAATAATTGGAGTTCTAGTTCAAGTGGTGAGGGAGACATATTTGATATTCCTGCAAGAAATAAAAAGAATTTGAAAGAATGGATTGATTGATCTTCTCTCTCTATCTATCTATCTTTCTATCTATGTGTATTTATTTATATGTTGTAAGAGAAGAAGGAAGAAGATAAACAAGTGTTATCATTTAAAGTCAACATACCTCTAAATTAAAAAAAAAAAAAAAAAATCCAAAATAAGAAGGTCTAAAATGCAAATTTTCAAAGTTGGAAGAAGCTTTTAACAAAAAAATAGAATTTTTTTTTGCTAAAAAAACGTAGCAAAAGTTTCCTACACAATCCTAACCTTTTGCACTTTTTTCTTAAGGAGATGATAGGTAAGCTAGGATTTCAAAAGGGGGATTTCAAGCTTGAAGAGACATCCACCCCAAGTAAATATTTTTTTTTCCCTCTCTACTTTGAAGCATGTGATGTGTTTAAGAGTGAAGAAAATCTTTGAAAAAAGAAAGGTAAGTGAAAATGTTTTGTATTGTTTTGAGAGATTTATGATATCTCCTTATGCAACTATTGGATTGCTTTAGAATTTGGACATGTTTGAGATAATAGAATGATCTATAATCAGAACAGTGGAGATCGTGTTTTAAGGTTTGAGTTGAGAGTTATTCTTGTTTGAAGCAAACAGTTTCTGAAATTAGTTTTAGTTTTGATAAGATTAGTGTAAGCCTTCATTATCCTTATTCAACCGTTGGATTGCTTTTAATTTTAGATATATTTGAGATAGGACACTAATCTATGATTTGAACGGTTTAGATCATGTTTAGAGGTTTCAGATGAGAGTTTATGGCTCATTTGCAGGCAGTTTTTTGAAATCCGTTTCAGCTTTTGTAAGTTTAGTGTAAGTCTTGTTCTCCTTTATTCAACCGCTTGATTGCTTAGTTCGATATATTTGAGATAGACAATGACCCACACTGGAACGTCTAGATCAAGCTAGAGGTTTTATGAGAGTTATACTCATTTAGAACAAGCAACTTTAACCCACGCTTTTTGTAAGTTTAGTATAAGCCTTTGCTTTCCTTATTCAACTGCATTGCAATTAAAATTTTGGTATATTTATATAAGAATTTGACTTTAAATTATGGAAGATGGTACTGGGGAATTATGATCTTGAAGGAGATATTGGATAAAACTACAGAGTGATCAAACTATATTTAAATTAGTTTGGAAAAGAGAGTAATAATTGAGGCAAATTATTCAAAGACTAATAATAATAATAACATGAATAATAATATAAGTTTGTAAAATAATAAATGTAGCAAATTAAAATAAATTAAGAAAATAAATAATAGTTCAAATAATTAATGAGTTTTTTTTCGCTTTTATTCGTTTTTTAAAGGATGACTCTAACCTGAGTTTTAATTGTATAGTATCATTCACACTTTTGAGTTGTTTTGAGGTAAGGGAATATTAATGAGCTTTTCCTATAAAACAAATATTTTTGCTATTATATGCATTACGAAGTTTGATAATTTGTGTTTGTTTCAATTATATGCATGATCAAATACAAGTTTTGTTTGGAAAATAGATTGAAATGTCTGAATATGGTAGGATTAGTTATAGAGATATTTTTGCATTTTTACGACTTTAAACACAATAAAAATATTCGACTTTTAGCTTTTACTACTTCCTCGCCAATGGGTATAAACTTGAAAATATACCACGCCAACTCAAGAGCAACTCGACAATTATGACCCATGTTAAGATATAACCCTCTGCAGACGCCTCACAATGGGGTATAAACTTGACAACACGCCTTTCTCTGAATCTGATAACCGACAAATACGATCCCTATCAATGGAGATAAATCGACAAATACGACCCCTAATAAATTTAATATAAACTTACAATGATAGCTGAAGCAAGATAAGAATGACAAACGACAATTGTCAACGGGTTAGAAGAAGGATACTTTATTTGAGAAAATGCTTTGATAACCATGAAATGTAAAGATTTTAAACGACTACCAAAAGTGCTAGAATATTGACATTTTATTTAAAACAAATCTTTTGAGAACTATAAGCATATGTGTTTTAAAATATTTGTAGATTTTGATTATGATATGGAATTGTTTAAGAAACATGAAATATGATGAATATTAGTTTGAAATATATTTATATATATTATTTATTTATACTCAAGGATTTTATAAGATTTGTGAAGAAAAGAAAAATATGTTATATCTCAAATTTTGTAAATTTAAAATATTTGATCAATGAAAATGTATTAACATTTTTTATTAGGCTTTAGCTCACCTCTATTGTTGATACCTTTCAAGTGCCCAAACCTTGCGAAAGCATTTTAGGGTAGAAAATGATGGAAGAGAACTATTTTGAGTTGGCAGGCTGTTGAAAGATTCTAGGATTGTTGACTACTTAATGCTTTTGAGAATTAATGTTTAAAATCTTATTAGTTGATTTCAAAGAATCTAATGCTTTAAGATTATTAGTTTTGAAAAATTTTATCATGTTGGAAGACGTTGATTAAATGATATTTTGTTATACTTTGAAAAGTTTTATGCCTTTGGAAGATTTTGATTTTATGAAATTAATTTAAATTATTCTTGTGAGCAGGACAAACAAGATTCATAAACAAAAATTTTGAAAGTGTGGTTTAAAGGTGGGATTTTAGTGCCATATATGTGAATGAATAGTAATGCCCATAGTTCTGAGTTGACGTGTTACAACATATCTTTGTTAGTTAATTATGTTAACCGCAAAGAATTCCAAAGGAAGCTAGTGACAGTTATTCATTAATCATATATAATATCAGCTGTATATATGCAGATGTTACGGTGATTTTTGTTGGATATGAAAGGCACAAACTTTTCGAAGTCGAAACCGTACATATGTCTCATGCATGCTTGTAAAATCGTTAAACGACGTAAATACCATTTTTTGTGGTTTCTGTTTTTGTTTTCCGAAGCCAGTGGGCCTATTCTCTGATTCATGCTTTTTTAAAACTGTTGACAACTGCCAGTAAAACATAAAAACACCATTTAACTTCGTTTAAAACTATTATTTTTCTAAAATTTAGTTTTTGTATTTTCAAAAAGGTTTTTCAGAATAAAAAAACTAATAATCTGTTTTCTCTGTTTTCCTTATTTTTAAAAACAACATTTCCTTGTTCTCTTTATTTTTAAGAACAGAAAACAATTTTCGAAAATATGAATAAAAAGACGTCTCAATGTTTGTTTTTTTTGTGTTTTTCATAATTAAAAAAGGGAATCAATCACGTTTTCCTTGTTTTTAAACAAAAACGAATTTCGGAAATTTTTATTGACCAGGCAGTGTGGGTGCCGTGCCGTGCCGGCCTTCCGGTCGATGCCGCCGATGTTGGAATGGGTCTTGCCGCCCCGTGTCAGAGACAGCTGATGTTTTGTTTAGTCGGTTGTTGTGCAGATCCTGTTTTATCCGTGAACCTTACTTTCTGTTCCATACTTGTTTTTTTCGCCTTTTTTTTTTATAATGTTGAAGGTTTGTGATTCTCCTTTTTCATCCTTAAAGGATCTACCCACTTTATATAGGTACATGAATGAGTTTGTTGATACCTTTCATAATTTCATAAAATTGATTTTGTTCATACTTAAGGGATTGTTTTATATAAAATCACACGATAAAAAAAATTTGAATTCTTAGTAAATGTGTCTAAAACAATCATACACGTTAAAAATTGAATAAAACTTAATTTATAAATATATATATGGAGAAAAATTGAATATATAGTAAAGAAATTTGAAGATGGTTGATATGTAAAAATTATCAAAAGTTGTGTCATGAACTGATTGTTTTACGTTCGTGATCATAACAAAAGAACTTAATGAAGATATTAACATGTTAATAGATTTGAGTAAAATATGATGATAGTGTTTTATAAATGCATGTAGGTGGCTCATTCAAGTAGATCAATTCGATTAAGTTTGAGAAGCTTGTCATTGGTCTTATACTTGGCTATAAAAAAATGTTTTAATCAATTATGTACAAACTAGTCTGGAACTAGAACCGCTCTTATGTTAATCCAAAGTAAGAAAAAACAAATCAATATAAAGCTTTGATCTAGTAGTAGAGCTAGAAAATAAGTTAAAAGGGCAATAAATTTGGGAGACACTATAAAAATTTAAAAATAAAACAAAAATCAATTCAATAGTTTTAACATTAATAATACGATTTTCTTATAAACTAAAGAATGATATGGGTTCAAATATTTGTAAAAGTAGGTTTTTTCCCCCAAAAATTTATGGGGTAGCCATGTGATTCCTCCATAGTAAGAAGGTATATATTTTAAGAAAGACACCTTTCTTTTAATAAATCAGTTCACGTGTTTCCATCATTTGGAAGCATGCCTCATCACATGTCTAAAATTCATATTAAACGTTTGCATGTGAACGCAATTACAATAAGTAATGATCTTTTGACTTTTTTTCTTTTTTATACTTTCTACTCTTGAATTAATTTACTTATTTCTTCTTCATTTTTTGCTTCTTAAATCTTGGTATAACTGTTAACGAGTCTGAAACCTATATCAGTATTAAACCAAAAAACTTGTTTGTGAACAAACTGAATGGAATAGATGCAAACAGAACAGAAAATAAAAACAATTTAAAGCAATAAGATGTAACCTGTTTACAGAAACCAGGAGCAAAAGTTAGAAACTGATCAAGTCTTATGTTGGACACAATTTCCTTAAGACAATTTATTGCCCTCGCAGTGGTACTTCGAGTTAGGATAAAATGATCTCCTAACATGATGGAAAGCACTTCCAGTGGTTGGTTGTAGAACCAGAAGTTGTTCAGAATTTGCTCTCAGAAAGAAAGGAAGAGGAAGAATGAATGTTTCGATGATACTTAAATGCTTGGTTCTATATCCTATTTATAGACTTGCTCATGACTGCTCGGGTACAATTACGGCTTCGGGTTGCAGCCGTGTCCGCACGCACATACGCATCTCAGGAGAAGAAAGCGCCCATTCGCCAACTAGTACTTTCTGAAACAAATCCGCGTTTGACTCCCAATGGTAACCCACGCAAAACGACAAATAACGCTTCGCGCTTAAAACAAAAAAATTAAGGATATGTATACATCTCGAATCCGAGCCCAGTGCAGGGCGGGGCACAAACGACGCGCGCGCACGTGATGAACCAAGCATGAGCTAGGTCCCCCCTTCCTAATAAAACTGGGGAGGCCCTTTCGGGCCCAAACCCAACTACGTTGCAGGCGGTATATATATACCATTTAAAAGTCTGTTCCCATCCGATGTAGATACAAGCTTTTCACAAGTTTAAACCTTTGTTACCATTTTCAAGGGGTGATGTTCGAGACAATTTCTACTCACTCTTTAATTGTTTCTGGTAACTCAATATATAATCTTCATCTCTCATGGAGGAAAGAACACATTCCCATGTGGACCCATCGAAAAAATAGCTCGCAATACATTGTAATTTTTTTAGCTCAAAGATAGCGACTGATGTGCTCAAACCCATTTTTCCAACAACTTCACATGAATGAAATTGACTCGAAATTAATGCAAATGACATGCCGATTACTCAAGAGAGAGTTCGCTTGAAATTTTTCGTACGTATGCGCAGCTCGCTACTGAACCTTCCCCTTGTAAATGCTACGAGGTTACCGATTGATCGCTGAACATGATGTCTCAACTGCTCAATCATTTGTGTAAACCTAGACAATAGCATTCACATGTAATCTTTTCGACATACGCTGGTTCTCACGACAGTTCATTTCGCCCCTGAACAATTCCCTCGGTTTACGAGTGCTCCTGCAGAATCTAGCCTTATCATTCTCATAGAACCGACCCAATTCTCACTCACATAGGTGGCTTCTTATGGAAGGTATTTTGCTATACCCCACTTGTCTGTAACAAGATATAAGAATCATTAAAAGCATGGCTTACCCTATTCAATGTTGCAGACATCACTATTCTGATCATAGGAACGAGTAGGAGATTTGTTCTCCATAGTGATCTTTAATGAGTCACACAAAATTCGGTTGTCCCTTCGAACCTAGATCTTAGGATCTCCAATCAGCTAGATTGGGTTGCTATTATGGCGACTCTTCGCGTATGCTTTAAACCCATTCCCCCGATGATTTACTCTCTATTTGCTCTCGTCAAACCTTGGTTAATCTGATTCGCAATGTTCTCTTTGACCTTATGTATTCAATGGTCATAATACCATTATGTAGAAGTTGCCTTTACCAGATTATGTCTTCGATGAATGTGTCGAGACTCGGGTCATATATATATGACTCGTGCTCTACTAACTGTTGATTGACTGCTCTCAATGAATGCGCATATGTGTATGTAAGCTGCGGGTCACATTGGAATATCTTCAAGAAATGATGAAACCACTCGCTTCTTCACCAAATTATCTAACAAGAATAAACTCGTATTCCATCGTGGGTCTAGCAATGCACGCTTGTTTAGAAGATTTCCAAGATGATCGCTCCACCACCAAGTGTAACAATAGATAGCCACTTGTGACTTTGAGTCTTTGGTGCTCTGATATCCACCGCACAAGATCTTCAAGTATTGCCGATATTTCAGTGCTGGTAATCCACAGCCAGGTGTATTTCAAATACCTCAAAACTCTAACTATTGCCTTCCAATGGTCCCGACCGATTACTGTGTATCTACTCAATTTAATGGTCGTTGCGTCCGACGAGCAATAATTATGACATACATCGTCGCCAATCGCTTTGCGGCATATTCTTGTTATGATAAGCTTTTGCCATTATTTTTGGATAGATGTAGATTTACATCTATAGGTGTTCTCATTGGACTGCTATCATCCTGTTTAAATTTCTTGAGAATTTTCTCAATGTAATGTGATTGAGATAATATTAGTCCATTTGATGTTTTAGAGATCTTTATCCTAAGTATAACATCGGCAACACCTAAGTCTTTCATGTTAAACTTATTGTTGAACATTTTCTTAGTAGTTTTAATGATTTCATTATTGCTACCCATAATGAGTATATCGTCAACATAGAGACAAATAATGACAAACCCATGTTCGGTGTTCTTGACATATACACATTTGTCACACTCGTTGATTTTGAATCCATTTGTCACCATTACACTGTCAAATTTCTCATGCCACTGCATTGGTGCTTGCTTTAATCCATAAAGGGATTTAACAAGCCGACAAACTTTCTTTTCTTGACCTGGAACAATAAACCCTTCAAGTTGTTCCATGTAGATTTCTTCATCCAAGTCACCATTTAAGAAAGTCTTTACATCCATTTGATGTATCTCAAGATCAGGTATAGCCGCAATAGCTATTAACATTCGAATGGATGATATTCTTGTTACCAGAATAGGTATCAAAATAGTCAGCCTTCCTTTTGCTTGTAACTTTGATAACCGCTCCGTCTTATATTTATCAACAGATCCATCTGCTTTCATTTTCTTCTTGAATATCCATTTATATCCTAAAGGTTTTGAACCTGGTGAAAGATCCACTAGTTCCCACATATGATTTTGCAAGACGGATTCTACTTCATCGTTTATAGCCTTTTTCCAATATGGAGCTTCAGGGTTCGACATTGCTTCTTTAAAGCTTTGAGGCTCATCTTCTAACAAATACGTTAGAAAATCCGACCAAAGATTTGATGTTTTAGTTCTTCACGTGATCTAGGTTCATCATCATCTTGTCGGGTCTCGACTATCGCTCATTATAGTATCATGAGTTCTTTTACTTGAGTTCGACTCTTTTGTGGATTTGAAAGGAAATACATTTTCAAAGAAAGATGCATTCCTTGATTCGATAATAGTATCGGGCATGATATTGGAAAATTTCGGGATGATGAATCGTAAAATGATACGCACTACTATTATGTGCATATCTAATGAAAACACAATCAACTGTTTTTGGTCATATTTTAACCTTCTTAGGTATAGGTATTGCCACTTTAGCCACTGACCCACACCTTAAGTATTTGTAAAAAAGTCTTCGACCTTTCCACAACTCATAGGGGGATTTATTGGTTTTCTTTTGAGGTATTCGGTTGAGAATATAACTTGCGGAAAGAATTGCTTCCCCCCATAAATTTTGAGGTAGTCCAGAACTTAATAATAATGCATTCATCATTTCTTTTAAAGTTCTATTCTTACGTTCAACAACCCCATTTTGTTTGGTGTATTATACCATGTTGTGAACAAAAATCACCAAAATGTGCTTCATATTCACCACCTCTATCGCTTCTTATCACCTTGATTTTTCTATCAAGTTGGTTCTCCACCTCATTCTTGAAATGTTGAAACATTTCCAATGCCTCATCTTTACTTCTCAATAGGTAAACATAAAAGTATCTTGTGCAATCATCAATTAATGTAAGAAAAAATTTCTTACCACCTCTCGTTTGAATAAATTTCATATCACAGATATCTGAATGTATTAATTCTAGAGGTTCACTACTTCTTTCAATGATTTGAAAGAAGTCTTTAGTAAGTTTAGATTCCACATAAATCTCATATTTATGATTTGGATCTATTTTAAATTTAGGCAAACATTCCATATTAATTAATCTGCGCAATGTATCATAATTAACATGTCACAGTCCAGCATGCCACACATTTGAAGATTCAAGCATATAAGCAGAAGACGTGTTCTTATTATTAATATTCTTAATGGGAGGTACAATAGTCATTACATTCATTTTGAAGAGCCCATTGCTCATGTACCCCTTCCCAACATACATCCCATTTTTGAAATTTATGGTAAAAAACTAGGGTATTCAAATATAGTAAAATTATCAAGTTGAAATTTCGCTGAAACATGCAACCAAACAAAGAATAAGTAAATGTGAAATAGTTATATAGAAAAGCGTTACACTGAAAAGATAGCAGACATGAAAGTGTTACACGCACGTTTCTCGATATATGCAAACTAGATACTAACCCGATTGTAGAACAGGAATTGTGATAGAACTTTAGGTAGATCAAGTCTAGTGTTTGACACTATGTCCTTACATTGCATTTCGCCCCACTCTTGGTGCGCATGGAGACCGAGCGCTCGCTCCAGATACAATGATCTTCACACGGATAGAAGTAGCACTCCAATCTATCCGTTTAGCGAACCAAACTTGTGTTGTGTACTCTCCAAATGTACTGCCTTAAATGTCGAAAAATAATGCACTAAAGGTTGTCTTAAGCAATCAAGCATCGAATGAAATGACTAAAATTCGTTTGTTTGTTATTTTAGAATGACAATGAACCTGAGTATTTATAGACCTCTTGGTGACTTTCCGGACAGTCACCATCCTAAAGACACAACTCAAAATGAAAAGACACAACTCAAACTGAAAGTCAAAACAACACCTTTTCATGAACGGACACAACTTAAACTGAAAGTCCAAACAACACCTTTTCAAGAGGGTCACTTGGGAGCTTATTTTCTCATTCATTTTTTACTCGATTTGAGCAAATGAATATACCACATTATTCTCCTCACTGTGTAGAATATGAACCCACGAAATATTGTTCAGAATAACAATCGGGTCCCACTTTAATTTAGGCTCAAAGTTAACCAACAACTCAGAAAAGAAACTGTTTTGGTCCAACAATCCCCCACATGAATGGAAAATTAGCTGTTAGTATGCAAATGATAATGCTAACACACTATAGAGAGTACATCTTTGGAAAGATCGTGCATCGAGATAGGTAGCTTTTGGCCTTGAACCTTCCTTAGTGAAAGCCCATCGAACATATCAGCAAAATAGTGAATGTGATGTCTTGAACTATTTAGCTGTTTGATAAATCAGATCGAATATACTTCACACAGTCTCTTTCCTAACACAATTGGTTCTCATGATTGTGTTCATTTTGGCCCTGAACAACTCTTGGTTTTCATGAGTGCTTTATAATTCCACTCTTTATAAATTCTCACGTATAAATTTCCTTCACACCCATATAAGTGACTTCTATTAGAAATATCTTGCAATATCCCACTTGGATTTTCCAAGTTATAAGAATCATTAAAAACATAGCTTATCCTAATAAACTCTATAGGCAACACTAGTTTATCATAGGAATAGGTAGGAGAGATTATCTCCTTAGTGCTTCTTTTGAATCATGCATAATTCGGTCATTCCTTCAACTCAGATCTCAGGATCTCCATCAACTAGGTCAGTTGCTATTAAGGTGATTTTTTTGTCATAGGCTTTAATCCCATTCCCCTCGATGTGCAATATACTTGCTCCCTCGTCAAACCTTTGGTAAGAGGATTTGCTAGATTATCCTTTGACTTTATATAATCAATAGAAATAATCCCATTTGAGAGCAATTGCCTAACGGTATTATGTCTACGACGTATATGTCTAGACTTACCGTTATACATGTCATTATGTGCCCTACCAATTGCAGATTGGCTATCACAATGTATACAAATTGCTGGCACAGGTTTGGGCCATATTGGAATATCCTCTAGAAATTGACAAAGCCACTCTGCTTCCTCTCCCTCTTTATCTAAAGCAATAAATTCAGATTCCATTGTGGATCTGCAATACACGCCGCTTGAGGATTTCCAAGATACGCATGCTCACTATGTAAAACATAACCACTTGTAGATTTTGTATCCTTCATATCAGATATCCAGTTTGCATCACTATACCCTTCTAGTACTGCTGGATATCTTGTATAATGCAATCCATAATTCTGGGTATATCTTAGGTACCTAAGAACCTTAATAATTGTCTTCCAATGGTCTACTCCCGGATTACTCGTATATCTACTCAGTTTACTAACGGAGTATGCTATATCTGGTCTAGTGCAATTCATGACATACATTAGACTTCCAATAATACGAGAATATTCCAATTGCAATATGCTTTGACCAATATTTTTAGACAAATGAACATTTATATCAACTGGTGTTCTAGCAATGTTGCTTTCATCTTTGTCCAACTTGTCAAGTAATTTCTCAATAAAATGTGATTGAGATAATATAAGTCCAATTCGATGTCTAGAAATTTTAATTCTGAAGACATCCGCAACACCCAAATCCTTCATGTTAAATTTATTTAAAACAACATTTTTGTAGAAGTTGTAATAATATAATTATTACACCAAAATAAGCATATCATCCACATATGTGCAAACAATGACATATCCATTATTTGTGTGTTTAACATAGACACATTTATCACATCTATTAATTGTGAAACCATTTGACATACCTTGTCAAATTTCTCATGCCATTGTTTTCGTGCTTACGAACTACAAAGTGATTTAACAAGTCTACATACTTTCTTCTCTTGTCCTAGAGAAATAAACCCTTCGGGTTGGTCCATATAAATTTCCTCATTTAAGTCACCATTTAAGAAAGCTGTTTTCACATCCATTTGGTGTATCTCAAGATTATGCAATGCTGTAATAGCTATGAGCATACGAATAGATGTTATTCTCGTGATAGGAGAATATGTATCAAAGTAATCAAGACCTTCTTTTTGTTTATAGCATATTGCTACAAGTCTAGCCTTATACTTATCAATTGATGCATAAGTTTTCATTTTCTTCTTGAAAATCCATTTACACCCCAATGGTTTACTCCCTGGAGGAAGATCAACCAACTCCCAGGTGTGATTTTGCATGATGGATTCAATTTCACTATTTACAGCTTCTTTCCACATAGGTGTGTTTTAGGAGGATATTGCTCATCAAGCTTTAAGGCTCCTCGCTTTCTAACAAATATGTTAGAAAGGTCTCACCTCAAAGGACTGGGAAGTCCCGTCTTTACTCGCGCTTCAAGTGCCTCTTCACTTTCATCATTTATAGACTCATGGTCTATATCACTAGTCTCAGTATCATGAGTTCTTTTAAGAAAACTCACATCACATGCATTTTTACTAGGAAATATATTTTCAAAGAATGATGCATTTCTTGACTCAATTATTATATTGACATGTATATAAGGAATATCATATTTATGCACTAGAAAACGATATGCACTTATTGCATAACCAATAAATATACAATCAATAGTCTTAGGTCCTATTTTAATCCTTTTGGGAATAGGAACCATCACCTTAGCCAAACACCCCCACACCTTAAATATTCGTAGGGAAGGACTTCCTAATCTTTCCATAACTATACTTCTGTATTTGTCTAACTTCTCAGGTAATCTATTTAAAATATAATTTGTTGAAAGCAAAGCTTCCCCCCACAAGTTCTGAGGTAATCCTGAACTAATCAACATGACATTCATTATCTCTTTTAATGTTCTATTTTTACGTTCAACAATTCCATTTTGCTGAGGTGTATAAGGCGTAGAAGTTTGGTGAATAATACCATGTTCTTGACAGAACCGATCGAACGGTGCGTCATATTCATCACCTCGATCACTTTTTTATTGCCTTAATCATTCTACCAAGTTGATTCTCAACCTCATTCTTATAATGCATAAATTTTTCCAATGTTTCATCTTTACTCCTTAGCAAATATACATAGCAATATCTTGTGCATTCATCAATAAAAATCACAAAGTATTTCTTTCCACCTCTAGTTTGAACATATTTCAAATCACATGTATCACTATGAATTAACTCTAGAGGTTCAATACTTCTTTCAATATTATGAAATGATGCTCTAGTTAATTTTGATTCAACACATATCTCACATTTATGATTTGCATCGATTTTAAATTTAGGCAACAATTCTAAATTCATTAATTTATGCAAAGTATCAAAATTAACATAAGTCTCTAATTCCACCATGTCATATATTAGAGGACTCCAAGCATTTAAGCAAAAATGTGTTCTATTATTAAAATCGACAATAGTCACATTCATCTTAAAAGCCCATCGCTTCATATATCCCTTGCCTACATAACTTCCACTCTTAGTGAAAGTACAAATTTGTTCGACTCAAACCATCCCAAAACCACTTACCAACAACCATCCGCATATCAAGATAAAACCTCGAAAATTCAATTTTTCTGGGTAAGGGTAAAACGGTAATGTCGGTTGAAACCGGAAATTCTTTAGATCTCGATGATGAAACGGATTTCGCGCCGTTAAATTCGCTTTCTCGCTGAATAGCGACCTGCAGTTTCATCGAATTCTCGAGACAATCGAATATTTTACTTAATTTCGGGTGATAAAACCGTCACTGACTCAGTGGACTCAGATTTTCACGAAAAATCTCTAAGTCGAAAATGGCTTGAGTTAAAGTTCACGAAGCCAATTGAACTGAAAAGAAATAAAATTTTTCGGGACAGAAACGAACCCGAACGAGACAATATAAGTTATGTATCCAGATAATAATAATAATAATAATAATAATAATAATAATATAATATTAATAATAAAAAGGAAAAAATTGAATCAAAAGGGGCGGAGAGGAGAGAGGGAGTCGGGAGAGGGAGAATATGATTTTTAGTTTTTTTTTTCTCTTTGCTTCTTTCTCAGATCTACGAAAAATCTGACCGTTGTGTTTTCACGGATCAAGGCAAAAGTTGATCGACGCGACGAGAGCTACGTGGTGGACACTCAAAAAAGTTGGAGTTTCACAAACTCCGTGGAGGTAGGGGTTTTATCCTACTTGAAGTTACACTTCATAAGTGTTTTGTAATGTTTATGTTTGCTCGAGGCCTCAACGCAGCCGCTTGATCGGTCCCAAAACTTGGGATCGAATTGTTGGAATTTTTGGAGAATTTTTGGAGCCCATTTGGGGAGTCCGTGACTGTGTAGGGACTGTTTGGGGTGTTTGTTTCATAATTTATTGAAATATTTTTGAAATGAATGGCTTGAGTCACAGGGAATTAATAGGTTAATGCATAAGCTTGATGTGTTAACATGATGTCACAATTATATGGAATATAATTGTGTGTGTAGGCCATTGGAGATGAGATTGTGAATTGCTCAAATGAGCTAATTTGGGTGATGTTTGATGAATATTGAATAGCTCAAGTGAGCTAGCTCGGGGTGATGGTCAGATCCATGTTAAATTACATGTGGTGTGAATGTAATTTGTGAATATATGCATAATTGATATATTGTATAAAAATGATTGAAATGACATAATGCATTTCATATGCACTGGGTAACCTAGAATTTAGGTATGAGTGTATGACATGAATTTTCTGAAAAACGAACATGGCTGGCGTAAAGGAATTTCACACACAGATGATTTTCCCGAGAATCGGGTCAGGGAGATGGACAATGTGATCATTTCTGATGAGGACTATGACTGCTTAAATTCACCAACCACTCGCCTATGTTAGCCCCATATTTTTACCGACATCGTTTAGTGTATTTTCAAGAACAACAAGTTTTGTTTTGAAAATGATATTTTTCATACGGCTAAAAAGCGCGAAAGGGAGTCAAGCAGGACTCAGACATGGAATCCGCATTTAGACATTCAAGTAGGATCACGTATTTACTTGAGCCACACATGAATCGGGAAAGACGTATACGCATCTCAGTGGAGAGTAACCCATTTAGGGTGATTTCACCATCGGGCGATAAACAATTCCGTCGAGGGAACATTTTTTCGTGCAATGTGGATGTTCAAGAAGACTCCGCTCTTCTTAGAGACCGATTACGAAAGTCAAGCAGGCTTTGATGTTTTGATAATATGTATTAATTATAGATTTTAATATGTATTTCAGATAAGAGAAATGTTATAACTTTAAACGATGTAATATATTTGGTCAGATATAGATTTTGGTGGAGTTGAACTATTGGAATATAGTCAAGTATATTTGATGAGTGTTGACGCAGGCCCAAGTGGCCATTTTTATCAGGCCCGTGGATACGAGACGTATAGATTTTCCACAGTCGACGGTACAACGTACCTCTAGCTTTGAGCCGCGCCTGGCACGCAGCCAAGGTAAACGATTACCCGGGGAGCCTGGGCGTAGTTATAAGTGTAAATTCCGATACAAGCGTCGCAGCTGTATCGTGAGCCTAGGTTTATAAATACCTGTGAGCTTAGTGTTGATAAGTTAGGTATACTTAATTACCTAAGGTTCGGGAGGGACATAAAGCCAGCTATCAAGTATTATGGGTGAAATTGATACAAAGATCATAGCTTGGTATCGGGGTTTAGTACACGTATCACCTAGGGAGTTCATGGACTCAAGCCAGACCACCGCATGCGCTGGTGTGTTTCGTGTTGTGTCTGATATGTGTTCCATGTCTGCGGATTGTGTGATTTAAGGTGGGTTATTGGGTACGGGAAAATGATATGCATGACAATGTATATAGGAAGAAGTGGAATGCTAAAGGTTAGGAACTATAACCTTTAGGGGTTCGAAAATGAAATGAACCTCGAAAAGTGTTGAATTTTATTGAAATAAATAAAAGGAGTGGTCGCGCGAAGACCACTTAGGCGATGAACTGGTCAGTTCATGGTTGTTAAGTCTATTAGTAATTGGCATGTGCATTAACTGAAATGAGATTAAATAAAGTTTGTTGTCATATGACATGTGTAGATGGCAAGTCGAGGCCGAGGACGTAGAGGTCGTCCACGAGGTGCTAGCCAAGCACCACCGCATTTGACCGAAGAAATTGGCGAGGTCAGCTGGGTCAGAAGTTGCCACATCAGATAAAGCAGCACTGGGTAGTCGTGGAGGTCCGAGTAACTCCTGTGTTCGATTTAAGTCACACTACCCTTCGACGCTTATAGGAGGGATCCGATGGTGGTAGACCATTGGTTCCGGCAGACAGAATGTAGTGCAGGTTATAGATACCCCGATGCAGCCTAAGATCAGCAACAGAAACTCCGCCTGTAGGTGAGTCCCAAGTGTGGTGGGACTGGGTTAAGACCTCTAGGGATTTAGAGGCAATGACTTGGGTAGAGATCCATGGGCTCTTTATGAGCAAGTATTTTCCGACCACTACTAGACATGCAAAGGCCTTAGAGTTCCTAGAGATGAGGCAGGGAATGGTGACAGTGATGGAGTACTGATGAGTCCAAAAACTCATTAGATTTTTAATCCATTTTTCTAAGTTTATAATGAGAATAATGATGAATTGTTTGCAGAAAACTGATAATTGAATCAAATTCCAATTTGCAAGAAAATACAGCAGAAAATCAAATTTTAGCAAAAATCATAAGAAATCACCGCAGTTGTAATTGAAGTCAAAACCGGAACTTAAGTCGCGACAAGAAGTGCAGTTTTCAGCAATTCCAAGTCACGACCTCAACAAATTTGGCTTAAGAAGAACCAAGAGTGCATTGCGAAGTCAGACCGAAGAAGGAAGTTGAGACAAAATATTATGACTTGGTCGGTGAATAAAAGAAGCAAATAAATGAAGGTTCATGTCGAGACATCATTGCGACGCCGCGGACACCAAACGGAGATAAAATGAAGTCAGATACCAATTACGCGAGGTCGCGACAAGGAGCTGACTACAAAGCCACAAGAACAACCTTCTCAAAGTGAAGGAAGTCGCAACTAATTTTGAAAGAAAGGACTTGATGTCGCAACCTTGACAGTAATGAAGAATAACACCAAGGTCGCAAATAAACTCCGCATCGTAATTTACCAAGAATTAATGAAGAAGCAAAGACATGATGTCGCGACACCACTTCGAGGTCGCGATAGAATTGAAAGCTTAGCAGTAGACATGGAGGTCGTGACACTGAATAGAAGTTGCGATAAAAGATTTTCGTGAGAGATCAACATAGAGGTCGCGACGCTTAAAACAGATAGACATCAAACACGAGCTGTAAGATGTCGCGACATCAGTCAGTGGTCGCGACATCAGCTGCAAAATATCATGGTTGCGACATCAGTCAGTGGTCGCGACATCAACTGCAAGGTATCAAGGTCGCAACATCAGTTAGTGGTCGCATATCACATAAGGAATCATGGTTGCGAATTTCCTTCTCGCGAAGTTCACACTATCACCGCAAAGAATGGAGGTCGCGACATCATTCAGCTGTCGCGACATCATATCCAAGAGATGTTGAAGACAAGTCACGACAAAAGAAAAGCTTCCACGACATCAAAAGAGCTCACAATACAGAAAGGTGAAGTCGCGACATCATTCAGTGGTCGCGACATCACTTACAAGGAAAGAAGGTCGCGACGTCATTTAGCGGTCACGACATCAGATCCAAAGGGGTGTTAAATGCAAGTCGCTACCAGATAAAAGCTTTGCGCGATAGATCGCATCGGTGAAAACGGTCGCGACGTATGATTGAAGTCGCGACCTCAAAAGAGATCACAATGCAGAAAGGTGAAGTCACGACGTATGATTGAAGTCGCGACATCAAAATAGCTCATAAGCAGAACAGTGAAGTCGCGACGTGAAAGAGAGGTCGCGACATCAAGTCAAGGTCGCGACACACAAACGGAGTCGATACGAACAAACAAATGGGCTGCTTATTTTGAAATCCACAAACAGGTGCATCGGTTAGGCCCAACTTCCAAACCCTATAAATACGCTAGCTGTTACTAAAGGAAAGCGTACTTCAAGTGCTTTAAAGAGAAGTCCTGCAGCCGAAGGCTCAGGTAGTTTAATTTTCTTTCTTTTTCTTTGTTTTGCTGTTATTTTTAGATTAGATTAGAGTAGATTGTTATTTCATTTGAATTTGATCCGGATGTTAGTTGCTGAAGTTGAAGCCGAATGCACGTTATTTCTTCAAATTACTACCGGTTCGCTTGAAGTCCAAACAAATTTTGGAATTCGAATCTCCGCCGATTTACAAAGGGTTCTTTTGATCAGAGCCACCTAGTGTAATAAAGTAATTTAGAAACCTAGCTTCCGTTGAAATTACTCTGTTGTTAGAATTTATCTTTTCTGCAAAAATTTATCGTAGCTCCATCAACTTCGCCGAATCGCCTTGCCGGGGTTTTGCTTATCGCTGTATCCGATCCAACATAGCCCTATACTCTGTAATAGATTGTTTCATGCTCGATTTCAGGAGGCCCTCCGAAAGGACACAAAAGAAGGCATTCCCCCGAGAAAGTATTGAACAATATCTCAAGGGTATGCGAACCTAATATTAGGGATCTAATGGGCTTTAGAATTATAATCGATAAATCTTCTTCTCACGGAAACCGAGAATGAGTCAATGGGGACTTATCAATTAAAATGAGCAGAGTTTCGATTCGAACAAAAGAAGTTCAATCTCCGCGCGATCTAATCAAGGAAAGAATAAACTGTTCCAATTTTGATAGATGAGAAACCAAGATAGTGTAAAACCCATGCTTTGCCTATGTCTTAGAGTTTCAAGGTTTACAAATTCAATTCTTAAGGACCGTTTTGGAATGGGTAAGTCAGGTGATCACGTCAAAGAATGGGAAATATCGCGAAAGGGCATGAGATGCCCCCGCAAGGTATCCCGGGTGGTGCAATTGTTTGATGTAAGGGGGGAATATTTTATGGGGCCTTTTCCGCTTATTTGGAAATATATACATGCCCTAGCTGTGGATTATGTATCAAACGGGTAGAAGCAAAGAAATTGGGTTCTAAGAATGATGCTAATACAAGCCAGGGGTTTTTACAAAGAAATATTCTTAGCATTTGAACACCCGTAACTATAATTATGACGGAGGAAGCCATTTTGCAAATAAGGTGCTTGACAAACTCATGAGCGCATATAAGATCAACACATTATGAGCCGCTTATCATCCTCAACAACGGGCAAGTCGAAATTTCCAATGTGAGAAATAAAGAAAAATTCGAAAAGACCGTGAGTTCTGGGGTGAGGAAATATTGGTCTTTGAAGCTTGATGATGCATTATGGGCATACAGGACTGCTTTAAACTCCCATTGAATGTCCCCATACGTATTTTGTCTTTGGAAAACCATGTCACCTCCCTCTTGAACTGAATACAAAGCCATGTGGGCCATCAAATAACTTCGATTTCAAGATTGCAGCGAAGAGAGACTTCTCCAACCGAATGAACTGAAGAACTGAGAAACGGGGCTTTTCTGCGACAATGCTAGAATGAATATACAAGGACAAGACAAAGAAATGGCATGATCAAAGGATTCTAAGGAAAGAGTTCGCAGCGGGGGATCAGTTCGCTGCTTAACTCGTGATTAAGATTATTTCCGTGGAAGCGAAATCAAAATGGAGTGGACCATATAAGTGGTGTCAAGTACTATCTGGGAGCAAGAACACTCGTGACCGACGGGAAGAATTCAAAAGTTAACGGGCAAAGATCAAACACTATCTCACAGTGGGAGAAAGAAAAGGAAGAACTTAAATGTGAATCGAAGAGAGAAAGCTTAAAACAGCTAGTCCAGCTAAGGACTCAAAATGGAGCAGCTCATGGGAGGCAACCCATATGGATTTTTTTAGTTTCTTTAAATAGACTTCGAATTTTTTTATATAGTATTACGCGTTTTTGAAATTTTTTTAGTTCTAGTCATGATTGCTAGAAATCATAGGTTAGTACTGTGATGAATTTAATCCTGAATTGCCGCAATATGCGCATGAAGAATCAAATGGCTCAAGCGAAGGAACAAACTCAGATTACTCCAAAGATTTCACAGACGTAACAACCGAAAGGGGAGTACTTTTCTCCCTACATAGATTCTCAGGAAATCGAATAGAATACATTAATCACAGGTGAGAATGATTAAATGGATGCTAAGAATGTGCAAATTAATAAGGAGTGAAAAGCTGTCTGATCATCAAATTTAGGGCAAGTGCAGACTAAGTCGCGACCAGAGATTGATGTCGCGACAGAAGTTGAGGTCGCAACTTAGTCAAGATCAAGGAAGAACAGCGGTACGTGTCGCTTAATCGTATTTTATGTCGCGATTAAATAGGGAGGTCGCGACATAAATTGAGGTCGCGACAAGAACCATTCCTCAAAAGAGTGGTGAGGGTCGCGACAACTCAATTATGTCCTCAACATCACTGATGTGTTATGTACCGATGACAACTCGTTTGACGTTAACTTATGTCGCGACAAACAAGCATCAAGTCGCGACATAAGAGACAAGTACGCCACCGGGCGCTTTAATCGGCGGTTCTAAATTTAATGACAGCACACAATCGCAGTATGAAATTAAAGTCGTGACAAGCACAAATAAATGAAGTAATAAAGAGCCCACAATAATAATTGAATTGCAACTATTGAGAAACTCCCTCCACTACCATCTCCTTCCTTGAAGCAAACACAACCATTCATCTTCGCATATTCTCTGGTTCTCTATTCTTGCAAACCCTAAATCCGAATCTCTTCCTAAAAACCTTCCGATTTCTCTAATGGCCGAACCTTCAACCCTCATCCCAAACCTGAGCGAAATCATGGAGGAGTATACCCAGACCGAAGGGGAAGTTCATCTGGAATCGAAGTGGATGAAATTGTGCCGTTTAACAACCAGAAGTTCAACCAGCTACAAGGCAACAGAGGAAAAAGGGAAAAGAAAAGCAAATATAGTGTGAGGAAGACGAGTTCGTCTCGTATAGCTTTCACCGAAAGCACTATGTCGGGAAAGGGGTTCGTAGAGAAATAGCTTCAACCAACTCCATCTCTCCTTTCAAGGAATCACAGAGCAAAGAGCTGTGGGACTCCCCGCAAACATAAAAACTGGATACGCAGCAGCCGGGCCCGAGAATTTTACTCCAACTGGTCGGGAAGGAAGGAGAACTCGTTTATGTCAGAGGAGTTTGGGTGTCTTATGGAGCAAAGACTATTAATGAGACGTATGGAATGGAAGGTCAAAAGAACGGATCAAAATTCAAGAAGCTTATGAACAACCCTAACCGTGAGAAGATTGCGAGAAAATTAACAGACGATAAAGGGCAGTGGAAGAAAGGGAAAGGAGAGCAAAAGACCCCCGAAGTGTGGAGATTTGGATGTATAGCTAAAGGTGTGGTTTTACTTCCTAGCATCTGTTATGGTCCCTACCAAGCACGTCTGCACAGTAAGAGAGCAAGAAGCAATCCTTCTCTATGCCATACTGAAGGGGTACAAGATTGATGCTGGAACAGTTATTGAAAATTCTATAATGAGGTACCATGAAGCGGAACAAAGAGGTTTGATCCTCACCCAGCCAACCATCACAAGGCATGATAGTGGTCGAAAGTGGCGGAACTTGGGGAAGAAGAAGAGTGCCCAAAGATTTCACCTACCCACCCGACGGAGTAAGTGTGGCCAAAGAATCAAAAGAAAAAGGGGGTCATAGTAGAAACAGATTCAAGGGATGAAAATGAAAATGCAATACAGGAAGAAGACACACTTCTGGTGGCAGAGCAAGAAGAAGAAAATCTAGAAGCACATCAAGAAGGAAATACTTTTTATGTTTCCGTAGGATGTAGAAAGCAAGAAGATAGAAGCCCAATAGATTTCAACCCCACTGTCACTTCCCTTTAAGGAACAAGATTTCCCGTAGAACCCGGAGAAAGCTCAAGGGGAGCCCAGGGCAATAATCAAATAATGGAAATGCTCAGTTCAATTCAGAAGAGTATGGAAAGAAGAGAAGAGCAATGGAACCTCCAGCAAAAGTTTAGAGAAGAGGTTTATGAAAAAGAATTGAAGAGAAGGGATCAACATTGGGAAGAAGAGATGAACAGAAGAGAAGAAGTACATGAAGCTGAGATGAAAAGAAGAGATCAACAATGGAGATGAGCAGAAGGGAAGAGCGCATGAAAAGATCCTGAGCAAACAAAGAGGAAAATTTAAGAAGAAAATGGATGTAATGCAGATCAAGATCTACTCGAAGAAGTTAAAGCTAAGCTTCATGAATCATTCTACAACAATCAGTATGATCAGGTGATTAGTGCCCAAAAGTGCAATTTTGAACCCTATATTAGATAGGTTTTGAGTGCTTTTACGCATTAATCTATGTCATTTTATGTGCCCAATTGAAGTGTGTTCAAGTCTTCTTTAGTACCACTTATGATATTTGGGAGGGTATTTTGGTTGTTTCTCATAGGCAGTCACAAGACTGAGTCCAATCTCGAGTCAAATGATGAATCATGAAGTGTGATCCAATGTTCACCATTATCAACCAAATTTCAAGAATCAATGAGAAAACAAAGGCAAAGTGAAGAAAATTCGATGCGCTGGAAGGCCAAGGAGGCAAGAGCAGAACCCGAATTTTCAGCAAATCTCCGCGAAGGGCCCTCGCTAAACTTCGCGAAGGGCTCCCGCAGGTTTAGCGAAATATTTCGCAAGTTCAGCGAAAATGAAAAATTTCGCTAGATGACACCTGCCGCTAGGCACTCGCTTTTAGCTTAAAATACATGATTTCGCGATTACTACAATTCGCTGTTAATGAAATTTCGCTTAGTTAGCGAAATTACACCCGGCTTTAGCGAAATTTCCTATTTTCGCGATAACTATGATTTCGCTAGTTAGCGAAATTTTTCACTTAGCGAAATTTAATGCCTCATTATGTTTTGTACTAATGCCAAACCGACTCCAAACTTGGTGTATTACTCTATTGTCCTTTAACTTAGCCAAGTTGATAGGTTTTTGGTATTTTCATGTATCGAGGGCCTATATAAACCCCTCTTGTTTTGTAACCCTAAGCAACAATTGTGGAGAGTACATTTTAGAGTTTTCATTTTTGTAAATAAAGTCTTATATTTCTAATTAGGTTTTGCTTTCTTTTTTCTTCTCTCCTCTTTCTCTCCCTTTCTACTTCGCCAAACACCCCTCTTGAGGACGACAACTCAAGAGATGTTTCGCTGCCTCCTTTGAAGATAAGGAAGCTAGCTAATGTGGGCATATGCATGTTGTCCTCTTGTACAGGTGCTACAGGTATTGTATTTATGACCCCTTATCTTCTCAAAATAGGTTGCATAACATTGAATGTCATTAATTTGGCCAATACTCCATGCTTTGGTGATCCAAGGCATATTCAATGAGAGGTAATCATGGATTCTTTAGATGGTCTTACGAGCCTCTAAATGATATTTATATGTTAGGTTTCTCAAATTAAGCTGCATAGCATTTAATGTTATTGATTTGGCCAATACTCTCCATGCTCAGATACGTTGCATACTTATCGCATGCACTGTGGTTCATTAGGATGGTCTTACGAGCCTTTGAGATGATATTAAATGTTAGGGTTTTAAACAGTAAAGGGGCCATAACTGCATGTTACCTGTATTGACTCAAATATGAGTTGTTTCAAGGGTGAGGTTTGCTAGTTAAACATAGATCCGGTTATGCCATGGACTATAGGTTGCATGTCATAACGAGGATAAAACCCGAGACACTTGTCGCCTCTAATCCTGCCAAGTTAGGTGACCTAATTCTTCAAAGTTAACTTTTCACCTTTAACTTCGCTTACAATTATCAAGCCAAACTAATTTAATCGTTTTGAAACACAAATCCAAAAAGTCCAAATAGAAAGCCTTACCTTCTCGCACTTATGCAAATCATTTCTAGGATGAAAAACCCATCCCCTCGTGTTCAACCTCTAGGACTAATTATATACTGCAAGAGTTTGACTACTCAAGTAAAGGTGAGGAACTCAGGGTGTATATAAATTTTGTTGATTTTATCTCAGCCTACTGTGGCACAAATCATTGTGACTCTCAACTCTTAAAACTCATAAAGGAAAGGGATTCAGATCAAGAAGCCAAGACTAAGGAGCAGATCAAGGGATTCAAGTTCCTATACATGTCAATGTTCAAGGATTTCGAGAAAAGGATGAAGGACGAGATCAAGAGCTTCACGACAAAGATGCTCTTCGTAAGAAGAAACGGGCTGAAAATTTGGATTTGATTAATAACAATCTTTCCAAATTTTTAGAAGTCATGACTGAAATGGAACGCACAATGAAAACACTGGGCACGAGACAAGATGATCTGAATAAAAAGGTTGATCTCACAAATGAATTGATCCTGAAGAATGTGATCGAAGGGAGAGTGACAAGAAGAAGAAGAGAGTGGAAATGAAATTCCCCAAATTCAATCCTAATTTTGCTACCCTTGATCTGGATCCTCCCAACATTTTTGCTCAACCCTCAAAAAGAAAAAAAATAGACCTTCCCATTGATTTATCCTTCTTTTCCCCTCTTCCTGATTGTTGTTCTCAATTGTTGCATCACATCATGAATAAAACAAGAAAATTTGTGAAAAAGGAAATGTTTGCTTGTTTGCAGTTAGATTTTATTGTTATTTTATTGCTTGCTTGAACTAGTTGAAGTAGTTTCGAATAAATAAACTTGAACACAAATAATTGCAAAATCGTGGCATGAATAAAGAAACTCGAATTGGGGGAGTATTTGACTGCTCGTTTAAATTCACTTTAGTCAAGAAATTGAAAATCGTTATTGGCTGATGAACAAAATACTCGTTAAAATAATGTAAGTAGACAAAGTGAATATACAAGTCTTGAAGAAATAATACACATCGGTCAACAAAACTTATGAAACTTTTGACAGAATTAGAACATCTTTCTCGGGAATTCAAAGATTTAGAGTCCAATAAACCCTGTAACTTCTGTTTGATTATTGATTGAGGCGAAATTCCAGGTGAAAACAGCCAACAAGAAATGATAGAGGCCATCCTCGCGCCTGAGCCTTTTAAGCCTACCTCAAAATATGCCACACAGCCTCTCAGTTCCCGATCTGAGCCAAATGCTCCTATTCTCCTCAACAAACAGCAAATTTGAAACGCAAATTCCATTCCTCGCAATAAACCCGCAAGAAAGAACCCAAATTATCCAGCTTCTAGTTCGTAGCTTAGTATGCTGAAGAAATGCTTGGGGGAATATTCCCAAATTTTGACAGTTAAGGTTGAAAAAGCAAAGAAGCAAGCTAGTGAAATAAGGAATAAGTTTTGTCTTGTGGCCTATTTCTGAACAATTACTCGTAGGGTGTTTTAACACCTAGCACCCTAATGCCAACCGTAATGGGAGTTGTAGCCCAAAGTTCTCTATGAGTAATAGAAAGCCTAAGAAGACAAAACATTGCACTATTCCAAATCGTAGAGAAATAAAGGCAAAGGAGTTAAAGAACAAAGGAATCTGCCTGAATCAAGTACATATGGAAGTTGAGATTCCATAAAAAGAATTCAAAAAAAAAGGAATCAGGCTAAGATTAAGTAGAATCAGAAAGGAACAAAGAAGAAAAAGGAAGAAAGTTGGAGGCAACAATGTAGAGACAAGATGGAAACTGGGTAATTTACAACCTAAAATTTTCCATTATCTACCCAATTACCTAGTTTTTCAACATTACAAGCTCAAAGACCTCATTGATTTTGAAGGTTGAATTTACCTACATTAGCGGAGATCAATATGAAAACAAGCATCCGGGACTTTGATAAACAATCTAAGAAAACTCCTTAAGATTAACTAAATTCAACATGAAGTTGAAAAGGATTGATGACTCGCACACACAATAATGTAACAAGACTTGTTAAATAAACCTGCTTAAATACATTAGTTTATCAAGAAATTTTGTAATGTATACACCATGCCTGTTTCGCATCAAAAACTGGAATTTGAAATAATAGTGATATCTCTTAATTCCGTGATCGAAGAGGGAATGAGAAAGAATTTGGAATAAATCAGAAAATGTCCTTAAAATTTTCTAAGCTTATTTGTTCGAGGACAAACAATTTTTCTTTTCTTTGCTCGGGGACAAAGAAAATTTTAAAAGCGTGACTTGATGCAGTCTAAAAACTCATTAGATTTTTAATCCATTTTTATGAGTTTATAATGAGAATAATGATGAATTGTTTGCAGAAAACTGATAATTGAATTAAATTCCAATTTGCAGGAAAATACAGCAGAAAATCAAATTTTAGCAAAATTAATAAGAAATCACCGCAGCTATAATTGAAGTCAAAACTCGGAACTTAAGTCGCGATGCTATGCGCTTCAGCACTCCAAGTCACGACCTCAACAAATTTGGCTTTGAAGAAGAAATCAAGAGTGAATAAGTGAAGTCGTGACCAAGAAGGAAGTCGAGACAAACATGACTCGGGTCGAATAAAAGAAGCAAATAAATGAAGAGGTTCGTGTCGCGACATCATTGCGACGTCGCGACACCAAACGGATAAATGAAGTCGATACCACCATGAGGTCGCGACAAGGAGCTGACTACAAAGCCACAAGAACAACCTTCTCAAGTGAAGGAAGTCGCAACTAATTTTGAAAGAAAGGATCATGTCGCGATCTTTGGACAAGAATGAAGACAACACCAAGGTCGCAAATGTAAACTCCGCGATCGTATCGCATCAAGAATTAATGAAGAAGCAGATACGATGTCGCGACACCACTTTGAGGTCGCGACACTGAAAGCTTAGCAAGAGACATGGAGGTCGTGATTGACCAACAGAAGTTGCGACAAAAGATTTTCGTGAGAGACCGAACATAGAGGTCGCGGCGCTTAAAACAAGAGCAGACATCAAACACCGACTCGTAAGATGTCGCGATTATCACCGCTGGTCGCGACATCAGCCGCAGTATCATGGTTACCGGCATCACCGCTGGTTGGCGACATCAATCGCATAGATCGTGGTCGCGACATCGCTTAGTGGTCGCGACATCGCCATAAGGAATCATGGTCGCGACGCCCTTCGCGAGTCTCGACATCACCGTGAAGAACGGAGGTCGCGATCATTCACCGCCGCGACATCATATCCAAGAGATGCTGAAGACAAGTCACGACAAAAGAAAAGCTTCCACGACATCAAAAGAGCTCACAATGCAGAAAGGTGAAGTCGCGACGTCATTCAGTGGTCGCGACATCAATTACAAGGAGGCGTCATGACGCCATTTCACGGCCACTTACATCGATCCAAAGGGGTGTTAAATGCAAGTCGCTACCAGATAAAAGCTTATGCGACAGACGAACAGAAAAACGAAGTCGCGACGTATGATTGAAGTCGCGACCTCAAAAGAGATCACAATGCAGAAAGGTGAAGTCGCGACGTATGATTGAAGTCGCGACATCAAAACAAACACCATAAGCGTAATGCTGAAGTCGCGACGTGAAAGAGAGGTCGACATCAAGTCAAGGTCGCGACACGTAAAATGGAGTCGAGATACGAATAAACAAATGGGCCAGTTATTTTGAAATCCATAAATAGGTGCATCGGGTTAGGGCCCAACTTCCAAACCCTATAAATACGCTAGCCAGCATTAAAGGAAAACAAATTTCTCGGGCCCGTAAAGAGAAGTCCGGGTAGCCGGGCGTTCGTGGTAGTTTAATTTTCTTCTTTTCTTGTTTTGCTGTTATTTTTAGATTAGATTAGAGTAGATTGTTATTTCATTTGAATTTCGATCCGATGTTAGTTGTTGAAGTTGAAGCCGAATGCGTAAATGTTATTTTCAAATTACCGCTCGGTTCGCTTGGAAGTTTAAACAAATTTTGGAATTCAAATCAGCCGGATTTACATGGTTCTTTGATCGTAGGCTACCGCTAGTGTAATGGCAATTTAGAAAAACCCAAATTCTTCCGTTGAAATTACTCTATTGTTAGAATTTATCTTTCTCGTTAAATTTATCGTAGTCTACCGGTCTTCGCCTCAATCGCCACGATTTTGTTTATTGTTGTATCCGATCCAAATATTAGTGTCCTATACCAGAATATGATTATTTCATGCCTGACATTTCCAGGAGGCCCTCTCGAGTGACACAGAAGGCATTCCCGAGTATCGAACAATATCTCAAGGGTATGCGAACCTAATATCGGGATCTAATGCTGTGAATTATAATCGATAAATCTTCTTTCACTTGAAACCGAGAATGAGTTGAATGACTTATCAATTAAATGAGCAGAGTTCGCTCGACTAACCATAAGTTCAATCTCGTTAGCAAGGATCTAATCAAGGAAAAGAATAAACTGCTCCAATTTTGAGGATGAGAAACTGAAGATAGTGTAAACCCCATGCTTGCCTATGTCTTAGGAGCCATATTTACCCATGTTCTCGTGGTATGAAGTATTGAAAAGAAAATATCCCGTAACAAGGCAACTCGTATTGTGCAAAGTAGTTATCTAATCCTCTGCATTCGAAAGAAACATGGAAGATTAGATGATGAAATGTGTCATTAAGGAGAGATCCACATGGCATTACATTCTTCCTTGGACGGATTCTAAATCTGAGGTTCATGAAGTAAAGCTACGCAGTTGTTCATAGAATTGATGTTTCACAACAGCTTGTATTTTCAATGCTCTTTAAAAGCTAACTGACCGTTTCATTTCTTTTATTTTTTTATTTAGTTTAAGCATTATTTCATTTTGTTCTTAGTTTAAATATCTTTATTCTTTCATTATTTTAAAGGTTGTTAGGGATATATCAATTGCAAATCATCGTCCAAATAGTATAGAGCTTGAGTAGTCAGGGTAGTTGATTGAGAATTCTTGAGATCTCTATGAGATCGATATCTGGACTTAAATCCACTTTATTACTTGTTCGATCCGTATATTCTGCGGCATCATGGATCAAAACCAGAAAGAAATTTATCTACTCCTTAAGAAAAACGCTTGAATCATTATAATTGTAAAGAAATATAACAAACAAGTTTATGGGTATATTATTGTCAGACTAGACAATAGTCACTTGGTAATGTCATACCCCAGATAGTCTTTCGTCCAAAGGGAAACAAGTTTTAAAAACTCATTAAGTACATGGCCAGATTTACTGAGTTGGCACGTTTTGGTGATGACTATGTGGCCACAAATATGGCCAAGGTCAGGAGTTGAGAATGGACTAAAGTTGTCCAATCGGGGTAAGATTGTGGGCCTCCGCCTACAATACATGGACTCTATGGTCGGGACATCTCTGGCCACAGAGAGAGAGATGATGGGAAAATTCTCCCCTAGGATCTAGGATGAGAGTTGGTCAGATATGGTAGACATATCAGGTTTTGATGTCATTCTTGACATGGATGAGTTGACAAACCCATCTAAGTTGTCAAGGATTAGACCTAGGCGGGTTATCATACCCGACATGGTTTCGAGTCAGAGAAGGCAAGATACGCATGTGAGTGATGCGTATATGCGTGAATTTTGGGGACGAAATTCTATTAAGGGAGGGAGAATGTAAAACCCGAGAAAAAAATTCAATTTTTCTGAAAAGGGTAAAACGGTAATTTTGGTTGAAAATCGGAAATTCTCTAGATCTCGGATGACGAAACGGATTGCGCTGTTAAATTCGTCTCGCGAAATCTAGTGACTTAGAAAAGTTTCGTCGACTCGAGACAATCGTAATATTTACTTAATTTGGTGATAAACCGTCAAATGACTTTTCGTGTGGATCTAGATTTTATGAAAAATCTCTAAGTCTAAATCGCTCGAAGTTAAAATTCATTTAAAATAATTGAACTCGAAAAGAAATAAAATTTTTCGACGTAACTGACCGAACGTAGACAATATAAGTTATGTATCCGTATAATAGTAATAATAATAATAATGACACAATATATAATAATAATAATAAAAAGGAAAAAAATTGAATCAAAAGGGGCGGAGAGGAGAGAGGGCGTCGGGAGAGGGAGAATATAATTTTTAGTTTTTTTTTCTCTCTTTGCTTCTTTCTCAGATCTATGAAAATCGGACCGCAGGTTTTCTTCGGGACTGAAGGCAAAGTTGATCTACGCGACGAGAGCTACGCGACACCAAAAGTTGAGTGCTTTTACAAACTCCGTGAGGTAGGGGTTTTATCCTACTTGAAGTTATACTATTTAAGTGTTTTGTATTGTTATGGTTTGAGGCCTGAACTGGCTGTTGGATTCGGCCCCAAAATCCTGGGACTGAATTTGAAGTTGGAATTTTTGGAGAATTTTTGGAGCCCATTTGGACAGTCCGTGACTATGTAGGGGTTTTATCCTACTTGAAGTTACACTTTGTTTAAGTGTTTTGTAATGTTTCGGTTTGTTTGAGGCCTTGAACGGCCGTTTGATCGGTCCCAAAACTTGGGACAGAATTGTTGGAATTTTTGGAGAATTTTTTGACAATTGCGACTGTAGGCTGCTTGGGGTGTTTCTCATTTACAATTTATTGAAATATTTTGAAATGAATGGCTTGAGTTGTGGAATTAGCTAGGTTAATGCATAAGCTTGATGTGTTAATATGATGTCACAATTATATGGAATATAATTGTGTGTGTAGCTAATGAGACGAGATTGTGAATCGCTTCAAATGGCTAATTGGGCGATGTTTGATGAATATTGAATAGCTCAAGTGAGCTGTTTGGGTGATGGTTGATCCATGTTAAATTACATGTGGTGTGAATGTAATTTGTGAATATATGCATAATTGATATATTGTATAAAAATGATCAAATGACGTATCGCATTTCATATGCACCGGTAACCTAGAATTTAGGTATGAGTGCATGATATGAATTTTCAAAACGAACACGGTTGCGAAGGAATTTCACAGATGATTTTCCCGAGAATCGGGCTCGGGAGATGGGCCAACAGATCATTTCGATGAGGACCATGATCAAGCTTCGAAATTCACCAACCAATTCGCCGAGGGTAGTCCCATATTTTTACCATTATCGCCAAGAAGGTATTTTCAAGAACAACAAGTTTTGTTTTGAAAATGATATTTTTCTCATACATGGCTTAGGCAAGTGTGAGGGAGTCGGTGAGGACTCGAGACATGGGAATGGGCATTTAGACATTCAAGTAGGATCACGTATTTACTTGAGTGTGTGTTTAAATTGAGCATTGCATACGACTTAAAGGGAGAGTAACCCATTTAGTGGTGATTCCACTACTCAAGAATACCCCGTCGGCGAACATTTTTTCGCATTGTATTACTAAGAAGACTCGCTTCTTAGAGACCGATTTTGAAGAAAGCCGTTGTGGCTTTGATGTTTTCGATAACATGTATTAGAATTATAGATTTTAATATGTATTTGTATTAAGATAAATGTTATAACTCTTAAACCATGTAATATATTTGGTTGAGATATAGATTTTGTGAGTTGAACTATTGGAATATAGTTGAGTATATTTGATGAGTGTTGATGCAGGGCCCGCGGCCATTTTTACTAGTATGCTGCCTCGTGGATACGACATATAGATTTTTCAAGCAGTTGACGGTAGTCAACGAATTTCCTGGCTTGGGGCGTCACACAAGATTCTTTTGAATTTCTGGAACATGCAACACATCATTGAGAGTAAGCTCTTTCCCGGAAGTCATCTTCAATATAACCTTTCCTTTGCCTTCAACTTTGGAAGTGGAGGAATTTCCCATAAAAAGTTGTTCTTCATCATTAATTGCTTCATATGAAGAGAACATCTTCTTATTCGAACATATGTGTCTAGTGGCCTCGGTGTCCACCCACCATTCCTTGGTATTTCCCACCAAGTTGACTTTAGATACTACAGCAGAAAAACTTATTTTAGAAGCATTTTTAGAAAGTTTTTCCAATTTCTGCTATATTGGTCAAGAAGCCTTCCTCAGGGTTCACTTGTGCTTACTTCTGCCGACAACTTTGCACGATGTCCCGGTTTGTTGCACATAAAGCAATTGCCTTTGAACCTCTTGGAATCACCACCCTTGGCTCCTTGTTGGCCAACATACTTCATTTTCTGGTTGGTTTTATGTCCATCTTCAATCACATGTGCCTTTGACTCCATGGAATGATTGCCTATTTTCTTTTCAAAGACTCTATTGTCCTCCTCTATCCTCAATCTCATGATCAAATCTTCAATTCATTTCTTTATGCTTGTGTTTCGGGGGCCAATTTTCAAGTCCTTCCAATTTGGCGGTACTTCTCAATAATTGCAGCCACTTGACAAGATTCACTAAGAACCATCCCTTCGCCATGAATTTCATGTAGGATCACTTGAAGATCTTGAACTTGACTTATGATAGTCTTGGAATCCACAATTTTATTATCAAGGAATCTGCCCACAACAATTTTTTTCATTCAGGCATCCTCCGTCTTGTATTTTCTATCAAAGGATTCCCACAACTCTCTAGCCGTCTTGATTGGACTATACACATTATATAATATGTTATCCAACTTATCGAGATATAGTTTTGCAAAGAAAATCGTAGTGCTTCCATGCATCCACTGGCAAAGAACAACTCATGGGCCGACTCCTCATTCTCACTACAAACGGAGCATCCTCACGAAGAAACTTTGCAAGATTCAACGTAGTGAGATAGAACAACATTGCATCTCTGAAATCATTCTCGTTGAACTTTTCGTTTCTCCCTACGAGACACACACATGAGTGTGAACGTAAATAGCACCATGTGCACAACATGATTTGTGTAGTAGGAACACACATCATTTGCATCCATTTCTGACAAACAAAGATTACAAACTATTCAAACAATATAAAAGCAAAGAAGTTATAAAACCGTAAACAAATTTATGTTACTGCTTTTGAAATTTCTACTTTAACATTTTGTATGGTTTATCAAAAGTCACCGTTGTACGCTTTAATTCTAAACCGTAAACAAAGTCATTGTTTTTATATCAAAACCAAAACCACAACAAGTAATTAAACTAATTGAAAGTCTGTCTTAAGAATTTTGGAGTGTTGACTCTAGGGTATTCAAATATAGTAAAATTACTGGTTGAAATTTTAGTTTTGAAACATGCAAACTAGAACAGTAACAAGGAAATGTGAAACGATTATATAGAAGTGTTACATGGAAAAGATAAAGTGTGATATGAAAGTTTTACACATAACAGTTTCTGATATATGCAAACTAGATACTAACCCGATTGTAGAACAGGAACTGTGATAGAACTTTAGGTAGATCAAGGCTAGTGTTTGACACTATGTCCTTAAGACAGATTTCACCCCTACTCTTGTGCTTATGGAATACCGAGCGTCTGCCTTCCAGGATATAATGATCTTCACACAGATATAAGTAGCACTCCAATCTATCTGTCCAGTGAACCAAACTATGTTGTGTACTCTCTAAATGCACTGCCTTAAATGTCGGAAAATAATGCACTAAAGGCTGTCTTAGTGCACTGTTTACTAAATGAAAATGACTGAAATTCGTTTGTTTGTTTTTTAGAATGACAATGAACCTGAGTATTTATAGACCTCTTGGTGACTTTCCGGACAGTCACCATCCTAAATACACAACTTAAAAATGAAAAGACACAACTCAAAATGAAAGGACACAACTCAAAATGAAAGTCCAAACAACACCTTTTCATGAACGGACACGACTCAAATTGAAAGTCCAAACAACACATTTTCAAGAGGGTCACTTGGGAGCCTATTTTCTCATTCATTTCTTACTCGATTTGAGCAAATTAATATGCTACATTATTCTCCTCACTTAGTAGAATATGAACCCACGAAATATTGTTCAGAATAACAATCGAGTCCCACTTTAATTTAGGCTCAAAGTCAACCAACAACTCAATTTTTACACTTAAAAAGAAACTGTTTTGGAGAAGAAAGTATGTAGACTTGTTAAATCGTCTTAAGATTGTTAACGAGTCTGAAACCTATATCAGTATTAAACCAAAAAACCTGTTTGTGAACAAATTGAACGGAA
Organism: Tetrastigma voinierianum; assembly: GCA_016808115.1. NCBI lineage: Eukaryota > Viridiplantae > Streptophyta > Magnoliopsida > Vitales > Vitaceae > Tetrastigma > Tetrastigma voinierianum. Next base: position 934,073 of record JAEQBH010000247.1, on the reverse strand, counting down.
CATATGCAGACATAATAGAAAAGAAAAACAATCTAAAGCAATAAGATGTAACCTGTTTGCAAAAACCAGGAGCAGAAGTTAGAAACTGATCAAGTCTTGTGTTGGACACAATTTCTTTAAGATGATTTATCGTCGTAGCTGTGCTTCGAAGCCCCGCAATTGCCTCCTGTGATAAAATGATCTCCCAACATGATGGAAAGCACTTCCAGTGGTTGGTTGTCGAGCTGGGTTGTTCGGGGACCCTGTTTCTCGAAGAAAGGAAGAGGAAGAATGAATGTTTCGATGATACTTAAATTTTTGGTTCTATATCCTATTTATAGACTTGCTCATGATTGTTCGGTATAGTCATGAAGTTTGGGCTGTGGTTTGCGGTTCTGCATGCATACGTCGCGTATGTGGAGAAGAAAGCGTCTATCTCGCCAACCGCATTTTTAAAATGACGGCGTTTGGACTCCTAATGGTAACCCACGCAAAATGACAGTGTTTTAATATTTCAGGTTTAAAACAAAAATTAAGGATATGTATACATCCCAAACCCGAACCCGAGGTAACAAGGCGAACCAAGCATGAGCTAGGTCCTCCCCTTCCACAAACTCGGATGCCCTCGGGGCCCAAACCTAACTACACAGTAGGTGTATATAGATCTCCCTTAAAAGTCTTCATTCATCCGGGCGGATAATGCTTTCATGCCTTAAACCTTTTGTTACTATTTTCATGGCGATGTTTGGAGTCAATTTCTAATTGTTCTAATGGTTTTGAAAGTAACTCAATATATAATCTTCTAATTCATGAGAGAATTATTCTACGTGGACCCACCCCAAAGAGCCTAGGACCCATTGTAATTTTAGTTCAAAGATAGCTAATTTATTGTGCTAAAACCCTTTTTTCCAACAATAACTCCCTACATAATAGGGTTATATTGAAGTTAAAATGGATGATTTTAGATATTTTTACAAAAGTTTTTACTATATATATTTGACAATTGACATCTATTTACTTTGTAATATATTAAATTTATCTTATGCCTCGAACCCTTGAACCTCTCTCCTCCCTATGCCCTTTTGATCTCTTAACCACTTCAACTTGATACATGAATAAAAATTTTTTTTAAAAATTTACTTCCATTTATTTCGAATCAAAATTATTTAAAAAATTTAAAAAATAACCCTTTTGATCTATTTACTTCCATTTTTTCGAATCAAAATTATTTAAAAATATCGAAAAGCTGTGATACTTTAAAGGAAGCCAGCCTTAAACTTCTTCCGGCATGGGGTGGTGCCAAAGTGCAAAGACTACCAATGGTATGCATGTTGAGAGCCCAATTTCAAATACAACAAAGCAAAATTTAAACACAATTTCTAAATTCATCATGTCTTTCACCGGTCTATTGAAAGAATCTTTGAAGAAAATATGATATTTATGTAAATGAGAAGAAAACAAAAAAAATATAAATAATAAATTGACAAGAATTACTCTTTGTAAATAAATATGTTCGACCATGAGTAGGTCTATTAGACCAAATTATAAAACATCTACCCAGTGTTTGGAATGTTGCAATTTATCGACGATATTTCGGGTGTCAATCAATCCGACATGATATTGGCCAACGATAGTCGTTTGGGGGAAAAATCGGATAATATTATCGATAAGACATCGATATATCGACAATACTATCGATCGGATGTTGACCTTAATAGGTACAATGTTAATATTTATCACCATCAAACCCATCTCGATAATAAAATGAAAATATTACAAAATAAAAAACATATACATTACATAAATCGCTTTCTGAAGAACATACACAACCATGAGATTTCCTTCCAATATATAGATTCAAACCTGACCTTTCCCACAGATCTAAATCCTCGATCTCTTCTTCTCCTGACAGTCTGAGCACACAACGTTTGAATGGATGCAGGTGCCCTTAACCATGGTGAATGAGTTTCTATATAACCACACAGAAGAGGCCATAATACATGTTAAAACCGTTTCAAACGCGTAATCGGAATAACTGTTCGATAATAAATTATATTTATTATAAATAACTGTTTTTATACAATTGTAATGACAGAATAACCGCTCATATATTAAATTATATTTATTATAAATAACCGGTTCTTATAATAAATTATATATTTATTATAAATAACCGCTCTTATAATAAATTCTATTTATTATAATTTACCCACTCCATCAAGGGTAAATATATTACAATAGCTTTAAAGATATTGGGTATTCTTTAATTGGCTAAATACTAGGCTAGTAGGCTACCCACTTAATTTTATAAATAATTAACATTCTCCCACTCAGCCCATTAAAACTGATTATGAAATAGTAAATATACTTAATATAATAATCGTTTATAATAAATTCTATTTATTATAATTTACCCACTCCAGTAAATATCTTTATAACACTTTAAAGATATTCGTATTCTTTTAATTGGCTAAATACTAGGTTAGTGGGCCACCCACTTAATTTTAATGTGGAAATAACATTCTCCACTCGCCCACTAAAACCGATTATGAAAACTATACGTGATCACGATTTCATAACTTAGCTAATACGCCCAAAATCATATACCTTCCATATTGAATCGCTTTATATCATAAATAAAGTCACGGCGGTCACACGACTACAATGTCACGCTTCTTCCACGCACCACACATCAATAACCCTGCATTAATCACAACATGGTCGCCAAATAGTCTGTAATTTGTCTGGACGGAAACAATTCTTGTTTATCAAATAATAAAACGTAAAACGCACTCAAAACAAGAATAAATAAAAACAATGAATGCGTAAATCGTCATGTCACATAATCACTATCCATTACTACATATATATGGATTACCTAAAAGGCCCATCCTTATACTATGTCTTAAATATGTCTGAGGAACCTTTAGTTAATGGATCAAAGAAACCATAAGTGTATCGCTATATTTAACTGATAATTTGTTGTTTCGGTCCTCTTTCTTAACAACTAAATACTTTAAATCATATTTATCCAGAAAATTTTGCTATTCTTAGAGAAGAAAATACTATGTGGTTATCGCCAATATATTCTCGTAAAGGTTTACAATAGAGTCACGCGATCAAGCCCTGACAACTAACTATAAAGCATGACTTGAAGCTTCAAAACAAGCAACAAACTCGCCTCCATCGCGATGAAGTAAAGAATTGATTTGCTTTCACTCTTTCCATTGATTTGAACATCATAAGATGAATACAACTAACATCTTGTTACCAGATAACCACCCATAATGTAATCCAAATCCAATAACCTCTAACATTTGACTTATATGGTGGAGATATAATCCTTGTCCCTTTGTAGTACCTCACTTTTTCAGAGTTTTCCAGTGTTCAACTTGATCATTTGGGGATTTCAAGATTGATACCTTACGCAAGAAAGCTGAGATCCTATTTTTATATGTTTTGTGGACACTGAAAACTTCTATTACTTCCGATGATAAGGAATTTTCTTCATTTGCTCCCTTTCCATGTTATTCCTCGGGCACCGTATTTTACTTAATTTGTCACCTTCAACATAGTAATGGTTCAATGAACATGATCATTAAACTCTAAAACCCGATCAATATATCCTTTCGAGATAAACCTAGCACTCCTCGAGATCGATCCCCAAAGATTCATGCCACAACATAGTTTGCCCCACCCACACAACCATATGAAAGTTTTAGAGAGATATTCCTGGTTTCACCTAATAAACCCCAAGATCACCGCTTAAAGGGAAGCAAAATATCATCCACATACGCATCGTGAATATAAACTTGCTCCCACTAACTTTCGCATATATACACCGATCAACAATGTTCCTTTAAATCCGAAAGATGTAATGGTATTATTAAACTTAATATACCATTGTCCGGGAAGCTTTTTTGTTTAAGACCTAAATGGATTTCTTTATCTTGAAAACCAGCGCTCATTTCCTTTCTCGCGAACCTTCAGTTGCTCTACGTATATCTTCATCCAAATTCCCATTTATAGAATGCGCTACATCCATTTGATGTAATCCCCAAATCAAAATGAGCTACAGTGCGCCATGATGATTCTAAGCGAATCTTTCGCCCAGGCGGAGAGAAGTTATCTTTGTAATTGATACCTTCCTTTTGAATGAAACCTTTGGCCACAAGTCTGGCCTTAAATCGTTCGATATTGCCTTTAGCGTCGCATTTTGTCTTAAAGACCCATTCTGTTGCGCGGGTTTACAGAAGTATCAGGCAATTGTTAGAGATCCCAGACACCGTTATGGGCCATAGATTTCAACTCTTCATTCGCAAAGCTTCCATCCATTTACTGGAATCATCACTTTCCATGGCCTTGAAAGCGAAACGGATCCTTCCTTATCGATATCATCCAGTTCTGTAAATACACCACATAATCATCTGTAATGGCAGGTCTCCTTTCTCTTTGAGATCTCCCTCAAGAGTGCGGATTTAACGTAGTGGCTCTACAGCATTTCAATGGCAATATTTTACGGGTGGTAATGAACTATCTTTGTTATGTTGCTCATTTTCCTCAACATTGAACAGGTTGAGGGACAATAATTTCTTGAGGTAAAAGAGTGGTGGGATATCCACTCTTATCTCTTCAACATCTACCTTTCTTGGTTCATTACTCCCACTAATTTCACCATTCTCTAGAATCTGGCATTACGGTTTCAACTATTCTCACATTAAGTTAGAGATGATAAATCTCATGCCCTTCCGATTTATCGGATATGTGAAATATCGAGATATCGTTCTTGAATCAAGCTTTTTCTCATGTGGGTTATAGATTCTTGCCTCCGCTGGACAACCCCAAATATGTATATGTCTCAAGCTAGGTTTCCTACCAGTCCATAACTCGAAAGGAGTTCTTGGAACTGCCTTACTAGGAACTTTGTTCAAGATATACATTGCGGTTTGTAAGGCTTCACCCCACAATGAATTAGGTACAGAAGAGTAACTCATCATACTCTTAACCATTTCCATTAATGTACGATTACACCTTTTAGCAACACCATTCTGCTGTGGCGTACCAGGCATTGTGTATTGAGCACGAATGCCATGCTTCAAAGATTTGGCAAAGGACGGGATTTTGTCACGATTCATCATATCTGCCATAATATTCCGCCTCGATCTGATCTCACAATTTTAATCTTTTTATCTAATTGTCCTCTCGAGCCTTTGTTATGAACATCCTAAAAGATGTCAATGGCACGAGACTTTTCATGCATTAGATAAACATAACCATAGAGATAGATCATGTATAAAGGTGATAAAATATTTCTCCTCACGTAAAACATGGAGCAGTGGTCTACAAAATATACTTGTATAGATTATCTCAAGGAGCTATTTACTTCTTATGACACCTTTCTTTGTATGTTTAGTTTGCTTTCCCTTTATGCAATCCACGCATACATGAAAATCAGTGAAGTCAAGATTTTGTAAAATTCATTCCTTTACTAACTTCTCTATTCTTTCCCTAGAGATGTGCCCTAGTCTTCTGTGCCACAAGATTGAAGAATTTTCATTAATTAAGCCACGTTTTGAACCAACATTTGAATGCAGGGTTATTAAAGCATGCGAATTCATGATTCAAAGGGGGAAATTTTATATAAACCATCACATAAAATACCAGAACCAACTGTAACAGAATTTAACATCAAACTTAATTGTCTAGAACTGAATAAAACAGAATATCCAGTAGCATCTAATTTGGACAAGGAAACTAAATTTCTAGAGATAGAAGGTACATAAAAAGTAATTTAAAAAGATCCATCCAGGTAATAGTCTATAATAGTAAGCGATAGGTACCAACAGCTATCACTCGACCTTGAGGCAGCGGTTTCCAAAATCTTAGAGGAACTTTTCACTTTCCTTTGGTTCCCCAGTTTATGAGAATCCATTAAATTAGTCACATGAGTTGTAGCTCGAGTCAATCCACAGTATTTGAAGGAACTTTATAAGATTGGATTAACATACAAAGAAAGATTTATACCTCTCTTTTTCGAACCCGAGCCTTGCGCTTGATCGATCCTTCTTCACATGCCCTTTCTTGCCACAAAAATGTGGCTGCATGAATTTTAAAGTGTGACTCTGGCTACCTTCCCGGGTCCTTTTCTTAGAGTGGAAAGTTCTTTCCGCTTTTTAATTTCACTTTCTTCTTCGTGACTCCGCGAGTTCTGGCCAAAACAAGATTATGTCCCTTCTTGTCTTAATCACTTCCTCTTGTATGCTTTCTTTGTTGAGCTCATTCGAGTTCATGATCCACCATTAGTATTATAGTGGATTTTGAATGGAACTGAAGCTGTGATAGAAGTGAGTTAAGGACAAAGTACCAATAAGGACTCATCCATACCCATGCCTAGTGCCTTAAGCTTTGCGGCCCAGCACTAGGTCATGTTTAAAATATGTTCTTTGAATACCTTCGATATCATATTTCATGGTAGTCGAATTCGATACATCGATGTGCACCGAGGACTTATCGGGCGCGTTTGAAGCCTCAACGGATTTCGAAATTTCGGGGCAAACTCGGTTTGAGGAGAGAGGTCTTGATATTATTGACAATATTCATTCTCATAAACATCGAATTTGAGTCGTTGGATCTTACCAGGCTTTGATTGTTCCACTTGCTCAGAGATCTTGTCATCAGTAACCCGGGAGGTTATCAGTTATTAAAGCCCGGTCGAGATCCAATACGCCTAGTGAGGAATTGAACCCTTTCATACCATTCGAGAGAAAAGTTCGACCCATCAAAAGCAGTCATTCAGTTACAAGAGAGTGTAATGAAATGGGAATTGCCACAAAATATAATAACAATGCTCACAATAAGGCCTCAAGTATAAAATAAATAGCAATGAACTATTGATACCAATTTAAAATTCTCCTTTAGGTAAATTTTAACATGTCAGGTGTTCACTTGGAGGAGCTTAAAACACTTTACTTTGTGTCATTTATATGTGCCTTTGGGTAACCATTTCTAAGCAACCTGAAAATAAAACCATTAATTAATAATTAACGAGAAATTGACTCTCAACACAGGTTAGTCTTATTCTCCTAATTATAAAAATTGTAAAATTTTATAAGTCTCATTTATTCCTTTTATGCAATTCAATAAATACAAGGCTCACTAATTTAGTTACTTTGGCAACTATCTAAATTAGTTAACCTTACATTTATAAATTGTCATTTGGTCAGAATTTCACAAGATGAAATTAATTCTTTTATTTGAGTTAAAAAAATCAAAGGGAAATAGTATCTTTAATAATCATCGATTCAATAATCAATCATAATAAAAATCAAAATCGACATTCATCGGATAATTTCACAAAGTTCAAATCACGGGATATATGGACATCTTAAAAGAGAATTTCGAGTTTCATATTCAAATAAGTGATAATGTGTCCAAGCTAACCAGTGTTGTGATTCTCTTTCTCCTTTATTGAAGCTTCTAATCACGGTATCGCGCGCAAAGCGACGGTAATGGCGCCAACAATGGCGCTGGCGGTCGATGGGTAGCGCCAAACCGGCGCCCCTCCGCAGGCGTGATCGGTGACGTTGCAGGAAAAATAAAAAAATCTTCTTCTCTTAGCGTTGAGGTACAGTCTTTATTTATTTATTAAAGTTTTTATTTTATTCATTTTAGTGAGATAGATTAATCGAAGATAAATCTCAAATTTAATCTTTATAAAACAATGATTCTGAATATTAAATTCAATCTTGCTCACGTACCAATTGTTGACCTTAATACGGAAATTAACACACAATGGCTGGATCATCGAATTCGACTCATCTGATAATAAAAATAAAAATAATAAAATAAAAAAACATATAGATTACATACCGTTTGAAGAACACATAGCCATGAGAGATTTCCCTTCACATGAAGGGGTTTCTATATATAACTTATTGATAGGAGAAGAGGGCTAAGAATACACGTTCAAAAACCGTTCTAAGCAATTAGAATAAGCATTCTTATAATAAATTATATTTATTATAAATAAGCATTCTTATAATAAATTATATTTATTATAAATAAACTCATTCATATAATAAATTATATTTATTATAAATAACGTTCTTATAATAAATTATATTTATTATAAATAACCGTTCTTATAATAAATTCTATTTATTGTAATTTGCCCATTCCATCAAGGGTAAATATCTTTATAACAGTTTAAAGATATTGTGTATTCTTTTAATTGGCTAAATACTAGGTTAGTAGGCCACCCACTTAATTTTAATGTGGAAATAACATCGCGGAATCAACGTGTGGAACGACGCGCGTGTCGCAGCTAAAATTTTTGCATTATCACCGATATATCGAAAAATATCAACGATATATCGATGATATATAGGCGATATATCGATGATATATAGGCGATATATCGAGAAAAATCGAAGATATATTGAGGATATATCGATGATATGTAGACAATTGAAATTCTTTTTGATCAAACGGTTGAGATTCTGTCCGTTTTTTGAAAAAGCTCCAACGGCTACCTGTAGCATTTGACGACCAGAATTGAGTCTGTGTTGATCTAACGGTCAAGATTCAATTTGGCAATTTCTTTAGGTTCCAACGGTCATATTTTTTATCTGACGGTGGATTTTGAATATGTGACTTGTTCCAACGGTCAGAAATGATTTATAATGGTTAGATCAAGATATAACGGTCAAATTTGATTTATAATAAAATCCGATAGCCATAATTAATTTTTAATGGCTTTTTGACCGAAAAACTGCTAGTTTGACTCCAAAAATTCTATTAATAGCCTAAAATCATTAGTTTTTCATATCAAACTCATTTATTCTATAAACGGCTAGTATTTTTGTTAATTTTTGATATATTGATATTCATGTAAAAATATCCATCTATATATGTGTAAAATCTAAGTACCGATATATCGGTCAAAACCGATATTTTTAACCTTGCATCTACCTAAGAGTACTATGAAAATAAGCAAAAGGTAAACAAACATAGATAAAAGACACAAAGATTTGTTAACGAGGTTCGGTCAAACCTATATCATAAAATAAATAAATGCTCAAATAGTAGATACAAAAAATTAAACATAGGATGAAAATCTCAAAATTGTTAAGATATGTTAATTTCTTGAATTTGTAGGAGAAGTTGATCCAATTTTTATTCAATTAATTGTAAACATAACATCCCACATACATAGACATTCAAGAGAAAGAGAAACCACCTCTATCAATCAACCCCATGTGATAATGCAATGCCTTCAACTCTATTGGAACCTTCAAACCCTACACATCAACAATACCACAAAAGAACATCAAAAACTCTCACAAAGATTGTTAAAAGAAAACAGGAATAAACGAAGAAAAAAAAAAGACACAAAGATCAAAGAAAAACACACAAACCCTAAATAGAGGAAGTAGAGGAGGTGGAATTTAGGGCATGTTTGTTTACAGTTTTTGAAAATTGTTTTTGTGTTGAAAAACATGTTTGGTTCTCAAATTTTTTTTACGTGAACACTAAATTCAGATAACCATAATAGTTTAAGAGAACACCATTTGATTTTATCCGTGTTTTCAAATACTCTTCTCCAGAAAAATTTTCAAAACATGAACCAAATAGTTTACTGTTTTTGAAAACCGTTTTTGTTCTAAAAAGTAAAGAGAACAAGGAAAACAATGGTTCTCAATTTTTTTTGTTAGTTTTTAGAGAACACTAAAATGCAAAATAGCAATGAAACTGTATTTTTAAAAATTGTTCTCAATAACAGTTTTAAAAAACATGAACCAAACAAACCTTACTATTCCAAAATTTTAGTATTGTAATTGTTAATTTTAGGGAACAACCACACTAGATGCCCAAAAAATCCATAATGTCAAGAACTTTTTGAAGGTAGGTCTAAGTTCCACATAATTTGGGTGATCAAAATAAATGAAATGAATGAAGAAAGACACATGGGTTATACTTACTGGATGAACTCAATGTTAACCGAAGGAGCAGAAGGGTTAGCAATAGCCTCAAAAGCAGTAGTAGAAAGAACGAGGATGGCACCATCCGTAGAAGGTCTGGACACAGAAGTTTGGGCTCTATCAACAATCTTCACTTGAATAGTCTCATCAGCTTTGCATGTTCCAGGAGTGGAAGCGCTTATGCACCTAACCTTGTATTGCCTCCCGCAAGCAGCGCCGTTGTCCCACGCTCCCTCTCCGGCCGCCGCAAATAGGTTGCTCGACGGGAACTCCGACGCATCGTTCCCCCAACAGGCTGTCGCTGCATTCCCCAAACAGACACTTTCCTTATATAGATCCAGGTTAATTAACCATCACTATGCATGGGATTACATCCATCAACACAATCATCATATCTGCCATAATATTCACCGCCTCGATCTGATCTCACAATTTTAATCTTTTTATCTAATTGTCTCTCGACCTTTGTTATGAACATCTCGAAGATGTCAATGGCCTGAGACTTTTCATGCATTAGATAAACATAACGAGATAGATCATCTATAAAGGTGATAAATATTTCTCACAGCAAACATAATATAGAAAGTGGTCCACAAATATACGCCTTAAGATTATCTCAAGGGCCTATTTACTTCTTGTACCTTTCTTTGTATGTTTAGTTTGCTTTCCCTTTAGCCAAATCACGCATACATGAAAATCGGTGAAGTCAAGATTTTTGTAAAATTCATTCCAGCTACTAACTTCTCTATTCTTTCCATGAGATGTGCCTAGTCTTACTATTGCCACAAGATTGAAGAATTTTCACATTAATTAAGCCACGTTTGAACCAACATTTGAATGCAGGAGTTAGTAAAGCTTGTGCAAATTCATGATTCAAGGAAATTTTATATAAACCATCATAAAATACGGAACCAGCTGTGTGAATTTAACATCAAACTTAATTATCCGGAAGCTGAATAAAGCGAGAATATCCAATAGCATCTAATTTGGACAAAAACTAAATTCCTAGAGATAGAAGAGTACATAAAAGTGTTTAAAAGATCCATCGGAAGTGACGTCTCTCTAATAATAAGCGTAGAGTACTATGACTATCACTCCAACGAGGCAGTTTCCCATATAGAGGAACTTTTCACTTTCCTTTGGTTTTCACGGATTTGTAAAGGTCTGCATTAAATTAGTCACATGAGTTGTGGCTCCGAATCAATCCACCAAGTATTTGAAGGAACTTCAGCAAGATTGGATTCATAACATACAAAAGAAAGATTTATACCTCTCTTTTCGAACCAAGCCTTACTGGCTTGTCTGATCCCTTCTTCACATGCCCTTTCTTGCCACAAAGTAGCAACTTCTTTGTGAATTTTCATCGTGACTCATTTCCTTCCCGAGTCCACTTTCTTGGAGTGGAAAGTTAACCCTTTTGAATTTCCTTTCTTCTTGACTCCGCGAGTTCTGACAAGAGCAAGATTATGTCCTTCTTGTCTTAATCTCACTTCCTCTTATATACTTTTCTTGGTAGGCTCATTCAGAGTTCACGATTACATTAGTATTATGAGTAGTTTGAATGGAGCAAACTATAGATAGAAGTGAGTTAAGGACAAAGCGCGCAATAGGACTCATCCCATACCCATGCCTAGTGCCTTAGAAACTGCGACCTTTTGATCATGTTTAAAATATGTTCTTGAATACCTTTACGACCATCATATTTCATGGTGGTCAAATTCGACCATCAATGTACTGCCGAGGACTTATCGGTAGCGTTTAGACGCTCTCCAGTAGATTTGAGGAATTTGAGTGAAACTCGGTTTGAGGAGAGAGGTCTTGATATGTAATGACAATATTCATTCTCATAAACATCGAGACGGAGTACCATTGGATCTGCCAGGCTTTGATTGTTCCACTTGCTCAGATCTTGTCGCCAGTAGCCCGGGAGGATTTATCAGTTATTAAAGCCGAGTCAAGATCCAATATAGTGAGGTGAATCCTTTCATACCATTCGAGGAAAGTTAGACCCATCAAAGCACAGGTCATTCTAGATGCAAGAGGTGTAATGAAGTGGGGCTGTACAAAATATAATAATGCTCACAATAAGATCCGTATAAAATAAATAGCGATGAACTATTGATATCGTTAAAATTAAGCTTTGGAGTAAATTTTAACATATCAGGTGTTCACTTGGGAGCTTAAAACACTTTACTATTTTGTATCATTTATATGTTACCTTTGGGTAACCATTTTACCTTTCTAAGCAACCTGAAAATAAAACCATTAATTAATTGTGAAATTGACTCTCCTTTAGGTTAGTCTTATTCTCTAATTATAAAAATTATTAAGAATTTTATAAGTCTCCATTTTATTCCTTTTATGCAATTCAATAAATACAAGGCTCACTAATTTAGGATTACATGGCAACTATCTAAATTAGTTAACCTTACATTTATAAATTGTCATTTGAATAAAATTTCACAAGATAGAAATTAATTCACTATTTGAGTTAAAAAATCAAAGGAAATAGTATCTTTAATAATCATCGATTCAATAATCAATCATAATAAAATCAAAATCACATTCATGAGATAATTTCCACGAAAGGTTCAAATCACGCAGGATATATGGACATCTTAAAAGAGAATTTCAGTTTCGTATTCGAATAAGTGATATTGATCGACTAACGGTCTGTGATTCTATATTTCTCCTTTATTGAAGCTTCTAATCTGGTGTCTAAGCGGCAAACGGCCCGATGTGTTGCGACAATGGTGCCTTTAAGAAAGCGATCATCGGGCGACGCCAAGCCGTAACACCTCAGAAGCGTTGGTCAGGTCGGCGTTGCGAGGAAAAATAAAAATCTTCACTTCTACAGTTGAGGCTACGAATCTTTATTTTGTTTAATTAAAGTTTTTTATTCATTTTAGTGAGGATGATTAATCGAAGATAAATCTCAAAATTTAATCTTTATAAAACAATGATTACGAATATTTAAATTCAATCTTGCTGATACCAATTGTTGACATAATACGAAATTAACACACAATATTTGGATCATCGAATTCAAACTCATCTACGATAATAAAAAAAAAAATAATAAAATAAAAAAACATATAGATTACATAAGTTTGAAAAACAACATAGCCATGAAATTTCCTTCATGAAGGGGTTTTACATATATAACTTATTGATGGAGAGAAGAGGAGTACCAAGAATACATGTTCAATAGTTACAAGCGTGTAATTCGAATAAATTGTTCTTATAATAGAATTATATTTATTATAAATAGCCCATTCTTATAATAAATTATATTTATTATAATAAACTCGTTCATATGACAAATTATATTTATTATAAATAATAAATTCTTATAATAAATTATATTTATTATAAATAGCAGATGCTATAATAAATTACATTTATTATAATTTGCCCATTCAGTAATTAAATATCTTTATAACAGTTTAAAGATTAATTTAAATAAAATGTAATTTTTTACATAAATTTTTTTTATTTAATTTAAATTAAATATAAATAAAATGATTGTCCTTGAGGTCTAGCTCATATTGCCTTGGGTGGAAAGGGGTTACGGGAACAACAAAGCAATATACAAAATAAATAGATGTAAAAACAAAATCAAAATGATTAAAATTAAATGAGTTGTATGAAAGGGGTTTACGTAGGTATGGGGGCTTGTATTGGGCAGCCACACCAACATCAGCAAGACTGAAATGGAAGAGCTCTGCACTTAGGAGGACGATCAGGAAGAGTTGGGGCTTATACATTTTTCCTGCATGGAAAACAAATAAATTTGATCCGATATATACTTAAGTTATAGTCATCTGTAAATAAATTTGAAAAACAAAAATTTTATCGATTTTTTTTTTTCACAACAACAGGTTAAAAGAATCAATCATCAAAACAATCTCATAAAGTAATACGCAAAATGCAATAAAAATAATTTAAATGAATGATGAAAAACTTGATTTAAAAAAAAATCATTTAAAAACACGAGTCTAAAAGAAGAAGCATACTTGTGATGTGATTATTATGGCTACCCTAGCAGCTAAATAGAAGAGAGAGGGTATATATATATATATATATATATATATATATATATATATATATATATATATATATATATAAAGGGTAAATTATGTTTTAGGTACTCAAGGGGAAAGAAATTAAAAAAAGGGTAACTATGGGAATTGTATTTCAAAAAAGGTAACTATGGGAATCTTATTTCACAAATAGGGTATTAGAAAAGTGGTAAAACACTCATTCCCAAAAAGACCCCTCCCAACCCGCCCCCTCCCCACCCACCCGACCAACCTTACCCAACCCCCCTCCTTCCCACTTAGCGCACCCCACCCAAGGAATAAAATATTGGTAATTATGGATATATTAATACTTGAATTTTACAAAAATATCGGTAAAATATCGATGGATATTTTGACAAAAATATCAGTAAAGAATTATGGCAGTATACGTAAATGAATAGTAAATACATAAATGAATAGTATAATAAATAGTAAATACGTAAATGAATAATGAATAAATGATATGAATAATATGAATATAGGAATATATGAAATGAATATATGCTATAAATGCACAAATGATAGGAAAATAGTTACATGTATGGTAAAGAATTATGAATACAGTAAATTGAAGTTAAAAGATATATGAAAAATGCAAAGATACAAATATATGGTTGTATATATCGCATATGATTACCAGAATAATAATTATTCGAATGTAGAATATGTATTGAACATAAAATATCCACATGGATTATGCTTAGAAGCCATAGTAGAGGGATAGATAGAGAAGAGCATGCCTATAGGGACACGATTCTTTGCGTAAATACGAGTTTCACAGGATATTGGGGCCGTTTGGAGTCGATGATATAGATCCGTTTGGTTCGTACAGGATAGAGATCATTGTCTCATTACAATGATAACGAGCGCCTTCGGGCCTTATAGACGGCTGTTTCGTCACCGGTGGATACAGCGCGCGGGCCCTTATAGTTTCCGTATCCTTCTAAGATATTTACGGACATAAACCACAAAAAGAAAATATGAAGTATATGCAAATGAAATGTATAGAATATATGACATGATATGAGAAGCATACTTATTTCTTTATCACGATGATAGTATACGATTCTGAGAACAAAAGTAAAGTCTGAGATGGCGATGTATGACATATGGCGATATATGGAAGTACAAAGTACATTACATGAAAAGTATATGAACAAGTACAGTATATGAAAGAGAAAAGTATATGACAAGTATACAAGTACGAAATAAAGTGTCGACACTAAAATGTATATAACGAGATAATATGAAAATCACAGTATATAGAAAAAGCACCAGTATATGAAAATCATAGGAAAGTATAGTATATGAAAATTACAGATGAAAATATAGGGAAGTACAATATGGCAGTACAAGATGAAATGAAAGTATATGACAATATAAGATCGTATAAGAAAATATATGATAAAACAATATGTAAGAAATGAATAATTATAGCATGATACAGTGTAGCCACTACATGAAAGGAGGTGTAAGTATAGAGTGCAGGGATGAAGAAATGATATATGTAATAGTACATAAACAATAGATTTATAGAATGAATATAGTATATGCAAAGTATAGAAATAAGAATACGAGTAAAAGTATAGATGGGAGATATACAAAGACATAGAATAATAAGTTATAGAATGAGTATGGAATATGAAAAGTATAGAAACAGGAATACAGGAAAAGTATAGATAAGAGCTATGCCAAAGACATAGAACATGTAACGGAAAAGATTGACATGCAATAGGAATGTAAAGATGATAAGTAATAAAAGTTATATGAATATGTATAGATATATGAAATGCATATGTATAAGCTTGTGACGGTCACCATTGGTGGTTGTCCATGCTTATGTTCCCACTAAGCGTAAAGCTTAAGCGCGGGTGTTTTAAACCAGGTGTAGGTGCAAACTGAGGAAGACAAAGGATAGAGGACATGACATCCCATCTGGCGGCACGAGGCCATCTCAGAGATAGGTGCTCAACGCACTATTCCGCAATCTCTGATTTTATATGTATAGTTTTGTAATGAGTAGATTGTAATGAAATCTGAGTAAAGGGACTCTAGTATACGTGTATAGAATATAATGAATGCCACTATGGTGGATGTATATTCTTATATGTAAAAGAAATTTTGTTATTAAGTGTGCATATGAATGAGAAAGCAGTGCAGTGTTAGCTGCGAGAAGAAAATGTTAAAGAGTCCAGTCCACGAAGTGTGACACCCCTCGCAGCACCCCTTAGTTGTCGGGTTGAGGGCGTCACAGTTAACCTATAAAAAGACATAAATAAGCAAATATATATTTGTTGAAGACAATATTCATTACATTACAATAGTCTTTTAAAACCAAAATGAAGACTAATATGACTCCGTTACATTATTTGATGAACTGATCTCATCTTGATGAAGACAATATTTATACTAATTAAGACATGGTGTTTCGATAATATTCATTGTAACTTTGAACATGTCATGCATAAATGTCTTGAAAAATATTGAAAAATCACAAAGAAAAAATAATTTGAGAGTCAAATGAAGCTTATATGTGGATTGATGAATTTGTAATGAAATTGTATGATTTTAGGGGTATTTATAGAATTTTTTAGAGTCAAAATAGTCATTGGATTGTTAAAAACCGTTGTGATTTAATTCTAACTGTTGGATTTGATTTTGGTTGAAATCTGACCGTTAGATTATCATATATCCGTTGGAAATCAATATGAACCGTTAGATCAATCTTCAAATTTGAAATCAACAGTTGGATAAAAAAATAGTCGTTGGATGCTTTTAAAAAAGTGGACGAAATATGAATTGTTGGATTAAAGCATGAACCAATATGGGACGTCAGATCGTTGGTCAAAAAGTCAAAATCTAGTCCATCGATATTTTGCCGATATCATTGATATTTTATCGATATTTTACAGATTTATTGTAGCGTGATGTATATCTTGATATTTTGATATTTATTTGAAATATCGATGACACAGTTAGAAATATCGTGTCGATAAATTTTTGTTCCTGTTTACCACTAGCCTCCCATCTCACCCAAACCATTTTTTCAATTATGTTTTTACTTTAATTTTATTAAAATCTAATTTAGTATTATTTGTAATTAATATATTAAAATAATTGAATTTAATATAAAAATATATTTATTTATAATAATTAATCATCTATTAAATAAATAAATAATAATATTTTAAAATAGCGTTTTATAAATTTGATTTTCTTTTTAAAAATATTCATAATATTTTTATATTTATAATTTTCATAATTTGAATTTATTTTATATTTTAAATTTTTTATAGAATATTAAACATAAAATTTTGAAAAAAAAAAATGAAAATACTATTCACACTAGTTAAATATAACCTAAAAATAACGACATCGATTTTTAAAAGTACAATTATAAAAATTAATATCTAAGTAAAACTTTTTTTTTTTGTATATTTTTAAATAAAAATAATATGAAAAACTATTAATACATCAACATATATTAGTTTTTAATATAAAAATAGATTCATATATAATTAATAATTATCTATAATAATTAATACTATAATAAATAACTTAATTTTAAAATTTTATTAATATTGCATATGTAAAACTTATTTTCTTTTATATTCATAATATTTTTATATTTATAATTTTCATATTTTGACTCTATTTTTATATATTTTTAAAAATTATTATAGAATTTTAAACATATTTTTTTGAAAAATAAAAATAAAAAACACTATTCACACTCTTTTAAAATTATCTACTTAATAAATGCTAACATTATTTTATTTATATGTAACAATGTTAATATCTAAAAGTAACAATATTAATATCTCTATTAAAAAAAAAATATTAATATCTAAAAGTACTATAATATATAGTAATGATATCAATATTTAAAAGTAAAATTATAAAAATAATTTTTTTATTATTATTTTAAAAATAATATCATAAATATTTTAATTTATAATTCTTATCTCTCTTCAAATATTTTTAAATTAAATACTCTTAAAAAATATCATTCATAGTTGTTTTTATTGAATGAAATGAAATTTATATTAATAGTTTTTCATATTATTTTTATTTAAAAAATAAAAAATAGTTTTAAGTAAATACTAATATTTATCTATCATATATAGTTTTAAGTTCTAGTTAGTATATTGTAACTAAAGTGTTAAATATGTAAAAAAAGAGAGTAGATATTAACATTTAGAATTGTACTTTCAAATATTAATGTCTGTTGAATGACCACATATTTACTGGTGAACAATTATTACGGTTAATGACTGTAACCGGTGAATAATTATTATGATATTAATGACTGTAACCAGTGAATAATTATTACGGTTAATGACTGTAACCGGTGAATAATTATTACGGTTAATGACTGTAACCGATGAATAATTATTATAGTATTAATGACTGTAACACTATTTATTTTTACGTAATTTTTAACTAGTGGTGAATAATATTTAAAAAAAAAAATTTATGTTTAATGCTCTATAAAATATTTTAAATATAAAAATATATTCAAAATATAAAAAATAATAAATATAAAAATATCATGAATATAAAAATTTTAGTCAATACAAATTTGAGTAAAAATCAATGGATAAGAACTATTTTTTTATAAAAGTAAAAATATAATTTTAAAATATTAATATTTATTTACTTAATAGATGATTAGTTATTATAAATAAATATATTTTTATATTAATTACAAACTTTTTAATTAAAAAAATTAAAAATGAAAATTAATAAAAAAAAAATGGCTTTGTGCGGTTGGGTGCAGAGCTGGGGCGGTCCGAGAAAGGGGTGGGGGTAGTTTGGGGATTTACTTTGAGGAAGGGGGCAGTTTGGGGTGTTACTTTTTGAATGCCTCTTTTTGGAAATAAAATTCCTAAAGATACCTTTTTGTTAGATTATTTTTCCTTGGGCCCTCATTTGTTAATTTCTTTTCCCTTGGGTACCTAAAACATAATTTGCCCCATATATAAAGTGGTAAATGGTAATCCTTAATGATGTTGGATTCTCTTCCAAGACTCTATTATTACAAAACAAATCTCATTAAAAAAATAGCAATTAAAAAAAAAAAAAAAACAAATCTCTCTCAAATATCGAAAATAGATCAAATAGGGAAATAAAATTCACGATTATTGTAAAAATATAAATTTGTATGATTTGAATTTGGGAGCTTTGATCTAATACCATTTATGGACTTAAATGCCAATTCATATTGATAAATTCCTTCTATGGAGAAAGTTTAACACCACGTAAAATTTGAATTTTTTTTAAAACTTTTGTAGGGTTAATTTGATGAAACCTGAAATTATGAATTTTAATTTTTTTATCATTTGATAAGCTTTGTTTTAAACAATTGCCAAATGAAGCTCAAACTCTTGCTATTTGAAACGAGGCTCATTTTTGTTCAAAATATTGGTCTTCATGAAGCGGAACAGCTGCTTGGTTGGAACACGATGAAACAGATTAAAGCTTTAACTTAGATTTTTTGAAAGGGTTAGACTATGACCCCAAAGTGCAGAGCAAAAGAATTAAGTGTTATTTACGTGTTATTTACTTACTTCCTATATAAGTTTAGTTCGGGTTAGCCCAATTAGCCCAGGTCAATGGCAAATCTTTATTTAAGTTTTTTAAGTAACTAATTTATTAATTGAGATTTTCAAGCATTCATCTATAAAATTTCATATTTTGGCTTTTATCATGGAGTCAAATCTCTACTTTTGTAGCATAGAGGTTTTAAAAAACTAATTTATTATTATTATTATTATTATAATAGATGATTAATATATTAAACTTTGTTTTTTTAACTATTTTATTTTCAATTTTTAAATGTAATTTTTTAATATAATTTATATAATAATTTAATACTTAAATTAAATATTATATGAAAATTACAGAATGCATTTGAATTAGATAAATAATGGAGTTTTAATATTGAATATATTTTCATTTATCTATTAATTAATCATATTTTAAATATTTATAATTTCATTTTTTTTGTATTTATTCTTTAATTTTATTTAATCATATATGTTTTTATAAAGAAAGTTTTACTAGTTTATAAATTAATTAAAATTAATAACCTAAATTATCAATATATTTTAAATAATTTTATTACTTAAACTATTGTTAATAACAAAATATTGTTATATTTTTAAAATTATTAATAAAAATTGTAGGCTTATTTCTTTCTTAATATGATTATATCTTCAAGATGAATTTTCAAAACAAATAGGATATTTCATTATTATATGATTGAAATGCATTTTTTTGGAAAAAAACAATATATTTTTATTCCAAATATAAATAAAATTTATATTATCAACATTCTAAAAATTTAATTATTAAATGATGATGTGCATCGAGGATGTACATCTTTCTAATATAATGTCACATGCTATTATTGGATATAATGAAGACGGAGATGAAAATTAGGGGCATATGAGATACTTTGAAGTTTTTTTCTAGACATGTTATTAAGTTGTTATTTTATTGTTTTGGTACTATTTAACTAGTTAGTTTAGTACTTTGGATATAACAGTGCTCTAACATTATTTATTTATTTAAGTTTGTTTAATATTATTATATTGTTTAGACTCAATTATTTTATAAATTAATTTTTATTATATATTATTTATTTTTATTTGAAGAATGATAGAATTTACAAAATTATTTTTTTAGCATTTTTAAGGTTTTGGCTCATTTTATCCCATTTTGGCTCACAGCTTTCGCATGGGTGAGTTGAGCATGACCCAAAGCTAGTCCAGAATAAAATCAGTCAGTTGATCAGCTTTCGTTTTGACCCGCAATGGCGTGGTCTGCGGTCCTCGAGTCCTTTGGATCGTCGGGGCATTCACGGTTAACCACAACTTGCAAAAACAAAAGAAGGCCGGCGATTGTTACGGCTGTCGCCCCTTGATGGCAGGGGATTAGTCTTTCCAGTGCGGGAACTTAGAGTAGTGACTATCTTGACTCAGAATCTCGTACCTTTTTTGGTGTGACCTGCTTCTCTTTTATGGAGGGAGGAAAGAGGATCCGTCTTTTTTGGAGAGTGGAAGATTTCTTCCCATAATATTAGGGGAAGGTGACTCTTATTTCGGGAAGGATAACTTATTCTTCCCTTTACGGCGCTACCTTCCCAGATCGGGCGGCGCTAAGAGGACTTTCCTATTTTGTCGAGGCGACGGTCGGTTATGGGTGAATCACGTAAAAGTGAAGTAGGTTACGGCAACCGTTTGGTAGAGTTTCCGATCGGGAAAGTAAACGCTTGAGTTAAAAAAGGCGTCCGGGACATGAGATACCCGGGCGTCCGGGTGGAGGATCGGCCAAGCGTTCTTGGGCCAGTTGGTGTCTGGGCCTAATCCCCGAACGCTAGGGCGTTCCTGAGTCGGCTGGCTTCTAGGCCTTTCCCCTTCGGGCCTCTTGGGTTGGGCGTGGTTGAGTCTTTGGAGCTCTGGGCCCGAGGTGCCGCGATGCCCCTTTTCTGGCAGGGAGGGAAGTCATCCTCGGTCGGAAAAAGATCAGGATGACTAGTCATATCATGGGGAACAATCTACCATTAATCTTTGCTTAATTTTCAAGCGTAAGAATTTGCATGGCGCATTGGGTACTATTGGATCATTTGTGTCGATCTTGAGATATAGAGCAGCTATAAAAGGCGAGGGTGAGGAGATTGGTTATCTTACTGGTTGTCCTCATTCCATCGTCAGAGTAAGATAATTGAATATTGCTAAGGTCCTGGGCTACGGGATGGAGGATGATCGTGTTCAGTTATTCGGGCGCGCCTTCTAGCCGGGGGTTGGACCAGAGATTGCATGGTTTGAGCTGAGTCGGAAATGTCCCGGGGGGTGTTTGGGTGGTTCTAGAACTTGAATGGGGTTTGGGGACACCTCCTGCGGAATTTTGCAAGGATCACCTAACCTCCCCCCAGCCTCATCCTCTCCTTTTACTATTTTTTTTTTTTTTTTTTTTTTTGACTTACTGCTGTGACGTCACAGGGCTTTTCTTCTTGTTGACCCATCACATCTTTCCCTTCTTTTGGGCGTGGCTTTCTCTTTTTTGGTTCCGGCCCGAATGCCTTGCACATTGTTCTTTATGTATTTGGATGTTATGAATACTAGTTAGTCGTGTTGTATTATTAGTTGCTTGGCAGCAGCATCGCTATGTAACGCCCGAACACCTTTTTGGTGCAATTAATAAAATTGTAGTTTTTTTTATTTTTTTTTATTTTTATTTTTTATCACTTTTGTGCCTTATCGCAATTATGTGTGGATATTTTATATTTTTATCTAAGGCTAATTGTTTATTTTAAAACTTGTTAGTGGGTCGGTTTAACCGTTCCAGAGGAAGGCCCTTGGGCTTAGCCCACCTTAATCTAACGTGCCCTAGAGTGCGAACCGTCGTGACGGTCAAGATCCGGGCAGACGATCAGTCATCGCTGATTAAATGCAACTGCACGCCCTAGGCGGCGATATATATAGATAGGCATCATTACGTCGTACCTTTTTCCCTTCCGTGTTGCTTTGGTTTATCTTCTTCCCCCTTGGCGACCAACCACTGCGAATAGGCTAACTCTACCTTGCGTTCGTTTGTGAGTCATCGTTGCAGGCATTCGCCCTTTTCATTCCACAGGTAGCTATCGTTGCGCCTTAGTAGTGTTGGTCCTTGGTGGGTGACGGGTTTCTGGCTATTAAAAGCATGGAAGAGAAGGGAAGAGTCTTAATACTTATTCCTCCCAGGCAGCTATTGCCCGGGCTGGGGGTATACTCTTGTACCAATTTGGTATATGCCTAGGGTCTAATATTCGTCTTTTCCTCTCCTTTTGATATGCTTGTAGAATGGTGAGGTGGAGAAGCACCCCGTGGTGCCGACCACCGAGGAGCGGCCGGCGAAGCCTTGAAAGCGGTGTCATTGCGTCCTTGGCGATGGAGAATTAAAGGTGTATTGTGCGAGGTGCACGATAACATCGACCCGGTTGATGGAGAGGCGGACAATTCCATGTTAGGTGGAGAACACAGTAATTATTTATTGTTCTTTGCGGGGGCATCTAGCGACAGTTCAAGCTTTCCGTGCGGCATAGTTAAGCAGTTTTGTTTACGGGCGTCGGGCCCTCCTCATCAGCGTGATTAGTATTCTAATAAGGCGACTACGTCTTGTGAATCCTTCCGTACCCGACTTGATCTCTGTTTTGGTGGAGGTGCTTTCGTGTTGCTTCATGAGCATAGGGCGAGGGGTCGGATGTTCCATGTTGGTTTGAGCCACGATTCCAAATTGTCAGTGTGGAAGCACGACTAGCTAGAAGGAGGCGAAAGGGGTGTTACTAGTGAGGGGTCCTTAGGATGAGACCTCGGGTTCCCCCAGGTTGCCATTTAATTAACGGTCCAGTGTAGTTGGTCAGATCCGGATTATCGATCTACGCGATGCTGTTGTTTATAACGAACTAACTATGATGATGCCTATAGGAAAAGCCTGGCGAGGAAGATTGGTAAATTGGGTGGAGAACATATCTTCCGTGAGGCATAACCCGGCTCCATATAACCTCCCGGTCATTCCCTGCCCTTTGCCATGGGATGTTGTTGAAGGGGAGCACTTTGTTGTTGCCGACCTGCGGCGTTTGGTTTCTCGTGGCGCGAGTTCCTCCAGAGATCCGGTAGTCGAAGCATCGAGTCGGGTGTAAGGTGTTGAAAGCACGTCGGGGGCATCTACTTCCTGATGGGGTTGGAGTTTGTCCCCCTCACCTGCTTCCTCGGTTCCTGACGGTAGGGGAACGAAGAGTAGTCCCGAGACCGCCCTTGCTGTGCAGTGCTGGGACCGCCCGGGTAATGGGAATCGGGAGGAAGGGGCACCGGGCGAATGCGAGCCGGGATCGAGGGAGGACTTTGTGCCTTGGGTTCCTGGTACAGCAAGAGCCTCGGGTTGGAAGGGGAGCGGCGGGAGAGGAGCAGGCGGGGCGCTTGGTCGCTATCTTGCACACTGGGAGACGATGGAGTGGTTTCCTAGTAGCAGAGCGAATCCACCCTTTGAGTCCGCAGTGCGGGATGAGAGTCGCCATTCTGGGTGGTCGACATCCTGAGGCAGTTCGAGGGGGACCAGGCCATTATCATCCGGCTCTCGAGACAGAGCGAGGAGGAGGTGGAGCCGGGCCGGGCCGACCCGGTCGGGGGAATCAAGCGGGTGATCGGCTCGCTAGCCGCTCGAAGTAATCCGCTTTGGTGCGGGTGAGGAAGCGGCCAAGCAAATCTAAGCACACGCGATCAGGATTTGCCTAGGCCCACCGTAGGACGGTGATAACCACCCCGAACTACGCCCCTCCCCACGGGTGGAGCCCCTTGAAAGTGGAGGTGTTGGCCCCTGGGGTGGAGGAAGTGAAAGACATATTGCGCCGTTGGGAGCCCTTTCATTCTTAAGTGTCAGCGGTGATCAGGCTGGATCAATTGTGTCACACATATGTCGGGTCTTTGGTAGTGCTTCGGGGGACATGAACCTTGAAAGATGATCGGTGACCCTCCCTTGCTTCTACCCGAGGGAAGGAGGATTTTTCTACATATCATTGATGTGGTATCACGGTCGGAGCAGTAACCCAAGATCCAGTCGGTAGGGCAGTAAGATGAGCGTTTCATGAGATTGGTTTTAGTTATTAGCATTTTTGTAGTTGCTAATGGATTTCTGCGGTAGCGAAATTTGTTCCCGCAACATGAAAAGCTGCAACATCACGAGTTCGAGCTCCTAGCGGGGCCCGTAGGCGACTAAGATTGTATGTTCGGGCGGGGCTGGCTCTGAGCGGAGATCTGAGAGCGCCTCATTAAGAAATTTGGCAGGCGTGCCGCCGCTTGAAGCTGGAGGCTAGGGAATTTGCTGAGAGAGCCATCCGGGTCGAAGTTGAGAGAGATGCTGCGTGCCATGAGGCGGCGATGGCTAAGCTAGCGACCGAAGGGGCCGTTAATACTCGAGCACAAATAGAGTCTGAGCTTGCTTGGGTTCAGCGTGCCTTAGTGCTTCTTGGAAGAAGCCGCTGGGATCCGGGCAGTGGGTACTCGGGTTGGGTAAGCGGGACTGCAGGGGGAGGAGGAGCGGCCAGTTTGCGGATGGGGAGCTTTCTATGGTCATGGAGCAGACTTTCTATGGTCGCTTGGGCTCGGGGCTGTGAAGGATGAGTTCGTCGCATTCCGAGAGAAGGCTGCTGTTGACAGAGAAACAATGGAGGCCGAGTTCAATTCCAGCGGCGACGCACTGTTCAATTACGGCTATGGTTGTTGCGTTTCCGCGCTGCTACATTTCTGAGAACTGACCTCATATCCGGATGGAATGCGGATGTGATCCGCTCACCCCAAATTCTTACGTAATCCCGTTGCCCCCCATGGCGTCTCGTCGATTAAGCTCCTCGCCCAGGCGGTTGTAGCGAGGATGAACATCGAGGAGTAGCGATTCTTTGTTGGGAGCGGTTCTCCGATAGATCCCAGGCCATGTCGGCGGGGTTGAGGAAGCCTGTAGCCTTTAGGAGTTTAGCTTTCCATCTTGTTACGGTGGTTGTATCAAACAATTTTACTTATTCTTCTTTCTTTTTGCTAACATTGGTTATGTTTTAACATTATGCTATCCGAGTTTGCTTTGATTTATATTGAGTGCTTCCTTCGATATCATCTTGTTAGGAATCATGGGCCGGGCAGGTCAGTGAACTGCGCCGCCCGGTCTTTGTAATTTGACCAGCTAGATGTGATCTATGCTAGGCCGGGCAGGTCAGTGAACTATGCCGCCCGGACTTTGTAATTTGACCCAGGATGTGATCTAGAATTTGGCGATAGATTATTGAGGCTAGCCCCTCGGACTTTGTAATTTGACTAGCCAGATGTGATCTAGGCTGGGCTGGGTAGGTCAGTGAACTGCGCCGCTTGGACTTTGTAATTTGACCAACCAGATGTGATCTATCTTTGGGCGGGGGCAGGTTGGTGGTATGCCACCGGACTTTGTAATTTGACCCTGACTAGATGTGATCTATCTTTGAAATGGCGGTCGATTATTTGCGTGCTTTGGACTTTGTAATTTGGCCCGATAGATGTGATCTAAGGTACGGTGGTGATCGAGTAATTTGCGCTGCTTTCCAGACTATAATTTGACCGACGGATGTATGATCTAAATTTGGGCGAGCGAATCGATGAAGCGCATCTTGGTTTGTAATTTGACCGGTGGTATGATCTAAATTTGCAGGCACAACAGTCGATGTTCTTGTAGCCCGGACTGTAATTTGACCCGGCTAGATGTGATCTAGAATTTGGGCCGGGCAGGTGATTGAAGCTGGCGCCGGACTTTCTAGTCACATGTGAAATCACGAAGACATACGAGTAGTAAATAATAAAGACATTCTTTTATTATTGATAATACCTTCCCGAGTGCATGACATTCCACACATTCCCAGTGCAGGAGTTCCATCTGTTTTGTCAATAGCATAGGATTCGAACTCCCCGGGCCGTGTGACAACATATGGTCCCTCACCCAGTTAAGGATGACATTTTCTGGTAGGGTGCGGTATTCTCGAAGCCTTCCTCAAGACTAGGTCGCCCGGTTGAAACACCCGAGGTTTAACTCGTTTGTTATAAGAGTTTGCCAAGCGGCGTTGGTAGGACGCTATTCGGATGGCTGTTGCTTCCCGCAGCTCGTCACTGATGTCTAATTCTCTGACCACTGATCCTGCATTTTCCTGGTCGGGCGGCGGAAGTGCGGATGAGTGGTAGACCGATTTCGGTAGAGTTGTGGCCATCCCATGGGTGAGTGAGAAAGGGAGGCGTCGGTTGGCTTCAGTACGTGGTCTGCCAGGCTGGGGACCCCGGATAGTTCCCCCACCCATTTCCCTTTAGCGGAGTCCAACCGCTTTTTGAGGGCAGTTAGTAGGGTTTTGTTGGAGGCTTTGGCTTGTTCTTTGAAGGATCTGGGGGTAGAATACAAATTTTTAATCTTCAGTTCCTAGCAAAAGTCCCGGTAGACCCGACTGTCAAACTATGGCCCATTATCGAATACGATTGATCTCGGGATGCCGAACTGACAGACAATGTTTTTCCAGATGAACCGAGTAACATCTATATCTTTGATTGACGCGAAGGCATCAGCCTCTATCCATTTACTGAAATAATCCATCGCAACTAGTAATAGTTTCTTTTGGGTAGGGGCGGTGGGGAGCGGACCCACAATATCAATCCCCCACTAGGCGAATGGCTAAGGGCTAGAGATGGAGACCAAATCTTGCACCGGTGATTTCAAGATAGAGTATTCGTTAGCGAGGTCACATTTTTGACGTGGTGGCCGTCCGACTTCATAGTTGGCTTGATGTACCCACAACGTGTGAGCGGGTGAGCTAGTGTTCTTCCCCTCGGAGTGATTTCCGCATATACCTTCATGTAACTCAGCCAATACATACTGGCCTTGTTCGAGTCATACACATTCCGTCTGACCCACCCGAGGGTGTTTATATAAATGCCGTCGGCCAAGGGGAGAACTTGGCGGACTGAATCTGAATTTTGTGAGCTCTGCTTTTGTCATTAGGTAGCTCTCCCGTGGCTATGTAGAACTATATGGGGTGCATCCAGGATGGGGGAGCCTCCTCTATCTGGCTTACTTGAGTATGTAGTATGAATGAGCCCGGTTGATAGTAGATGGGGAGGTATATCGTTTCCTTTGTTGTGGCGTGGCGGCTAAGACCGACCCTCTCATTAGAGTCCACAGGGGACATGTTGAGTTCCGGGCGAGAAGGCTGCTCAATCTTCTTTTGACAAGAGAAGCATATTTTGCCATTACGGGGTTCACGGATTAGTGCAGCGTTGACTTGTCTACGACCCGGTTGTGAGTCGCTTCGAATCAACAGGTTGTTAGCACCCACGACGAGGGATAGTCCAACTCCGGCTATCATGGCTTCGTATTCTGACTCATTGTTGGAGGCGTTGAAGCCTAAACGAACTGCATGTTCAATCTTTTCCCCGGTTGGAGAAGTTAATTGTAGGCCGTCTTAGGCTCACGATTGTCGAAGCCTGTCAGCATGAGGTCCACGACCATTTCGTCAGGGCAAGTGTTGAAACAACGGGACGTTTCTGCAGGAAATCGGCTAAGACTTGCCCCTTCTTTCGAAAGTCTCGACTTATCTTGGATACCATACTGCGCAGTTCCGTGCCAGCGATTAATCTCCGGACGTATTGGGTTTGTAGATCGTGCCGGGAGTGGAAAATCGATCCAACACCACAGCGGGATGAGCTGGAAGTATAGGCGAGAAGCACGGCGGCTGTTCGTAGAGCCAAGGCAGCTCGTTCAAGGTGGAGTGTATCACGGTTTCTGCGCCAGGTTAGGACTTCAGTGACAAAGAACAACGCCTCAAACTGCGTCACACATTCTTCATAATGTGTGGCTGCTATATTAGATTTGCCAGGTAAAGATAGAGTGTAATCTCAAACTAGGGATCTGGGGATCGGGGCTTTGTCGGGTATTTCTTGATTGCTCTACGAATGCCCGATTAGCATTCCTCCTGTCAAACTGGCTGGCCGTAGGGTAGTGAAGGGTTTGGCCGTTCGATGAGCAGGGAAATAAAATGCTAGGCTGACCTAGCAGAAGCCGGTCGGTTGTTGGATCTCTTTCTTGGAGGCGGGTAGGCCGATTGCAAGATGGCACAAGTTCTTGTGAGTTTGCCTTTATTCATCTTTATTGTTACCATAAAGCCCCGAGAATCTTAGGCATTGACCCGAAGGCACATTTAGGGGTTTAGTTTCATACCATATTCTCGGAGGAATTTGAAAGCTTGTTGGAGATGAGTGAATTATCATTGTTGGATTTTACCAACATATCGATCAATATAAACTTATGGTCTTCTTGAGTAAGGGTGGCTGTTTTTAAATCACTTGACCTCGATAGGTGGCTGACATTCTTTAATCTGAAGGGCATCACATTACTGCTGATAGAGTCCATGGGCGTGATGAAAGATGTCTTTTACGCATCGGGGTGCATAGGGATCAGTGGTATCCAAAGCGTCGAAGGATAGCGCCGTGCCCGCGAGGCAGCATCCACAATCGATCTATGCGGGCGGGGGAGGTATCTTTTGGGCGTATCGTTGAGGTAGTGTAATCCACACATACCCTCCATTTGTTCCCTTTCTTTGGAACCACCACCACGTTGGCCAGCCACTCGGGGTATTTTACTGCTCTGATAAATCCATTATGCAGAAGGTTATCAACCTCGGTCTGGATGACCAAGTGGCGGTCTGGATGAAAGCGTCTCACTTTTATCGTGGCTTGGTAGGGCGGCGTTTAGCTTATTAGTGAGGCGTGGTGGGGTGATCCGGACATATTTGCATGAGTCCAAGCAAAGACATCAGTATTGAACTGTATAACTTGGTGTAATTGCCTTTTCCTCCTCGGAGAGGAGGGTACTAATATAGATGCATCGGTCTGGCCCGTCAAGGGACACAATTTCTAAGGGATCAACGGCCAACGACTCTTTATCCTCCGAGGCAGGCCAGACGGATGACTGTGATTGCTATTGCTGGGGTTGGTCCTCAAGGGGTGGTTCATCGGAGCAGTCGGTTTGCGCGCGCTCCCGTAATGAGAGTTGATAGCATTGCCGCGTGACTAACTGGCTTCCCTGGAGATCAACTTGTCAAGACTTGGTGAGGTAGCTTATTGTTTGGTGGTATGGATGAATCTTTGCTTTCATGGCGTGCGGCCAGCTCCGGCCCAGATAGCATTGTATGGCCCGGTCTTTTACCACGGGCTTGATACTTCTTTAGTTACGGACTGTGACGGAGAATTGATATCCCCAGATAGTGTGGTAGCTGGATTGACGACACCTGGCGAATGGAGATGATCAATCGGGGACTCTCATGCGCAAAAATTTGGAGATGGATCATCCGGTCGCACTTCTGAATCGTGAGAACCACTATGCCTCAAAACTATAATACATACGGTCGTCACGAGTGCATCGTAGTGTGGTGTGATGGCAGTGTGGGGTTAATAGGTGGAAAGGATGGGGCGTCCGCCGGTGGAAGCTATTTGGGACATCGCCGATCGGCTGATGGTGTTCACTCTAGCTCTAGCAGAACATCGGGACATTCTTCTCCCCTGTTTATTAGATTGATATTGGCTGTCGGCCGGTCCCCAGGTATGGGTTGTGGTCGGCGGAGTCTTGGAGCATGTTCGATTTACATATGACCACTGTTGGTTGTGGGAGTGGTTGTTGCCCATGATTGGCTCCCTCAGTGCCGTCTGAGGTGGCCGGCTCGAATAAACACTACATCGGGGAACTTGAGGCTCACAGGTGATTGGTCTCGTGGCCATGGTCCCTGTGATAATCGCATCGTAGGGATCTGTTGCGCTGGTCGGACCTGCCCTCATTGGTGGGGGCCACCTAAAATCGGGGAGGTCTCGGATGATGGGTAGGAGCTGGTCATAGGCGATGTTAAGAGCCGTGAACTGGGGGGGGATCTTTCTTCTTCTCGGATTTCCGTCGGGCGCAGCTGCCTTGGTACCTTTTCTATTCGGATTGGCCCTTGGCGCTTGACTTGTTTTACGCGCGGCGGTTATCATAGCATTTGCAGACGGCCGGATGTTATCTTCTAAGCGTAGAGAATTTATCCGCCGTCGATGCCGATTCCTGCATAGTTCTGCTTGGTCAGGGGATAGAGATTGGAAGAAGCGGGGTGGTCGGCCCAGCCTTACGAGGATTTTGCAAGACCGCATCCATCTTTTTGTATACATCGATGCGCTAGACGGCTTGCTCAGAGCACACGTGTGAAGTCCGGATGGACTCGTCTTCTGTTTGGAGGAGGCGTGTTCCTTTTTATCGGCGAGCACAAGTATTGAGAGACGAACGCGGCTCATAGTTCGCCGAATGTGTTTATTGACCCTCTAGGGAGCTTGTGGAACCAGGCTAAAGCAGGGCCCTTGAGGCTGGCTGGGAACACCTTACATAGGAGTCGATCATCCCCGGCGTTGAGGATCATTGCCTGGTTGTAATGTAACATGTGATCGTACGGATCGGAAGAACCGTCATACATGGCGAAGGGTGGTATGGAAGCGGGGAGGATCGTAGTCGAATAATATGCTGTCAGAGTGGAGAACAAGTCACGTGGTCCTCGAAGGCGGAGGAACAAACATTTGCGTGGCAGGGCGGCCGAAGGCGGAGTACATGGATGGGGTACGGCGGGAGGCCCCGGCACAGTCGAACACATATCGGTGAGCTGGTGTTGGCGGTCGTTGGTCCCTGCTGGGTTCCCTTCGCACCCGATGCCTTGCAACACTCATGGACCGGCTGGGTCGGCGAGGTGGCCTTTTTCTTGAGTGGGCTTCCGCGGCATTCGGGATGAAGCGGCGCGGGAGGCGGGGGCTGCAGGGGATAGCTCATCATGCCGGTAGATGACATCGTCGGTCTGCTTGACCTCTTTTCCTTTGCCGGGACGGGAAGGAGGGAGCGGGCGGGGAGGTTCCCCCGATTTCTCCGCCCGACCGACTTCCAACTGTGTTCGCAGGAGCTCATTTTCCTCTCGCAATCGGTTCGCTTGTTCGTGCAATTCGGCCACCTGCCTGGCCTGCTCCTCTTGCCTTGCTTCCATCTCTTTGCGCCAGAGGAGGAGCTGATCCTCAGGGGTTAGGTTCGCTGGATTGGTAGTCATAGTGGTGAATTCTGACGGCCCTGCGAGATGGTTGGGAATAGCCGAAGCTTTGGAGATAGGGAGGTCACCTAGGAGCCAGTGTACCCAAGCTCTTGCGTACCGTCTCTGAGATTTCTTGCTCAGCGTTTCCCATAGACGGCGCCAATTGTGGTCTCCTGAATTCTCAGAGTCACTGGATCGTCGGGGCATACACTAGTTGGCTACAACCTGCAAAACAAAAAGAAGAGGCTGACCCGATTGGTGTTAGTCGCCCCTCCGAATAGCAAAGTTAGTCTTTTTCGAAGTCTGAACTTAGAAGCGTGGTATCTTGACTCAGAATCTCGTACCTTTTTTGGTGTGACATGCTTCTCTTTTATGGAGGGAGGAAAGATGATCCGTCTTTTTTGGGGAGTGGAAGATTTCTTTAGCATGTGAGCCGGCAACAACTACATGTGTGTTGAGGGAAGGTGGCTCTTGCTCGGAAGGATGACTTATTCTTCCCTTTATGTAACTACCTTCTCGATAGAACCGCTGCTAAGAGGACTTTCCTATTTTGTTAGAGGCGACGGGGTCAGTTCATGGGTGAACTCACGCTTGTAAAGTGGAGAGCCGGTTGGCAACTTCGTTTGGTAGAGTTGCTGATCGGGAAAGTAAACACTTGAGTTAAAAAGGCGTCGGGACATAAGGGTCGGGCGTTCTTGGAAAAACCCGGCCCAGTGTCTGGGCCTAATCCCAGCTTGTGGGCGTTCTGAGCAGTAGCCTGGGCCTTTCCCTTCGGGGCTCTTAGGTTAAATTTGGGCGGCTAAAGTCTTGAGCTGAGCGAGTGCCCTGATAACCAGGTGGGCGGCTTTGAAATGGAGTTAACTGACAGTTTACTAACTCTAAATATACATGTATCAACATTTTTATTATTGAATTCTTTATCTAACAAGTCTTTGATAACATATAGAAATATTTGGTTAAAACAAATAACCTTAAATTTATGAATCTAATCTTTATCATGTTTTTCCTTGAAAAGTAATTTATTTTGAACAAAAATGCATTTTCTTATTTCATGTATTTATATTGTCTCTTAAAAGAAGAGATTATTTTTACAAGCATCCAAAAAGGTTATTTTTATCAAAATTAGGCCAAAAATTGATGAAATGTCAAACTTCCAAAATAGGGGTTTCAAGAGATCTTTTAATCAAATCATCCTAAAATATTGGATTCACCGTTTTAGAATGGTTTGATAGTATTTTTATTTGAAGCCTTTTTTAATTAAAAATATTTTTAAGTCCTCGAAAGTCTGGCTTAACCGGTAAAGGGATAGAATGAGTTTACGAAAAATATTTTTTAGCATTAAAAGCGATTTTCTAAATTCTTCATAAGTATTTATTAGATTTGATCCTATACTTTTACAAAAAAAAAAAAACATTTTTTTTTAATCAAAAGCGTTCCCTAAAATAACTTACAAGCCAAAAAATTATTAAATGACACTTTGTTCCAAAAATGGATAAATTGTATTGTCCCAAAACAGCTTGATCATTCTTCCAAGCTCATGTTTTCAATCATCCTTACAGTCACGTACAACAAAGTTTTTTATTCAGCTTGATTTTCTTAGGTTGCGTTGGTTTTTTCTTTAATGATAAATAGACTTTTTTTTTTATCTTAATGTTAAAAGTATTTAATAATATTAAGTATTAAGTTATTTATTTTTAACATTAATAAGTAGTGAATGCTGTTAGCTCTTCTCCTTAGACAATGATAGTATTTCCTGTTTTGAAAGATAGACTATTTCTGAATAGAAAAAGGAAAATATTTTGATTTTTTATATTAAGAATTTATAAAATTGAAGAAAAAAATATATGAAATGAAATGACTTTTTCTATTGGTACCCTAATATTAATCTTTTTTCCTTTGTACTTCCTTCTCTTATAAAGGATTCTCACAATTTTCAAATTGCATAAATGTTTGGTGTGTTCTTGTAATAGAGAGTGATGATGCTATTTTTCAACTGGACTGGGCTGGAGCGTTTGGGGGTCGTTGGGCAGGAACCAGGGTTGCTGTGGACTGGTCTGAAGGCTCTAGATCGTCGGGCCGGAGACAGGACTATAGGCTCTGGATGTGGCACCAGTGCAAAACCAAAGAAGAAGAAAAGGCTGGCGGGGCTTCGCCGGTGGCGCATCGATGCTAAGTCGGTTCTTTACGAAAGAAAGAAATTTGCTTAGAGGGCGAATGTCTTGCGTACCTTTCAACGATAGGGTGACCTGGTAGTTATAGTATATGTTTTCCCAGTTAGATGGTGATTAGGATTCTTTCCCATTGGACGGGATATTTCTTGCTTTTATCGGTATCGGATTTGATTGACAGAGCACTTTATTTAGAATTATCTTAACTGTCATTGGTGGGATCCGGCGTCGCGAGGATGAGAGGCTGTTATATCGTGAATTATCTTATTTTCCTTGTTGGTGAGATCTAGTTGGATTTGCAGGATAATACGTTATTGGGGATTATTCTATTTCCCTTATCAATGGGATTTAGTTTGATTTGTAGAATGTGGGCTTTCTCGATTACCCATAACCGGCCTTTGGGCCGTGCGGATTGGGCCTTCATTCTGAGCTGGCGTCAAAGGCCTGAGTGCTTCAATGGGCGCGCCTCTTCTTTGGGTTTGACGAGTGGGCCTGTGAGCCCATTTTTCAAACCCTATCAGAGAGTATTTATAAATTGAAAATTATTATCTTGATGTTTTTTGCTTATTTTTGTTAATGTTGTGTCTATCCTATTAGGTATCAAAGACTCGAAAAAGAAAATGCTCAAGAATCAAATACCTCCTCCAATGAAGATATTATTGTACTTTCCAATAATTTATGTTTATATATTATGTTAATTAATGAATGGTTTTAGTTAGACTTTTGGGTATATAGAAGATGAAGAATAATTGTAAAAAGATTTATTCCATTTTGTTTTTTTTACATTTAAATGCATATATGATGGGTTTTTTTTCTTAGTATTAGTTTATATTCTTTGTTTAGCATTTAATTGTTAATATTATCACAATTAAATCTTAAACGATGTAATTTGGAAGAAGCTGGTTCCATATGACAAGTTGCTTTTCCACTAGAAAATAAAAATCATAATAAAATAAAATAAAATAAAATTTACATAAGCTTAATCTTGATAGAAACAGAAATTCAAGAAATTTGAATTCCTTGACGAAAGTATAAGAAACATTGATATTTATTATATTAATAAATATTTCATTATTAATGGAAATAGAAATAACATTGACATATATAAATGTTAATGTAGTTTTAAACTTTTCTTGGCTCTGACATAGATAATATATAAATAATAATTTATTTTAACGTATATACCTTCTATTGAAGGCTTTTTTTCTTGTAGTGAAGACACCAAAATATTAAAAAAAAAAAAAAAAAGTTTTGACATTTTGGGGAAATGGTTAAATTTGCCAATGGTATGAAAGGAATAGCCTTGAATCTTGAGAATGAGAATTTAGGGATTGTCGTCTTTGGTAGTGATTGTGAGATTAAATTTAATGTGTGAAAACAATCACCTGGCTTGAGAACGTCGTATTGAATCATCAAGAATCAAAATCTTAGTTCTGGAAACATACTGAATCACAACAAATGTGAAATATTTGGAATATGAGGCTTCTGTTTTCCAGATCTACATTAGTTTTCTGTTTAATATTTCTCTCTAACAATGAGAATCAGAAGAATTGAAAAACATTGTGTGATTTGAGGACCATGACCCATATTTATAAACAATTGTGTCTGTATATGAACAGTCACGACTATTCGTAATTTCTATTTTAACCCATCATAAAAATAAGTACGACCTAAATCCTCCTACACATTAATGCCCACACTTTATAATATATTAATTAAGGCCCCAAAACTTAAATTAATCACTTTAATTAGCCTAACTTTATTTGATAGCCTATAATTCACATTTATTTAATATATCAGCCATATATTTGATTTTACTCCAACAATCTCCCACTTGGGCTATATATATATTTATAACGTGAATTATAGCACTGCTCAAAACTCAGGTTGCTATCAAAACTTTATATATATTAACAATCTTGTCCATTAACCACACCAATATAGAACCAAAGTGATCGTCGTTACATGTTTCGTAACTAGACCCATCAATGATCACATATATCAATGTAACTAATGACAAAGATCAAGTGTGGATGTGTAGCATGGAAATTTCATGCAATTTGATTTCAACATGCCTATTTCCAACTGGTCCTCCTTAAACCTTAGTGAGATCAAACCATCTAATCGAGTTGATGAAAGTAGATACTTTCTTTAGTAAATAACCTTAAAATCCATAATATCCATAACAAAAGTATCTAAAAAGCATCTAAAATACAAACTCCCACTAAAACGACATATCCTGAAGAGAAACCACACCCATATGAGCAGTGTACTCATGAAAGACCTTTGGGTGGTAATCCCTTAGTCAGTGGATCTGCAATCATGGAGTTTGTCCCGATGTGCTCTATAGATATAAGTCCACTCTGAACCCTTTCTTAAACAACTAGGAATTTGATGTCTATAAATTTTGACTTCGTCGAACTCCTGTTGTTGTTGGAATATAGTACTGTTGATTTATTGTCACAAAATAACTTAAGTGGTTTTTCAATTCCATCCATAATAAGCAGCCCCGTGACAAAATTTCGCAACCATATTCCATGATTGGATGCCTCATAACAAGCTACAAACTCAGCTGCCATGGTGGAAGAAGCTATAATAGACTGTTTAACACTCTTCCAAGATATAGCACCTTCGACAAGTAAGTAGATATAGCCTGGAAGTAGATTTCATGCTATCTCGGCACATCGACAAAATCGGATCGGAATATCGATGATCTCTAAGTGATCTGACTTTCGATAAATGAGCATGTAGTCTTTTGTTCTCTGTAAGTATCTCATGACTCGCTTGGCTGCTATCCAATGATCCTTTCCAGGATTGTTTAAGTATCTGCCTAACATGCCAACAATGTACGCAATATCCGGACGCGTACATACTTGAGCATACATCAGACTTCTTATTACTGACGCATAAGGAATGTGTTGCATCTCCTAAATCTCAAAATTATTCTTGGGGCATTGACTGAGACTAAATTTATCTCATAACCACGGGGTGTCACACAGTTTGCAATCATCATACCAAACCTTTTAAGAATTTTCTCGATATAGCTCTTTTGTGATAAACCAAGTATACCAGAAACGATAGGTGTATGCGGATACCTAACACAAAAGAAGCATCACCAAGATCTTTCATCTCGAATTTCTTTGATAGAAATCTCTTGGTTTCATGCAACTTGCCTATATCGTTGGTGGCAAACAATATGTCATCAACATATAAAACCAAGTAAATATGCTTACTCCCACTGAACTTATGGTATATACAATCATCAACCATATTCATCTCAAAACCAGACGAAATGATAACTTGAAGAAACTTGTAATACCATTGACGAGAAGCTTGCTTAAGCCCATAGATGGATTTCTTTAACTTACAAACCATCTTCTTTATATCTCCTGACACAAAATTTTCTGGTTGCACCATATAGATTGTTTCATCAATGTCACCATTGAGAAATGCGGTCTAAACATCCATATGATGAAGCTCAAGGTCAAAGTCGCCCTGAAGTGCCATTATTGTCCTAAAAGAGTCTTTGATGAAGCGAGAGAGAATCTCTTTATAATCGATCTTGTGCTTTTTTGTGTATAACCTTTAGCGATAAGACGAGCTTTGTATCTCTCCACATCACCTTTCGAATCCCTCTTAGTTTTAAATATCCATTTGCAACTAATGGGTTTCACACCTTCAGGCAATGGGACAAGATCCCAAACGTCATTGTCCTTCATGAACTTTATCTCCTCATTCATGGTGTCAATCCACTCTTGAGATCTAGAACTTTCCAGGGCTTGGTGGAAGCTAATTGGATCATCTTCCACCGCACCAATGTCAAACTCATGTTCTTGAAGAAATACAATGTATTCATGGCCTTGCACTTACTCCTTTCTACAGTGGATCTCCTTAATGGCGTAGGTTACGGAGGAGGTAAGAGTTTGTTCTTAGGCAGGAGGTTCGTAGATATTGTTTTGATTTGGATGCAGCTGTGAACAATGTCGGTGTTGGGCCTGATCAATGTCAATAACAGTTGTGGGAATATCAACATATTCCTCTTTAAAAACAAAATCTCTATCCTTATCTCCCCCATTAAACTCAACATCCTCAAAGAACCGAGCATTTCTCGTTTCAAAAATTGATTTAATAGTAGGATCATAGAATTTGCAACCCCTGGATCTTTCAGAGTATCCAATAAAATAGCAACTAATCGTTTTTGAATCCAATTTCTTTTCATGTGGCCTATAAGGCCTTGCTTCAGCTAGACATCCCCAAATGTGTAAGTGCTTCAGACTAGGCTTCTTGCCTGTCCAAAGTTCATAAGGGGTTTTAGTAGTTGCTTTAGTTAATACTCTGTTAAGGATATACACTACAGTCTTTAATGCTTCACCCCAGAGTGATTTTGGCAAGTTAGAATGACTAATCATACTTCTTACCATGTATTTGAGCGTTCTGTTTTGCCTTTCAGCAACACCATTCATGCTTGGAGAACCTGGCATGGTGTGCGTAGGGCGAATCTTTGCACTCCTCTAGGAATTTTAGCAAATGGTCCCGGACGTTGTTCACCTGAATCGTCATACTTACCATAGTATTCACCACCACGGTCCAAATTTGGCGATTTTGTCCTTTATTGAGTTGATTTTCAACTTCAACTTTGAATGATTTGAACACGTCCAGTGATTGAGACTTTTCATGAATGAGATAAAGGTAGCCATAACATAAAAAATTGTCTATAAACGTGATAAAATATTGTTGGCCATTCCATGAAACCATAGGAAATGGCCCACAAATATCTGTATGTATCAGTTCTAAGACATCTGTAGCCCTGTTGGCACCAAATCTCCTTGTGTTTGTTTGTTTTCCCTTTATGCAATTTGTGCAAATTTCAAAATCTGCAAAATCAAGGGAATCTAGAATCTCATATGACCGCAAAGCCTTTCAATTCTCCTTTTGGAGATGTGACCTAATCTCTTATGCCATAATGATGAGGAATTCTCATTGGTTAATTTTCTTTTAACACCTCGAGTATGAATTGTGAATTTCATGATATGGAAATGGCATATCAAGCATATAAGGTTATACACATAGATAAAGAGCAGTACCAACGAATTTGAATTACGAAAAGACTAAATTTATTATTTCAAAAGAAAAAAAATAACCAAATTTGTCAATACGAGAAATAGAAACCAAATTTCGTCGAAAGGGCGATTTACAACAAATGTCTCATTCAAATCCAAATAAGTCTGGGACTTTAATAATAACCTAAATGTCCCCAGTGCCTCGGCTTGACCTTCTTGCCATCGCTGCAAGATGTATCTTTCACCATCATTTTGCTTTCGGCAACTCAAGCAACCCTGCATGGACAGACTAATGTGAGTGGTTGCACCATAATCTATCCACCAAGTGTGTTTAGGTACCGAAGTCAAATTAACCTCAAAACAAACTAGATTAAGAAGTGTACCTTTCTTTGCATACCCAGATAGTTGGTACATTACTTCTTCTTAGCATCCCCTTGACTCCATAGAAGAAACAATCATCAACCTTTTTTTCTTTATGTTGTTTCTTATGATATGGAACATTTGCAGCTTTTTTATCCTTCTTTCTTTTCTTCCCTTTATCCTTGGAAGTACCAGTCAAATGAGCACTTTCTATCTTTTCTTGCTTCAACCATTCCTTTTCTTGCACACAATGCGAGATGAGCTCATTAAGAGACCAATTCTCCTTTTGGCTGATTTGTAGCTCACCTTAAATTAGTTGAATTGTGTGGGAAAAGATGTCAAAACAAATGCACAATCAAATCCTCAAAGAGATCAAGTTTATGTGCTTCATAACTTTGAAGCAAAGATGAACATTTCCATAATGTACTCACAATATTTCTCATTACGCTATATCTACATTGGAATGAGATTTGCCAAAAGTGTACTTGTTTGAGACTTTTCATTCTTAGCAAATATATTCTTAATTTCTTCGGAACTCTTTGGAATTTGTCTTTATCATTTTGGATATTACTTTGAATGTTTACGGAATGACCTTCTTAATGATCATCAAACATGTGATTTGACTTCTCCTTTAATATCCTTTTTTCATCGGAGGAGACTTTCAACGATGGGAGTGCGGGGAGAAAGGAGCCCTTAATACGAGTCCGGATCCATGACATCAAGAACTATTTAGAGGTTCTCGTGCCATGTCTTGAAGTTTGTATACATTTAGCATAGGAATAAATTAATGCTGGCGTAATTAATGTTAGAAACGAGAACTAGTAGTTGAATCAAGAATAATAAACAAGCAAAACAAACTCACTAGACACAAACTAAAAAAATAAATTCAAATAAAAAAGGCAAACCCTATCTCGAATATCGGACCTCTATTAATATTTTATCTTTGGATAAAAAATATTAACTTGTAAATGATATCTTGGTGTAGGAATCAAATATTGATAATAAGAACATATCGAATTATAAATCTTCCTTTGGGCCAATTTATTATTCATATGTAAAACCAAATAATTATCACGCGTTTATTGCGGGTGTACATGCAATTATGTTAAATATTAATTTTCCTTTGGGCCGATTAATATTCACATAAGTTACATGCACATAATCTTGTTATATTTTGAAATAAAATTAATTTGCACAAAAGTGGTCACTTTGGTGACATATTGTGTTAATTAACTTATCTCAAAATATATATTTAAACACCTATATTTGAATGTAAATTTTCGTAAATATAATACCACATGTGATAACATATTTATATTTAAATCACCAACTAAAACAGCCAGTTAGCCTTGACTAACCGTTTTTTTTTTAATTTATTTATCATGTACCTCTTTAGGGGTACCAATGCTCATTTATGTTCTCCTCTTCCGAGGAGTAACATCCTTTGAACTAATATGTCTCCCACGCTTCAGGCGTATTTCATGTACCTCTTTAGGGGTACCAATGCTCATTTGTGTTCTCCTCTTTCGGGGAGTAACATCCTTTGAACCAATAGGTCTCGCTTCAGGCGTATTTCATGTACCTCTTCAGGGGTACCAATGCTCATTTGTGTTCTCCTCTTCCGGGGAGAAACATCATTTGAACCAATAGGTCTCCCATGCTTCAGGCGTATTTTATACTCATTTGCTAATTGTCTTTCAGGAACAAAAATCTGGGATGGAGCATTTGCAGTTGGGATCAATGTTTTGAAAACCGGATCGGACCGGCCGATCGGACCGTCGACTGGCCACAAAATCGGTCCGGTTCAATGCAAAAAATCATTTTTTGATCGAACAGGATAAGAACCGGATGAACAGGCGGTCGAGTAGGTTGACGGTCGGTTCTCGAGCCAGAGCGGTTTGCTCCACAATTTTTCAAGTTAAGCGATATGCGTTTTGATGCTTTTTACATCGAAACGACGTTGTTTTGCTTAGAATTAGAAAACTTGTAGGGTAAAAAAGCTTGTAACTAAAAAAAAATTCAATTAAATACTGCAGACTTATGGATTTGAACATGGAAAGGGGAAGTTACAAAAGAACCATTCTACTACTGTGCTGCCATTGTGATTATTTTATATATTAACAAAATTATATATTACTACTTGATTAATGCCTAAAAAGTGCAATTTTGAACCCTATATTAGATAGGTTTTGAGTGCTTTTTGCGCATTAATCATGTCATTCTCTGGTGGAAGTGTTGAGTCTTCTTTAGTAACATATGCCATTTAGAGTATTTTTGGGTTTGCGGGTTTTGCGCACTTTAAGTTCGATGTCGAGATGTATGATGAATCGCGAAGTTTGAACTCAAGTATCGATATCAACCGACCAAAAAGAATCAATGCAAAAAAAATGAAAGCCAGTGAAGAAAAATTGATCTGATAGAAAGGCAGGAGGCAATGCGGTGAAGGATCGACAAATCCCAAGAATTTAACAAGGTGCGAAAATTTATTGGGATTGCGAAAGACTAACAACCTTAGCGAAAATTTAATCTTAAGCGAGAAATTGCCATTACAATAGACCAAAATTTTAGAAACGCGTTCCTAAGCGAAGTACATATTTTTAAGCTACTCACATAAATTTAAGCTAAGCTAGCGAAATTTATTTATGCGAAATTGCCAAGCCTTAGCGAAATTTCCTATTTTAAGCTATGCACATTGTTCGCTACCTAGCGAAAATCTTTAGTCTAGCGAAATTCAACGCCTCGTCATGTTTGTAATTAATGCCAGCAGGCTTCAAATTTGGTGTATTACTCTCTTGTCCTTGCTTAGCCAAATTGTTAGGTTTTTTGGTATTTTCATGTATTGAGGGTGGCCTATATAAACCCCTCTCTTTTTGTAATATATAGAATTTTGGGGGGGAAACGACAATTTGGGGAGAAGAATTTGTAAGTTTTCATTTTTTGTAAAAATAAAGTCACGTATTTTATTTAGGGTTTTATTTCCTCTCTTCTCTCCTCTTTCCCTTACTCCTAGGCTTCAAACACCCCTCTTGACAGTGACAACTCGAGATGCTTGGCTAAGCCTCTTTTCTTTGAAGAGGTGCAAGCTAGCTTAGTGAGGTGGGGCATGTGCATGTTGTCTCTTGTGCGAAAGTCACAGTCTTGTATTTATGGCCCTCATCTTCTCAAATTAGGGTTGAATAGCATTGAATGTTGATTTGGCCAATACTCTCCATGCTTTAGGATACAGTGCACATGCTATTGCTAGATGTCTTGTGGTTCATTAGATGGTCTTCTGAGCCTACGAGATGATATTTAATGCTAGGGTTTCAAAGCGAAAAGGGCCGTAAATTGCATGCTACACGTGTTGACTCAAATAGAAGTTGTTTTTAAATTGAGGTTTGCTAGTTAAATATAGATCCGGTTATGCCTTGGACTATAGGTTGCATGTCATAGCGCTGAGGATGAAACCGAGATACTTGTTTGCCCTAACTTACCAAGTTAGTGACCTAAATCTTCAAAGTTAACTTTTTCACACTTTACTTTCGAGTTTTGCAATTCCTCAGTTTTCAAACTACTTCCCACTTGTTTTTGAAGCAAATCCAAAAGTCCAAAATAAAAGCCTTACCTTTTTACACTCATACGTATCATTCTTAGGATGAAAACCTATCCGTGTTCGACCACTGAACCACTATCACTGAGTAAGACTCTGGCCGTAGTAAGACTTAGGTGTATATAAATTTTGTTGATTTTAGCTGACCTACGTAGCCACGAATCACTGCAAGTATATATTTATATAAATAAGTTTATTCCATTTTTTAATATGTTTTCATATTTAAACGTATACATTTTAAAATAACTTTAAAATACTTTATTTATATAAAAAAGTAATAAATAA
Organism: Tetrastigma voinierianum; assembly: GCA_016808115.1. NCBI lineage: Eukaryota > Viridiplantae > Streptophyta > Magnoliopsida > Vitales > Vitaceae > Tetrastigma > Tetrastigma voinierianum. The sequence goes on along the minus strand of JAEQBH010000247.1, from coordinate 890,941 downwards.
TATCTTAAATATTATTAATTATATATTTTAAAATATAAATAATATATTTATTCTGCGTTCTTAGGTTCAGTGCGAGGTTCGACCATGGTCCGGCCCAGTGAACCATGAGTGACGTCAACTTTTACAGTTCAGATCCAGGTTCGATTTTTTAAAACATTGGCGGGATACGAGGAAAATATAAAATTTGTTATCCTTCCTCAAGCACAATATGGTGGCAAAATCTCGGACAACAAGATTTTAAATCGAGTCGAGCTATAACTCCCGCTTTGTTGATATTGTTTCTTGGCTTGGAGTTATGTGGTATCGAAGCTGGCTGATGCAGGCTGACAGAAAACATCACCTTCCATGCTTTGAATATTGTATTGCAACAACAATACCGGCAACGTCAATTTGCCACATACTCTGATTTAATTTCTATGCTCCTCCTTTGCTTGAGCAAACTAATGAATTCTTTGCTTTCAATCGAATCTTAGACACCAGCTGGCTCAAGCATTGCTGAAGCACATGCAAACTACGAAAAATTATTGGCCATTTAAGGCTACAAGCGCGAGCAGAATATAATCCCCAAGGGTGGCGAAGAATTTAACCACCCTAGGAAATCTAACTTTGGCGAGAATCATGACAAAGAAAGAAGCGAAAGAAGGTGACTGGAAAGTATTTTGCCATCGTTGCGGCATGGTAGGCCTTTGGTCACGTACCCGTGCGCCAAAGCGCTGTTGATCTATATCGGGCATCTTTAAAATACGGAGCGAGCGTGGTGAATCTTCGCGCCCAGACAGGGTGAATCCTAACGCCGTAACCCTTTGTTGGCTTGACAATATCTCTGGTGGTGGGACTCCTCTTTGCTCTGAGTAGCAAAATGCATCCATGGATGTCTCTAATTTCTTTGAGGACCTTTGATTACTTTGATGAAGCATCAGACTGGTGGATGACATCTTTGATTTCGAATTTTATGATTATAATAATTTATTTTCTAGTTGTTTTTTTTTCTTTAAATGTATTACCTTTTTATTGTTCTTTAATATGGTTATGCAATGAAATGCTTATGAAATTGATATAATATTTATTATTTTGAAATTTTATTTGACCTTATAACTAATATGAAAATTTTATGATACTTGACACAAGTTTGTCAACATAAATGCAAATGGAAAACAGAAAAGGAAGATGTTTGTTTGCTTGATAGTGCATCGACACATACCATATTTCATAGTAGACACTTTTCTCAGTATGACATTACGTAAGACACGTGTCCATACAATATCGGTCCTATTAGATTATTGATGGTTTCGGGAATGCCACAATTGTTTTGCAAAAGGTACCATGCATATTGGGAATGCATTTCTCAAGCGAGTAGATCGAGGAATCTGCCGAACTGAGAAGTGCTGTAAGTAATGGGTACCATGTTGAGACTATTTATGAGCAAAATAAAAGGAGAATATATTGGCATTACCTCTTATAAGATGGGCTGAAGACCATCCATGAGAAACCGGCTTCTACTATGGGTTGTATTGTGTCATGATTAAGGCCGTTGAAACCTACTCAACATATCTTGGAGATTGGTAACTCCTGATCAGTTTGGATTATGGCATGATCGCCTTGGTCACCCTAGCGCTACAATGATGCGTGGGACAATCGAATACAAAGGGCACCCTTTAAAGGATACAAAGGTATTGTTGTCCAAGATTATAATTGTGAAGCTTGTTCCACGAGGAAAACTCATTATCAAACCTTCTATAACAAAGGTTGATCTTGAATCCCCCTTTATTCTGCCGAGAGTCGAGGGTGATATTTGGCGGACCTTCAACCACCAAATGGACCATTTCGATATTTTATGGTACTAGTGGACTCATCCTGTAGATGGTCCCATGTTTGTTTATTATCTACGCGCAATGTCACCTTTGCACGTTTACTTGCGTGAATTATAAGCAGGCACAATTTGATTATCGATTAAAGGTATAAGGATGGATAATATTTGGTGAATTTACATAAAGAGTTTTGATACATATTGTGCTTCACTCGAATTGGTTTGGCCACCCGGTCGCATATGTTCATTACTCAAAATGGATTGGCGAAGTCCTTGATTAAACATATACAAATCATTGCTTGCACTCTGTGTGAAACGAATCTCAGTCTGACGCCTAGGGGTCATCTTGGTTTGCATCTTTTTGTAATAAGGTGCGCCCCACGCTAGTCTTCTGATCTCCCGCTTCAAATGGTTCTTGTTTATGAACCTGATATTTCACATTACGCACCTTTGGTTGTCTTGATGAGTGCTATACTTATACGAAAACGAAAATGGGTCTCTGACGCCGTTTAGCAGGCATTTGTATTCAGTTTAATTAAAAGATCCATGAGTGGGTTCTTGGAATAAACTCTCTTTGGTGATCTTTTACTGCTAGGTCGCGATTGTCATTTCAATGAGACTGTATTTCATCAATTGGGACACCTAAAATTGAAATCATTGCAAAAGCAAAAACCGGTTAAGGTTTTTCTCTGGAATGAAAAATTTTATCTCAATTAGAAGCCCAAGAACTCCTGTGTAACACCCCGTCCTGAGAGAGTGTACAGTACATGATATTGTAGGGGTGTATAAGAGTACCAAGTGTCACATTGTAATATTTTGGAGATGAAATTATGAAATGATAATTTAGTAAACCCGGAATGTGGTAATAAAAGGAGGGTACAATTGTCATTAAGCAAATAGGATATGAAAATCAAAATCAAAGTAGAGATGGGCCATCATATAAATAACAAAAGTTGATCTTAAAATTCTTGGGAGATGAAGGACTTAATTGTAATTAGAAGAGACTTGATATTATAAAAGAGGAAAATAAAACCAAAATTTCATTTTGTCTCAAATTTGCCCTAGCAAACCCGTAGGTGGAGAAGAAAGAGCAAGGAGAGAAGAAGAGGAAGAAGAAGGAGGAGGAGAAGTCCAAAAATCAGGTATGTTTTTGTCTTGGAATCAAGTATATTTGGATTCTTAAGGCTTGGTATGGAGATTAGTTCCTCCTTTGGTCTAGGTTTTGTGCAAAGATCACATAAACATTTGAATTGTTGGGGTTATGAGAGTAAAACCCCAATTGGGAGAAAATAAACATGGAATCATCAAATTATATGGTTTGCAGAATCGGTGGACCTTGGGTAGAGTTCTTGGTTTTCACCTAGGGTTTGTGGTTTGAGGTTCCAAAGCACCAATTCAAGTGTTGTGGAGTTGTTTTTGGATGATTTCCATGATGATTCTTGAGGTGTTAGGAATTATAGAAGTTGTATGAAGTGAAATGGTGTCAAAAGTGGCAAAAGAAGCAAATCTAGGCAAAATTTTAGAGGGTGTACCGGTACATGTACAGGGGTGTACCGGTACACCCCACCGAAAAACGACATGTAGGTACATGTCGACGTATCTTAGGTACATGCAATGAATGCAACATGTGGGAGTACATGTCCGGGGGTGTCTGCGGTGTAATGCCCAAAATGCCTAGAATGCTATGTTTTTGTGTAATTAAGCCGAATTCGTACACCGATAGTTTAGAACCTTATTAAATGATTAAGATAGGTTCGAATAAGATTGGGACTCCGGCAATTCGCCTCGCGATATTCGTTGAAGTGATTAAGTCTTAGGAAATGCGTTAAGTTTATACGTGATACATAGGCCATTAATTTGTCGTCGTATTCGGTTGGATATGTAGGTTAAAAGAAAAGGAGGAAAAGTAATTGGGGAATACGTGCTCTCAAGTTTTAGTAACAGATGTGAGTGTTCTAAACCTATTTTTCTCAAATACTAGTGTATTATTATTATATACTGTTTTACACTGGTATTTCATGGTTTTAATTTTAAACCATATTGTAAAGTAAGAATGAGTTTAGAAAGCAAGTAATGGTTTGGATGCATTCAATCATACTTTTAAAAGCAAGCAAGTAAGTAAATGGTTTTTGAATTGTGAACCATTTTTACTGACGAAAACCAGTAGTAAGCAAATGGTTTTGAATTATTAAACCATTTTCAAACAACAAGCAAAGTAATAAATGGTTTCGAGTTGGCAAAACCATTTTCAAAGAGCAAACAAGCAAGCAATGGTTTTTAAATTGTAAAACCATTTTCAAAAACAAGCAAACAAGCAAAAGAATATTTGTGAAAACAGGCATAACTAAAATCCCTAGTTTTAAGCAAGCAATGGTAAGAGGTATTACATGCGTGCACGGTGGTGTTAAAATCTCCTTACATTCGACTTTTAGTTTTGCCTGGTCGGCAAAGCTTAGGTCATACACCATGCATTTAAAGGAGACCGTGGCACGTGAGGGAGTATATGGGTTATGAGCTCTAACTAAATTATGGTGATGGCGACACGAGGTCAATTCACCATATTCTTAGGAAAAGGTGCGCGGACACGAGATTTATTTCCAGCACCACAGGTCGATGCACCTGAGGCTCCGTGTTCACTGGTCTGACAAGCAAAATAGGCCTTCAGTGGTTGATGTTTTATAAGCATGATATACAGTTTTGAAAAATCAACCATTGGTTCACGGTCGCCCAGGCTTTCGTAGAGTTTTAAAGCAAAGGGTTGAGCCTAGGCTCCCGTTTAGATTTTAAAAGCATTCGGTTGAAACCAAACTCGAGTGGGATTTTAAAATAAACAGTTAGGCCGAACCCGTTTTATTTTAAAGCATGCGGTTGAGGCCAAGCTCCCACGTTTTATGAAAAGTTTTGAAATTTTAAGCGGTTTGTGAAAGGTTTTAAGAAGCTTTTGAGAAGCAAGATAAAGCAACGAAGCAAGGAGAAATTTTGAGAAGTTTTATAGCTTCTAAGCAAGCAAGCAATAAGGATTTTATAAAGTTTTTAAAGAAAAGCAAAGCAAAAACAAAGCAAACAAGAAAGTTTTAAAAGTTTATTAAACTTTTTTAAAAACAAGCAATACAAAGCAAGCAAGCGAAAAGTTCTAGAAACTTTTAAGCAATGAAAACAAAGTAAAGCTTATGGAAAATATTTGTAAAAGAGAGTTTTACATTTTTGAGACGTTTTCCGGAAAAGCAAAACATTTTATAAAAGCATACACTCACTGATCTCGTTTAGCTCATTATTTTCTATTTTAAAAACTATTTTCCAGGTACAGGTACGCAAGACGCTGGAGCATAATAGGATTTGTCCTGACATTGTACAAGTGCTATAATTAAGAATATTATGTAAGGAAAAGACTTTGAATATGTATATTGGAACATATGTATGTACATAGTATAATTTTGTGAGAATGTGTTGGTATGCTGGTTGCCATATTTGGATATAGTGTAAATTGGATGTATCACTGGGATTTGGAATTATACATATGCATTTGTCATCGCTGTAGAGGTTTTCAACTGCTAGATTTTACCAAATCCTAAGTTATAAATAAAGAAAAGTACATACGAGGTTTAAGCAAGCAATACGGCAGCTTCACAGGAGTTTATAGTCGTTAGAGTACTTGGTACGAGGGTTTGTGGAGTGGCCGAAACGCCGTGGAGTGGAAGGGGTGGGGGTGTGTCATCTGATCTGGCTTGAGTCATGACCCAGCATAATCCATTCTGACTATAGCCAATAGACTTCTGATGCATTTAATGATGCTACTAAAGTATGAAATCTCATATTCCAGGCATCAAATGCTCCGGCTAGGATAGTGACATTTGTTCTGGACAAGCTAAAATGGATGAAAATCCCCAGCGTAGTTGAGCGTGGTAGGTAAATAGGATCAAAAACCTTTGTTCCTCGAACGAAGGGGAAAGAATTAGAATCCACTCCCGGAAGAGCACAGTCTTTGTGCTTACTTCTAAAAGGCTTAATGCCCTTGAAGAGGCACAAACCCATGAAAGATCCTGACCCTAGGAATGCGGAATTCCATTAGATATTGTAATGAGATTTGGGATCGAAATAAAATCATCGTTGATGATATTTTTGCATTCTCAGTTGCTCATAGATTATGGATGATGATTGTGACGCAATCTATTATTGAATCTTGTAGTCAAATGCAAAATTGGCCTAAGTGGGAGGAAACCGATTAAGCTGAATTAGCTTCCTAGCTAACGGGATTTTGGACCCTCAACTCGCATCCCCAGATAATGTAAAATTAGTTGGATATAAATGGTATTGTCGACAGATAGGAAAAAGAGGTTGTGGGAGTATAAAAAAGCTTGACTCGTTACTAAGATTCCCCAGAGACCTGGGATTGATTATGATGAGACATATTCTGTGATGGATATGATTACATTGTTTTCTCATAAATTACGTAATCTTTGAAAAATTGGAAATACGTCTTATGGACATTGTGACGGCATATCTATATGGCTCATTAGACTAAGATATTTATATAAAAATTCCCGAGGGATTCAAAATGCCTGATGCATGCATTCCCCGCAACTTATTCTCAATAAAATTGCAAAGATCTTTGTATGGGTTAAAGCAATCCGGTCGCATGTGATATCAACGCCTAAGTGAGTGTTCAAAGTGGGGAAAGGTCTGAGAATGATCCTATACGTCGTCGTGTTTATTAAGAAATCGAAGCCCGATTTGCTATTGTAGCCGGTTTATGTCGGCTTGATATAATTTAATTGGAACTCGAGAAAGAGTTAATAAAAGCTGGCGAGTATTTGAAAAAGGAATTTGAAGTTAAAGATTTGGGTAAAACCAAACTTTGTGTGGTATAAGCTTAAGCATAAAGCGAATGGAATAATGTTCATCAATCATCATATTGAAGATTTACTTAAGCAGCTTCAACATGGACAAAGACTCACCCTTTGGGCACCCTATGGTTGTAAAGTCTCTAGATCCCCCAGAAAGGATCAGTTTAAGTTCTGGAAAGAATGCGATGAAGAGATACTTGGTCTTGAAGTACGATATCTCAATGCAATTGGGGCTTTGATGAACTTGGCACAATGTACGAGACCAGACATCGCTTTTGCAGTAAATTTATTGGCACGTTTTAGTTCTGAGCCAACTCGAAGACACTAGAATGGAATTAAACATATTTTTCGTTATCTCCGAGGAACCATAGATTTGGGATTATATTATTCTAGGTAATCTACTACCTCTAGTTTAGTTGGATGATACGATCTTTGGATATAGATCTGATCCACATAGAAGCTCGCTCTCAAGCTGGTTATTTATTTTGTTATAATGGCACCGCCATTTCTCTTAGCGTTCTCTGAAAGCGTCGCTAGTAGCTACATCTTCTAACCACTGAGATCATTACTTTATAGGCTAGAGAGTGTGTTTGAAGTTTAAGATCCATTATAACACATATTCACAATTCTTGTTGCTTAACATCGGTTACAAATTCTCCCACTATAATTTATGAAGATAATGCTTCTTGTGTTGCACAAGTTAGGGGAGGATGTATCAAAGGTGATAGGACCAAGCATATCTCGCCGAAATTTTTCTATACTCATGAACTCCAAGAAAGTCGACAAATTGATGTTAAGCAGATTCAATCCATAAATAATCTTGTAGATCTTTTTACCAAATCATTGCCAACGTCAATTTTTGAGAAATTAGTATATGGCATTGGTATCTTGGCCGAGTTCATAAGATACAATTAACTAGCGGCCGGTGGCTATATAGCTCAAATTGAGGGAGATATTGTGAACTATGCATTGCACTCTTTTCCCTTTGTCAGGTTTTGTTCCATTGGTTTTTCTAGGCTTAAGGTTTTAATGAGCAATTAATGCATCCATAAAAGGGAGAGATCATAAATATTTATGCATTGTACTCTTTTTCCCTTTTGTCCGGTTTTTGTCCTTGGGTTTTAAACTAAGGTTTTTAGTGAGCGATATCATTGTGCACATTCATGAATACAATGAATATTCAAGGGGGAGTGTTATGAAATACATGAATGAATATTCATTATATTCAACGTAACCTATATACATCAATGTATATTCAATGTACCTATTATGGCACATTCGTAACCTATATACATCAATATATATTCAATGTACCTATTATGGCATATTCGTAACCTACATTCTATGTATGAATGCCCATCTCCCTATTCAATGTATATAAGAGAATGAAAGTGAAAATAAAATTGTTCCTCTGACTTTCTCTACCATCTTTGGTGGTTATCTACTTTCTCTTCTTAATATCTCTCTATTCTCTTTCTATTATATTCTTACAACGCAATATTTTACAATACAAATTACTATTATTAATATTTTCAAATAATAATGATAATATAAAATGTCTTAAATTATATAAAATATTATATATTGTTTCTTATTTGTAATAATTTTATTTATCATATTTATAAATTATAATGTTTATATTATGATATTATTTTTATATTTTTCCACTTGGATTTTAGAAAAGTAAAATTTTAAGAATATATATAACCATTATTATTCATATGGGTTTGAAACTATTTTAAAATCAAGTAACATAAATATTTATTATTTTTCAATTTTATCTAATAAAATTGATAATAATCAATTAAATGTTAGTTTTGAATGATACTTGTTTATAACAAAACAATAGTTAAAAATAAATAATAAATTAAGATAAATTAGCATATCTAATAATTTATTAATTAATATATTACTATTTTTTCTGAAAATAATTAATACATTGCATAAGAAAAAATTTTAATTGGAAATATTTTTTTATTTTTTTTGACAATGCAAACTAAAATTTCATTAATTCAAACGGTAATACCGCCATACGAACACATAAATCAAGCCCATTAAAAACATTAGAGGATGACACAACATTCAAAGGTAATAGTAAGAGGATGACACAAAAGAGATAATCCTAATATGCTTAAAATACATAAGATTCCAGGTTTGATGAAGCATCTTAGAAACGAAGTTGAAACAACTTATCTATCGTTCGACGGTGTTTTCCGATGCAGATCGCCCACGTAAAAACCAATGAACAATCACACGCCGCAACAAATTGGTGACAAAAACATAAGAAAACAAAGAAAAATCAATTGAAAAACTCAAATCAAGTAGAAGAAACCATTTTATCGAGAGAAAGCCTATATTTGATTAGACGAAACAATATGATGGTGATTTCAGGTAAATGAATACAAAAAAATCACCCTTTGTCTTTAACAAGGATGAAATAAAAAACGAAATAAATTACAGTTTCAGATGAGAGGAGATGAGAGGAGGGGTGGTGTGGTAAATTGAATTTTGAATATGAAATTCAAATTATAAAAATTTTAAAATTGTTTTTAAAGTATAAACTTATTTTAAAACAAAAATTTGTTGAAAGCAATTCCTCAATATTAAATATAAAAAACTAAAGCAAATCGCATAAGCTAAATTATAATTAAAAAACCCTAATAATGAAATTTTATTTTGTATAAAATAAAAAAAATTAATTATTTCAAAAGTACTTTTCAACAAAAAAATAATTTTCAACCCATAATAACCATATTTTATATAATATTTATAAGTTAAAACTATTTTTTTTTTTACTATTATTTTTTTAAATGTCTTTTAAACGCATTCTTATAAACCCATTTTTATTAATTTTTTAAAAAATAATTTTCATTAACATTTGAAATCTGTTATATAATATTTTATAATATTGTTTTATATTTAATATTTTATTTGTTTAATAATTACACATGTTTTTGTTAATATGTTTTAAAGTAGTTAATTTTATAGTTATAAAAATACATGTGTTTTTATTATTAAACATAAAATAATATTCAAGATTTCAATTATTTTAATAAAATAAAATCATATTCATATGAAAATTAATTAAAAATAAGATAATATTAAAAAAGAATTAATATACTTTAGTTTTTTAACACGATAAAAACAAATTAAAGGTATTTTAAACAAAATTTTATTTTAAAGTATTTTTACTATTTTAACATTTGATCCAGCAGTTGGATTAGTCGTCGAAAAATAAAATTCGGGCCCTAATGACGTGGCACATTTGGGCAGAACTTATTAGGACCGACTAAATTCTTGACCTAACAGCGCTCTTCCAAAATCCTCCCAAGTCCTATTTTCCAAAACCCTCTTCTTCTCTTCCAAAGTCACTCTTCACGTCGTAAAACCCTAATTCCATTTCGTTTCGTGATGGCAGTCAGATCAATTAGTAGCCGCCATGTCCAAGTGAGAATGGCAGTTTGAAAGTCTTCTCTACTTCTAACCGAGTTGAAATTGACGATCTGTTGCCTATTAGACAGAATACATCCTTCAGGTACCCTCGAATCACCTTCTATCTTTTAAGCTTAGCAGAGAACTATTTGATTTGCGTTCTTTGAGAACAGTTTTTGTAAGTCACTTCTCATCCCTTGGAATAAAGTCTAATTCAATTTCGTGATGGCAACCAAAGCTCCATTTGGGGCTCGACAAAGCCGACGTGGCAGATCAAGGCCCCTCCCGAGAGTCTTATCTCATGGCACTGACGCCTACCTGGATCCATCCTTAGGTACCTAACCCTTAAATTTTTTTAAGCTACTGTAAAACCGGCTTGGTTTGTCGCTCTGGAGAACGCAAGCCACTTCTCCCTTCGTAATAAAAAGTAACCCAAACTCGCATCTCTCTACAGACCAAAGTTATACGGCTCCATTCTGTGCTCAGACATTTGATTCCAGATTCTCTCAAGTGGGTGACCTTCAGCCTATACAAATCATCTACGCCTCACGATTGCGGTCCGAATTCCTCGTCTACCTAGCACTCATATCCTTTAGGCTTCTCGAAAAACTGCTGATGGTTATAAGGAAAACATCATTAAAGCACCATTTCGATGTGTTCTCTTTAAAACTGTTTTTATGCTCTTACCTCGTGAAGTGTTTTCTGTGGGTGAGTTTTTTTTGCTTCCTTCATTCTTTACCATTGACTTCTGATTGTTTATGATCATTATGCGTGTCAATGTTTTTTTTTAAGTATTTATGGTTATTACATTGTAAACGACAACGCCCACTGATGTCCGGGAAACTTTACCTGTTGTAGTAAACTCAACTGCAGAAAGGCAAGAAAAAAAAAAATTCCCAAACTCACAAACAATCGTAACTCTTGCGAATAATTTTCTATCATCACAAGGAAAGTCATGTTTGTAATGTAAATAATAAGTGAACCTGCAGGACCACGTGTCGTAAATGTCACTAGAGTACGACCTCTCATGGCCATAAAGGTGACAGAGGTGTTGTGGTGACAGTTACGAAATTAAAAAGTACAGCAAAGAAGTTTTTTTGAGAAACAGAAGGGTTAAATAAAGTTTGCCTACAAATTCCATTTTCATAATGAATTTAGATTAAGATCAATAAATTCATAATTATTTTATTATCAAATAGGTAATATTAGTGACAATTATTTTTTATTATAGTCTTTTAATACTAATTTAAATTCATAGCGACAAGAAAATAATTTTAATCCCAATAAATTATTGTCCCTTTATTAAGAAATCATATTTTATTTTTATTATAAATTTATTTTATTTCTACCATTATCCACATGGGAGAGGAGAATTTTATTTCATTTTTCTTTGGTTTTTTAAGTGAATATATGTGGCAATTTTTATATATATGGAGAGGTGTTGGAGTTTGATGTATATTTGAAGTAGATATGAGCAAACTCAGGGGGCTCTCATACTTCTATTTTTGTTTCTTATTCTTATTCTTATTATAGGAATAGCAGTGTCTTAACATAAAATGTTTGTCAATCTGAATCTGAATAAATTCAGCACTGGCGTCGCGTGTATGTTCAAGGCCAATTGACGAAAGTATGGTGCAAAGAACGCGAGCATTTCACGTGCAGAAATGGGCATCAGTGTGGAGTCCACAGTGAACTCCAAAAGCATTCACTAGAGGGCCATTGGTGACGCGTATAGACCTAGCTACGTTGCAGATAACGGCTCCCGCCTCCCGTTACAATCTAACTAGCGGAGAAAGCTTTAAAGGTAGTCCCAATCTAAGTTGTCAAAATGAGGCGCTAAATGTCATTTTCAGAATCCCGAATAAATAAGCGTAAGACTCTGGGCTGTTTTTTGGTTTCAAACTCAGAAAGGCTTAAACGGGAGGTGCTGTATTTAATACCTAAATGTTGTATTTTAATTTTCACTTCAATTTCATGTTGTATTTTCAATTCCACTTCACTCTCTTCAAGTTATATTTTCAAACAATTCTACCAATTATAAAATTTAAAATAAATTTAAAAGAATGAGTAATTTATTAATATAAAATTTATAAATGATTTTCACTTAACTTTAAAAATCAATTTGTTGTTTAAAGAATGAGTAAATTATCAATCTAAAAAATTAGAATCAATTTAAAAATAAACAATTTATAAAATATACAAATCAATTTATCAATTATAACCGTTTCTAATAAAAGAATTAATAATATATCACTTTTGATTTAAAAATTCTGCAGCTCCTTTTAAAGAGGAAACTCACCCGTCCTCTTCCCCTTATTTCTTCCTCTTCCCCTTCTTTTCTTTCTTCCTCTTGACTTCCTTCAAGATAATCATTCCGCCGCCTCTTCCCTTTTCTTTCTTCCTCTTCTCCAAAACCAGGCCTCTTTCGCACAACGACGGTTCGCCACCCGTCGCGGCGGGACCACCAATTGATTCAGGGAAGCTGGGATTTGAAAAGCTAGGTTAGGCACGCGTAAAAGGTAAAGTGATTTTATTTTGCTTCATTTATCCCTTTCATTCTCTGTATTTATAGGTTTGAAATTGGTCATAGTCGTTGAGAGCCATTGTAAAACACAAGAGCCATCAACCCATCATTTGCATCCCCTCCCTTCTCTCTCCAAAGGTGCCAAATATGGCACCCCAAAAACTCTGATGGCATTTTGCCACCTCCGATACAACCCCCATTGGAGCCATGATTTTTATGGTTGGGGTGCCATTTTAGCAGTTATGAAGATGGCATTCCCTCAGCAACCTTGAGTGTTGCTCTTAACGTCGTTGTCGTGGCCAACTGGACGACTGAGAAATAAAATAAATTTATAATAAAAATAAAATATGCAGATTCTTAATAAAGGGACAATAATTTGGTTAGGATTAAAATTATATTTTTCTGTCACATATGAATTTAAAGTAGTATATTAAAAGACTGTAATAAAAAATAATTGTCAATATTATAATTTGATAATAAAATAATTATAAATTTATTGATCTTAATCTAAATTTATTATAAACAATTAGGAATTCTATTGATCTAATTCAATATAAATTTTTATTTTCTATTTTTTTTTCAATTTGAAATCATTTTTTTTCATTAAATTCAGAATCATAGACGTGATCTATACAAAGTTTGCCTCTCAAAATAAATGTTTTTTTAAACTAAAAATCACTTTTTTTCATTTTCAAATTATTAAATTATAGACTAGATCTCTGGACACCTCAAACCTTAGGAACCCATTGACTACCAATAACCTCAAGGGAAAAACCTTTGTGTCTCATATCATGAGGACCATACATGAGTACCGACCTAATAGGGGCCCATCATCATATCGCCATACCGCTACAAGACAAGGCGCCTATAGATTCAAGTAGCTTATTACATCACTCCTTAATATAAATATATATTAAAACTAAAGTCGCTCTAATATATACACAAAACAACACCAGCGCGCCAGCTCGCTCGCTTCATAATCCCAGCCAGGAGTGCTGCCCGTCTGCACTGCCCCGCACTCAGTGGGGTCCTTACCGACTGGTGAGCTAACGCCCAAGAGGGATAACTCAAGGGTTACTTCCCACCCAGGTGCACATGCAAAATGGGATCATCAGATAGTCAAACCAACAACCAATCCGCGGTGGTATATGTTATCCTATCATGAAAATTCCATATGCATGTATGAGACGGATACCTACATGCCCCAAGTAACGGCCAACTTTCCACCCACCACCTCCAATGCAAGTGCCACCGGAAATCGGCATCGAAGTCGCCACCTCATCTCGCTAAACCCGCTGTGAGTCTGTGATATTTGTTAATCGCTTCGTATTTTTTGGGCAACAAACTGGCTCCCACCATGCCTCTTACACCCTCCATTTTTCTCGGCTTTCACCGATGGATACGCCGTTTAACCTGTTTTCGTGTTTTTCACCTTGGAGTGGGGTATCTATCCCCTACTTGCTACGCCCGACAACATATTTAACTCAGAACTCCAATTGACTCGCCCCATCTCAAGCCCAACACCGATTCAACACCAAACGCAAGGCTAAAATCGCGACTATGTAATGCGACTCTGCCATGTAATGGTGTTATCGCACACCAATGCAATGCAATCGTGTCATCAGACTAAACCCATGACCAATGTATGAAGACCTCTACATGGACATTCTACACCGTACAATTATGTAAAGCAAACACCATGTCTAATGCATACAACATTTCATATATTCAGTTCTAACATCAACGAACATGCGCTCATGTTAGTTAATATTCCACACATTCAAATCAGTACATCACATAAGCATGCACTACATCTTTCTATCATTCAGCCTATCTCATATCAACACATCTTCAAGCATGTATTATTATGTTAATTCCCACCATTACTTAGGTGTAATGCCATAACTCATATATTCCCAAGCTCATTACTATATGTCAATCATATAGCCTGGTTACATGCCAAGAAGTGGCCATGTTCAAGCACAAACACACATAACCCAATGCTTGGAAACACCCATATTGAGGCAACAATTACTCAGTTTTTCGGGCAATGATGTGAAAGCACCTATTTCAACTGAGCAATGGCTGGCGGCTAGATTCTGACTCTATGAACCCTTCCATAGAGTCCAAGAACATTCAAATCGAGTTCAACTAGAAAAGCTATGGCCTAAAACAACCAGGATAAAACCCGTAAAATCCTGCATGTTAACCATGCAAGCAATGATACACCAACCGATTCTTTCGATCTGGGGTTAGAACCCAGAAAAATTCCCATGTTAACCACGCCAATGATACACCAAATTGATTTTTTTTTTTTTCATTTAAGAACCCGTAGTGGGCCCCAGATGTTAGTCATGCATGAAAGTCCATAAAATTCGCGATGTTTTCACGCATACACATAAGCACCAAACCGAATTTCTTCTCGCCTAAAAACCTGCAATGATTCGCGATGTTAGTCATGCACAATAATACACCAAATCCAGTTTTCTTTTGATCTTAAAACCCAAACATTCTGCAGATGTTAGGTCATGCATGGAAGCCTTAAAATTTCGTATGCTTTTTCTATATACAATAATACACCAAACTCAGTTTCTTTGGATCTAAAAACCCAAAAGTGATTCTTTACAGCATGTTAGCCACGCATGAAAGCCTGTGAAATTCTCGTATGTTTTTCATGAAAGATACAACATGCCACCAAACTGAGTTTTCTTTGGATCTAAACCCAAAACATTTTTGTACGTTAGTCATGCATGGAAGCCCGTAAATTCTCCTGCATGTTTTCTATTAATAATATAATTCAAACTGAGTTTTCTATCTAAAACCCAAAAGATTCTAGACATGTTAGTCATGCATGAAAGCCTGTAGAAATTCCTATGTTTTTCAAGGACACAACAGTCAGCACCAAACTGTTTTCTTTGATCTAAAAACCCAAAACATTCTGCATGTTAGTCATGCATGGAAGCCCATAAAATTCTGCATGTTTTTCATGCATACAATAATACCCCAAACTGACTTCTTCGCTTTTAAAACCGCAACATTCCCGTGACGTGATAACATCACAATTCGCAAGATGATGTTATTTATCTAAACAATCCATAGCAAACTTCAACCAAATGCCATTTCTATATTGGTCCCAAACAAGAAATAACCAAAGATAAGATCCTCACCTCTTGAAGTGTGACCGCTCTTATCCACCCAAATATGAAAACAATGTAAGCCTCCCTCCCTTTCTTCCTTCCTTTCTTTCTTTCTTCTTCTTCTTTTCTTTCTTTCTCCTCTTCTCTACGAATTACTGTAATCTCCTTTCTCAACTCCAAAGTTGGTTTGACCTGTGTAGTGAGCATGACCCACAGCACTTCTGAGCCTGACACTGGCTCAACTCCACACTCAAGTGTTCTCCAACAGCTAATTTAAACCCACCATGCTCAGGTACGAGGTGGGCTCGACATTCGTCCCACCCAACCTCATGCAATCCCAGGAGATGACATCAGCTCCACCACTATGTGCCATGTTCCATGCAAGTGCCAGCATGGCACCCCATGGTTGTCCCGTTCATTTCGAATGCGTGCAAACCTGATTGCACTTGGAGCTTCGGCGCTGCTTAAGGTTCAACTAGATTCATGACATCTCTTCACCCATGGATCCGTTCATCATCCGAGGTCTAGAGAAATATATAGGGTTTTGTTTGTGCCTGTTCGGGTAAGTACCTACCGACAGCTTCATTTAAAAAAAATACGTTTTTCCCTGTTTCACATTCTCCTCCTTAAAAGGAATTCGTCCCACATTCCCACATATATGCACAATCAAACACTACGCATATGCAATTTGGGGCCATTTGAAAATATTAATGACAAGAAAGCCCACCTT
This sequence comes from Tetrastigma voinierianum, assembly GCA_016808115.1. NCBI lineage: Eukaryota > Viridiplantae > Streptophyta > Magnoliopsida > Vitales > Vitaceae > Tetrastigma > Tetrastigma voinierianum. Next base: position 874,467 of record JAEQBH010000247.1, on the reverse strand, counting down.
CCTATCAAACAAGAAGGATAGTTGGTGCGCACGGTGTCCTCGCGCTCCCATGCCTCCCCTACTCCTCTGCGTCGCCACAACACCTTTACAAGCCTCACGCCTTCCATGCAAACCCGGCTTCCTGGCCATTCATACGCGACCGGTCCCTCCTCGAAGGTCCCAACAAGACAACAACAAGCTCTCCCCAATCCATTATATGAGTTGGATCTAGAGTGTACTTCCAGAGCATAGAGACGTTGAAACACCATGAACACTGACAAACTCTAAGTGGCAATCGCCCAAATCGACACGAATCCGCGTCGCTTCACCCTCTTCGAAAATTCTGGCGTCCAATGCACTTTCAATACAACTTCCCTCGCTTTCGAATCCGATCACTCCTTCAGGGCATCACCTCTGCCAGGCCATTGATGATCACCCGCCTCAAACTCTAGAGGTTGTCGCCGATATCGTGAACTCTTTTGCCTTCCCGGTAGGCAAGGGGAGACACGGATCGCACCCACCTTCTCCCGAGGTGTCTCGTAATCAAATCCTGATCAAAGGACGGAGCTCTCTCCCCACCTCTCAGGCCCAACATATCGGTGATCGACATAGCCCCTTCGAGAGAGCCCCATAGGTGCCAACCGGATTAGCTCTACCAGTGCTAACCGTTATTGTATGCGAATCCCTACTTCGCGGAAAAGCTCTCCCAAGCCTACCCTTGATCCGTGACACATGCTCGCCGTGAGTATGTCCTCTAAAATCAATAGTCCGCTTCCGATTGACCATCTCGCTCGAGGATGAAAAGCGGTACCTTATCGAAGCCGAAGTCCCCATGGCCTTCCCGGAAACTCTTCCGCAATCGGAAAGCCGTAAACCGAGGGGATCCGATCCGACACTATGGAGGATCGGAACTCCATGCAACCGTATTCATTCGTGATATATGTCCCGCACTCCTCCAGCAGAAGGTCATCCTCGCACGCCGAAATGTAATCGACTTGGTGAGTTTCGGCCCACTATAACCTTATAACGATCATGTTTCACAGCGACACCAAGGGCAAGGAAGTCACAAAGTCCATCGTGATGTGCTCCCACCTCCACTCCATCTCCGCTGTCCTGAGAAGCCTTACGCTTCCCGGTGCTCACCGATCACGGCACGCGAGACACCGCCGACAAAATCCCCAACATGCCCTTCATCCCGCTCCACAATACCGCGACGGCGTCATGATACATCTTCGTGCCACCGATGCACACGACCTGGGAGTACAATGGAACTCTCGGTGATCTCCTCCCCGCCAACCGCTTCAACTGGTGGACCACAACCAGCCCCCTATACCGGAAGACTACCATGTGTGGGATGGTCCGGGCCTCTTCGTCATTGCACTCCAATCAGATTTCTTGCCCCCGATGGATACTAGCTCACCCACAAGACTGGACTCTATCATCGTTTATGAGACTACGCAGCCACTATACTTCCCAAGGTACCCGAAACGTACTATTCGCATCGCAACCGAACCTTTCCCCATCGCTCTGAAAGGTCCCGCTACTCCCGTGAAGCTATACTTCAGCCAAGACTTCAGGACTTTCGGGCTAAGCGCATCATCCAATTACATTTGCCTTATCGGGATGGTAATGCAAAGTGAAGTCGTAATCTTCCAAAACTCCATCCATCTACGTCGCCATGTCGAGGTCTCGCCGCTGAAGATGTATTTCACTTTCGTGGTCCGGCAAACACACCGAATCGCCACCATATAAGTAGTGGCGCCCAAATTCGTGGCTTAAGACCACAGCCAACTCAATGTCATGGTGGGGTAATTTTGTTTTGATCTTCAAGTGCCAGAAACCATGCCACAACCTTCCCTGATCGCATCGAACACACCCGGCCCCATTCTTCACATCAAAGTATATCAAATTCCGCCCTTCCCGACTCATAGGATAGAGTCGGCAAGCCTCCTCTTTAATTCGGAACGCCGTCACATGAGTCATCCCATACAAACTTGACTCCTTCCGCTCAATCTTGTCATAGCCGCAAATTCCTGAGAAATCCTCTATAAACCTCCCACACCCCCCGCCAATCCCAAGAAATTACGATTCGAAGACCACTTCATCTCCTCCAACTCATCACAAATTTCAACCTTCCCCGGGTCCACTGACACGCCTGAAGCTGATACCACGTGTCCCAAAGAAACCTGAATTCTCGCAGTTTTCAAAACTCGCACCTCATCGAACTCGTATACAATCGATGGATCCCTCAAAAGTCAGAGGTACGATTCTCAAGTGATTCATGCTCCACCTCCGATTGAGTAGATTAGATGTCATCAACAAAGACCACCACAATTGATCTGGGCCAGGGTTGGAACACCCTATTCATGAGGCCCATGAATGCCGCCGGTGCATTCGTCAATCCAAAGGGCATCCCCGTAAACTTAAAGTGCTCATACCGCGTCCTGAACGCTATCTTAAGGATGTCTGCCTCCCTAACTCTCAACTAATGCAAATCCAGCGCGGTGTCTATCTTTGAGTAGACTCAAGATCCCTCCTGCCCGATCAAATAAGTCACCAACCCTAATGGATACCGATTCTCGATTGCGTGAACCCCCGTTCAACTGCTCCTCAGACCGATGTATGGGGTCGAAGGGTCTTACCCTCTTCTTCTCAAGAAGTAGAACCGGAAAGCACCCCATGGTGAAGTGCTTCGTCTAATGAAACCCTTTTGCCCAAGAACTCCCCGTATTCGACCTTGAGCCTCGCAATCTCATCCTGCCATCCTATAAGTGAGTCATAGTAGATGAGCGACGCAAGCCAGGATGCAACTCACGCGGAAGTCTACGCCCCGGGTCGACAGAATCCCGCAGTCCGAAAATATCCCGGTATTCGCAAAACCACACGAGGTAGACTCATATCTCTATCTCACTGCCCCTCCGGTGGCGTTGAAGAAGCCAACCCGCAACTCATCGAGTGCCATCGGTAAACAATACACAAGATGCCAAGTAAGCATCGCGGCCTATTTCCCCAAATAAACACAAGTACCGCTTCAGCGGTAGCAAGTAACCCCTGCGGCAAGTCACAATTTATTACAAACCGATAAAAGCCGGGTCAACTGTAATAGACCTAATATCTCAAACCATCCGTTCAAGCCGAATTCCTGGGTTATGTTTCAACCCTGCTGTTCGTATTTCCTGTGCAGTCCTACCACGATATAATTCACGAATTTGTAACACATAATCACGTTATTGCTGCCAACAAAGGAATATACAAGAAAACACACAATGCATGATGTGATCTAACTCGCCTCGTGGACCTTTATAAAATATCCTACTCCAGACCTCGACATCGAACTATGATCCGATATCACTTCCTGAGCACTAGGTAACTCTAATCAAAGCCCAACACCAAGCTATACCAGTCAAAGATTCTCACATTATTAGCCTAAAGATGTCCTAAACCTTACGCCCCACCGAAGCCCTAGGTATCAGATACCTGGGCTCTAATACCGTCCGTGACACCCCTGCAAAACCCGAGGGTGTCCCGACATCATCACAACCTCATGAAACCAGGTCTCATATCATGAGACCCCACATGAGTAAATGACCCAATGGGGCCATCATCATACCTCCGCCCATACTGCTTACAAGATTCACATTTCTATAGATCTAAGAGTTATTAAGATCACTCCTAATACAAAACATATATTAAAATAAACCAGTCGTCGTAATATATACACAAAACAATCAAGGCTTCAGCTCGCCCGCTTCATAATCCCGGCTCTAAGGAGCGTTATGGTTCGCATCACCCCAGATCACGAAGAATCCTTATCATTGTGGTGGGCTAATGCCCAGGGATAAATTCTATATGGCTATTTCCACCTAGATGCACATGCAATGATCATTTCATAGTCAAACCAACAACCAACTGCATACATGTTGTCCTATCATGGAAATTTTACGCATATGAGACGACACTAGCATGCCCTGAAGTACCGGTCAACCTCCGACCCACCACCCAATGCAAGTGTCAATGGGAAATCAAGATCGAGTTTCAGGGCTAATTCCCATCTGGCACAAACCCGTAGTCTATGTGATATTTATTTAATCGCTTACGTCTTTTTCGGCAACAACTTTTCTGGGTCTCACCGCTGGTCTTTACACCCTCCGACATTTTTCGGCTTTCATCACCTGGATACGCTGCCTTAACCAAAGCCGTTTTTTCACCCGAGGGTATCTATCCCCTACTTGCTACGCTCGACACATTTCATTTATTCATTTTCGTTTAACGCTGTGGAACTCAATTGGACTTCGTCCCATTCCCAAGCTCACACGATTCAACACCAAATGCAGTGCCAAATTAGTACCATGTACGCACTCTCATGTAATGTGGTGTTACCGCACACCAATGCAATGCACTAGGTCACACTCAAACCCATGACTAATGTACGAAGACCTCTGGCATGGATATTCTACACCGTGACACTATGTGTAAAGCAGAACACCATGTCTAATGCATACAACATTTCATATATCTAGCCTCAACATCAACGAACATGCAAATACATGTTAATATTCCACACATTCAAATCGGACATCACATAAGCATGCACTACATCTTTTCTATCATTCCGCCATTCATATCAACACATCTTTAAGCATGTATTAACATAATTCCCACCATTACTTAGGCAAGTAATGCCATAATTCATATTCCCAGGCTACGACATAGTATGTCAATCATATAGCCCGCTGCATGCAAAGAAATGACCATGTTCAAGCACAAAACATTACAACCCAATGTTTTTGGAAACACCATATTGATGCAATAATATCAAAGTAAACAGATGAGCACTCATTTCAAATGAATGGCTTATGGCTAGATTTTGGGACTCATGAACTTTCCATAGAGTCTAAGAACACCCAAATAGGAGTTCGCACGGAAAAGTTATGGCTCTAAATCAACCGTGGCTAAAACCCGTAAAATTCCCGCATGTTAACCATGCAAGAATGATACACCAAACTGATTTTCTTTCGGTCTAAGAACCTTAAAAATTCTGCATGTTAACCCATGCAAGCAATGATACACCAAATTGATTTTTTTTTTTCGGGCCTAATGTCCCGTAAAATTCTGCATGTTAGTCATGAAAGCCCCATAAAATTCCCGTATGTTTTTCATGCATACACAATACACTAAACCGAATTTCTTCACGAAACCTGTAACATTCCCGCATGTTAGTCATGCATACAATAATACACCAACCCAGTTTTCTTTGATTTAAAAACTCCAAAACATTCGCATGTTAGTCATGCATGGAAGCCCAAAAATTCCCGATGTTTTTCACACAATAATACACCAACTGAGTTTTCTTTGATCTAAAAACCCAAAAGATTCTACATGTTAGTCATGCATGAAAGCCCAGAAAATTCTGCGATGTTTTTCATGCATACAATAATACACAAACGAGCTGATCAAAACCCAAAACATCAGCATGTTAGGGTCATGCATGGAAGCCTTAAAATTTCGCATGTTTTTCATGACATAATAATATACCAAACTGAAGTTTTCTTTGATCTAAAACCCAAAGATTCTACATGTTAGTCATGCATGAAAGCCCAGGAAATTCTGCATGTTTTTCATGCATACAACAATACACCGAACTGAGTTTTCTTTGATCTAAAAACCCAAAACATTCTGCATGTTAGTCATGCATGGAAGCCCATAAAATTCTGCATGTTTTTCATGCATACAATAATACCCCAAACTGAATTTTCGGGCCTAAAACCTTAACATTCTGCATGGACAACATCACAAATTCAGCATGTTATTCATTCAAACAATCATAGCAAACTCAACCAAATGCCATTTCCATGGCCCCAAACAAGGAAATAACCAAAGAGGAAAAGATCCTCACTTTAAAGTGTGTAGGACCGCTCTTGATCCACCCAAATCTAAAAACAATGGGGGAAAAGCTTCCTCCTCCTTTTCTTTCTTTCTTTCTTTCTTTCTTTCTTTCTTTCTTTCTCTCTTTTCTTTCTTCTCCTCTTCTCTACAAATTGTTTGGAATCTCTCCTCCAACTCCAAAGTTGGTTTGACCTAGGTGGAGTACACCTAACACAAATTTGTTTGACACTTGGTCAACTCAAGATCAAGTGTTCTCCATGCCAATTTAACCCGCTCTTGCTCATGGCAGAGGGTGGCTTGACATTTGGCCCCCCACCCAACCCATGCAATCCTAAGGGCATGACACACTTGGCCCACCCCATGCCAAGTGTCTTCCCATGCAAGTGCCACATGGCACCCCATGGTTGGCCTGTTCCATCTCGAAATGCATGCAAAAACCGATCGCCTCTTGAATTCGACTACGTCATTTTGTCTAACTAGATTTCGCGAGATGATTCTAACGGCGTTGATCCGTTTCGTTATCCGAGGTCTAGAGAAAGATCTAGATTTTGTTCCATCAATGCAAGAATTTACCATCGCTCATTAAAAAAAAAAAAACGCTTTTCCCGGGTTTCACAAGATCTGTACAAAGTTTGCCTTCAAAAGAAGAGTTTTTGAAACTCAAAAAAATCACTTTTTTTTTTTTTTTTTTTCATTTTCAAATTAGCGAAAATCATAGACGAAATCTATACAATGTTTGCCTTCAAAGAAAAGTTTTTGAAACTAAAATCAACTTTTATTTCATTTTCAAATTACGTAAAATCATAGACGAGATCTATACAAAGTTTGCCTTCGTGAAAAGTTTTTGAAGGGATACCTTGATCCATCATGAAGAGAAAGAAAGACATCAACCAACGGTCATGGATGTAGAGCGACTACTTGTGGACCAGCGGGAGTCAATTTTGTGCCGATAGTGCCGCTATTGGCACAGGCGGATTTTCTCTCCGCGTATCCTCCGGGATCGTTTCGACGTCGGCGCCCTCCACGTCAAGTCCGATGCCATCTCAAACTCAAACTCAATTCTAGCGGCACCTTTTTTTTTCAAATCGCAGAAAATCAACAATAGCCGAGATCTAAACCGGAAAAATCTTTTAAAAAATCAAGATTTGCCTGCAAAAAGAAAAGTTATTAAACAGAAACTCATGATCCACATGAAGAGGAAGAAAGACACCAAGGAACGGTGACGGATGTAGAGCTGATATGCAGCATGTTAGGTCCCAGCCAAAGCTCCTGAAATAAAGATAAAGTGTACTCTTTGGGTGAGAACAAACCACAAGGTTTGGAACAATTTTTAGATATCTTTTTTATCCATTGAAAGAGTTTAAATACATATATTTTCTAACCACTCTTCCTAAACTTAAGACCACAACTATTGTGCATAAACAGAAACTAAATCATGTAAGCAGAAATAACAAACTAGCAGAAGAATAGGACTTAGCAGAATAATAGGACTTTAACTGAAAAAAAGACTCTAACACAAATAGACTTCTTCTCCAAGTGTTGCAGCTCAAGACTCAGTCCAAATATTTCTGATTTGGCCGAGAAACACGCTGAGATCGTCGTGGTTTATCATCCCACTTTTACCGAACTGGGCCCTCAAGGTTCAAGTCGTGGAACCGATCTGGCAACTCTGCCGCATTCTCCTGGGTAGCATCTTCAACTAAAGGTGTCGATTTGACCAAGCACTTCAAAAAATTTCCATTTTAAGCCAACGAGTGGTTCGGCGATGAGGGCACCAACACGCGAGGCGGTAGTAGACAACGCGCTCGGTAACGCCCCGCTCCGTGAAGCGTACCTGCACGAGTAACCGTGAGGGGCAATACATGAGCACTAAGTGTAACGCCCCAAAATATACCCTCAAAGAAGCCACAAGCAGTGTGATTTTCAGAAACATAATCGAATGTTTCTGAGTTAAATGCTAAATATGAAACATGACTCGAAATTTACAAGATTTAAGGATAAAAATTGTAATTTGTCCAAAGAGGGACTTAAAGTCATAAGTTAACAAGAATTGAGGCCAAAGTATAATAATAGGAATTGTGGTGTAATTCCTTTGTGAAAGATGGGGGACTATAAGGCAATAACATAAAGTTTGTTTATAAATAAAGAGGGAGACTAAAATGGATTATTTTTTGGTCTCCAAACAAGGCCACGTATGGAGCAAAAAGGGAAGAGAGGAAGAGGAAGAAGAAGAAGAGGAGTGAAGGTAAAGCAAATCCAAGGTATGGAAACTGAATTTAAGTATGGAATTATACTTTAGCATGATTTTGGTACAAGAATTTCTGGAGAAGGGATTGCCAGGTTTCCATTGAACATTAATTTGATTCCCATCTCTGAGTTTTGCCAGGCAAACACTCTAACCCCTAGATTTAAGGGAAGTTTGCTGAAAAGCCCTAGTTGATAATGAGTGGATATGGGAATCCTTCACAATTCCAAGGATTTGTAGAATTGGGTGAATTTTGGTATGAATCCTAGATTCTTTGCAAATTAAAAGTGTTTCAGGAGTTGTCGAGGGATTCCATGTTAGTTTTTGATGAAGGATGCATTAGAGTGATCTGCGGATGAAAGTGTATGAAAAGGAGAAAATACACATTCTGGGCATTTTGTGGTGAGGGCGTACTGGTACACCTTGAGCCTGTACCGGTACACTTTGGTTCTGGCTGCTTTTATTACGTACCGGTACACGTTAGACCTATACCGGTACACCCTGTTCTGTTTTTCCTATTCCGACCAGTTTTCGTATTTTGGCCATAACTTGCTCATTTCTTATCCGATTTGAGTGATTCAAGTGGCCAATTAAAATAGACTTCAAGGAGAAGCAAACATAAAGAAATAGGTATCTTCAAATTCTGATTCTAGGTGGCCCAAATTCACTCAAAGTTGGGCCATATGCAAGCCAATTCCTGCATCAGTCTTGAACATAGAGTAGTTCGGGTTGTTTCGGACGTAACTTGAGTTTCGGTGCTCCGAATTGGGTGATTCCAGTTCGAATAGAACCCTTAGAACCTTAGATTTAAATGAGTACAAAGAGATAGTGCCAAATATGAAGTTAAGATCCCGGAAAAGTGAGTATTTCAAATCGTCCTGCAAAATTCCAGAATGACTACTGGCATGAAATGCCATAACTTTAGTTCGATGATCCAATCGATTGATTCCAATTCCTGGGTAAATTAGATTCATAGAAGAATAAGAATACATGAATAAGGTGTGATTACATACGCATCATACTTTACCAGTATATGAAATACGATCTGTCATGAACACATAATGTGGCTAAGAATGCCCTATTATAAAATAGTAAGTTACTGAACTCATATAATTATAAAAATGCCTAAGACCAGTTATTAAATGACATGGCACTCCTGTCCTGATTAGTACTTTGGTACTCCTGATTAGTGCTACGCACACCCTGCTCGATTATACCTCGGGTATTTTGATTAGTGCTACGACACCTCGCTCGATTAGTACTTCTAAGACTCTATTATGCTCCTAAATCTACTAGTACTTCAGATTCCTCGACAAGGTTCTAAGACTCTGATTAGCAATTTCGGTACTCGTTTAGTGCTACGACTCCCGTCCTGTTAAGGCTACTAAGACTTCGTCTCCGATTAGTGCTACTAAGACTCGTTCAAGACTGAAACTCGCTTGTGCTACTAAGATTCTCCGCATCAGATAGTATCTTCAGATACTTATTATGTCATGGTCTTACACTCCTTATTATATAACTGTCTAGGCATTCTAACGCTTATAAGGATAATAACCTGAATAATGAATAAGAGCAAACAAAGGTGTATTACATGATCCTGTAGTGCACCTTACCTGCACTGCCTCCGATCAAGTTCTCAGAGTACCCACGCACCCCAGATCCGACAGTTATGTACCACCCACAATTCCGTATTTGATTGCCTCGTCTCTGTCCATTGCTCTGTGGTACCTACTCTGCACCGCGTATCCGATAAGTTCCAGAAGCACTCCACTCCGGCAATTCCCACCAAAGAAAATAAGCATAAGTTTCCTAGTACCCACAGTACTCTCAGACGCATCACAGTATAAGTTCGTAGGGGTACCCACGGGTACTCGTATTTCCAGAAAGTAAGTTAAGTTCTATAAAATAAGTATAAGTCCAAAGTATGACTACGTACCTCCGAGCAAGTGTAACTCAATATGGTTATGATTTAAACCAATAATCTTTGTTATCGATATGTTCCGGCTATATATGAATCCGTATATGTATCTCGCTAGGATCCTGTGATATGCTATGGACTAATGTCCATATCTGAAATGTATCTGCATAAGTCTGATCTGACCTTGCATGTGATATGATTCTAATATGTTCCGACTTATCGTACCTATGGGTACCTTCACACAAGAAAAAGATTCGTAAGTAAGTATACGCTCTGTAAGACATGTATAAGATCTAAAATACATGTCCAAGTTCTGTAATACCAGTATAAGATCCGTAAGATAAGTATACGCTCTGTAAAGACATGTATAAGATCTAAAATACATGTCTAAGTTATGTAATACCGCAGATAAGATCCGGTAAGATAAGTATATACGCCTAAGACATGTATAAGATCTAAAATACATGTCCAAGTTCTCAGAACAACTTCAAAGATAAGATCCTAAGATAAGATACGCCTATAAGACATGTATAAGATCTAAATACATGTCTAAGTTCTGTAATACCGTGATAAGATCCCAGAAGATAAGCATGTTCGTAAGACATGTATAAGATCTGAAATGCATGTCCAAGTTCTCAAGACCAGTATAAGTTCCAGAAGACAAGTATAAGTTCAGAATACACGATCGATCCAAATACAAGTATGTGCTCCGAAATACCAGTATAAGTTCCATAAGACCAGTATAAGTTCCGTAAGACATGTATAAGTTCCATAAAATACATGTATAAGATCTGAAATACATGTATAAGTTCGGTAATACACGTATAAGATCCGGGCCACCAGTATGTGCTCCGAAATACCAAAGATAGTTCCGTACTATCGTATAAGTTTTGTAGTACTTACAAGTACTTCCGTATAAGAATAAGTTCTCGTAATATCAAGATAATGCCCGTAATTTCGCGATACCTACGGTACCCCTCCGAACAAGTGGTAAACTCCGTGAGTATAAGGATAAGTTCAGAATTCCTACGTGAGCCCTGAATAAACATGTCCGTTTATAAGTATAAGTTCGACAAGGATAAGCTCAGAATTCCTACTGAACCCGAATAAACATAAGTCCTGGTTAAGTATGTTCGCACTCCTAGTCTAGTCTCAATAAACATAAGCTTGTTATAAGAAGAAGTACTCGTATAAGTTCTTAATATAAATGCATGAAATTTATATTATTTGTTATTGTTTTATGAGTTAAATGTGTATATGCATAAGACATATGTTTCCCACTCGTTTGTGCTTAGCACGGTTTTAATCCGTGTAGGTACAGGAGAAGACATTCAAGACTTCCGTGATACCGCCGGGCCAAGACACTATAGGTTCACTACATGTGGTGCCGCGCCTAATTTGTGATCAGAAAAGTGTAGTTTTTGTATAAGTGAATGGACTCAAGATATGTATATAGATTGATGGACACCACTCTGGTAGTTCTTGATACGTATACGAGTATTTGATTCATATAAGATGCGGGCCATACCCATTACAGTACAAGTTCGCTTTTAAAAAAAAAAAAAGTCCCAGTATATGGTCTCGCATCCCGAAATCGTTCGGATCCGCCAATCGGGTCGGATCGGGAATCGGGGTGTGACACTAAGTGTCATTGTAATAGTTTTGGGAGTTGTTATTAAGGATGGAATTGTGAAATGATAAATTTATGAACCCGGAATTGTTGTACTAGAGCAAGGGTAAAACTTTAATTGATCAAATGGGACATGAAGGGCATAATCAAAGAAGATAGTATGCCAAAATTGAAATAAAACAAGTTGAATTGAAATTCTTGAGAGACAGAGGACCTAATTATAATTAAGGTAAATATGGGATTATAAAAGGTCATGAGACAAACCAAAATTCATTTTTGGTCTCATTTTGCTAGGGTAAAACGTAGAGCAAGGAAGGAATAGAGAAAAGAAGAGGAAGAAGAGGGAGAAGAAGTGGGAGAAGACCAAAATCAGGTATGGAATCAAGTGTATTTTGATGTCTAGGGTTTTTGGTATGAATTTTCCATGGAGATTAGTTGCTCCTTGTTCTAGGGTTTTGTGGAGAGATCACAAAACCCTAGAATTCTTGAAGTTCAGGGTAAAACCCTAGTCAGAAAATTAAACATGGAATCCTCCTATTTATATGATTTCGTAGGAATCAGGACTCGGGGTTGAATTCTTAGATTCTCACCAGTGGCTTGGTTATATGAGGCTTCCAAACCACCAATCCAAGTGTTTGCGGAAGTTGTTTTCGATGAATTCCATGTTGGTTTTTGAAGTATTATGGAATGGAGAAGTCAGATGAAGAAAATGGTATCAAAGAGGGCAAAAGAAGCAATTCGGGCAAACCATCATGGTACCAGACAAAAATCAGGTGGTACCACCAAATTCATCAACCTAACTCCAGATCGGGTATCTCGATACATGTGGTACCAAGACTAATTATTGCTGGGGACGTATGGTACCGTACCAAACAGAGTGGTACTCTGCACACAATTCCAAATGCCCAGATTTTGTAGTTTCGCATATTTAAGCCTAAATTCATACACCGATTGTATAGGAACCTTAATAAATGATTAAGAGAGGTTCAAAGAAGATTGGAACTCAATGAAAAATGTAGCGTACCTCGCCTATTCCTTGAGTGTGAATAAATGCTAGTTACTAAAAGCGACTTATGCAGAAGTGCTGCATACGTTATACGTAGGCGACAATGTTCACAGATTCGTTTGAGTGTGTAGGCTAAAAGAAAAGGTGGGAAAGTTATGGAGTCGTGCTCAAGTGTTGGTAAACAAAAAGGTGAGTGTTCTAAACCTAATTTTCAAATACTAGTGTATTATATTATAAACTGTTTTACATTGGTATTTAATGGTTTTGATTGTAAACCATATTTGAAAAGCAAACAATGAGTTTAACAAGCAAGAAAATGGTTTTGATTTAAACCATATGTGAAAAACAAATAAGTAATGGTTTTGATTTGACTCAACCCCATACTTTTAAGAATAAGCAATGAGAAATTTAGTAAACATGATGATTTGAATTATTAAACCATGTTTCAAAGAGCAAAGCAGCGAAAAGAATATTTTTCGAACGAGGCCCACAACTAAAATCCCACTAGTTTTTAAGCAAGCATACCGGTCAAAGGTATTAAAATGCGTGCACGGTGGTGTTAGGATATCATTCATTATTTTAGATTTGCTGATAAATTCTTTGCTGAGTCATGCACGTATGGCATTTAAGAGGAGGCAGATGGCGCGTCTTGAGTATATAGGGTTAGAGCTCTAACTAAAATTATGGTGATAGGAGACCTGGGTCGATTCCACCATATTCTGCAGGAGAAAAGGGAATGGGCCAAGGCTCTTCCACCCACCAGGTGATGTGGACCCGGTCTGTTCCCGCGACGCGGTCGATGCCGGGCTCCGTGTTCGCTGGGGTATGCTTGACGAAAGGCCTCAGGTGGTTGATGATTTATAAAGCATGTTTTATACGAGTTTGAAAGTCGGCGCGGTGCCCGGAATTGAGCCTTGGCTCGTCAGGATTTATTTTAAAACAGCGGTTGAGCCGAGACTTCGTTTATTTTAAAACAATCGGTTGAGCCCAGGCTCTCGTGGTTATTTTAAAGCAAACTATTGAGCCCAGGCTTCCGTTTTTATTTTAAAACAAACGGTTGAGCCAGACTCCACAGTTTTGCAGAGATTTTAAACAGCGGTTGAGCCAGGGCTCTTGTGATTATAAAAAAGTTTATAAACTTTTTAAAGCAAGAGATTGAGAAAAGTTTTATAAACTTTTAAAGCAAAGTAAAGGTAAGCAAACAAGCGAGATTTGAAATGTTTCATAAAAGCTTTTAAACAACAATGAGATTTGTGAGAAAAGTTTTTCGCCAAACTTAAAAGCGAAACATAAGTATAGAAAGTTTTAGAAACTTTAAAGTAAACTTAAACAAGACTTACGGAGAAATATCATGTAAAGAAGATTTTCACGATTTGGAAAGATTTTGGAAAAAGCAAACATTTTATAAAGTGTGCTCACGCTCAGACTCGTTTAGCTCGGGTATTTTCTTGTTTTAAAAACTATTTTCGAGAATGCGAGACTCGGAAGGTACGGGAGGCAGTTAAATTCTCCTGACTTTTGTCGGTCTTTGTAATTGATAATCTTTTGTAAGGAAATACTTTGAATTGGTATAATGGAGTATATGTATGTACATAGTGTAGCTTGGTGAGAATGTGTTGAGCCTGAGGCTCTTTTGAAAGAACGTTGCTGGTTGCCATATTTGGAATAGTGTAAATTGTATATGAGGGTGGAACATGTCCTTTTATGTAGTAGTATCTTCATGAGATTTTACCCGAATCATAAGTTGGAAAAGGGAAAAATTTTATACGAGTTTTCGACAAAAAGCCGATACGGCTTCACTTCACGGGAAATTCTAGTCGTTAGAAATGCTTGGTGGGGATTTCCCAGTGAATTGACTTGGCTTTTCCCACATAGTAGGGGTGGGGTGTGTCGCTTGAATCCTCCAATCTTCTTTTTTTAACAAAGGAAGCATGGAATACGGATGGATGCGAGACCGGGGAAGTTGGAGTTGATATGCTACCTTGCCAATGCGTTTCTCAATTGGAAAGGGCCTATAAAACCGGTGAACAAGTTTCTAAGATGCTCTTTTGAACACTGTTTGCTGGCGATAAGGATGCAGTTTAAGGAAAACAAGGTCGCCTTCATTGAATTCGATGTCTCGCCGTTTTGAATCGGCGAGTTGTTTCATCGGGTGGGCTTAGTGTAAATTGAGTTTTAGTTGATTGAAAGATCGTACGTGAGGCGAGTTTTGAAGTGGAGCCTCATTAACGGGGAGAAGAGCTGGCCACGATGAGTGTGGAATCATGGGAGGGCGACCATACAAAAGCTTGAAAAGGTGACATGGGTTGAAGCATGGTAAGGTGTGTGTTGTACCAAAACTGCGCGAGGAACGGGGAGAAGTACCCATTTAAATTAGTTTTAGCGGTGAACCAGGACAAGCGCAAATGATTCGACACGGCGATTGTGACTTGATGCGCCCGTTAGTTTGGGGATGGTATGCGGGAGCTCATCTTTAGTGGAGTGCACGCTCAATTTAAAGAATTATGAAATTTTCTTATGAAAATTGGATCACGATCCTTACGATGGTGAGTTGGGCGTACCATGTAATTTCGCGCCATCAACAAATTTTTACGCTACCCATCTTGGCAGAAAAAGGGTGAGATAAGGCAAAAAATGAAGCTGATTTGATAAAGCGATTGAAGCGACCACAAAGGTGTGTTCTTACCTTAGGATGGAAGCGATCCTTGATGAAATCCATGGTAATGTCGTCCCCATACTTGACGAGGAATGGGTGATAGCGGTGTAGAGACCCGGCGGGGAGAGGACAATATGGGCGCACCCGGCTGCGTTGACAAGCATCACGAGAGAGGCGTGCTGTTTCACCATGCGATACGATGATGGCCAGTAAGCGTGGTGCACGTTTGCGCCATGTGCGCGACACGCGGATGCCACGAGAGGAGAGTCATGGAACTCGTAATGGCGATTCGAAATATGGGATTGAGCACCACCACTGCGTTTGTAAAGGTCAACCCGTGGCCAGTTGGTGTAGGAAAGTCGGGTTTAGTAGCAGCCCGACGCTAATTGGACCCATGTAAGCATCATTCTTCTTTGTATTTTGATTTCCTCAGTTTTGAGCTGTGAGGCTCGATAAGCGATAAGAGTTGGGGGCACAGTGCCGCGGGAAGGGCATTAGCGATTGAGTTTTCCGCGACCAGGATTTATATAATTATCTCATAATCATAGCTAAGTAGCTTTGCGACCCCATTTATATTTGCTGCAGTGTTACACCACAGCTATTCAAGTAAGTATGAGGCTCCGTCGGTTGGATGTAGAATTTATGCCCGAGAAGATAAGGGCGCCAAGTTCGGTATGGCGTGAATGATGGCAAGCATCTCTTTGGCATATGTAGACCAGGATAATTTGGAGACTCCTAAGGCTCGACTCATAAAGGCAATGGGCTTGCCTTGTTGGTGAAAACAGTAATCCATCCTAGAGGCGTGGGGATTCTATAGTGAATAGTTCTTGAAAATTTGGCATAGCAAGGGAATTTGGGAGTGGTAGTCATAGCTTATTTGAAGGAGCTTGAAGGAGGTCCTCGGAGTTTAACGCAGACCACCAAAATTGGCCTTTCTTTAAGGGATTAGTGAGGTGGGCGAGCAAGATGCTATAATTAGAACAAACTTAGATAATACTTTGTAAAGACCTAAGAACCCGCATGATTACGAAACATTAGTAATGAGACCAAATCAAGCATGGCTTTGTATTTTTATTTGGTCATGACCCATGAGCAATGACAATATGCCCCAAGTATTCTAATTCTTGCTGGCCAAAGGCACATTTTTTGAGTTTTAAAAAAAATGTGTGATGCCTCAAAATTTCAAAAGCTTGCTTAACATGTTCAAGATGCATGTTCCAATTGGGGCTACATAAATTAAAATATCATCAAAGAAGACTAGAATGGTGTCGGAGGTAAGGGTGAAATAATAGATTCATGATGTGGCAAAGAAGAAAAAGTGGATGGGAGCATTCTGAACCAAAATGGCATAACAAGATATTCTGTGACCATTGTAGTCTGAAGGCGGAGTTTTATGAATATCGGATGGTTGACTCTTACACGATGATACTTGACCGGTCGAGTTTGGTAAAAATAAGATGCCCCATGAAGTTCATATTGATATCATTGGCCAGGTTGGAATAGGAAATCGATCTTTGATGGTAAAGAATTGAGGGCTCGATAGTCGGTACAAAAGCTGCTTTTTGGTATCATCTTTCTTAACAAAGTAAAAGCGAGGAGATGAAAAGGGGCGAGTCTTGGGGCGAGGAGTCGCCCCGATTTTGGCATGCCAGAGCTTTGTTTTTGGGTTCGACTTTTTGAAAACTCAGGCATACGTGAGGCGTACATTTGTTGATTACGCTCCTTTGGGGAATACAGTAATTGACCGCAGTAGTGGTGGTGTTGTGGTTCTCAAAATTCTGATTGAAGAGAGCCCTCAATTAATGTTTACAGAATGCGTGGATGATGCATTTGTGGAGCAATGGTGGTTCTTGACCGGATTGCGAAAATAGAGTACCAGGTGTGCCTCATATATCCTTTGAGTGCTTAGTGATGCTGTGAAGGATTTGGCGGCGGATCCTTATAATGTCGAGGGGTTTGTTGGCCCATTGGAACTCCATTGTCATCTTTTTCCAATCATAAACAACGGATCAGGTGTTTCAACCATTGAACACCCAACGCAGAAGTTTAAACCGGAGTTAGTGGTAAAGAGTAAAGCAATTGAAAAGAATACAATAGAAGGATGGATATTTGTCGAATGCTTTTTAGCCCTTTGCATTTTAATGTGGTTGACGTTTACACAGCTGTGCAAATGCGATGTGGGCACCACAGGTAGATGTAGTAAAGTGGCCACCTTGTCACTAATGAAATTATGTGTGAAACCCTTTGTCGATAGGGACCACAACATCATAGTCCTAATCTTGAGCATCTTTGCATGGTTTTTGTTACATCCAGCCGGTTAAGGTGTGCGATGGCCCGAAGGACCAATCGGAAGGTCGGTTCGGCCTCTTTAGTGTCTCCTTCTTAGTCATCATCGATGTTACCTTCCAATAGAAGAAGTTGAGGACCCTTGCATCTATGGCCATAAGTGAATTTGTCATCTCGATTAAACGAGTCCTTGTCTTTCGTCTTCTTTGCTTCTCTCCAAGGTGAAGATCTCTTGGTGAGGCTTTGTTGTTGTTGGTAGAGCCGACGGGGTGCGAATAGGTAGTGGTGGCCGTGAGATTCGTCTTTGGCGTTGTAGTTGTTCGTCCTTCATGCGAGCAAGCATGCGCCTTCTTCAAGGACAGGCTTGAACATCTGAATCGTTTGAAATTTCTGGCCATGATCCACCCGTGAGCGATCCGATGAGCGCCTTTGGCGGCCATCCATGAACCGGGTGCCAGCCTCTCGAACTCTTTTTGGTAATCACGAAGGGATCCGATTTGCCAAACTTTTGAGAGAGCTTCATCGAAATCTTCACACTCTGTTGTTGGTCCAAAAGCAGGCCCACTTGGTTCCTCCTGAATAACTCCCAAGTTACCACTCGATCTTCCTCCTGGTAAGCACGACACAACCATTGCCACCACGTGATGATTAGCTTCTCTCGCTGGGAATGAAAAAGATGCTAGAGAGACCTTTTGGTTATCTGCCGTGTCTTGAAATTCGAAAAATTGAGCTACCCGGTTGAACCATTATGTTAGATCAGCTCCAAAGTATTTTGGGAATTCCAATTTTTCCATTTTGGAAGAAAAAATTTGTCTGCCGCCGTCGTTCTCTTCTCAATGTGGCCGGACAAATCCTTCTTGCCCATTGTTGTGATTGTTGGACCTAATTGAAAGCAAAATTCGGCGGACAACTTTTTGTTGACAGTGTCCCTCAAGTCGGTTAAAATTCCATCTTGAACACCACCAGGTCGGCCTCCGAGGCTTCGATCTCTGCTGTTTGGTTGCCATTGTAGCCAGAGCTCGATACCAATGTTGGGTCCCGGCCCGAGAAAGCTCCTGAAATAAAGATAAAAGTGTACTCTTTGGTGAGAACAAAAACCACAAGGTTTGAATAATGTTCTAATCTATCTTTTTTATCCATTGAAGAGTTTAAATACATATATTTTCTAACCACTCTTCCCTAAACTTACTGACCACAACTATTATTGCACAACGAGGAAACCTTCATCATGAACGAAATAAACTAGCAAAAGAATAGGAGACTTAAACGAGAATAATAGGACTTCAACTAAAAGAAAGACTCTAACTGCAAACAGACTTCTTCTCAGGCGTTGTAGCTCAGACTCAATCCAAATATTTTCTGATTTGGCCGAAACAGCTGAGATCGTCGTGGTTTATCGTGACACCGACCAGGGGCATCCTGCTTCTATGCTTCGATCCATAATTTCCAATGGATTCTTCAAACAGGTTAAAAAGACCCAAAAAAAAAAACAAGATGCACACTCCAATCTAAAAGATTTTATTTCGTCGGTAAGAGGGTGGGCTCGATGTAGGTTTGTGTTGTGGGAGAAAGCTGGAATGAGAAGAAATTGGGCGGAAATTAGGTTTGCAGAGGAGAAGAAAGTAGACGCGTGACGGCTACTCTGGTTTTCGGTGCAAATTGGGGATAAGAATGATAAGTTTATATTTATAGTAACAAATAAATAAAATAAAATAAATGGTCAATCGGGTTAGTCCAGCACGAGTCCGAACCTAAACCCGACCCGACTTGCTAATTGTTCGGACCAACATTTTTTCATCTCTAACTCTCCAAACTTTCAAGTCAGTAACTATATTCCCATCGGTTGAGACTTGAGAGAAAATAAATAAAAATGGAGAACTAAAATCATTAAAAAAAAGGAAAATTACTGTTTAAATCCTAATTTTTTTTAAATTTTATAATGAATGAATTCAAAAACAAATTTTATGTAATATAAGGAATGAATTTTATTTCTCATTTGTATTTAACGATATTTGAACAACACACATAAACGGTTTTTAAAAAAATACTTATATTTTATGTTTTCAATAGTATAAAAGGTTTATTTTAGTATTTTAAAGTATAAGGTGTAAATGACCAAAAAAAAAAAAAAAAAGTGAGAGCAAGGTATTGAAAATGCATTGTTCATTTTTTAAACAAATTTCATTATCTATTTTCTATTTTTAAAAATATACTAAATTAAGATCAAATTTTATTATACTATTCATTATTTTTATTACAATTTTATTTTAATAATAGTAAATATACGCATGCTATGCAAATTATGGAAATAAAATACAAATTTTTCATCTCATCTATAAATGTTCTTCACCGTGTGTTCTTATTCAATCAATATTTTTGTAGTAAGGTTAAAGCATATATCATCTAAATATTATTTAAAAATACCATGTAATTAATAAAAATAATCAAATATTTATATCTAAATTAGATAAAAAATCACATAAAATTGATAAAATTCATAACATTGAGCAATCAAATAACTAATGAGTTTGATAGGGTCGAAGCCACAACGTGTGTGGGCTCGAAGCAATAGGCCCCAAAAATTTGGGTTTGAGAGGGGATAAAGATCACGGACCCAATAAAAGACATAAAAGAGTTCAGCGCACCACATATGCCCAAACTTGAGGCCTAGTAGGGGACCGATTCGCCTTTGTGCGAAGCCGAGTGATATAAACATCCGAGACCGTATTAAAGGAAGGGGTGGGTGTTGAGTGTTGGGGCTCAAGGGGGGGGTGTGGAGGGGGAGCAAAGGTTGGAATGGGGGTGGAGTGTAGTTCCAATTAAGAGGTGGGTCGGTGGGTGAATCGGGGCTGTCAAACTGGTTCCAAACACCAAAGAGTGTGTTTGGATAATTGGGTGTACAAGTTTAATAATGTTTTTAATGTGTATGCTTAATTATAAAGATAAACTATTTGATAAATAATTAAATTTCATTTGACAAATAATTAAATTTGATGAGAGAGAATAAGAATCAGTATAATTCTCTTTTGTAAGTTCAAAATTCTCTTTTGTAAATACAAATAATGACATAAATTCATGTTTATTATTAATTTATTAGCACAATTGTTAACTCTTTAAAAAAAAAAACTAAATTAAGTCTATTTGCCTAATTATATTTTTATGTTTCTGCTTTTTATAATTTATTAAGGAGAAGTGGAGAACAATTAAGATTAGATTGTTTCTAATTTATTTTGAACTTCAATGAATGCAAACGTCTGACTTTTATGGAATTAACCTAATTCAATTAGGGTTTATAAATGGACTAAAAATTAGATTCTCGTTAGGCTTTGGGAAATAGCAATTTAGATTAATTTGGCCATGATTATTATTATTTTTATGATGCGAAATTATACAATGAGTAGTAATTACAGGCCTTCAAATGATCAACATAATAATCAAGATGACAAATACTCCATTATGGAGTACGTCACGAGAGAAGCAAAATTGAGTAAAGGGAGGAAATGTTGCTTTTCAATGCAATTTTGCAGACAAATATAAAGAGGTCATATTATAGGCTAAAGGAGCTCACTGTTGAAAATTAAAGTAGGGGTTGCATCTTGTAATAAAATACTTCGAATGAAAATTTAGTTGAGATGCGAAGGGTGGTGGAGGAAGCTGAACAAAGGGTGAAACAATCTAATCTTAAGAAGCAAGTTCCTTTACCCACATCAAGAGTTGGAATGTCTAATTTTGAGAATTCCTCTTCTAGTGCTAGTGCTATTGATCAAAAAAAGAAGAAGAGGGTCTGGATCAGTTGAGAGAAGCATTAATATAGATTTTGCATCCAGATAGTGTCAGCAGTGAGATAGTAGGATGTTTTACATTAGGGGGTTGTCTTTTCACTTTGCTAGAAATCCTTACTATGCTCGTGCCTTTAAAGGTACAAGTCAACTAAGTTATGTCCTTTGAATATAATGCATTAAGAACTTCATTATTGCAAAGAGAAGAGTAATATTAGAAGTCTATTGGAACCCAATCCAGAAGACTTGGAATGAGAAAGGGGTAGGCATTTGCGATGGATGGTCAGTTATAAGAAGACCACTTATTAACATCATGGCGGTTTCGGAGAAAGTGGGCGATGTTTTGAAAGCAATAAGCGCGAAGGGAGACTAAGGGCGAGAATTTTATAGCTGATTTTTGATTAACACTATCTGAGATTGACCACTTGAAAAGTAGTTCAAGTTATAGCGATAATCTTTGCGTACGCAAAGCAATGAGGACACATTATGGAAGCAAGGGATTTGACATATCTTTTGGACCGTATTGTGGTTCCTCTCAATCTTGCTTTGAAGAACATATGTGCACCATCAGCCACACCCAAGATATGATGATGTGATGGAACAGTAATGAGTTTGGGATCTCTCGGGTTTCAAGTGATGCCTCTTTCATGAGGAATTTCATTATGAATCATGCACTTGAGATTGTCATTGTTTAATAATCATTACAAATGAAGTTACTTTAGTAGCGATACACGTTTGCTTCAACTATTATTCTTAAGCGATTTAAGACAATAAAGGCTTGGAGCAATTAGAGTGATAAGTGAAAGAATGGAGGCTATATAAAGAAGATGATGTTGAAAGCTAAAGTAAAGGATAAAATCCTAAATGAAGACTTTTGGATGGATGTGGATTATATCCCTTAGCTTTACAACTCCCAAATGTATGAGATGTTTCGAATTAGCTAACTTGACAAACCTTGCCTTCACAATGTTGCTGAGTGGTGGGATTGATGATGAAAAAGTGAAGGAAGCCATCCATAGAAAGAACATAAAAACTTCCCTGAAAATTCAAGGTATAATTAAGATTTATTAGTTAAATATTTGAGTTTAATGTTTTAATTATGTTTGAACTTAGAATCGTTTTGTAATTATACTTGTAGGTTTTGATGTTATGAATGGAATCTTGGTGGCAGAGATGGACTAAAAGCCACGCACCTTTACGTTCTTAGCTCATTCTATGATCAGGCAATCTAGTTTAAAATTGTAGAACTTATAATTTAATATATGATAAATAATTCTGTAATATTTAACTTTTATAAATTGTATTATAACTCAACATAGTATTATAGTCAACAATGGCTTGATGAGTCTCATGATCGTGTTCCACCACATCGAGATATGGAAGTAGTAAGAGAAAGAAAAAAAATGTTTTGAAAGATATTTTTCAAATGAAGTTGAAAGGAGGCGAGAAAATGAGGAGTATGCTACTTTTTATGCAGGCTTGAAAGATTTTTCTAATAGTGATTCCATCAATGACAGGTGGCACATGAGTCCTCTTAAATGGTGGAGTTGTTCATGGAACTTCCTTTGATAGCTGTCGTAACATGAAATTGCTAGAACAACCTTTTTCATCCTCATGTTGTGAAAGAAATTAGAGCACATATAATTTCATTCACTCCATGAAGAGAAACAAGTTGACACCACAAAGAGCTGAGGACTTGGTTTTTGTCCATAACAATCTTTGTCTTAATCGAGAGATCTCCAAACTATAATGAAGGCAGATCTGAAATGTGGGACATTGGAGGAGATGGTTTGACTCAATGGATCTGAGGAGAATCTTTGTAATTCTTGAGATTGCAGATCTTTCTCTTGATGAACCTGAACTAGAAGCCATTTTATTTGATTCAGAAGGAAATGTTAGTCTTTAGTTTTAGTATTACTTATGTTTGTGTTTGAATATTTGTAAAAACAATGTTTGAGCACTTGTTGTTTTATTTATCTAAATTGCTTTTAAGGACAATGTTGTAAGGATAATTATTTTTATTTTATCATATTATCGGTGTCCTTGCAGTATCCCAGTATCCTGATTTTTGAAATTTGCGAGTGTCTCTGTGTCCCAGGTGTCCCAGTGCTTCGTATCCGGTAAGGCGTATCCGTGTCAGGTGCTTCTTGAAGCTATGGAAAAGCTACGAATGGCGAAGCCATCGTAGAAATTGAGTGTCTTTTTCGATGAAAGACCAAAAATATTTTGCATGAAGGGATCCTGAGGGAGATAGCGGGACAAGCGCCGATTAAGGCATAGTTCACCACTTAAAAAAATGGTAATGATGGTTGTCAAGAGAGGCAGTTAGATGAGATAGGTGAAAGGGGAAGTAGAGGATGGGTTCAAGTGGCGGGGGCAGTTGAGGTGCAATCCCCTTAGCAGTGGTCCGATGGGTCAAGGCCAAGTAAAACTAAAAGTCCACCCTAGTCCAGGCTCGACAACTGAAAGGAGGATTGAGGGCATATTGAGCTAGGCCTAGACTCTAGTGAGTAGGGGAAGCACATGAGCCCAACAACCAGGACATTTTTTGAGGTGGACCAAGTGGAAGAAGGGTTGTTGGAGGGCTTAGTCATAAAAGAGCTTTTTTGGTCCAGTTTCAAAAGATTCAGAGGAGTCTTTGAAGGGATGAAGCTCAAGTTCTAAGGATTCTTTGAGAAACAAAGAGACGAAGAATCAAGAGGGCAGCATAGTGTTGGTGGAGCTTGAGGGGCCAGAGGGAAGGTAATGTTAAAGGAGGCATCATTTGAAAGATGCGAATCCCACCGCACTCCCATCTATATTCTTCTCTTGTTGTTTCTTTTGATTGAGCTACGTAGGCAGGGTGTCTCAAAGGAAATGAGGGCCCAGAGCACTCCAACTTCCCACTAAGTGTTTGGATGCAGGGAATTGGCTAGAGAATATTTTGAACCCGGAGGGTAGAGAAATAATTTTCAAGAAAGTAAAGGGGCTTATAGGCAGAAAATTCTAATTTTAAAAAAAAGGGTAAAATGGTAATTTCGGTCAAAATCCGGAATTTTTCTAGATCTTGAATGACGAAACAGACTTCACCATTAGAATCGTCTCGCGAAATCTAGCTACCACGTCGAAATTTCGTCGAATTCCAAGATAGCCGAAATTTGCATGTTTCGAGCAAACGGCGTAATGCGGGACCTGCTTACATTTTGAGTGGCTCACGATTATTGCCATGTGTCAGTGTAAGATAGTCAACTTGAGGCTCAGAGTGGGGTCCACATGGACATGTGGCATCTCCTAATTGGAGGAAAATCTCAAAGTAGATGGATAAAGTGGGTAAGGAAATCCAATGAGCCAATGAGAATTGACAAGTGGCAAGTGAGGAACAAAAGAGGAAAAAAAAAAAAGCTTTCTTCTCCATTTGCTGGAATGTGCAGTGAGGGGGGGAGAAAATCAAATTCTAGAGAGAGAAAGCTCCAACTTCTCTCTAGATTTCCCGGCTTTCAGACGCGTTGGTTCGCGTCGGGCCAAAAAGCAAAGTTGTTCTACGCTGCAAGGGCTACGCGTGGACACCGGTTTTGGGGGAGTTTCAACAACTCCAAGAGGTAGGGGTTTTAACCTACTTGATTTAATCCATTTTTAAGAGCTTTGTTAATGCTTTGGGTGGTGTGAAGCCGTGAGAGGCCGTTTGGTGGGTCCCGAAACTTGGGACCGAAGTGTTAGAAATTTGGAACTGTTTTGGGCAGTCTCGGGACTGATTACGGACTATTATTGGTCCATGTGTTATAATTTATGCAATAAATTATGGTTTTGGTGTTTTTGGGCCGGAAATGGCCATGGATTTCGGTTCACAAAGTGGAGCCGTGCTGGAAATGAGAATGCATGCATGGACAGCCTTCCTTTCGGTTGGGACTGTTAAAAAGCAGTCCGAAGCATGATTGGACCAAAAATGTCCATGTGTTATTTGCATGAAATTGCTTGAAATGAATGGCTTGAATTGTGTGGAAAATGACATGTTGATGCATGCTAAATTAATGTGTTAACATGAGGTTGAATTATGTAAACATATAATTGTGTGTAAGCCATTGGAATTGGATTGTTGATTAGCCCATGTGAGCTAATTTTGATGTTATTGACATGAATAAATAACATGTGATTAGTATGTGAAATTGTTAATATATGCATGATTGAGATATATTAGCATGTGTTGTATGGAAAAGGCATAATGCATTCCATATGCACCGGGGCACCCTAGAATGGTAGGTGTGAGTGCATGACATGAAAGAAATTAAAAAGGAAAATGGTTGTGAAAGGAATTTCAATGGAAGGTTTTCCGGTGTCCAACAATTCACGTCAGAGGAGCCCATGAATTGTTTCGGGGAGTTATCCAACAAATTCGCCTTGGAGGGTAGTCCAATATATTTACCAAAACTCGGTAGTATGTTTTCGAGAACAAAAACCCTTTTGTTTTGAAAATGATGTTTTCGCCATTTGACACGTGCATGAGAGTGATGAGGGCTTGAGAAGTGGGAAAGGGTGAGTCACATTCTCATCCGTATCATGTAGACATTCAAGTAGGATCATGTATTTTGAGTGTGCTTAGTTTGTCATTACATGTGCATAGGTGGGAGTAACCCATGTAGCCAAATTATCACTATTGGGCATTACTCACCACTGTCGAGGAAACATTATTTGATCTGAGGGAGTGTTAAAGGGAAAACAATAGCTCATTAAATTTTGCTTTGAGAAGAAAGCCGACATGTGGCTTTGGTATTTATTTTGTAAAACATGTATTAGAATTCTAAATTTTAATATATGTTGTATTAAGAGTGATGTAATCAACTCTTGAACTATTGTGACATAGTTTGTTTAAATGTTTGATGAGTATGATGTGTAGGCCCAAGTGGCCATTTTCACTCATGTATGAGTCTCATGATATGAGACACAGGTATTCCGTGGGTTGACGGGTTGTCAACGGACTCCCGGGTTTTGGGGCGTCACAAGCCTAATATAGAGACTATTATTCTTCAAAACTGGAACATTATCAGTCATTTTTTCCCCATTGCCACTTGATCCAGTGGAGGAGATGCCGATATTGGAGTAGGAAGGGATGTATCATTAGTACCCTTGCGGTATGTTTCCTTCCTCGATCGTGAACCACAATTAGTGAGCATGGCCCCGTCGGAGTTAGGGTGACTCTGTTGTTGCCAATGACATTCAGCTCGAGAACCATCGGCCATTCAAGAATAAGAAGATGATCTCGTTCGTGCATGACCTTATCTCCGTGAGGCGTCAGCATTCAACTATTCCTCGTTAGTTTCAAACTAGAAGTGAGGCGAACCAGAGCCCCGGGCCGGACCGCGGTCTGGGGTTGCGGTTGCGTTCGCCGTGAGCGAGTGAGTGCCACGCGAGGAAGACGGCGATCTTGATAGCCATGGGAGAGTTAGAGATGGAAGGGAAGGTGAGGTTGGGAGATAGGATTTTATAGATAGTAAATATCGTAAACCCTTTTTAGTTTGTATGAAATATTTTTTTGTAATATTAAAGTTGTTTATAGAAGTTTTTGAGACTTGACTCAAATGGTAAAAGGGTTGAATGAGCACACAGGAAAACAATGATCGGACTTAAAAAACAAAGTATTACAGTGTAATATGTAATGTGAATAGATGTAAAAAAATTGTTTTTAGAATTATAGTTTCACTTTCAATTTTAACATTTACATAAAACAAAAAATAAGAAAATTTACTATTTTACTAATTTATTATATTTATGTAAAACCATCTCCAAAAATAACCCTTTAGTTTTTAAACACATGCAAAAATATATAAAACGGTGAAGGAAATTTTGTCTAAAATAGGTTACTTTTGCAAGAAAAATTAGATTTACAAATGTTTGGTTATTTGATGTTATTTAACCAAATATTTCTTTAAAGAATATGTAAAGTAAGTTTAAACCTATTGGAAATTAAAGAGTCTTGTCCAAAATTAATACAAAATTTAAAAAAAAATCAATATAGCTTAAAAAGCAAACTAATTCTGAAAGTAGTGCATCTTCAAGTTGGAATTTTTTTTTAAGTTAATGTCCCAATCAGTGATTGTAATATGGACTTAAAAAAAAAAAAAAAAATTCAAGAACAACATTAACTTAAAAAAAATTTCAATGTCATAGCCAATTACTACGGAATTACTGATGAGTATATTGACATAGCTTAGAAGCATTAGTTTGGACATTATTTTGGTTTTCAATCTATATTTATAAATTTTTTTTTTATAAAATAACCTATTTTTGTCTAAAACTAAACATTAAAATTATAAGTAATTAAGAATGGCATTGGACTATGGGCCGATGCACTTTTATTGATCGTTTACTGGCCAAGGGGTTTTGTCAATTAGGGTTTTACTCAAGTTGTCCTTCCAGTACCTATTCTCCTCCGTTCCAAAACCACCCTTCTCCGCCTCTCTAAACCTAGTGCGATTTCACATCAACTGGAACTTTGAGGCTTCAATACCTTCCAAAACCAAGGATCCTCTACATATCTCTAAATGCCCTTAGAGCCTCTAGAATGGCAACATTGCCTCCTCTCGACCTCAGAATCTTCATATCGACCTCTCCTTGTAGGCCCTTGGCCGCCATTGCTGCCCTACAACTCTACATTGGACGGGACAAGTACCGTCCATCACTTTTATTTTTAATTTTTTTTGCTAACATTTATGTCTTTTGTGAGGCTTTGCATAGTGAATAGATGTTTAAAATAAAAGTATTTTAAATTAATGTAGAAAAAGGAAATTAATATATGATATATTAAACACATGGTGTACCTTACCCTAACTTATAGTTCCATAGGATTAATCGAAGGTGTATACGATCCTATAACTACACTTTACGATCATGGGAAGCAAGACTTAAGACATAGACAATGAAATAAGCATACCCTTAATCAATATTAGTCTTAATATATTTTTTATTTTTCCTTACTAAACGGCACACAAAGAGGTGTAGTCACTTGAGGTGTCTCCTAGCCATGTGACTTCTCTACACATGGTAGCATGTTAGTACTAAAAATTGAAGTTGGCGCACGTGTGGGTAGAAATTTGAAGCTTCAAAAGAAACACTATGTATTTATGTGGCTTAGAAAATCTAATTTTTAAAAGGCGAAATGGTAATTTTGGTCAAAATCACGGAATTTTTAGATCTCGGATGATGGCGGACTTCACTTAGTTGGAATCGTCATGAAATCTAGCTACCAAGTCAAATTTACGTCGAATTAAAAACGATCGGAATTTATGCGTTTCGAGAGCAACGGCGTAGTGTGGGACACTTGACACATTTTGAGTGGCTCATAGTGTGCCACGTGTTAGGTGCAGAATGAGTAAACTTGAGCTCAAGTGTGGGGCCCATGTGGACATGTGGCACCTTCTAATTGGATGGAAATCCAAAGTTGGTGGATTAAATGGATAAGGAATCCTATTAACCAATGACAATTGGACATGTGACAAAGAGGGGAGCAAAAGGAGACTTCTCTTCTCCATTTTTTTTGCTGGAATCCGGCAGTGGGAGAGGGGAGAACAGATTTTGAGGAAATGGAGGGTTTCTAGAGAGAGAATGTGATGCCCTATTCCCGGGGGTCCCATTGACCTTGTCGGCCTCGGAATACTCGTGGATGTGGTGGCAGGCACGCTCACGAATCGAGGCGGAGTCTCCTTTGTGCGGGAGCTCTACGAGGTACAAAACTGTCCCAAAATTTACAATGACCACATAGGGTCCACATGCGAGTAAAATAATGGTCACTTGAATATTTCCCCTTGATACTCACAAAATATATCCCGACAGGCTATATTACATGGTTCGAGGAGTTAATAAATTACTCTTAGTTCAGCATATATTAAAATGTACAATTTCACAATACATGTTATACAAAGTCTCTACAAAGCCACAGCTTAAACTCTTCATGTGACCTCTAGTGGCGTCGTCCTCCTATTACCTCCACTGTGCTGAAATGGTGATGCCTCGTGAGTGGGTAAAACCCCGAGTAGTGATAATTTCCACTACGTAAGGTTTTCACGCTAAGTGCACATGTCATGGCAAAACAAACACATCAAGCAATTACATGAACTTCTTTCGAGATGTCTACATGCCCCGATCCATGTCAGTCTCAGACTCCTCACACATGCCTAAGCCAAATGCGAGTAAAATCACAGTTTCAAAACAAAAGCTTTTTGTTCTCAAAACTTACTACCGAGATTCGGTAAATATATTGCACTACCCTCAGGCGGGTGCGGGATAACGCTCAGTAGCAGTCCTTGGTCTCTCGATAGAAGATCACGATTGGACTGACCCTCGAGAAAAATCTTGAAATCTTTGCTTAAGACGAGAAAATTTAATTTTCGGAAAAAGAGGCAAAATCGTGTTTCGGTAAAATATGACATTTTCTAGATCTCGGATGATGAAAGCGGACTTCATCGTTAGGTCGTCTCGCGAAATCTAGCTACCACATGAATTAGGGTCAGTCGAATTTGCACATTACAAGGCCATAGAGTATCGGTCTTGATAAGCGACATGTGATGACAAAAGTCACCTATAACATGTACTCATGTGACACATATTGCATGAGTAGAGAGATGATGGAAATGGATGGCCGAGATAATGCCAAGTGTCAAAAATCCAAGAGAAGGGACACATAGGGAATTATAAATTTGTTAAATTGAAAAAGACAAAATAGCTAAAGTTGTCTCCTTCCTTTTAAAGACCAAATGGGCGTGAAACGTGTGATCACGGTAGCCACGGACTTTGTGATTTTTAGAGTATACCTTCTCTCTAGGATTAATGAGAATCGGATGTCGGTTTTCGGCCAGGCGAAGAAAGTCGATCACGAGGTAGAGACTCTGATGGACACCAATTTAGTGGAGTTCCGACAGCTCGAGAGGTGGGGATCTTTTTTCTACTTGCGTTATTCTTGAGTTGAATCAGGTGTAAATGGTTAGGAATGTTACGAGGCTTTGTTTAGCCGTAAACTGGTTCAAAGCTTTGAGCAAAGTGAAGAGAAAATTCTTATTTGGTGATCGTGAGCGATGGCAGAGGTTTTTCTTTGTTCATGTGAATAGTGACATGAAATAATTTTGTGTGAAAATGTGTTTGGTTGAGTGATTCAAAATGAATTTCTCGTGTTTGTTTATTAGCCCATGTGAGCTAATTTTGGTGTAATTGATTGTGAAATTGCATAACATGTTTTATGTGATTTAATTATGTTAATATATATGCATGTGAATATATTAGCATGAACGTATTGGAATTGGCATCATGCATTCCATATGCACTAGGGCACCCTAGAACAATAGGAGTGAGTGCATGAGGTGGTTTCTTGAGAGAATTGTTTCGGAGGGTTGACTAATAATAATAATTATCGGGTGTATCCATTTAACATCGGAGGTTGTCCATATAATATCAATCGTGGTCGACCCGATGGATATACCTTCGGAGGGTTGTCCATATAAAATATCAATCGTCGGAGTCGACGATTGATGCCATCGGAGGGTTGTCCACAAGATAAATTATCGAATTGATTCAGCTATTTATATCGAGGGTTGTCACGGTTAGAAAACAAATACCTTTGTTTGAGTAGTCTTCTCATATGGCTTAGGCAAGTGTAGGGGAGTTGAGTGAGGACTCGAAGACATGGGTTTGGGCATGTAGACATTCGAGTAGGTTCATGAAATTGCTTGAATGGTGTTGCCATGCATGTCACACTGGAAGGGAAGTAACACCATGAAGAATTATCTCTCTTGAAGCTTTGCTCCTGCAATAGAAAGGATCACCATTTCAGTGCAACGATGGGAAGACACTCACTAGTAGTATTGTTAGAAAGAAAGCCGACTTATAACTTTGGCATTTTTATTCAGTACTGCCTTGTGGAGTTTTTATAAACTTTTAATATATGTTGGAGAAATAGAGAAGTAATGCTCTTGAACCATATAGTTGGGATATATATTTAATGATATTGATGCGAGGCAAGTGACCGATAACTCGTATGCTCCTTCTGTGTGAATATATTGGCTATTTAGGACAGGTTTTGTATTTGGGTAGGAGCTCCCCACACTCCTAAGAGACTGCGTACCGTGGTAGTGGCTCGGAGTTGCGGCGTCTGTTTTCCGCGAGTTGACAGGTTGTCAACGGACCCCTCGGTTTTGGGGCGTCACAACCTTCCTTGAAATTCCTTTCACAAACATTTTCGTTTTTCTTTCAATTTCATGTCATTTTTTTCATCCCTAATATTCACAAAAGGTACTTACTAGTGCATATGGAATACATGATCACCAATCCAAACAAATTCATGCTAATATATAAACATGTATATCTTAACATAATTAATCACATAAATCATGTTATGCAAATTCACAGCCAATAACACCAAAATTAGCTCCACATGAGCTAATTAACAAACCTGAAGCAGTTCATTTTGAATCACTCGACATCATAAAATCACACCCGAAAAATCCATATATTCACGTGAGCGGTGAAACCCTCGGGTTGGCAGCATTCACGACCTGAAACCAGGTTTTCTTCACTCGGTTCAAAGGTTTTGAAGTAGATTCTGGCTAAATCAAGCCTTAAAATATCTTAACCGTAAACATGACTCTTAAGTGAAAAGAATATCGCCGTGGGAAAAGATCCTACCTCTTGGAGTTGTGGAACTCCACGAATCGTGTCACGTGTAGCCCTCGCCCAGTAGGCTTTGCTTCTTGCTCCGTCGAGGCAAATGATCACAGGCAATTTGAAATCTAGAGAGAAGACACACTTTCTCTCTCTAGAATTTTAAAACCAGCACCCACTGCATCTCATCTCCCCACTACACGTTTGTTCTTCAATTTTGGAGAAGAAGATCACTATTTAGCTTTTGTCTTATTCTCATTAACAATTCAAATAATTCCCAATGTGTCCCTTTTCTTGATTTTTGACACTTGGCATTATCTAGGTCATCCATTTCATCATCCCACTAATCATGCAACATGTGTCACATGAGTACATGTAGTAGGTGACTTTTGTCACATCCGCATGTCCTCGAGCAGGATTTTCGACACACGGCCCCAGTGCGGCAAGAAAAGCATGAAGTGAAGTGTCTCGGAATTCGACAAAATTCGACGTGGTAGCTAGATTTTGTGAGACGATTCCAACGGTGAAGTCTGGTTCTTCATCCGAGATCTAGAAAAATTTTGGATTTTGACCAAAATTACCATTTTGCCATTTTTCAGAAAATTAGAATTTTCTCGGGTCTTACATTCTCCCCTCCTTAAAGGAATTTAGTACGAAATTACGGACAATCCACAACAACTCACGTATGCGTCACTCCTATCACATGTAAACTAGTCATTTAAATGTTAAATGTCTAAATAAATCTACATAATGCAGTGAGATCAGTCGACCTCATCGTGTCATAGTGCTCTACGTGAGCTCCCTCTTCACCTCACGATGCATAAAACGCCTCATGTCTCACGATCTGGTGTCGACTGATGATTATCACGGTGAGTCATCTCTGCCGAGATCATCGCGTGTCATTCGATCTCCTGATCCACGTGGATCGGAGATGTTGACGTGGGATCTTGAGTTTCGTTGGACGGTGACGGGGTGAAATCAGTGATAATATCGATGAGTATCTTTCGTGGCGAAATAAAACCTCGGTATTCATTCTCGCGACGATACTCTCTGAATCGCCGATAGTCTCGATACCTGGATTCTAACCGGTGCATCGCTCTGAATAAATGGGTGTGTGTCGTGTCAAGCTGCTTCTCGGTGGGTGATCTCCCAATCAGTCGGACCGCGTGGAGCTCTCTCTGCCGGTCAAACATATTGGTGATTTGCATGGCCTCCCATACAATGCCTCATATGGTACCATCGTGGCATTTGTGTGCCTCACGATAGCGTTGGCTGTAAAGCGAATTCCACTAAGGAAAGTGCTCTTCCCGATGACTGCCACGATCCAGGGACGCATGCTCGTAGCATGTCTTCTAACACACCATATAGTCCTCTCTAGCTGACCATTTATGCAGTAGATTTGGAAGGTGTACTCATGGTCGGTAGGTGTGCCCATCTTTTGGAAACTCTTCCCGAAAGTCTTGTTTGTAAACCTCGGGTCTCTATCAGAGCACTATGGATCTTGGTACTCCATGTGTAGGAACTATCTCTGAAATGTCTGGCCAGACGAGAATCTCTCAGTGAGATATCTGCACGGCTAGAAAATGTGCCAGCCGTGACAGTCCACTATCACCCATAACGCATCATGTCCTTGCGGTGTCCGTGGCAAGTAGGTCACAAAATCCATTGTGACGTGCTCCCTTCCCTTAGCCACCTCCGATGGTGAAGTAGCCACTATTGCTTAAGTTGCTCATTAACCTGGCGACATGTGAGACATCGTCGGGCAAAGTCCCGTGTCTTAAGTTCCGCTCCGTAAATCACTGGCCCCGATAGAATCTGGTATCTTACGTTGCCACACAGATTACGAATCGAAGCGATGAAACTCCTTGAGAATCTCCTATACCAATCATCAAATTTGGGAACCACTACCCATCCTCTATCTTTTGAAGACTACCATACCGTGGACGGTCGACCACAAGTCACGTCTGGCGTACCGGTCCTTGATGGACACTATCTCCGGCGTCCACGCCCGCAGGACTCAATTACTCGCGCTCCGCGAGAGGCGGTGCCTTCTAAACTCCCCCAGCGTACCGAGGCACGCTTTCGCGTCTTGTAGCCTAGCGTCCCCACCGGTCTCGAGCATGCGACTCGGGAAGCTATCTTGCGATGCTCACGTGACTTGCGTGAGTGCATACGCCACCACTTTTTGCCCTTCACGGGTGGTAATGCAAAGTGAAATCATAATCCTCACAGGAACTCCATCCATCTGTTGCCTCATATTGTGATCTTCTTTGTGTGAAAATATACTTAGACTTTTGTGGTGCAGTGCACACTCAGTGCGCCATATATTAGTGGCGCCAAATCTTCAAAGCGAAGACTACGTCGCCAACTCGTATCGTGTGTGGGGTAATTTTATAAATGATTCTTCAATGACGGGAACCATAAGGCTACTACCCTCGGTGCATCAAGAAACACATCCCGGTCCAGAGCCTCCAGAAGCATCCTGATACCTTTGTGTACCTATCCCTGTCGGAATTTATCGAGATAGGGGCTGAGTAAGCCCTCCTCTTTAACTCTGGAATGCCTCCTTGCATCAGTCATCGATCAAACTTGACCTCCTTTCGGGTCAATCCTCATTCATAAGTCTTAGCTATTTGGGAGAAATCCTCGATGAATCTCCTATAGTAACCAGCCAATCCCAAGAAACTACGTATCTCGAAAACTGACTTCGGCCTCTCCCAACTCATCACGACCTCGACCTTCTTTAGGTCAGTACTTTGATCACGACCCTGCGTGTCCCCGAATCTCACCTTAAGTAAGCGAACTCGCACTTCGCGAACTTTGCGTCTGGTGATAGTCTCGACAAAGTAGCAACACAATCCTCGAATGATGCTCATGCTCTACTCACGATTGGGAGTAGATGAAATGTCATCCACGAGAAGACTACGACAAGTGAGTCTGAATGAGGTTGCGGAATACCACATGAGTCCATGAATCTTTGGCAGCGCATTTGTCAATCCAAAGGGCATCCTTTATGGCTTCAGAAAGTGCCATGTAGCGTCCTAATGTCTTAGGGATATGTCTCCCCAACCCTCGGTGATGGTAACGATGCGAAGGTCTATCTTGGAGTAGACTCGCGCTGCCATGGCGATCGAACAAATGGTAAATCCTACGGCAATGGAGTGCAGATTCTTGGCGTAACCACTGTTCAGCCCCATGCGTAATCAACCTGCATAGTCGAAGGGTCTTGTCCTTCTTCTTCGCAAATAGAACCGGAGCGCCCTATGGTAAAGTGCTCGGTCTAATGAATCCCTTGTCCAGTAGCTCCTGTAGATGGACTCTGAGTTCTTGCAACTCAATTGGTGCCATCATATGTGGAGTTATAGAGATAGGCGAAGTACCAGGGTGTAACTCGATACCGAAGTCTACAATCCTCTGCGGAGGCAATTAGGTGGCTCGTGGGAAGACATCCTCATGCACTATACTACTCGAGGTAGATCCAGTCTGTCTCACCTCGTCTCTGAGATGGGCTCTCTGTGACATGTTGTCTGACTCTGGACTGGCCATTTATGCGAGGGCAAAATATCATGCTTGTCCCCCTGAAACACCACACGAGTATCGTCCTGCATGTAGGAGGTGACCCTCCTACTATTTCAAATCGATACTTGACTTTGTAAGGCATTGATCCATCCGAGATGGCGTCGAACTCTGACATGTCCACTGACCCTGGTCTTGTGAGTAAAATCGAGATCTCTAACTCATAACCCGCGACATATCATCCTATCCTGCGCCCTAATCCCTAGGGAGAACTCACCATCTGAGGGCTCGCCAAGTACCGACCTCTATAAAAATTGACTCTATCACAGTGATGCGGCATCTACAAGGTGATAAATACGACCTCCGAGCACTATTCCTTTATCTAGAAAAATTTTATACACTATGTCCATGCATTCATAGGTATGCAAACAATAATTTCATATTTTAAATCATATGCAACAAAAAAATTTATTTTATTTTAAAATTTTTTTTTTCACATCATTTTTTTTTTCATCTGTTCCACCTACTGGAAGACCACCAAAAAAATATTTATTATTAATATATATATTTTTTCATTTTCCAGTAGAACAAAATAAATTTATTTTTTTTCCAGTTTTACACATTGTAAAACCTTAGAAAAAATTTCTTCAATACAGTTTTTTTTTCCTATGTGCTATTCACCAAGCACACAAATCATCTGACATACCTGACGATCCATGTTATACGCCCGATCACACATAAGAGCACAATGCATGCGGTGTTCCTAAATCACACGTCAGCATTGACTTCCTAGGTAATCACATACCTAAACTCTAACATCGAGTCAAGTGGTGATGTTCTTGCACCTTATGACCACTTTAAGCCGAGTCCCTCGAGCTAAGTATTCGTATATCTAGTTATGATACCAAATTGTGAAGAATTTGGTATAAGGACCATACTTATAAACACGCCATAGGGCTCCAGGTATTAGTTTACCTAATCTACGATACCAAGTTGGCCATTCCGGGGTCGCGTTGGCCATTCGTCGGCAGCGAATACTCGTGGATGTCGGATGCTTAGGACACCACTCACGAAAATCGGGCGAGTCTTCTTTAATGCGGTGAGCTCTACCAGTGCAAACACATCCCAAAATTTACAATGACCACACAGGGTCCACATGAGAGTAAAATAATGGCCACTTAATTTGCATCATCTTGTGGCCCGAATCCAGGGGGTCCGTTGACTACCGTCGACCACTTGGGAAACACTCGTGAATGTTGGGTGGCTTGGGCAATTTCTCTGGCATCGAATGAGAATCTCCTTTGTGCGGGAGCTCTACGCAATTACATCACTGTATATAACTTTGTCGATCAACATCAATGACCCGCAACGAGGTCTCTCTTATACAACTATCTGAGTAAAAATGACCTCTTGGGCGCGAGACATACTCTGACATATATTCCATCCTATCGATATGTCCGTAACATAAGTAAGCGGCCACTTAGGCCTTAACCAATACTCTTAAATATCCAACTATATATCATAGTTACAAGAGTTAATGATCTACTCTTATACAACACATATATTAAAATGAAAAACATTCTAATACGTACAAAACCATCAAGTCACATTTTCGGCTTTCTTAAGCGACCTCCTCTATGATGAGCGAGTCTCCTCGCACGCTCCTTGTACTGCCAAATAGTATCCCTCGTGGGGTGAGCTAATGCTTAGTAGTGGAATCACCTTTAAGTGGAGAAACACTCTCCACCTAAGTGCATATCTGATGCTCCAAATAAACACACATTCAAGCAAATGCATGATCCTACTTGAATGTCTAAGCGATCATCTCATATCTGTGTTCTCACAGAGCTCCCTCACACTTGCCTAAGCCCGTATGGGAGCCCTTAGTTTTATTTGTTTGTGGACAACCCTCCAGATGTATATATCGATTAGGTAGACTCAAGCTGATTGATATTATGTGTGGACTACCCTCAGTGTATATCAATTGGTAGACTCTGACTGATTGATATTTTATTTGGACTTCACAACCAGATATTCATCATTTTTTTAGACAACCACTTGAGACCATTCTCTCGATAATTACCTCATGCACTCACTCCACATTATCCACAAAGGGTGCCCCCGTGCATATGGAATGCATGATGCCAATTCCATTTCAATTCTATAACATTTTGAAATATATAATCATGGCATATATTCCATAATTTAAATCACACAAATATGTCATGTAATTTCACCATCAATTACATCAAAATTAGTTCACGTGGGCTAATGATCAAACACGAGCAATTCGATTTGAATTACTCGGCAAACACATTATTTCACAAAAATTATTTTGTGAACAGCATTCTGAATAGGTAGAGCCTGTTTACTATTCTGAAAAATCCTGTCGTCGGTTCACTTTGTGAGCCGAATTTCCGACATTCCCGGCCTCATACAGCCTAGCATGATTTATGGCATAAATTATACCAATTAACCACCCGACAGCCCGTGGCGGCCCACGGACACAAATTTGGTTCCGTAAATTCAAAACGAATTGGTCCTCGTGTTTTGGGGCCGTCGAAGCGGCAGTTGAGGCCTCATACCAACGAAACATCATATAGCACTTAAACAAAGTGTAAACCCAAGTAGGAAAAAAATCCTACCTTCGGAGTTTGAAAACTCCCGAAAATCGAGTCCACGCGTAGGCCTCGTGTAGACGGCTTTCCTTCTTGCTCAGAAGCCGAATTCAGAAGCCAGTGGTTTGCTAAAATCTAGAGAGAGAAGTTGCTTATTCTCTCTAGAAACCCAAAACTCCATTTCTGCTGCTCCCATCGTTTTACGCTTCACTTTGCCTTTAATTGGAGAAGAACACTATTCTACATTTTTGTTTTATCTAGCAAGAATTCAAAAATGACCTTTATATGTCCTTCTTTTCTCAGTTTTGACATTCGGCACTATCTCGGCGAATCGTTTTATACTTTCTCTACTCATACCACTTATGGCACATGATTACGTGTTATATGTGACTTTCGTCGCATCGAAAGAAAATGGAATTTTCTACGGCACGAGCAGCGATGCCTCGAAAAATGTGTAAGTGAAACTACAATCTCTCTCTCTCGAATTTTGTGAAGTCGACGTGCTAGCATACTAGATTTCGAGAGGAAGATTCCAACGGTGAATCAGTTTAGATCATCGAGATCTGAAGATAAATTCTGATTTTTGATTTAAATTACGATTTTACCATTTTTCCAGAAATTGGAATTTCTCGGGTCTTACAAATACTTAAAAAATATATCCCAACCAACTATATTACATGGTTCAAGAGTTAATAAATTACTCTTAGTTCAACATCTATTAAAATGTACAATTTCTAATACATGTTATACAAAAGTCTACCAAAGCATGGCAGACTTTCTTAAATCTTGCCTCCCAGTGAGCGTCGTCCTCACAGCTACCTCCTGTACTGAATGGTGATGCCTCGGCAGGGGTGAGTAAAACCCGGTAGTGATGGTACCACATGGGTTGCACTCCCGCCTAAGTGCACATGTCATGGCAAAACAAACACATCCAGCAATTACATGAACCTCTTCCCGAATATTAAATGCTACAGATCAGTGTCGAAGTCTCGCAGACTCCTGCTGTCTGCCTTAACCCAAGCCAAATGCGAGTAAAATCACCAGGTTTTTTCAAAACAAAAGCTTTTGTTCTCAAAAACTTACTAAGTCGGTAAATATGTTGCACTACCCTCAGGCGAATTCTTGGATCTTTCAGAGCAGTCCTTGGTCCTCATCAGAAGTGATACGTTGGGCGACTCTCCCGGGACGAATCTTGGAGAAAATCTTCCTTAATTCCTTTCACAAACATTTTCGTTTTTCTTTCAATTTCATGTCATGCACTCACTCCTAATATTCTAGAGTGCCCCAGTGCATATGGAATGCATGATGTCAATCCCAACAAACTCATGCTAATATATAAACATGTATATCTTAACATAATTAATCCCACGTAAATCATGTTATCGATTCACCACAAACTCTTTTAAAGAGTGTTCGCTCATGGGCTAATTAACAACACAATTCATTTTGAATCACTCAACATCATAAAAAATCACACCAAAAAATCATGTCCTTATTCACATGAGCGGTGATCCCTCGGGTTAACGCTGTTCCACGACCACAAATTTGGGATTTTCTCCACTCGGTTCAAAGGTTTTGAGACCAAGATTACGGCTAAATCAAGCCTCAGAATATCCCTAACCATAAACATGACTCCAGCCAAGAAGTATCACAAGTAGGAAAAAATCCCTACCTCTTTGGGTTGTTGAATCCTTGAATCGGATCTTGCGTGTAGCCACTCGTGAGATCGGGCTTTTCTTGTAGTGAGAGGCAGACGGTCGAGCAGTACACTTTCCTCTCTCTAGAATTTCAAAACCAGCAGCACCCACTTTGCATCTCATCTCTCCCCAGCACCGTTTGTTCTTTAATTTTTGGAGAAGAAGATCCTTTATTTAGCTTTTGTCTTATTCTCATTAACAATTCAAATAATTCCTAATATTGTCCACTTTTCTTGTTGATTTTTGACACTTGGCACTATCTAGGCCATTCATTTCATCCTCCGCTGTCGTACAACATGTGTCACAGCGGAAGTGCACATGTAGTAGGTGACTTTTGTCACATCACATATTGTCTCTCAAACCCGTTTTTATGGCACTCGACCGCCAAGTTACTTTGAAAAAGCGTGAAATTCATTGTTTTGGTCGACGAGAATTCGACGTGGTGGCAGCGCTGGGATTTTGTGAGACAATTCGGTGAAAAGTTCATTTAGGTCATCGAGATCTAGAAAAATTTGATTTTAATGATACCATTTTGCCTTTTCGGAAAAATTAGAATTTTCGGGTCTTATAGAGAAAGTCCCGACTTCTCTCTAGATTTTCCCGACTTCAGTTGTGTCGGTTGGCGCGTCAGGCCTGAAACAAAGTTCCTATGGGAAGGAGCTACGCGTGGGACCGGTTTTTGTGGAGTTTGACAGCTCCAAGGGTAGGGGTTTTCTCCTGCCAGTTTAATCCCTTTGTTTAGAGCTTTGTACAAATGATTTGGAGTGTTTGAGGCCATGAATATGGCATGATCTGTTTAGTGGGGTCCCAGGCAGGACTGAATTGTTGGAGAAAATTTGGAACCATTTTGAAGCAATTACACGGACTGTTTAGGTGGATTTGTGTTATAATTTATGCAATAAGTATGGTTTGAGTGATGTTGTTGGTCAAGGAAGTACTTTGTGCATGGATTTCGGTTCCACAAAGTGGAGCAGGTACTAATCAGGGCTGCCCCATGGAATGACCATACTCGGTTGGGACATTAAAAGCAGTCAGGTTTATATCAAATTGGACACAAAAAATGTCCATGTGTTTATTTACATAAAATTGCTTGAAATGATGACAGTTGTGTGGAAAGAAATTGTTAATCTCACATTGAAAATTTAGTGTGTTAATATGAGTGTTTGAATTATATAAAAATATATAATTGTGTAGTACATTGGAGTCAGTTGGATTCTGTTGAATTGGCATGAGTAAATAATTTTGAAATCATTAATGATATAATTAAATAACATGTGATTATTATAATGAATTTGTTAATATATGCATGATTGAGATATATTATGTGTTTATTAATGGCATAAGGCATTTCATATGCCTTAGGGGCAACTTTGAAATTAGAGTGAGTGCATAACATATAAGAAAATAAAAATGGAAAATGGTTTTGAAAGGAATTTCAAGGGATGATTTTCTGAATAATTGCCTTAAAGGGTTGTCCAACAGTTCATCTCGGAGGCTAATCCATGACTATTTCAGAAATATTACCCAGCGGTCGCCTCGGAAGGGTTGTCGATATATTTCTAGAAACTTCAGTTATGTTTCAAGAACAAAAAACCTTTTGTTTTGAAAACGGTGTTTTCTCACATTTGGCTTAGACATGCGTGAGGAGTCGGTGAGGAGGCTCGATAAGTGGGAAAGGTGAATCACATTCTCATCCATATCACGTAGACATTCAAAATGGGATCATGTATTTGCTTGGAATGTGTTTACATGTTCAGATCATTGCATGTGCACTTAGGTGGGGGTAACCCGTAACAGGATAATTCAACTACTAAGCATTTGCTTTCCACCAGTAAGAAGGATCATTATTTCAAGTACGAGGGGAGTGTTCGAAAGGCAGCCTTTTCATTAGAGGCCGCTTTTGAGAAGAAAATCGGATTGTGGCTTTGATATGAAATTTGTAAAACATGTATGAATTATTATAATTGAAACATGTTGTATTAAGAGTGATATATTAACTCTTGAACTATGGTAAAATATAGTTGAGTATGATTTTTTGTGAGTATTGTGTATGGATGTATGGCGTTGTCTTGGCCATTTACTCATGTATGGGTCTCATGTTGTTATGGGAACCACGAGTCATGAGGTTGGCGGGTTAATCTTTTAAACGGACCACACCGTGCTGGGCGTCACATTTTGCCATGATTAAATACATACAATTACCCGTACTGTATTATATGAGGCTATATAATAGACCCCGAGACTTCTCAATTTTAGGACGGTGGCATTCGAATTAACCATGAGCCCAGTATAAATTGTACACATGTAAAATTGAAAAACTTTAAGCTAGGGTTAAGGAGTTAACTTTAGAGCAAACTTGTGTTGATAACGTGTTGTAAAGTTTGCAATTATAATACAAAATAAGATTGATGAAAACATATATTACTCTCTTTATATCACATATATAGGGGAGGAGGGCGATAAGATATTGATAAAGCAATATAGAAAGAGAGAGGCTATTGAGAAGGAAGATAAAGGAAGAGAGAGAAAGAGAGAGAGAGAGAGAGAGAGAGAGAGAGAGAGAGAGAGAGAGAGAAGTCTTGCCATTCACCATATGAGGAAGATTTTTCATTTACAACATTCATAAATGAGATCAATGAAAGTGTTGGTCATTCATTCACAACATTTACACAAGGAGATTATATAATTTGCTACTTATTTTGTGTTTGCAAATAACTCTTTTAAACAATTTAAGAAATGAGGCAAATATTTGCAAAGAGTAACATATTTCTTTGAGATGCAAGCAGCATTGATCATTTCCCAACAAAATTAAAATTAAAAAAGGCAAATTTTTTTATCATTTATAACTCTTTATTTTATTGCCTTTTTTCTTCTCAATTTATTTTCAAGCTACCCTAAT
Organism: Tetrastigma voinierianum; assembly: GCA_016808115.1. Lineage (NCBI taxonomy): Eukaryota > Viridiplantae > Streptophyta > Magnoliopsida > Vitales > Vitaceae > Tetrastigma > Tetrastigma voinierianum. The sequence continues at coordinate 831,732 of JAEQBH010000247.1, read as the reverse complement.
CTTATAATTGTTTACAATTTCCTCACCAGAATTATATTGCCTTCTATCTTGCTTTATGTGACACCACGGCTTTAGCACCTACTGTGTTAGGAAAGGATATCACATAACTAAACTTCAAACTTGATTAAGCGAAACGGGTTTATAAAACCTTTTTGTAAAATATGTCATATAATTTAACATATATTACAAAACCATACTATCATACCCACACTATTTGAGGCATTCAAAAATATTAACACATATTATTTACACAATCCTTTTGGATTTGTACTCAAAGTTGTACTTAGCTTCATATTAACCAGTAACCGCGTTAAATAGACATTGCGGGTGAGCACTATCAGAGATGCACTTGATGTTGGTGGCGGAATATCACGTTCTTTAACGCCTCTGGTGCCTACATGGATAAACACCCATGCTAAGTAGAAGAAGGCTCATTGTAGGGCTCAGTCATAAAAGGGCTTTTTTGGTCCAATTTCAAAAGATTCAAAGGAGGTCTTTTGAAGGGACTGACTCAAGTTCTAGGGCTTCTTTGAGAAACAAAGAGACTAAGAATCAGAGGAAGCGTATATGTTGGTGCGAAACGAGGAGAGCAGAAGGGAAGATCAAAGTTGAAGGGAGGCGTCGTGAAAAGGTGCGAATCACTTACCTCCAAATCTATCTTTCTTAACTTCTCTGATTTCTTTTGTAGAGCTTCGACATTGAAGAGACTCTTGGTGTGTAGGTGGGGGGGGTGTTCTCCAAGAAATGAAGGACGAGCACTTTAACTTCCATTATGGATTTGGATGTCGGGGACAACTCTATAAGATTTTGAACCATAGGGTAGAGAAATGATAGTGGCGAAGGATGGTCTTAGTTTTCTAGAGGAAGTAGATATGTATGATATAGAGGTTATTATTCATAAAGCTAGAACGTATGGTCTTTTCCCTGACCTCCACTTGATGCAGAGAGAAGAGGAGATGATGATGTCGGGAGGCCCAGAGATGAGCGTATCCACAATTTTGCTGGGTATGTTTCCTTCCTGATCGTGAACCCTAGTGAAGTGGGTATGACCCATTATTACCGATCACGAATTTGATGGCGTGATTACGAGAACCATCCGACTATTCAATAAGAACAAGATGATCTTGTTCGTGCATGACATATCTCCATAAAGTTATTGACATTCACTCTATTCTTTTCAGAAAGGGAGAGGAGGAAGGAGGGCTTGTAAGTGAGGTCGAGGCCCTCGGCGGCGACGAGATCTTTGGTTGCGCGTGTTAGCCATGAGGCCGGATAAGTACTGCCCGCGGGGAAGGCGACCAGCCGATCTTGAGTGCCATGGCTCAGATTTGGAGATGGAAGGCGAGGTGGAGATAGGATTTTATAAGGTTGTCACTAAAGGTGTAATTATTACTATTATGTGGTCTTAATTATGGGGTGCTAGACAAAGACATAATAATAGAAAATAATGGGTGTAGGGTCATAATTTTAAAGGCTTTGACCCATTGAGTGCCGATACTTTTGCATTCCATGCCTTAAAATGGTATAGGATAAGTACTAAAAGACTTTGAAAGTATTATTTAAAAAGGGTTAACTTATATTATCTTAAACTCTAAGTAATAATTTAGTTCCTTCTACTATTTCTTTTCATCCCGTTAGAAATGGGGGGTGGTTTTTTTTGCTTTCCTTGGCCTGAAATCACCTATTCCATCCTTCCCCCATTGAGATTTAGGCTTTCTCCCTTAACAAAGTGGTATCTTCCATCTTATTCAATTTTTTATTCGACTTTCCTTTGTTTGTTTTGTTTTTTTGTGTTTTTGTTACGGATTGTTTTCATAATGTGGTTTGTGTCGTATTGAAATCGCGACAAATTATGATTTTTGTTGGTTTTTAATTGTGAAGCGATTCAAAATAACGAAATTAATTAATTGAACGAACAGTCGTATAATACATTTTTATAGTGTGTTTATATGTTCTTAATTGTTTTAATAAATCTTATTTCCTGTAATATTTCTGTGTTGAGGTCAATGAATTTATCGCTTTGTGTTTTTTTAAATGTTTTACTTAAATAAATAAAGTTAATAGAAGTGTCATTTGATGAATTACACTTTGGCTAAACAGTTGATGCAGTGTCAGTAAATTGTTTCTCTGGGACCTCAGACAGGACCTCCTCTCATGTCGGCAGTGGGTTGAGACCATGCTTGCCCATACATGTGTGCATCTGCAGATAGATCATTTGGATAGAAAAATTGCGACATTATATAGGGTTTTAAGCCCCTTAGCTCATGTTTTGCTTTCATTTTGTGTAGAATAGGTGTTTTTGACCTTTTATACCGTTTTTATGTGTGTGCAGGTTGTTCGATGTCCCATGCACATTTTCGTAGCGGTTTGGTTCTAGAGGACAATCGTAGATCATCGTTGTCAATCATAGACGCTGTCGGGAGACCCCAGGCAGTTCTAAAGTGAAGAGGGGTAGCTGTGGAGACAATGGTACCGGTACCACATTGACTTCAATACCCGTGCCGCATGCTGAGTGAGGGGGAAGTGGGCGGTGGTGCTGTACGATCATGTGACTAGTACCCAGGCTATTAGTGCGGTGGACTTTTCAGAGCTACTGGGTCACCACACTAGTGATGCCCAGAGTACCAACATGCGATCTTTGCAGGATTTGAGCGGAATTTCGATCTTGGTGCAAGGGCATGCTCGTCTTTCAATCCCACTTCAGATCACTAATGAGGTTGTATTTAAGCCCGCATGTGACGAGAAGTGGGGGGATTCGGATTACAGGGTTTAGCAAACCTTTGAAGTGTTTTCTCATATTTTTCGAGGGTTTCATAGAGTAGAGTAGTTAGTTTTCTTCTGATTCTAATTTTTAAAGCATTTTTAATCTTTCAGTTGGTTTTATAACTTGGTGTTCATTAGAGACTCTGCGTTTTTGATATCTTAGCCTTGCAATTGAAGTGTTATTTCTCAATTCACGTTTACTATTAGTGTTCTAGCAATTATGAATCAATTCTCACCTTTAATGGAGTTCTAAAACTCCATGATAAGGTTCTAACGGTGGAAACTCACCCCCTTCAAGGTAACAACCCTCAATCCCTCTTTTGTGCTTCAATGGGATTTGTATGATATTAAACACTTGCGAAAATTCTTATAAGACCTTAGTTTGGCATCTTCTTGACAACGTGTGAACTAGAGATTCTTGGTACACGTTGTGCTTGATCTCAAATGCAAACTAAGAGTCCAAACAAATTGTCTAAGCAAGCGTTTGATATCGTTCAATTATTCTTTGTCTTCACAAAAAAGCTTTTAAGTTAAATCCCCGTGAGACCATTCATCAATGGCTCTTTGGGTGTGAACTGATTATCAAATGGAAGGTGGGTGTTACCTAGTTGGTGGTAAGCGGAAACCTTAGGATCTTATCATTCGCTCTTCTCGTTTTACAATAGTTTAAGTCAATCGGTTAATAAATAAATCAATCAAAACCCCCCAGATTTTACTTTAATCGCACATTCATTGGAAAGGCGATCACAGGATCATGCGAAACCACTCCTTGTGGAAATGACACGTGGACTCCACACGGTATTATAATGCTTGGCGACATCGGTTCCTACGGCAGGAATAATTTCAGCACCGCAGAGAAATAGACGAAGCATTTTTGGCCCTGTTGCCAGGGAGTGGCGAGAACTCTAGTCGATCTAGAGAGAGCTAGTGGTAATTTGAAATTGTATCAACCAGACGTTTACCTTTGCTTTTAATTTTTTTAGATAATATGGATACCGTCCGGGCCGGGGGCAATATTGGTGCATGTCGGTTTGGGCTCGTGACGAGCAACGTCGACTTGTAAGAGTTATACCTCCAAAAATCCTGAAGAGTCTACAGTAAGAAGTTTGTTTCAAGAGAACCCTAATTCTCAAATGGAACATCCTAGGAATCAATAAACTATTTTTAATCCAAATGACCAAGGGTTACCTGGTAACCCACAAAGACCCTATGAACCTCCACGACAAGGAGATGGTGTTACACTGCCAGCAACCCCGGCAGCAGGAGGGGGAAATGTTAATTTTTAGCAAAATCAATATCAAGCTCCCCCTGCCCCTTTACCCAATATGGAAAAAACCCTTCGAGAGATTCTGTAACCTCAAAGAACCATAACAAACTCATGTATTCTCCTACTTGAAGAGGCTAACCAATTCCTTATGAAGTCGGAGATGATTCATCTTCTCCCTGTGTATCAAGGGGTTGATTCTGAGAACCCTTACTCATTCATGAGAGATTTTGAGGATGTTTGCAGTGCTTTCCTTTCCACAGGATCGCCCCTGCATATAATTTGTATGGTTTTATTCTCATTCTCTCTTAAGGAAAAGGCCAAAATATGGTTTCACTCTCTTGCTCCCAATTCAATTTTTACTTTAGAGACATCAAATGAATTTTGAATAAATTCTTCCCTCCCGCACGTACTAATGCACTCATGCGAGCAATCCACAACTTTTCTGAAAAATCGGGTGAACCTTTTGCTATTGCATGGGAAAGATATAAGAAACTCCTCCATGCTCTCCCTCATCATGGTTTGGATGTTGGACAAATTGTTGCATATTTTCACCAAGGACTTTCCCTGAATAACAAACAATATATCCAAATGATGTGTGCGGGAGTTCTATGAGAAAATCGTTAGGGAGGCTGTGCCATTTTTTGATATAATAGCAGAAAATGCTTGAACTTGAGACTAATACCTCCCTAGATACTGATAAAGTGCATAGTACACCTACAGGGAGGAGAATACATCACTTAGAGAGAATGTGACGCAGCGAAAATGTGATTTAACTAGGAAGTTAGGGCGTGGAATTACGAAAAGTGAATGAGGTGAAGCTGTTGTACCTAAAATTTACCTTTGGTGCCTATGGGATGCAGGTGGAGGAGTCATGCATCATTTGCAATGACCCCACTCATTAAACCATTAGCCATACAACCTTCCTCAAATTAGGAGCAATCCAAATAGAGCAAGCCAGTGCTCTTAATTACGAAGCCCTTGATTCTCCATACTCTGAAACTTATAATCCCGAGGGTGGGTGGCACCGAATTTTAGTTGGAAGAATGAGGGAGAGCCCAAACCATTTGCCCGAATAACCCAGGAACTTCCCGAAAACCAAGGCTTTCAAATCAAGCCTTTCAATTTAAAATCAGGTCTCAGGTTCTGCCGTGAATCTGGCGAGTTTTCACCCGCAACTACCGAGGAGTCCAAAATCAACAGCTTTACCAACCTCCACATAAGAGAAGTTTGGAGGACATTGTGACATAGTTTGTTTAGGCTGACGATCCACTAACAACGAATTTAGGCGTAAATGATGTGGGGATCTGAAATCCACTAAGTTAACCTCTTCTATGGGCAATTTCCAGCAAGAAGAGCTCCTTCTCGGACTATCCCCAGACCCCGAGGTCGAAATGGTGTTGGAATCTCGAAGTCGAACGATGTAACCTTTGAACATTGCAAGGCTGTCACCACTCTTCAAAGTGGAAAAACAATTTATAAACCATTATTAAAGATTGTCGAAGAAGTAACAAAATGTGCAAAATGAACCCTTCAAGGGATGATAGAGGTGTCGACAAGCCTCATGTTCCTAGGGCCGAGGATGTTGTTGATGTTGAGCGGGAAAAGATAAAAATTCCCATGTCCTCTGCTCCGTACCCTCATAAGTTGAGAGCCCCTAAGAAAGTGAACAATAACTGCAGGGAAATCTATGAGTTGTTGAGCAAGTTAAGATAAACATCCCTTGTTGGATGCCATTAAGAAAATTACGTCCTTATGCTAAGTTTTGAAAGACTTGTGCCTTTGTGAAAAGAAAGTTAGGTGTCGTGAGGATGCATTCACATATTGAGCAGTCCACCTTCCCTTGATTAGGAACAACTTTAAAATACAAAGACTCGAGAAGCCACCATTTCCATAAAGTAATTGGGAGGTCGAAAATTAGGACATGCTCTAGTGGACTTGGGAAGCGAGTGTTAATTTGTTGCCATGCTACGTATATGTTGAGCTAGGGTTAGGAGGAGGTTAGAGGCAGAGCTAATGTCACCCTTCAGCTAGTAGTAGTCTGTGAAAATTCCTAGAGGACTAAGTGAAGGATGTATTGGTGCAAGTAGACAAGTTCTACTTTCTGTGGATTTTGTTGTTCTTAACACTTTCGGCCTGTGGTGAATCGAGGACTCGGTTTCGATGATTCTTATTGGGTTCTGGCCGCTACGATCCGTGTCATACCTTGTAGGGGGAGGGGACTAATGACGTTATCTTTTGGTAACATGACCGTTAATTTGAAGATCTTCAATGTTATCTACTTTGTGAGGTAAACATGATAGAATCTGTTGTGCAGAACTATGTAGATCATGTTTCATATGATGACCATCTCAAGTCTTGTATAGTAAGCCCAAGTTGTGTTGAGGAGGTAACCACATCTGAACTGGAGTTTCTGCACTCCATAATTAAGCACAGTGAGGTAATGGAAGCAAATGGGTGGGCATCTAGATTTGAAAAATTGCCACCAATTAAGGACAGAGTATTACCTTCGGAAGAGAAACCACTTAAGCTTGAGTTGAAACCCTTACCATTGCATCTCAGTAGCCAAATTTCCTAGGGTAGAAGAAACTTTCCGGTAATCATATCCTCATCTTTAGAGTCCGGATCAAGAGAATAAACTTTTGAATATTGAGAACCCCTTAAGCGCCATAGGATGGACAATTGCATATATTAAGGGAATTAGCCCCTTGATTTGCACACATAAGATTCACTTGGAAGAGGGTGTCAAACCCTTTAAAAAACCACATCGATGATTAAACCCAGTCATGAAAGAAGTTGTCAAGAAAGAGGTCTTAAAACTGCTGGATGTAGGTGTTATTTACCCCATCACAGATAGCAAGTGGGTCGATCTGACCAGTAGTTCCTAAAAATGCAGGGTCACTTTGCGTATGAAATGAACAAATGAGCTAATTCCTACTCAGGTCACCACAGGTTGGAGGGTGTTCATAGGCTATAGGAAACTTAATGCTAGCACTAGGAAAGATCATTTCCCTCTACCTTTTGTGGATCAAATGTTGGAGAGAGTTGCAGGGCATGGATTCTATTATTTTCTAGATGGGTACTCAAGGTACAATCAAATTGAGATAGCCCTATAAGATAAAGAGTAAACCATGTTCACTTGCCCTTTTGGCACATTTGCCTTTAGGAAAATGCCCTTCGGATTATGTAATGCACCAGGAACCTTCAGGACACACGAGTGAGATTAAGTGGCATCCATGATCAGAACCATCATCAATGGAGATTTTCATGGGCCCATTCTTTGTTTTGGAGATTCATATGAGGGATGTCTGGAGAATTTAAGGAGAGTATTGGAAAGGTGTCAGGAGAAGAATTTAGTGTTGAATTGAAGAAGTGTCACTTCATGGTGACACAAGGGATTTTGTTAGGACACATAGTGTCGAGAGAAGGAATAGAGGTAGATAAAGCAAAAGTGAGTTGATCTCGACACCCCACTGAAAGTGTCAAGGATATACGGTCATTCTTCGGTCATGTAGGATGTTATAGGATATTCATAAGAGATTTTAGTGCCATAGCCCGTCCTTTGTGCAATTTTCTTGCTAAGGATGTCACTTTTGAATGGTCACAGGCATGTGAGGCGGCCTTTGATAAACTAAAAACTATGTTAGTGTCACCTCCTATCATGCAATCTCTTAATTGGGACCTCCCTTTTAAGATCATGTGTGATGCTATTGAGTATGCCATAGGGGCAGTTTTAGGGCAAAGGGAAGATAAAAAAGCATTTGTGATCTATTATGCCAGCAAGACTCTAGACTCCGCTCAATCCAATTACACAACTACGGAAAAAGAGTTCTTGGATGTATTCTTTGCCCTAGAAAAGTTCAGGTCTTACATTGTAGGGTCTCTTGTAATCATTTTCACTGATCATGCAGCGTTGAAGTACTTGCTCTCTAAGCAGGATACTAAGCCTCGTTTGACTAAGTGGATCTTACTCTGTCAAGAATTTAACTTGACCATTAAGGATAAGAAGGGAGTTGAGAATGTGGTAGCTGAACACCTGTCTCGGTTAGTTTCGGAGACAACTTCTGAAGGTCTACCCATAGGCGACACTTTCCCTGATTAGCAACTTTTTGCTCTTGTCCACTACCCATGGTATGCGGACATAGTAAACTATATAGTGAAAGGACAAATTCCATCGATGGACCACTTTGTGAAGGGAAATTTTTGGTGGACATAAAAATACTACTTTGATGATCCATGCTTGTTTAATCTTGTCTTTGATCAATTCTTTGAGAAGGTGTGTATCGATAGCGATCAAATTAGGGTACTCACCTTCTATCACTCTAAAGCTTGTGGAGCATTTCTCACTTGAAAAATGGTAGTTAAAATCCCTGGCCAGGTTTTTATTGGCCCACTCTTTTTAAAAAGCTGCTTTGATTTTTCAAAACCCGTACTGTCGCAGCAAATTAGGAGGGATCACAAAAAGGAACATGATGTCTCTTACCCTTATTTTAATTATTAAGATTTTCGATTGCTGTGGTTTAGACTTCATGGGGCCTTCCCCCCCCTCATGTGGGTACCTTTACATTTTATTGGCAGTTGATTATGTTTCTAAGTGGTGGCCATTCGAACTAATGACCCTGAAAATTGTTTGAAAATTTTGAAATAACATATTTTTCTCAGCTTTGGAATGCCTCGTGCAATCATTAGTGATGGTGGGCTCCATTTTTGTAAATATGACCTTTGAAAATTTGTTAAAAAAGTATGGGTCACACACAAAGTTTCCACGACACCACCGCGGACGATTGTCAAGCGAGCTAGCACATAGGAGATCAAACACATTTTGGAAAAAACGGTTACCCCAGATATCAAGGATTGGTCGCTTCGACTAACCAACGCTCTTTGGGCTTGCAGTGCTTCTTTAAGACTATTCTTGGTATGTCTCCTGTAAATTTAGTTTATGTGAAAGCATGTCATCTCTGATGAAATGGAGCTTGACATTTTGGACTACATTAAAACTCTTAATTTTGATTTGGCTAAAGCGGGTAAACGAGAAATTCTTTGTAGATGAGCAGGCTTGATGAACTGAGGCGTGAATCATATGAGAGCTGAATCTCTGAAAGAGGCTCAAAGCTCTTCCACCCAAGCCAAGAACATTATAAGGAGACCTTTAGACCTCACCAAAAGGTGCGCTGTACAGCTCTCTCTTGCATCGTTCCCGGAGTAAACTCGATTCCGGATGAATTTGGACCTTTCATCGGTCAGGTAGTTCACCCATGGCGCGGAGTGGAGATTGAGAATCAGAAAATGGGAAAATCTTAAAGTCGATAGTTGCAGCTTAAAGCCATTTTCTAGAGAACTTCGGCCCATGTGGATGGTGAGCTAGTAGATAGCTCTACGGGATGTTTCTTGGTAGTAATCTCTGTCTTTACCCTTTTATATATATAGTTTTTCTTTTCCTTTACTTGCATTTCTTTACGCTTTATTCATTTTAGTACGTATTTTTGTTTTAATAAGGAGAGTCGACCTTATGTAACTTGATATTTTGGCCCTCTCTTATATAGTACGTAGGGTGTATCAATTCGGATCATTGAAACGATGCTTATTTCCATGGTGGGGGTGGGCATACTGCTTAGTGGTTAGAGCCATTTAAGTCCACATCTTATTTGGTTGTCAGTGTTCTTAGGAAATGCCGGTGCATGCAATTTTTTCGATTTTCGGCTCTTTTGAGTATGGTCCTTAACCTTTGATGTATGCAGCTGCATGACATTATGTATGCACTCCATATAGTTTCACTACATATACACAATAACAGGCATGCATAAAACCTTTTTTTCATATTTGGGACCATATTGACCCAATTATTTTCTATTCTCCAGAGTCAATCTTGACTGGTATCATTCTTATTCATAAACTACACAAGTCAGTGGTTTCTGTCCCGAGGCTTCATTTGCTTGCTGTTAGCCCGACTGTCGTTTTAGCATTCCGTATCCTTCGTCTGTCTTATTCTTTGAGGAACATCCATACGTAGTTGAAGGAATAGTTTCATTATATTTTCTCTTTTGAACTTCTAAATCATACCGAGTCATCCTTTGCACCCTTATTGAGCCTTTAGTTGCCAATTATGTTCGAACCTTAGGACTCTTGATCACGTGGAGTAAGGATGACTTCAAGGTAAGCGTGAAGTGCCGAGAGAGTGTCGTACACAATTGAGCAAGCTTTGAGTCGAGTTTGGAGGGCTTGGGGCAGAGTGCAAGAAGCAAGCATACGGTGAAATCCAATGTAGGGAATTATGGAGATTGCAACGAAATTAGTGCAGAGTACCCATATAATTGTCTTCGAGAATGGGAAATTGGGAATTAAAATGGTAACAAGTTTAGATGCACCAGGTGCCACACTTCTTGAAGTCTGATGCAGTGAATGCGATGAATGGGTCATTTGAAGAGCCTTTTTCCTCCCATTTTTTGAACCCTTTCATATTCCCCTCCAACTCCTATATAAGAGAAACCCTAACCCTAACTTCTCTTCTCACCAAAGAACACCCTAAGTCAATCAGTTCCTCAAGTTTCATCATCAATCTGACTAAGGGCATCAACGGTTCTTCACACGCAGAGTTTGAAAGGGTTGGAACTGTGTGGGTAAGTGATTCTCATCCTTAAGCTAGAGCAACCTGACTGATTTTCCACTATGGTTGGTATGGATTGTTTTGGTTGGCTTTGGGTTGTGGTTTTATACTTTTGGTTGGCTAAGGCATCTTCTATGAATGGTATGGGGAGGAAAGTTTTGAATGATTTGGAAAGGGTGAGTCCAATAGTGCTGGAGATGGGTTGTTGGGAGACTTTTGTGTGTGTATGGGTTGTTCTTGCAATATTCGCTATCATGGCCATATCTATGGTGAGATCAAAGAACACATGGAAAGGAAAGGCTGAACTCTCTATGAAGCGTAGTGAAAAAGCGGTCGATACTTCTAAGATTGTGAAGGGGGGAAAAGGAAGCGGAAGGTCGTTCATCGAGAGAGCGAGAAGAAAGTGATGAGTGAGATGAAGAGATTGAGGCTATGTTTCTTGAATCTTCGAGGAATCAGGCGAGAAGGGTGGGTCAGTCAGTTGAAGGCGGGTTCCAGCTGTGTTGGGAATGAAAGTGAAACATTTATGTTTACTCTCTGTTGATCGATGCGGATTATTTAGGATCATAATTTAGAGGGTGTAGGTGAGGAAGTAAAGGATATCTACCATCATTGTCGAGATTTTATTCCAACTTGAGTGAGAATCTGAATGCATTTTCCTTTTGGAGACTACAATCTCGGGGAAACAACTAATGGTTAGCCTTGACTCGATCGCTAGATCATTGAATTATGTTCGCCCTGCCACACATGACAGACCTTACCCACTCAGGGCTATTACAGAGTTTGATGCATATCTGTTTGCAAACACCATGTGCACCAACCCAGTACCCATGGGGGGTTTTATGCGCAAAGAATTTACTCCAGGGAAATTAAAGCTTGAGTATGCGTTGATGAATAAGGTCATTCACAATATGATCGGGCCAAAGGGAAAGGAGAAATTACCGAGCAAGGAAGAAATTCAGTTTCTGTATGAGGTAATGAATGGGAAAATTATTGATTACTCTTTGGTAATATGGTGTATAATGAGGGATTTTCTGAGGTCCCTAACAGAGAACATGCACATCCCTTCCCAACCTTAGTGACAAATTTTGTGGAAGCTATTGGGATAAGGGGTTCTAGTAGAGAAAAAATAGTTCGTCCTAGGCTGGGGCCCATCACAAACAAAACAGAAGCAAAAAGCCGAGTTGCTTCCACAAGGCCTCGTCGGCTTACATCCCCTCGCTGTTGCAGGCCCATCATCATCGTCGGCCACCGGGCTATGGTACATCTCCCTTAAAGAGGATGGAGCGTAGAATCGAAGGATGGTTTAAACGTGCAGGGAGGCCGAGAAGCGATTGGACCGCAGGCTCTCAAGCTTGAGGTCACGATGCGAGAGAGCCGTTGTTGTTAATGACCCCCCTCCGGTGACCCGAAGGGGGATTACGACGTTTGGTTACTTATGTGGATGAAGATGCATTTTCCTCGGATCGAAAGGAGGGGACGAAGAAATAGTGGTATCTTGGGTTAGAATAGAATTGGTGTTGGCAATTGGGTAGAGACCTCTGACCATGTCATCTTAACACCCATTTTGTTTCTATAAACCTTATTTGTGTAACCATGGTTATTCTGGCTTAAAGAACCTTTTGATTTTAGTTATGTAGAAATTGTTCATATTGAATTCTATGCATATTAAACTTGTGATTCATGGTGAAAATGTTTACGATTTAAGCTGAAGTTCATTCAGTTTGGTGATTTCATTGCATTCTATTTGTTATTTGTGATCCCTTATAGCAGAATCTCTCTGTTTTGCTCTTGATTTGTTATTTTGTCCGTATTACACTTAGCCTTTGTTGGTGCTTGTTCCCCAAGACCAGTGGTTGCATACGTTAGGTTATAACCTTATCATTCATGTTTACTCTTTTAGAATCTTGATGTAGTTGCTCCATGCGCGCTATTGAGCCTCGTAGTCGGTAGGCGTTATTAGTTAAATCTTGCTAGGGACTACAAGATGTAGGTGAAGTGTTGTGTTGGATAAAGAAAAGTGCGACAATTATGTATGGTTTTAAACCCCTCAGCTCATGTTTTGCTTTCATTTTGTGAGCAGGTGTTTTGTGCACTACCATTTTTTATGCGTGTGCAGGTTGTTCAATATCCCGTGCACATTTTCATAACGGTTTGGTTCCAAAGGACAGCCGTAGATCTTGTCGTTATCCAACCACGGTAGTCGGAGGCCCGGGCCGGGTTCTAAAGTGAAGAGGGCGAGATGTGGAGATAGTGATGCCCAGGTACCACATTGACAGCTCTTAAGTACCCACATGTAGTGAGGAGCGGTGGTCTGGGTACGAAATGTGAGTGATAGATGCCCGCAGTGTTGGGTATATGTAGATTTGGTATCGGTACCGCACTAAGCTGCTCTGCAGAATTACCCGACATGCGATCTTTTGCGAGGATTTGGGCGAATTTCGATCTTGGTGCAAGGGCACACTCGTCTTTCGATCCCCACTTCAAGATCACTAATGAGAATTGTATTTAAGCCCACTTTAGGGAAGAATTGAGGGAGTTCAGATTCAAGGGTTTTGGCTCTAACCTTTGGAGTTTTTTCTCATATTTTTCGAGGGTTTCATAGAGTAGAGCAGTTAGTTTTCTTATGATTATGAGTTTTTAAGTATTTGTAATCTTTCAGTTGGTTTTATAACTTGGTGTTCATTGAGAGACTCTGCGTTTTTTATATCGCAACCTTGCAATTGAAGTGTTATTTCTCAATTCACGTTTACTATTAGTGTTCCTGCAATTATGAATCAATTCTTACCTTTAATGGAGTTATAAACCTCCATGATAGGGTTCTAACGAAATTGGAAACTCACCCCCGCGAGGTAACGACCCTCGATCACCTCACGTGCTTGATGGGATTTGTATGATAGTAAACACTTGCGGAAATTCTCAAACATGCGTTTGGCATCTTCTTGACAACGTGTGAACGAGAAATTCTTGGAACACGTTGTGCTTGATCTTAAATGCAAACTAAGATTCTAAACAAATCGATATGGCGTTGATATTGTTCGATTATTCTTTGTCTTACAAAAGCTTTTAAAAGTTAAATCCCCCTTAAAGACCACCATTCATCAAGCTGGCTCCTAAATGAATTATGAGTAGGTGGGTGTTACCTAGTTGGTGGTGGCGGAAACCTTAGGGATCCCTATCATTAAGCCCTTCTCTTTTTACAATAGTTTAAGTCGATTGGTTAATAAATCAATGTCAATCCCCAAGTTTTATACTTTAATCGCACATTCATTGAAAGCAATCCTGGAATCATTTAGGAAACCCTCATACAGCAGAAAATGACTTTGTGGACTCTCACGATATTATATTACTTGATGACATAAGTTCTACACTTGCAGGAATAATTTCGACACACAAAATAAGCGAAAGCGGGGAGACATGATGGGTGAAATCGATTTGATGAAATAAAATAAAGAAGTTTAGATCATGTTTGGGGTTTTGATTTAATTCTAAGTAGAATTTGTTTTTAAAGTAAATTATTCTTAACAATGTTAAGTATTAAAATCTTGTATTAAAATAGACTTTATGTGCGGTGCGATTGCATCAAAACAACACTCTGTAGTGAAGATCCATCGATTACTCAGCAAATTGATTATGCATCGAAGCATTAAGTTCGATTTAAACTTTATTCCAAACATATGCTAAACTGACAGGACAAAAAAAAATGCATATAATATTAGTTTAATGATCATTGGATTAATTGATATTATATACACTTTTCTATCTTTATAGTGATTTATAATGCGTGAACATGATTCATAGGCACATTAAAGCTCATAAAAAATTGTAAGGTAACTAGATGGTTTATACGAAGGTTAAGTTTCACAAAATATAAAGACTTTTGGTAATTTATATATCAAAGCCCGACACGGGGTGTGACACGAGCTCGGCACCATTTGTGTCGAGAAGGGTGTTACAAATGCGAGAACTATAACTCTACATTAACTTATATAAATTCTAAGCAATTATCTTGAAGATAAACTTACAAAAATGGCTTTCATATACATTCCGTAGTGGTATTTGCGATTAATCTTTGTACATATATTCTGAGTCTCATTTACTTGTACTTTTACATTTACATTGTCTCAAAAATCTTACATTTATATTTACAAAATCGAGTCAACATATGGTGGACTCCTACAGTTGTGTTGGCCCTGCTATATGCGGAATATCACAGACGTCCTCTTCGGTACCTACACGGATAAACACTCGTGCTAAGCTTTATAGCTTAGTGGGAATCCATAAATATGGACGACCGTTATAACAATCATCACAATACTTCATAACATTTTATTCATATTACATATTACTTCTCATATCATTATAATTCAATTACATATTGCATTTCATATCATTTTCATGCTTCACGCCTTTTTTAAACATTCCAAAATTTCATTTCATCTTATGTCATGCCTGTATATTCCAAAGAAGGATACGAAAGAATCAGATAAAACTGGTAAACATTTGATCAGAGACAGTGATTTCTATCTATACTATATTGTATGACCCAAATAGAGCCACTGTAATGATCCAAACGGGATCCATGTCATCGACCCAAACGAGGCCACTCTATTTGTAAACTGTATGTTGTAGCATTGTTATCCTTATAGGCATGCCTATCTATCCAACTACCCGGTCATAAGTAGGCAATTAGTTTTATTATGTTTTCTTAACAACCTTTCAGGTATCAGAAAGAAATATCTCATATATATGAATAACTATTGATATCATGTATAGTTATGAGATATTCATTATCAAATAATCTCTGCAAACATTTAACTCGTATATCGTGACTTTTCATATAACAAAATTATACGTGTATTCTCTTTAACTTTCATAACACATGTTATCATGATCATCTTGTTGAATACACAATTGAGCAATAATTATATTGGAATTCAGCATCTTCAAGTCAGACTTTGCTCACATATTGCTTAAGAATAGGTACTTTTAATTGTTTCCGTGTTTTTGACTTCAGACAGTTTTTTAGGTTTCATACACAATGGCATATAAGGATTCGTGTCCGTAAAGTGAATATGGATTATCGAGAACGATGGCAACCGCCAGCGTTTCTGAAGTGCAAGAATGCAGTGGTAACAAGTATAAAGGTACTGCACCCAGATAGCTCCAACCCGTACCTAGACACCCAAGCCGAATCACCAGAGGGCAACCTGCACTCCAGACAAATCTCCAACCTGTACATGGTACACCTAAGCTAGAGTACCGTAGACAACCCAGATCGCAGATAAAGACTAACTGCACTTCCAGCATGTGTGTGAGAGTTACGAGAATTGAGCAGAATTTATCTTAATGAAAGGTACGCTCGCCATTCAACTATCAATGCGGGATCAGAATGGAAAAGGGTATAAAAGCTAAAGGATAGAAGGAGAAGGCAGCTTTTGATTCCAAGGGTTAGGTTTTCATAGAAGGAGTGTTCTTTTCCATAGTTTCGGCGAAGGTTTATAGATTAGGGTTAAAGACTTCATTTTTCTGGAGATTTTAGATTTCAAGCGCATGTAACCTTTCACAGACTCACACATCTCGCTTATCTCTCAAGATTTTGTATTTTTCATTCCCCCGGGTTTTGCAATTGAATTATGATTTTCAAAGTTCCTTTATGAATAAATTCTTCAATTGCTGATTTTGCTTTATAATTTCCATGGAGTTCTAACCTTTATGTCAATTCCCTACTCTGGAAACTCACTCGATCAAGGTAATATCCTCAATTCCTCTTTTTATACTTCAATGGGATTTGTGTGATGTTAATCACTTGTAGAGAAACTTACAAAACCTTAGTTGGCATCCTCTGACAACGTGTGAACGAGATCCTCTAGCACACGTTGTACTTGGATTTCAAATGCTAAGAGTTTCCAGAACTAACGTGGAACAAGCGTTTAACATCTCTGATCGCTTTTCATTCTAATTGAGCGCTTAAAGTAGTAAATCTTCACTGAAGGTCATTTATCAAATGGACTTATGGAGACTTATAACAGAGGGGGATTTGACGTGAGAATGCCAGTGGGAGTGATCCTATCCCCAGCACTATCTCTATTTAAAATACTAATTTAATCAATCCTTAAATCAACCAACCACAACCCCATAATTTCCTTTTTCAAATACACACCTTTTGGAGAATAGCTCCTATGGATCAACAATCAGACCACTCCCTATGGAGATGACCTGTGGACTCCCACAGTATTACAATGCTAGACAACCTTAATTCCTACGCTTGGGAATATAATTTAGCATACGAATAAGAATCGGCATTTTGGTGCCGTTGCCGAGTGTACTCAACGAAGTTGATCTGAAGAGAGCTGAGGTATCAAACGCGCTGCAAATCCTGGGTGACATTCTCTACTTTTCTTTAACTGCTTTTTGTGAGAATCTCAATAAGTTTTCGAAGGAGTAGGATTAGTGCATGCTCATTACCGCAACGAGCAACGCCGACTTGTAAGAATTATACCCCCAAGAAATTCTGAAGAACCCATAGTAAGTCCATTGTTTCAAGATAACCTTACACCTCAAATGGACCACTCCGGGAATCAACAACCTCTGTTTAATCAAAATGCTCAAGGGATTCTCAGAACCCACAGGTCTCCATGAACTTCCACATGGAGACTGTCGCACTTCCAAAGAACACCAAGAATAAGAGGGGAAATGTTAACTTTCAGCTGAATCAATATCGAGCTCCCCCTGCTCCTTTACCCAATGTAGAAAGAACTCTTCGAGAAATTTTGCAACCTCAAAGAACCACAACTAACTCATGTATTCGCCTTCCTGAAGAGGCTAATCAATTCCTCATGAAGTCGGAAATGATCCGTCTTCTACCTGTATATCAAGGGGTCGAGTCCGGTAACCTTTATTCATTCAAATACGGTGGTTTCGGCGATGTTTGCGCAGCATTTCTCTCTACTCCGATCACCTCTCCACATAACTGTGATAGTTCTATTTCCTTTGCTATTCTAGCGAGAAGGCCAAAACTGGTTTCATTCTTTCGCGACCCTAATTCAATCTTACATAAGACATGCTTAATGAATTTCAACAAATTCTTCCTCCAAGACGCATCAATGCTCTCATGCGAGCAATTCAGAATTTTTCCGAAAAGCCGAGGTGAACCTTTTGCTGCAGTATGGGAAAGATACAAGGAGCTCCTCCATGCTATCCCTCATCATGGTTTGGATGTGGGACAAATCTCTCGTGATATTCATCAAGGGCTATTCGAATAATAAACAATACATCCAAATGATGTGTGAGAGTTTTATGAAAAGAGTGCTAGGGTGGCAATTCAACTCTTTGACACCATAGCAGAAAATGCTCGAACATGGGAGACTAATACCTCCGTAGACATTGCTAAAGTGCATAGTACACCCACATGGGGAGGAATCCATCACTTAAGATATAATGATGATTTGCAAGCAAAAATCGATACAATTTAACAAGGAAGTTTCGGGAGGCTATAGAGTCAAGGTGAACGAGGTAACTAGTGTGCCTCAAGTACCCTGGTGACCTTATCGACCCAGAAAGTGGAGGAGCCGCATCATATGCGATGACCCTACGCACTCAACTATTAACTGCCCAAACCTTCCTCAAGTTAAGGGAGCAATTCAAATAGAGCAAGCTAATGCCCTTAACTACCAAAGGAAACCTTTCAATTCTCCATATTCTGAAACATATAATCCAGGATGGGGTAAGCACCCTAATTTTAGTTGGAGAAATGAGGGAGGCCCACATAACTTGCCAAACAACCAAGGCCCCCATTATCAAAACCAAGGTTTTGCAAATCCAGCTCCTCCATTTCAGAATCAAGGTCCCCAAGGATTTCCTATGAACCCTAATCAAGGTTTCCATCCATCGAATCAAGGGAATCCAAACCCATAGCCTTATCAACCTCCACATAAGAGAAGTTTAGAGGATATAGTAACACGCCGTATTGCACTCAACAATCCACGCATTACGCACTTCGAACCGCCTCGAATGATGTGAGATCCCCAAATAACTAAGCTAACTCCTTATATGGGGCAATTTTTCATCAAGAAAGGAAACTCCCATCTCAACCCATCCAAACCCACAAGGTCAAAATAGTGTTGGAGTTTCAGTCCAAGTGAGGGTACTTTGAACATTGCAGTTATCGTCACCTTTCTCACTCTTGAAGTGGTAAGGTAATCGACAAAACCATTCAAACCTGGGGAACCAATACAAGAGTCTCAAAGTGAACCGCCTGGAGATGACGAGGCGCCGACAAGCCTCATGCTCCTAGGATGCATATTATTAATGGTGAGCCGTAGCAAGACAAGGCTACCCATATCCTCCAAACTCCATACCCTTTTCATAGGTCGAGAGTCCCAAAGAAAGTGAACAACCATTCTGAGATCTATGAGTTATTCAAACAAGTGAAATTGAACATTCCTTTACTGATGCCATTAAGCAAATCAGCCTTATGCCAAGTTTCTAAAGGATTTCCAGGCACTCCAAAAAGGAAACTTGTGGTCAACAAGGAGGTCCATGACTAAGCAATCTACTCATCGCGATTCGAACACTCGCCTCAAAATACAAAGACCTGTGAAGCTCCTACTATTTCATATAGTAGTAGAATTCCAAGTCAGGGACATGCTTTAGTAGATTTCTGGACAAGGGCAATTTGTTGTCTTACTTAGTATATGCCTAATTTAGGTTAGGAGAATTAGAGCCAACCAATATCACCCCTCCAATTAGCTATCAGAGTGTAAAAAATCCCTAGAGGGATAGTGAAGGATGTATTGGTACAAGTGGATAAGTTCTATTTTTCGATAGATTTTGTCGTGCTTGACACTCAACCTGTGGTGAACCAAGGAACTCAGTTCCTAGTGATTCTTGGTAGACCATTCTTGGCAACTGCTAATGCCATCATACAATCGTAGGGAGGCCTAATGACACTATCATTTGCAACATGATTGTTAATCAATATCTTTAATGTTATCGAAGTGGTTCGGGATGAGGAAGATGTGTGTTAGGTAAACATGGCTGATTATGTGGTACATAAATACTTAGATAATGTTTCATGATGACCTCTCATGTCCTCATTTGCAGTTCTAGTTTGGGATGAGGAAGTGACCACATTAGAATCTGAGTTCCTACACCCAGCATAATCAACACAATGAGGTATCGAAGTTAATGGATGGGCACCTAAATTCAATCCATTGCCACCAATCGAGGACGTGGCATTACCTTCAAGAGAGACCACCTAAGCTTCGAGTTGAAACCCTTACCATCACACCTCAAATATGCCTTCTAGGGTAGAAGAAACTTTTCCTAATCATATCTTCCTCCTGAGTTAGATCATGAAATAAACTCGAGATATTGAGAACCCATGAATCGCTCTCAGATGGACAATTGCGCATTATTTAAGGGAATTAGTCCTCGACCGCACACATAGATTCACTTGGAAGCGGATGTTAAACCCTCTGCATAACCACAAAGACATCAATCCAATGTAATGAAGGAAGTAGTCAAGAAAGAAGTCTTAAAACTCGGACTTAGTGTTATTTACCTCATTGCGCATAGCAAGGGTCGCCCCAACACGTAGTCCCTAAGAAATTGGAGTCACCGGGTCGCAAATGCAAAATAATGAGCTAATTCCTACTGCACAATTGCTAGAGGGTGTGCATAGATTGCAGGAAGAATCACGTAGTACTGTGTGAAAGCACCACTTTTCCTCTCCGTTTGTTGATCAAAATGTTAGAGAGAGTTGTAGGCATGAATTTTATTGTTTTCGATGGGTACTCAGTGGTACAATCAAAATTGAGATAGCTTTGGAAGATTAAGAGAAACTACATTCAATTGCCCCGTATTCCTTTTTTCCCTTTAGGAAAATGCCCTTTGGATTATGTAATGCACCTGGAACCTTCCAACGGTGCATGATGGGAATTTTCAATGACATGATAGAAATCATTTTGGAAATCTTCATGGATGACTTCTCCGTTTTTGGTGACTCATACGAGGGATGTTTGGAGAATTTACGAAGGTTTGGAGAGATGTCAAGAGAAAAACCTTGTGTTAAATTGGGAAAAGTGTCATTTCATGGTGACATAAGGAATTGTCTTAGGCCACATAGTATCGAAAAATGGAATTGAGGTGGATAAGGCTAAAGTCGAGTTGATATCCAACCTACCTACTCCTAAGTGTGTTAGAGACATTAGGTCATTCTTGGGACATGCTGGATTCTATAGGAGATTCATAAAAGATTTTAAGTTATACTGGCCTTTATGCAATTTGCTTGCTAAGGATGTCCCTTTTGCATGGTCACAGGCTTGTGAGGCTGCCTTTGCTAAACTCAAAACTATGTTGGTGTCGCCTCCTATTATGCGATCTCCCAATTGGAACCTTCCATTTGAGATCATGTGTGACGCTAGTGATTATGCTATAGGGGCTGTCTTAGGACAAAGGGAAGATAAAAAGGCTTTTGTAATCTACTATGCCAGCAAGACTCTAGATTCCGCTCAAGCAAACTACACAACCACAGAAAAAGAGTTTTTAGGTCGTCGTTTCGCTCGTAAGTTCAGGTCACACATCAGAGGGAGTCTCTGTAACCATTTTCACAGACACGCTAGTCAAGCACCGCTTCCTAAGCAGATGGAACAAGCCTCTGGCTGACTAGGTGGATCCTAACGTACAAGAATTCAATCGACTAATAAGACAAAAAGGGGGTCGAGAATGTGGTCGCTGACCATTTATCTCTTGCTAGTTCCTAATCCGCTTCATGGCATACCCATAGGCGACGCTTTCCCGATTAGTATCGTTTGCTCTGTTCACCGCCTATGGTACGCTGAACACATAGTAAATTATTCGTGATCGGGTCAAATTCCACCCCAATGGCCTTCTCAACAAAAAAAGGAAATTTCGTGGATATTAGCAGGTTATTATTTTGATGATCCATATCTGCTTAAATATTGTCCGTATTCTCAACCGATGAGAAGATGTGTACTAATGATGAGCAAATCGGGGATACTCACCTTTTGCCATTCGTGGCTCGCTGAGGGCATTCTTCCGCAAGAAGGAAAACAATGTATAAAATGTGTTTCGGGTTTTACTGTCTACATCATTTAAAGATTGTTTTGAATTTTAAAAACTTGTGCTTCGCAGAATAATTAGATGGTCACAAACGTGGAACATGATGCCTCTTACCCCATTTTAATCATCGAGATCTTCGACCGTTGGGGTATAGACTTCATGGGGCCTTTTCCCCCTTCTTGTGGGTACCTTTACATTTTGTTATCTGTTGATTATGTGTCGAAGTGGGTTGAGGCTATTCCAACGAGAACTAATGACTACAAGGTTGTTTTGAAATTTATAAAAGAGCACATTTTTTCGATTCGGGAGTACCTCTCGCTTATTATTAGTGATGGTGACTCCGCTTTTGTAATCGTTCTTTGAAAATTTGTTGAAAAAGTATGGAGTCACCCACAAAATTTCAACGGCATACCACCCCCAAACCAATGGTCAAGCCGAATTAGCTAATAGGAGATCAAACACATATTTTGGAAAATCTGCCCAAATCGCAAAGACGGGTCGCTCGACTTACCGATGCTCTTTGGGCTTACCGTATTGCTTTTAAAACTATTCTTCTGCAGGTATGCGCGTCTCTCATACTTGTTTATGTCAAGGTCATTATCCACGGCCGAAACGGAGCACAGGTATTACTCGGGGCTATTAAAACTTTTTAATTTTAACGTGATTGTAGTAAGCAAATGCTGTTGCGCTTGAACGAGCTTGAGGAATTGAGGCGTGAGTCATATGAGAGCTCCCGGATTTACAAAGAGAGGCTCAAGCTGTTCCATGATAAGTCCATTGCGCGAAAAACCTTTGAACCTAACCAAAAAGTACTGCTATGCCACGGCCGCATGTTTCCGTGAAAACCCGCTCTGTGGATCGGGCCGCTTTATCACAAGGTAGTATACCCATATGGAGCAGTGGAGATTGAAAACCCGGACAATGGGAAAACATTTAAAGTCAATGGCCAACGCTTAAAGCCATTTCTCGAGCATTTTGACCATCAGGAAAGTAGTGAGGGCCTGGTAGATCCGCTCTACCAAGACACTCCTTCAGAGTAAATTCTACCCAGCCTTGTTGTATATTTTTTTATTTTCTTTCTTGCATTTCTTTTTGCTTTCTTTATTTCAAATGCTTTAAAAAAAAAAAAATTGATGCCAATTTCTCGGGGTATCCCCTATGTGCATTGAGGACACTGCTTGCTTTACTGGTGGTGGGTGGTGTGATACACTGTCAACCCAACTATGCGCATGTTACATGTTCAAGCAGCGGCAAAATTTTTCTTTAATTGTGGCTCTTGGTATAGTACTTAACCTGTAATGTATGTAGCCACATGACTTTTTACACACTCCACGTCATTTCAATGCATTTACACAATAACAAGCATGCACAAAATCTCTATGTTCATATTTTAGACTTTATTCCTCCGAATTCTGTTCTAATTCCCTACACAAACCACGGACCTTCTGTTCATAATCTTGTTTTGAGCCGCTAGCGCTACTCCTTGTGCATTATTTGGCATGCCATGTTAACTACATGCATCAAATTCTTCGAGGAACATCATGCATAATCGAAATGGATTGAGGCCATCACTTATGTGTTAGCACTTTGGAATCGCTTTAATTTTACTCCCGCACCTATTTTCTGAGCCTTGCTGGGCCAAGTTGGTTCGAACTCCTAGAACCCCGATCACCGTAAATACAAGTGCGGCCCCATGGTGAGTGTGAAAGTGTTTAAAGAAGGAAGTACAAATTGCCAACTCCGTGAACACGCCGCTTGGGCGTATGAGCAGGGAGAGAGGCGAGGATGCAGAAACTCGGGATGGAAGGCGCAATGACAAGGATAGATTTTACATCGACATCATCGGTTCCCACTCGCAAAATATAAAGATAGAACCATATAAAAATAAAAAATAAAAAATAAAAAGAAAAGAAAAAAATGAAAATTTCGGGAATGTGTACCAAGATGTGTCTAACTCCGGTACATGTACACTACAAAAAGTGGCAGAGGGTAACTGCACGCATAAATACTAACCCACTTACGTACCGCATGCCTGGGCAATTCTAGTGGTTTTAACCCTTTTGCACCCCATTCTATTCCACATCTCACTCCTATAGGCAAACTAAAACCCCTAGCCTTTTGCCCTCACACAAGCGACCTAATTGGCCTGCCCCCGGCCGTTGTTTCCACCGTCAGACCCTGATTCTCCTTCGCGGCATCTGCGGTGGCGGTGGAAGCACCCCCGGCACTCGAGAGCATTGTTGTTTCTACCAGATACATCGATTTGGGCGGAGTCGTCGGGTCGTCTGCCCGTAGTGGCCTTTGTTCTACGGCCAGTGGCTTCGCAGCCACATACGGGAGGAAGTTTTATCCGACGGTAACGGCCACCTCCTGCTTATGGAGATCGGGCTATCAGGACGTCGTTTATATGTTTAGGTTCGCTATTATGTCAAGTATTCCTCGCCATATCTATGGCAAGATCTAAGAACACTGGAAAGGAAAGCGCCACTCCCATAGATAGTCAGAAGAAGAGTAAATCCGACACCTCAGCCACCGATAAAGAAAGAAAAAGGAAAGAGAAGAGATTCATCTTCTGAGAGTGAGGAGGTATCGGAGAGCGAGGATGAGGAGATCGAGGCCATGTTTGCTGAAGCTTCTGATTCAAAACAGGAAAAATGGACCCAATCGATCGTGAAGAGGGGATTTCATTGTGAGCGGGGGGTGAAGGTGGACACATTTTTGTTCGCCCATCCTATCAGGGCCATTATTCAAGAAATTGTAATTTGCAATGACGGGTACCGGCTCAAGGATATCTACCTACCTTAGTTCGAGTTTTACACTAATCTGAGAGAGAATCAGGGTAGATACCTTACTAGAGACCACCGTGATGGGTAAGCAGTTGAAGATCACCCCTGATTTGATAGCTCATTCTCTACAGTATGTCCGCCTCACCGTCTGACGACCTTACCCCCAGAGCCAAATATCGATTTCAATGCCCGCCTGTTCACCGAGGCTATGTGCACTCATCCTCGCGGCCATGAGTGATTTATACGCAAAGGAATTTATGCCAGTAGCTCGCTTAATATGCGTGATGAATAAGATTATTCATGATAGAATCGAGCCAAAGGGCAATGAGAAATATCCGCCAAGCATGAAATTCGCCTATATGAGGTGATGACCGGGAAGCTTATTGATTATGCCTTGGTCATATGGTGCATTATGAGGGATTTTCTACAGTCCTCGACTGAAAGTAGGCATATTCCATTCCCATCTCTAGTGACAAATCTTGTGGAAGCCGCAGGGATGAGGGGAGTGGTTAAGGAAAAGAGGGTTCTTCCTTAGCTGGGGCCTATTACAAACCAAACGAAGGCCAAGAGCCGAGCTGCATCTACGAGACTCCAGCCTTCACATCCCCCGGTGGCTATTCCTGGGGCCTCTTCACACAAAGACTGCACTTCCATGAGCACATCCCCGTCAAGAGAATGGAGCCTTGATTAAGGCGGTTCAAATGCATTGGGGAAACAGTAAACAAATGACCACGTAGTACTCTCCAAAGTTCGGCAGAGTCATATTTACCGAGGAGATTCGCTTGGTAGGGGATGCCCCTCCCCCAATCCTGGAGGAGATTCTGAGGAGTTCTGGATGACTGCGCTCGATTTATGGACGTGTTTTCTTCGGCGCACGACGAGAAAGGACATCGTGCAAGAGAGTTATTAACAGTTAGATTGGGTAGTGGTGTCAGTACTGGGCAGAGACTCAGCCATGTCATGCCAACACCCATTTTGTTCATATTGCCCTATTTGTGTAGCCTATGGTCATTATAAACCTTAAAGACCTTATTTCAATCAGGTTAAGTAAATTCTTCCACTTTTATGCATAGCCATGGCTATGTTAAACTGTGCCTCTATAATATCGTTCATGTCATTTCAGTGCTTGAATGGCAGCTCTTATGTTCTCAATTCCATGGTCCTTTATTTGAATAGCTTGGTTTTGTGAGATGTTTGTTGTTATGTTTATCGCTTGAGATCAGGCTACTACCGAGTCGCAGCACATTATGTCGTCAAGTACTATGTTTAATTTTTTCCCTTTTGAGAAACTTACAAAACTTAACTGCACCTAGCGCATTTGTTCGAATTCATAACCAGTAGGTGTCACAAGTCTAAATCTTGCTAGAGACTAGCAAGATGCAGGTTGGGGGGTGTGTTGAATACATAATTGAGCAATAATTATATTGGAATTCAGCATCTTCAAGTCATACTTTGCTCACATATTGCATAAGAATAGGTACTTTAATTGTTTCCGTGTTTTTGACTTCAGACAGTTTTTCGTGTTTCATACACAATTATTACAAGGATTCGCGGTCCGTAAAGTGAATACGATTATCGAGAATGATGGCACCGCTGGGCGGTTTCTCGGAAGTGCACACAATGCAAGTGTGGAAACAAGTGTGTAGGTACTGCACTGATACAACTCCAACTTGCACGGCATACCCAAGCCGGGAATCACCAGAGGGCAACCTGCATCGTACAAAGCCCAACCTGCACTCGCACACCTAAGCTAGAAAGTACTAAAAGAGATTAACCTGCATCGCATACAACACTAATCCCAGGCCTGCATGTGCGTAGAAGGTGAGAATTGGAGGTGAATTCGATTCTAATGAAAGGGCACGTCGTCATTCAACTATCAATGCGGATCACAATGGAAAAGGGTATAAAAGCCAAAGGATAGACCAGGCTGCGCCTTGATTCCGGGAGGGTTAGGTTTTCATGAAGGAGTGTTCTTTCATAGTTTCCCTATTGCTGGGTTTATAGATTCGTTAAAGACTTCATTTTTATGGAGATTTTAGATTTCAAGCGCATGTAACCTTTCAGTTAGACCACACATCTCGTTTTATCTCTCAGTATTTTTTATTTTTCATTCCTGGGTTTTGCAATTGAATTCTGATTTTCAAAGTTCCTTTATGAATAAATTCTCTTCAATTATGATTTGGCTTTATAATTTCCATGGAGTTCTTAAACTTTTATGTCGTCTCTACTATGGAAACTCACTATCAAGGTAATATCCTCACCTCTTTATACTTAACGGGATTGTGTGATTTTAATCACTTGAAGAGAAACTTGCAAAAACCTAGTCGGGCATTCCTCCTCTTGACAACGGTGAACTTTAAAGATCTCGTACATCGTTGTACTTGATTTCAAATGCAAGCTAAGAGTCTGAATTAATTGTGGAACAAGTGTTTAACATTTCTCGATCGTTTTTCATTCTAATTGAGCGTTTAAAGTAAAATCTTCCATCGAAGACCATTCATCAATGGCTCTTAGATGAGACTATAAACTAAGAGGTGGGAATTACGTGAGTAATGGTGAGTGGAAACCTAAGAATCCCAGCAATTATCTTTCTATTTTAAAATAGTCAATTTAATTAATCCTTAAATCAACCAACCACAACCCCATAATTTCCTTTTTCAAATACACACCTTTTGGAGAATAGCTCCTAAGGATCAACAATCGCACTAATTCCCTATGGAGATGACTCGCAGACTCCCACGCATTACAATGCTGGGACAACCTTAATTCCTACGCTTGGGAATACAATTCAGCATACGAATAAGAACGAAGCACATCTTACTATGATGCATTATTTCATATAACGATAAATTTATATAGCCTTTATACAATTTCAGTTTCCATAACCAATTTTACCTGAACAGTTCGAGGCAGCTCCCAAGTCCATTTTCGACTACAATTTTGACCTTGTAAATGAGATTGTTAGAAAAAGTGATCTTCTAACTCAATATATCCCTATGTCTTAAGTTTCTTATGGTTCAAAAATCATGTCATTTGGACTTTTAATTTGAGAGTTATGGTCTAAACATTCCGAATTGCTCTTGGATAGTTTCTAGGAATAGAATATGAAATTGTGTCCTAGATTTGAAAATGTTATGGAAATGATAAAGACATAATTTGACCATACTTTCTTCATGAAAGTTGTTTTCCCAGACGTCTAGTTTGTACAAAAATTTGAATCACTTCATTTGGATCAGTATAACTCATGTTATGCTTTAAACAACCGAAATTACTCCAGTTCAGGGGACTGTTCTGAGATAGGTTTCAGGGACATAATTGTTCCTTTACTTTGAAAAATTTATGGTAACAATGGGGACTAAATTTGGCTATACTATCTTCATAAAAGTTGTTCTCCTAGAAGTCTAGTTTACCTAAAAATTAGAATCACTCAATTTGGATGAGTGAAACTCAACTTATGACCTAAACACCAAAACTATACCAAAATAGAGGATAACCCGGTAGCTTACTCGCATTTTCACTTCAATCACAAAAACAAGGGACTTAGGGTCAGGTTTACTTCTTAGTACCTTCTCTAATTTTGTAGGTTTACCTCTTAGGGTTCTTTTGCAACTCGAATCACTCAATTTGGATGACTAATGGCCAAGTTATGACAAAAATAAAAACATGGGTTTTGGAAAATTTTTGATAGCATCTCCCCTAAAACTCCAACATTTTCTTTATACAAAAATTCCTCAATTGAGGCCTACAACCAAATAACAATCAAAACCAACTTTAAACCCAACTCAAACCAACAAAAACAACAAAACAAAGATGGAGAAATTAGGGTAGTTTCCTAACTAACAAATGGGAGAGTTATATACCTTAATCTTTTTGAAACCTTCAAACCCAAGCTTTCTTCTCTTACCTTCCTTCTCTTCTCCCTTCCTCGAGCAAAGATAGTCAAAACCATAGAGAGGAAGAAACCAAAATTGGTTCTTCTCCCTTAAGAACCGTAGCCCTAGCTCTCTCACCAAGCCAAATGGGAAATGCTTCTTTCATAATGCCATGTTTGGCTTTATCCCATTTTTGGCCTAATTTCCCATTTTGCTATTTAGTCCTCACATATCATTCAATTTGAAACGACTATCAATATTTCTACTTTAACATATAATCTTTCAACATAATGTCTTTTGAGTCCTCAATTTTACATTTTACCAATTATCCTTTAAACTTCTTTAAAAATCCCGGATATGTCATTTTTCACATTTAGCACTTAAATTTTCGAAAAATACAAATTTAACTTATATTATACCCTAAACTATAATAAAATACTAGGGTATAATTTGGGGTGTTACAACTTTCTCCCCCTTAAAAGAATTTCGTCCTCGAAATTCATACCGGAATAAAAAAGTTGCGGGTACTGTGCCCTCATAGTCACTTCTGGCTCCCAAGTATCTTTCTCTCTGCCATGGTGTTGCCAGAGCACTTTCACCAACGGTACTTGTTTATTTAGCAATTGCTTCACTTCACGAGCTAGAATAGCCTTTGGCTCTTTATCATACGAAATCTTGTTGCACTTATACTTCTTGTAATGGCAGGATATGCGATTCATCTTAATGGTATTTCCGAAGCATAGACACATGAAACACATCATGCAACTTGGCTAACCCTGGAGGGAATGCCAATCAATAGGCCATTGGTCCAATTCTTTCTAAAATCTCATATGGGCCAATGAACCTCGAACTCAGTTTCCCTTTCTTCCCAAATCTAAGCACCTTCCTCCATGGAGATACCTTTAGGAACACTTTATCACCCACTTCATATTCAATGTCCTTCCTTTTCAAATCAGCATATGATTTATGTCGATCACTAGAAACTTTTAACCTTTACCGATCAACTAACTTTCTCTTCTTCAGATCTTTTTACTATGTCTGGACCAATCACTTTATGCTCATTTAATTTTGTCCAACATAAAGAAGTTCTACATCTTCGGCCATATAGAGCCTCATATGGTGCCATGCCAATGCTTAATTGATAATTGTTGTTATAGGCAAATTCCATCAATGGAATATACCTATCCTTAACTTCCAGAATTTATTACACATACTAACACTAATAAACCTCTGACCGTCTACATCCGGCTCACATGAGTGAGCTGTTGTATTGAAATTAATCCGAGTTCCTGCTACAACTCGTAATCTTCCAAAACCGCCATGTAAATCACAGATCTTATCCCATTAATAATGTATTAAATCTGCATACCATGCACGCACAATCTCATCCACATATAGCCAGCCTATCTAGTCGATCAAAAGACATAGAGTTAATCTCGACCGGGTATAAACGGCCGACTCTCAGGAGCTCTATCAACTATCACCCATTACGTAATCATGCTTCCTTTGGCGTAGAAGAGGAATACTGCATTAATAAAATCCATAGCAATATTGTCCCACTTCCACTGTGGAATCGGAATGGGATTTAGCAGAACGAATAGTATTTGGTGTTTAACTTTTACTTGCTGACACATCAAACATTTGGACACATACTCTGTCATATCCCTTTTCATTCCTCTCCAACAATAATACTGTTTCAAATTCTGGTACATCTTGTTACCTCTAGGATGCATGGTTAATATCGTATTATGAGCTTCATATAGCAACTTTTTTCTTCAAATTTCTCTTATCGCTTTCTGGCACACAGCAATCTATTTCCTGGGAAATACAAACTTCCATCTTCTTTTAATAAAATCAGTCTTATCACTATCTTTGACTAATTGTATCTTTTTCTGCATCTCTTCATCATTTTTCTGAGCATCTATAATCATTTGCTTTAAAAAATGTGTTGTGCTTTAATTGAGCTAATATACTCCATCAAAATACTATTCTCCATTTATCAGGTTGTATTAACAAAGCTACCATTTTCTACTTATGCTACCACATTAGCTTTTCTGGGGTAGTAGTCTATTATGCAGTCATAATCTTTGAACAACTTCAACCACCTCCGTTGTCTCAAATTAAGCTCCTTCCGAGTTAACAAATATTTGAGACTTTTATGATCTGTATAAATTCTGCATTTTTCACCATATAAGTAATGTCACCATATCTTTAAAGCAAATACTACCACAGCCAGTTCCAAATCATGTGTAGGATAATTTATTCATGTGGCTTCAACTATCTGGATGCATATGCCACAACTTTACCATATTGCATTAACACACAACCCGCACTAATTCTCAAGCATCACTAAGGCCGTGGTATACTTTACCTAGGGTAGATCAAGGCCAATACTCGGTGCTTCAACCAACATTTCCTTCAACCGCTCAAAACTATCTCGACATTTATCCGGTCCACCAAACTTTACTCATTCCTAAGTAATTCAAGAAGGAGAGTTATGGATGCAGAATCCCTTTACAAATCTTCTATAATATCCCGCCAGCCCAAGAAAACTTCTCACTTCCTACACACTTCCTGGGTTTCCAATTCACCACAAACTAATCTTAGTAGGTCAACTCTATACCCTCGAAGACACAATACGGCCTAGAATGAAAAAAAAAAAAAGTTCTTTTAGCCAAAAATCACATTTGCTAAGCTTAGCATACAACTTCTTATCTCTCAAAGTCTATAGAACTATTTTCAAATGTTGTTCATGCTCTTAATCATCTCTAGAATATACTAATATATCATCTGTAAGACCCGAGAAATTCCAATTTATGGAAAAAGGGCAAAATCGTAATTTTGGTTAAAAATCCGGAATTTAATCTCTAGATCTCGGATGACGAAACGGATTTACCGTTGGAATCGTCTCACAAATTCTAGCTAGCACATAAAATTTCGTGGAATTCCGAGATAGTCGGAGTTGACACGTTTTTCGAGGCATCGCATTTCGTGTCAGAAACGCCATTTTCGATGCGAAAAGTCACATATAACACGTATCATGTGCCATAAGTGGTATGAGTAGAGAAATGATGAAATGAACTACCGAGATAGTGCCAATGACAAAACTCGGGAAAGAAGTGGACAAATGGTCATTTTTGAGTTTGATTAAGTTAGAAAAAAACAAATTAGCCAATAGTGTTTGTCTTCCCCAATTTAAAAAAAGAGCCAAAACCAAAAACGAGAGAATCATAAATGGAGATGCAATAGGGTGAAATTGAAGGTTTTAGAGTGAGAAGGTTAGACTTCTAAAATATCCGAGATTCACCGCCCCAGCCTTCGACAAGAAGCAAAGCCGCTCTACGCCGAGAGGACAACGCTGCGGCGGACACCGGATTAAGGAGTTTTGACAAACCCGCGAGGTAGTGGTTTCTCCCTACTGGTTTTATTCTTCGCTTAAGAGCTATGTTAATGCTTGAGCCGAATGAGGCCGCGAGGGACCGCTTTGATCTGCTCCAAATCTCGGAACCGAGGCGTTGGATTTTTGAGTCTCCATGTGGACAAATTGCGATCGGCCCAATGGGCTGTTTCGAGTGCCATGGTGAAATGTGTGCTAAGTGAATGTATGCTTTGATGTGTATGGAGGCCTAATCGCCGAGAAATACGGTTCACAAAGTGAACCGATGATCGGCGGATTTCCAGAATGGGGTGAATCGAGGGTTTCACTATTCCCGAGAATAGTGTTCACAAAATAATTTTTGTGAAAATATGTGTTTGGTCGAGTGATTCAAGTGGAATTGCTCGTGTTTGATCATTAGCCCAAGTGAGCTAATTTTTGGAGTGTGGAAATGTGAAATTACATAACATGATTGTGTGATTTAAATTATGTGAATATATGCATGGTGATATATTTGCATGTGTTATATGAGTTATTGAAATGGCATCACACGTATTTCATATGCACTAGGGAATCCTAGAGAGATGAGTGAGAGTGTACGAGGTAATTCCCTAGAGAGAATGGTTTCTGAGGGTTGTCTAAAACAATAATAATGACTCCGGGAGGGTAGTCCATACTAAAATATCAATCGTCTGAGACTACCCAATTGATATACACGGAGGGTAGTCTCAACATAGCTATCAATTCGCCGAGTCGTCCTAATTCGATATATCTCGAGGGGTAGTCCACTAAATATAACACTAGAGACTATCCACTACTTAGATCTGAGGGTAGACCAAAATATAACAAATTATTTGTTTGAAACTAGTTTTCATACATGGCTTAGGCAGTGTGGAGTGAGCCTGGTGAGGACTCCTGATATGAGATGATAAGTTAGATTAATAAAGTAGATCATGCATTCGCTTGAATGTGTGCTTATTTCGAGCACGTATATGCACTTAGGTGGAGAGTAGCCCATTTAGTGGTGATTCCACCATCGAAAGCATTAGCTCACCTCGCCGAGGGAACATATTTTCGTGCACAGGAGCGCACGAGGAGACGGCCATCCTAAGAGGCCGTAGTTTGTGAAGAAAGCCGGTCGTGGGCTTGATGATTTTAAACATGTATTAGAATTCTAGTATTTTTAATATATGTTGTATAAGAGTAAACATTTAACTCTTGAAACATGATGTATGTTGATGTATGATGATTTGATATTGTGAGATTAATTCAAGAGCCCTTTTATCCATATTTGGGGGTCAGTGATTGATATCGGGACAGGCTTAGTGTATCCGGGTAGAGCTCTCCCGTACAAAATGAGACTCCTCGTCGATGCTGAGTGCCTGCAGTTACCCGACATCCGTGAGTATTCCGCGGTTGATTCTGCAGTCAACTGACCTCTGAATTGAGGCGTCACAGCTTGGTATCAGAGCTTAGGTATACGAATACCTAGGGAGCTCGGGTTTGGGTATATATCACCACTTGGGTGGTTTTTGTGCTTGGTGATTAGCACATAATGTGTAGGAAAAGTGTGGAGTTTACAATAGTAAACTAGTATGAAAATAAACGAATAAATTATAATAAATTTATTTGAAAAGAAATAAAATTTCACAAATTTTATAGTTGAACCATAAAAGTTTTGAGTTGTGTGGATGCGTATTTGGGTTACTGCATGTAGAGGTAGCAAGGAAGGCTAATACGGAGAATGAAAAAAAAATGAGGAGAGAAAAAAATTTGGTTTTAGTTTTACAAAGGTGTAAACTCGAAGAAAACTCCTGGATAAAATAAATTTAATAAATTTATTTAGGTGTACTGAGAAAAAAATGGATAAATATTTTTTTGTGTCTCCGTGAGCAAATAAATGAATATATATATATATATATATATATATATATATATATATATATATATATATATATATATATATATATATATATATATATATATCTTGGTATATTTTTTGGGTGTTCCAGAAATAGGTGTGCAATTGGAAAATTTTTTTTTTTTTTTTTTTTTTTTTTTTTTTTTTTTTTTTTTTAAGAGGGTGAAGAAATTATTTCTAAGGTTTTCCAATTTGTAAACTCGAAGAAAATTGAATAAAATACATTTTTATGAATCTATTTGAGTATTCTGGAAAATGAAAAAAAAAAATAAGTATATAAATTTTTTTTGGTATTTGCCAATAGATGGAAATTAATGTGAAAAAAAAATAATAGTGAAAAAAAATAAAGGAAGTGCAGAAACTGTTTTGTGACTTAGGCTTTGTGGGAGTGCAGTGGATCCAAGGTGTATTGCAATAGGAAAATTGTATTGCAACCTCGGGAGTGTAATGTTTGGAAAATTATCAAGTAAAGAGAGGCTTGTCAAGAATTGGTATCGCAAGACAAGAATTTGTATTGCAACTAGGCTTGTTGGGCTGGAAAATTGTATTGCAATACAGGGAATTGTATTGCAATGAGGCTTGCAAGTAGGCTGGGTAAGTGTATTGCAATAGGGAAGAATTGTATTGCAAGAGTGTGCAGTGGCTGAAAAAAAAATTTGTATTGCAATACACGGATTGTATTGCAACTTGAGTGTGTAGTGGATGGGATTGTATTGCAAGGGAAATGAAGGTGTATTGCAAGGGAGATGAGGTGTATTGCAAAGGAAGGTGTATTGTATTGCAATACACCGAAGTGTATCGCGAATAAACAAATCAGACAAGGTAAACTTAGTGAACAAGACAAGTGAACAAGAACGATGAACATTACCATTGAACAGTACAAAATTTCGGATTTTTTTTTTTTGAAAAATCAAATAAAAATGAGACAAAATTTTGGAACAATGAAATTTTCAAAAATAAATTTTTTGATGTTAAAAAAATGATTTGACATGTGAGTTTCAGTTGTCTTTGTACGCTTATAAATGCAAGGACATAGTATATAAAAGGTTGCATGTTTTTTTTTTTTTTATCGCGTGATTTTATATTTCAAATTGCGTGGAAGGACATATACTACTCAGATGATGTATATGGGAATTAGACGCGCGATTGTTAAGTGTAGAAATTATATGCATGGTGTAATGCATAGAAGGGTGAATGCTAAGGTTAGAACTATGACTCAGTGGATTCGATAATGAAATGAACAATAAAGCTTGGAATTTTATCAAAATAAAATGAACCGAGTTGTTGAATTTGGGGCGCCACTTAGAAATGAATCCGTCGGGCTCATGGTCACAAGTCTATTAGTAATCGCATTCGCATTGCTAGTTAGACCTAAATGAAAATTAAATGATTCTGCTTGCCATTGGAAATAATACGTAGATGGCTAATACGAGTACGGCGACGTAGAGGCGTCCACGTGGTACCGGGTCGCAATCACTAGTATTTGATAAGCAAGCCTTTGGCTGATACTGTAGGTATTTAGCCACGGTTATCGCACAAATAGCATAGCAGTAGTTAGAGAGGTCCTAGTAACCTCCGTAGTTTAGTGGCGCATCATCCTCCGACATTCACAGGGGAGGAGATCCGATGGTTGCGCACTATCGGGTTCATACAGATTGAGAAGGCTGGGTGTTAGAGGCTGGTGGAGATTACCTCCGACACTACCAGATTAGACTAATGTGTTCTAGTTTAGAGACAGGCCCAAATATGGTGGAAACGGGCAAGGACCTCCGAGACCCAGAGGAGCCTCAGATGTGAGTTCTCCCAGATTAGGGAGAGAATGGGGATGATATGTCGTGGTTGCAAGTCGAGATCTCGTGGACTCTACTCACAATGGATCCCGAGGGATTATGGACATGTCGAGTTCACGTCATCCTCGGGATGGATCACCGACGCTACGTGATTGTTATCGACAGCATAGAGGGTACCGCCCCACACGCAGGATTCGCACTATGTGGTATTTCAGTGGGGACAAAGCATGACATTTTTCCCCCAAACAAGATAATGAGTCCAAGTGTCAGGACGCTAGCTGGTTTAGCGAGCTCACTCCTAGAGGACGAGGAGAGGCCAGATTTAGATCTACCTCGAGTAGTGTGCGAGTATGTGGATGTTTTTCCAGATGAGCTACCTAGACTGCCTCCACAGAGGGTAGTAGACTTCGGTATCGAGTTACACCCTGGTACTTCACCCATCTCTATGACTCCACATAGATGGCACCGGGCCGAGCCGGGCAGAACTCGCAGTTCAGCTACGGAGCTACCTGGATAAAGGGTTCATTAGGATCGAGCACTTCACCACGGCGTCCGGCTCTATTTGCGAAGAAGAAGGACAAGACCCTTCGACTGCGGCATTGATTACAGTAAATAATAGGGTTACGATCAAGAATCGGCACCCATCGCCGAGGATCGATGACTACTGACCGCCGAGAGGAGCCGAAGCCACCTTAAGATAAACCTTCATTAATCGGGTTACCATCGCTTGAGGAAGCAGTGGAGACAGATATCCCTAAGTAAGGCGCGAGGACGCTGCATGGCACTTTGAGTTTACGATGATGTTCCTTCGGGACATGAATACGCCAAATGCAAGATTCATGGATCTCATGCGATAGATAGCTCCAACCTTATTTAGATCGCTTGTCGTAGTTGTTCGTGGATGACACCTCATCTACTCCCCGCCGAGTGGGAGCATGAGTATCACTCGAGAATCGCTTTACGCTTGTCGAGAGACCATCACCGTACGCCTGCCCGAAGTGCGAAGCTTTGGGCCATCGAGGTAAGATTTTTGGGACACGGGTGTCGTGTGATCGAGGTCACGACCTGCAGGCGTCGAGGCAACGATGAGTCGGGAGAGGCCGAAGTCGCCGAGATACGAGTTTCTTCTCGGATTGGCCGGGTATTACAGAGATTCATTGAGGATTTCTCCGTGATAGCAAAGACGCATGACGCGGGGTCAATCTGCAAGGAGGTCAAGCTTGATTGGGATGACCGATGCAAGGAGGCATTCCAAGAGCTGGAAGAGGAGACTTACTCGCCTCCCATCTCGATAGTCCCTGACAAAGGGGACAAGGGCTACTAGTATATTGTGATGCCTCGAGGGCCTGATTGGGATGTGTTTTGATGCAAACCGGAGGGTAGTAGCTTTGGTGGTTCCCGTCGCCTGAAGAATCATGAGCACACCACTCCACACACGACTCGAGTCAAGGGCCGTAGTTTTCGCCTCAAGACTGGGCGCCACTACTTATACTACGAGGAGTTCGAGGTGTACCTCGCACCATGTACTCGAAGTATATTTTCACGTAATGACCTCAACATGAGGCAACGAGATGGATGGAGTTCCTAGAGGATTATGATTCTCTACTTTGCATTACCATCCCTGGTGAAGGGGCAAATGTGGTGGCTGATGCACTAATCTGAAGTCATACGAGGAGCTGGCTAGTGGCACTTCAGAGGAAGTGATGCCTGTAGACTGGGACAATAGCTACAAAGACAAATGAAAGGTGCAAGGGTGGGTACGTTGGGGGAGTTTATTGGGCCACACCGGCTGGCATTGACAGCAGGATTGAGTCCTACATAAGATTTATAGAGAACCAATTGCGGACCGAGTACAGTAATATGGGATTTCGAGGGCTTAATTCATTCACGTTGGTGATGGTAGTTCCTCGAAGCATAGAGACGGGTAGTGGCCCCCTGGCTGACCATTTGAGAGGAGGAGATCTTCGTGGAGTTTCACTCCGCCTCGATTTTCCGTATCCAGTGGTACGAAGATGTACCAAAAGATCTTCGCCGCCAAGATTATCGAGGATGAAGAGACACGTAGGGACTCGTTCGACAATGTCTCATGTGTCGCCAGGGTTAAGGTCAGCACCGTGAAGGCCAGGTGGCATTCACGATTGAGTAGGCCGAGTGGAAGTGGGAGCACGTCACGATGGATTTTAGACCCACTCACGTGACAATTGCAGGGCATGACGCGTATGGGTGATAAGTGGACCGGCTCATGAAGCTCGCGACATTTTCTATTTGCGACGACCTTCTCATCGAGATTCATTTGGCCAGGCATTCGAGAGATAGTCCAAACATGGAGTACCAAGATCCATGGCTCCGATAGGGACCCGAGGTTTACGGCTCACTTTTGGAAGAGGTTCCAAAAGGCTATGGGCACACCCATTGACGATGAGTACATCATTCCACCTCGGGATAGATGGTCGGGCCCGAGAGGACTATATTGTGCATATTAGAGGACATGTCGCGAGCATGTGTCCCTGGATCAAGGGTACTGGAAGAGCACTTACTCAAAGGGAATTCGCCTTACAACAACGCTATTAGGCGAGCATACGATGGCACCATATGAGGCATCAGATGAGGTCATGCAGATCACCGCAGGCTCTCGACCAAGGTGGAGAGAGCCCCACACCGGTTCTCGACCGATTAGAGACACCTCCGAAGGTGAGCGACACATACAGCCTCACTACCGCAGCCTGTAAGAACTATGCCGATGTGCGAATACGACCCTTAGAGTTCGAGGTCAGTGGATCACGCTGCGGAAGCGTGATGTCAAAGAGGAATGGTCGATTCAAGAAGCGCGGTCATCGCCGGTTTATCGGGCCTTCGAGATACTCTGCAGGTAAAGGCCAGAAAGGTACTTCATAGCTTACCGCCAAAGATGTCGTGCCCACGAGGTATTTCACGCCTCCATGTTCTATATACCCGCATCCAGCTCATGCGGTGGATCGGGGCCGACAGGTTGACACGAATAGACCTTCGAGGCGGACTAAGCAGGGTACTGGATACTCGTGATCGTTTTGTTAAGCAAGACCGTGGAGGGCTAGCAGAGAGTGCTATGGCGGCACTATGGATGGAGGAGTCAACGCGGGAGCACAAGGACACGATGCGACCACCTATAATTCTTCTTGTTTAGGGACGAAGGCACGAGTTTAGTTGTTTTAAGACGAATGATCGCTTACATGCATGGTAGAGTGCACGTTGCATATGCATGTGAATTATTGTGATTGTCCAGAATTTCGGGATGAAATTCCTTTTAAGGAGGGGAGAATGTAAGACCCGAGAAATTACAATTTATGGAAAAAGGGCAAAATCGTAATTTCGGTTAAAAATCTGGAATTTATTCTCTAGATCTCGGATGACGAAACAGATTTTACCTTTGGAATCGTCTCGCGAATTCTAGCTAGCACGTAAAATTTCATGGAATTCCGAGACAGTTTGAGTTGACACGCTCGAGGCATCATAAGCCGTGCCATAAAACAATTTTCGATGCGACGAAAGTCACATATAACACGTACTCATGTGCCATAAGTGGTATGAGTAGAGAAATGATGAAAATGAACGGCCGAGATAGTGCCAAATGACAAAACTGGGAAAAGAAGGGACAAAATGGTCATTTTTTAGCTTGATTAAGTTAGAAAAAGACAAATTAGCTAATAGTGTTTGTCTTCCCCAATTTTAAAAAGAGCAAAACCAAAACGGAGAATCGAAATGAGATGCAAGAGGTGAAATTGAAGGTTTTGTGAGTGAGAATGTTAGACTTCTCAAAATATCTGAGATTCGACCGGCCGCGCCCGGACAAGAAGCAAAGTGCCGCTTCACGCAGAGAGACAACGCGTGACACCGGATTTATGAGCTTCTTGACAACTCCTCGTGAGGTAGGGGTTTCCCTCACTTGTGTTTCTTATTCTTCGTTTAAGAGCTATGTTAATGTTTGAGTCGAATGAGGCCGTGAGGGATCATTTGATTGGTTCCAAATCTGAACCGAGGTGTTTGATTTTTTGAAACCATGTGACGGGCCTCCGTGGATCGTCCACGCTGTTTATGCCATGGTGAAATGTGTGCTATGAATGTATGCTTGATGTGTATGAGGCCAGAATCGGCCGAGAAATACAAGTTCACAAAGTGTACTGATGATCGGTGATTTCCCGGAATAGTAACCGAGGGTTTCACTATTCCCGAAAATAGTGTTCACAAAATACTTTTTGTGAAAATATGTGTTTGGTCGAGTGATTCAAGTAATTCTCGTGGTTTGACTATGTTTCAAGTGAGCTAATTCTTTGGAGCGTGGAAATGTGAAATTACATAACATGATTGTGTGATTTAAATTATGTGAATATATGCATGGTGATATATTTGTAATGTGTTATATGAGTTATTGAAATGGTGAATACTACTGCATTTCATATGCACTAGTGGCATCCTAGAGAGATAGAGTGAGTGTACGAGGTAATTCTGCAGAGAATGGTTTCTGAGGGTTGTCTAAAAATAATAATAATGACTCCGGGAGTGGGTAGTCCATACTAGCAATATCAATCGCCTGAGACTTCCAATTGATATACATCAGAGGGTAGTCCACACATAATATCAATCGTCGGAGTCGTCCCAATTGATATATCTCGGAGGGTAGTCCACTAAATATAAACAAATTACTTTGTTTGAACTAGTTTTCTCATACATGGCTTAGGCAGTGCGAGAGCCTGAGGACTCCTGGATATGAGATGATAAGTTGACATTCAAGTAGGATCATGCATTTGCTTTGAATGTGTGTTTATTTTGGAGCATCGCATATGCACTTAGGTGGAGAGTAACCCATTTCAGTATCTCACCATCGAGGTATTTAGCTCACTCCCTGTCAGGGAACATATTTTCTGCACGTGGAGCAATACGAGAGACTGCCTCATCCTGGGGAGCCGTAGTTTCAGAAGAAAGTTTCGCCTGCGGGCTTGATGATTTTAAACATGTATTAGAATTCTAGTATTTTAATATATGTTGTATAAGAGTAAACATTTAACTCTGAAAACATGGCGTATGTCGATGTGGCGATGGGATGGATATTATAGTATGGGCCCAAGAGGCCCTTTTTATCCATATTTGTATCAGGTGATTGATATTGGGACAAGTTTGTATCTGGGTAGAGCTCCCCGTACAAAGGAGACTCTGCCCGATTTTCGTGAGTGTCGGGTAAGTTACCCGACATTCATGAGTATTCCGCGGCCGACAGTAGTCAACACCCCTGAATCAGCGTCACATCATCAATAAAGACTACGTCAACCGATCTAAATAAAGGTTGAAACACTCTTCATCAAACCATGAATGCTAACAAAAAATATTAGTCGGAGTATTACCGTTAGAACCATATCGCCATATTTGTTCTGAATGTCAGTTTCAATATATTCGACATCTTCACTCTTAGCCGATAAGACTGGACGCAAGTCTATATTTGAAAGATAATCTGCCTCTTTAACTTATCAAAGAGATTTTCAATTCCTGGCACTTGATATTTGTTTTCACCTGGCCACCTTATTTATTCGCCGATAACTCACGCACATCCGTAAAGGTCATCTTTCTTTTATGAACAAAACAAGTGCACCTGTAGTGGTGAAACATCGGGCCTGGGATAAACCTTTATCCAAAAGCTCTTGTGAAGTTGAACTTAACTCTTCAACTCGGGCTGGGTTTTCACCCTATGGTGTCCCGAAGTAAAGGAGTTAATCTCATGATTCAATAAATAAATCAATTTCTTCGTGTGGAATACTGGCCATCCCCTTCGAGGAACACATCCGAAAAAATCTTTTCACAACCAGAATATATTTTCCAATTTTAGTTTGACTTTAGAGTTTACACTGTAGTCCAAAAGGCCATCCTTTCAGCGAACGTCGACCAAAGGGCTAAAATCACATTAGACATTGGGCCAAATCGAACACCATGTACTGTCACTTCAGACTTATCAGAACATCTAAGCACTATCATTTTTTTAGGTCACAATCTAATTATGCTCTTTGCTTAGACAAATCAACCATTCCTGGTAAAATTCAAATCAAATCACGAAATGGTGAGTTAATCCAATCGCAGAAAATTCCCTATCATGAATAACTATAAGGCAATTCTTATACACTTTATTAACCTTAACACTTTGCCTCTAGGACTAGTTTACATGGCACTAAGTATAACAATCTCTCCACCGATGTTATCTTATCAAACATATGCTCAATGCATACATATGAATGGGTAGAACCAGGGGAAATTAATGCATGCATACCAATATCATATAAAGAAATTATACTAGCACGCTTCTGTGAGCATCCCGATTCCTTACCAGCCTTCATAGCATACGTCGGTTGAGTCAGAGTATAGACTGGTCCACTCCACTTCAAGATCACTCTCCACGCCCTCTATGTCAACTCAAACACTGGGACCCTACCTTGATCCCGAGTCGGAAGGTGGGTGCAACAGATATCCCTCTCGCCACTTCCTCGCATACTCTCTATTATCCCTCACTCTCTCGGGACAATTCACCATGAAAGGGTAAATGACTGGAAGCTCCACACCAAGCATCCTCCTCAATAATCGCAGCCCACCCAAATGTCGCCTATGGCAACGAGGGCACTCGAAGCCTCATGCCTAACTAAAGCACCTTACCGAATCATAGGGTGCCAAGACAGTCCCTCGCTTCTTCTCACCCTCAGTCGAAGCACTCTCGATCGAGCTAGAGAGATTCCCAAATTTTCCCGAGGAAGAAGAAGCCCTCTTGAAACTTATTCTTATTAAATCTTTCTACTGCCACTATTTCTCCACTTTCATTGTTGCTGGAACCAATTGATAGGAAATTTACTTTGTCAGAGTAATCATTAGTTTTCATATATCTTTTATGGACTATTTAGGTCCATCCTCAACCGCCCATCTGAAATGCCCTCAGCGAGGATTGATTCAAAAAGGCATTTCATACACTCATGGAATTTTTCATGATAAGCCACCGATAAGTCTTTGCTTTAGATTCAAGAATCGTCATCTCCCGGCATATTACTCGAGAAATATTCGCTCTGAACTCGGATAAAAACTCCCATGGTATAGGATTTGGAAGCCTCTAATTCCAACACTAAATTTTCCACCAATCATAAGATCATTTTTGTAAGAGAGAAACCATAATGATGCCACTTTGACTGGGAGGCATCTCACTCTTCAATATTCTTAAAAACTTTTCAACTAGAATCAGCTCATCTAATTCTTCATGTCAATCTGGTGGGAATTCCCTCAAACCCTGATGTCTTCTTATCACACTGCATCTGGCTGGGAGCCACAATCTTTTCCAATACCCTGAGCCATGTCTCGATATCTCACAAGGCTCACTGGCCCTACCAAGGACTCAACTCATTGTGATTCAGATGATCCCAAGGGCAATCTTGATCTCCTGCCAACACTCACTTGTTTCTTTA
This sequence comes from Tetrastigma voinierianum, assembly GCA_016808115.1. Classification (NCBI taxonomy): domain Eukaryota; kingdom Viridiplantae; phylum Streptophyta; class Magnoliopsida; order Vitales; family Vitaceae; genus Tetrastigma; species Tetrastigma voinierianum. The sequence goes on along the minus strand of JAEQBH010000247.1, from coordinate 788,808 downwards.
GTTAGACTTGAGGACTCATCCATCTGACATAAATGATATGACATCCACACTCACTATATCGTGAAACATAATGTTTTCATCATATACTTTATTCCAGTGTTTCTTAAACCCTCGGGGCTTCGACAATTTTAACGCTACTGATCACTTAACTCTGACTTTACGTTTAAAAGGGTATTATAAATCGCTTAATATAACTCTATTAACTTTATATAATTCCAAACAATATTTGAAAATATAAACTACAAAAATTACTTCATGATACATCCATCAGAGGGTATTTATAAGTCGTGTGGTACATAAATTGTGAGTCCCATTTACTTTGTACTTTTATATTTATACTCGGCTCAAAATCTTACATTTACATTACAAAATCGAGTCAAACTCAAGCATGTGGTGGACTTACGCTTGTGTCGCCTCACAGATGCGGAATATCACTGACGTCTAGTACCACACGATAAACACCGTGCTAAGCTTTATAGCTTAGTGGGGAACTATAAATATGGACGACCATTATAACAATCATCACAATACGCTTCATAAGATTTTATTCATATTATATTATTTCTCATATCATTATAATTCAATTACATATTGCATTTCATATAATTTTCATGTTTCATGCCTTTTATAAACATTCCAAAATTTTCATCTCATCTTATGTCATGTCTGCATATTCCAAATAAGTGGATACGGGAAAGAACTATATGTACCCCAGGATAATATCACTGTACGAGACAGTGATCTCTATCTATGTATGACCTAAACGGGGTCACTCTGTCTGTAAATTATATGCTGCAACATTGTTATCTCTATAGGCATGCCTATCTATCCAACATCTTGGCCATAAGGCATAATCAATTTTATTATGTTCTTAACAATCTTCAAGTATCAGAAAAGATATCTCATATACATGAATAACTACGATATTATGTATACTTACGCAGATATTCATCATTATATAATTCTTATAAAACATTTAACCGCACTTCTTGCACTTTTTTCATATAACAAAATTATATGTGTATTCTCTTAGCTTTCATAACATGTTATCATGATCATCTTACTATGATGCATTATTTCATATAATAATAAATTTATATAGCCTTATATAATTTCCCTCGCTTCCATAACTAATTTCCACGCTAAATAGTTCCTCGAGAGGCGCCTCCCAAGTCCATTTTCGATCATAAATTCGACCCCAGAATCCGGATCGCTAGAGAAAGTGATATTCTGAATTCATATACCCATATGCTTTAAGTTTCTTATGGTTCAAAATCATATCATTGACTTTTTAATTTGTGAGATATGGTCTAAATATCTTCGACCGCTTCCTCGGGATAGCTTCAGAACACAATATGGAAATTCTGTGTCCTATATCAAAGTTTCCAGGACTTATAGAGACATAATTCACCCATACGCCTTCATGAAAGTTGTTTTCCCATATCTAAATGCGCAAATTTGAATCACTTCATTTGTATTAATATAATCGTTATGATTTAAACACTTAATTACTCCAGCTTCAGAAACTCGTTATGATACAAGTTTCATGGGATAGGATTGTTCCCTTTATTTTAACAACATTTGGTAACACTGTGACTAAATTCGCTATACTATCTTCATAAAAGTTATTTTCCTAGAAGTCTAGTTTACTCCGCAAAATCAAATCACCAATTTGGATGCAGGAAACTCAACCGATGACCTGTAAATAGACCAAACTCACTCAAAACAAAGGATAACTGGGCAAATATAATTCACATTTTCACTTCGCCGCAAAAAATAATTTTAGGTTCAGGTTTTGCTTCTTGGTACCTTCTATGTTTTTTTTAGGTTTACCTCTGTGGTTCTTTCTCAACCCCAATCATCACTTGATGCCTAATGGCCAAGTTATACTAAAACAAAACATGGGTTTTAAAAAATTAATGAAGTGATCTCCCTAAACTCCAAACATTTTCTTATAAAAAATTCCCTCACTGAGAAACCCACAATCAATAAAATCAAAACCAGCTTTAAACCCAACTCAAAACCAATAAAAACAACAAAAAACAAAGTATAGAAATTCTCAAGGTAGTTTCCTAACTAACAAATGGGAGAGTTCTATACCTTAATCTTCTTTAAACCTTCAAACCCAAGCTTTCTTCTCTTACCTTCCTTCTCTTCTCCTTTCCTGGTTGCATAGTCGTGAAACCACATGAGGAAGAAACCAAATGGGCTCCCTCTCCTGAACCTCGTGAGCCCTAGTTTTTCTCTCCCAAGCCAAATGGGAAATGCTTCTTCTATAATGTCATATTTGACTTTATCCTATTTTTGGCATAATTTCATTTTGCCACTTAGTCCCTGGCACAATACATCATTCACCTTGCAAAACAACTCATCGAATATTCTTACTTTGAATTATTGGACATAATCTTTCAACATAAATTTGTCATTGAGTCCCCCACCTGGACATTTCTACCCAATTCTCATCCCTCAGGACTCTTTTTAAAAATCCCTCGATTATGTCATTTTTCTACATTTAACACTTAAATTTTCAAAAACTACAATTTAACTTTATATTATACCTCAAACTCGGTAATAAAATTTATTAGGTATACCTTGGGTGTTACATGTGGCATTTGTTGGTTACGAAAAACATTTCATACTTTTAGTATCTCAACATGATCGCTTTTTTTAACTTTTTCATGACTATCATCGAAACAATTTACTTTGTTATCTAACTCGTTTGTTTTTAACTTTTTATGATTGTTTAATTCTTAAAAAAATAGAAAAGCTAAATTTTGTTTATTAGCTTTTATTAAAAAAAAACTAGACATTCAAATACGAAAAAAAATCATATATTTTATGATTAAATTGAAACTCTCACATTCTTTTATGTTTGTTAAATGTGGCTATTGGAGCATATTTTTAATTTCTTTATTTTCTTAAATTTAGATAAAAATGAAAGATTGATTTCGAAAAACTAAATAATCCTATTAAGTATTATTATAGAAAAAAGTTATATTATATTAAGTAAAAACGTTAGACTTTCTTGTGTTTGATTCCTAACTCAATAAAAATAGTAAGTTTTGTTTCTAAGAATGCCCTTTATTAGACTAATTAAAGTTTCTTTACTAAATTTTTATAAGAATTTGTTATAGAAGATAAAGAAATGTTATAAGAATTTTCAAAGGTTTTCTTAATAGCCTTGCCCATCATCAAATCTTGTTAAATGATTTATGTTAATTCAATGTTAGATGCACTCATTTTTTCCATTTTTCGTCTTTTGTAAAGTAAGTATATAATTACTTTTTTTTTTTACACCTAAAAACTTTAGTTAATGTAGTAAATTACACTACTCACTCATGACTCAACCTCATCACCTACCTATGTCCTCACACAAGATTCTACCTTCATAAGTTAGACATGATATATATATTAATATATAATTGATTCATAATGTATGCAATGTTAAATTATTTTATAAAATTAAAAGTATTTATTGATCCCAAAAGCAATTGATCAATAATCAAAGGATCCAATAAATACATTACAAAATAATAACTTTATTGAAAAAATAAAGCATATCAATTCGCTTTCAGGTAGAAAACAAGCTCTCGATATGGATCCTCAGACTATCGACGCGATTAGTTTCCCAAATCTGCAAGGGATGAGATAAAAAAAAAGGATAGGATTAAAGATAGTTATTTCATTTTCCCCAAAATGTGTTATACCAAACCCTTCTAAAATGTTAGGGCTCTATTTACTTATATATGAGCATATGGTGTACCGTGACACTCTATCCCGGGGTCCCAGCCTGGACGCGTAAACCTATAAATATCGTGTCCCGACATCATACTCCATTGTCCCATATATCGAGACTCATTCCCCGTATATTTAATTCACAAATATACGAAAATATATGATAAACTATTTCACCAACAGTCCATTTAATAGTCCGTTTATACAACAAAAAGGTATACATGTTTTGGTTCTGCTCGAATATAATACAAGACAAAACAAAACAAAACAAAGCCGCATCCGGCTCTCATCCCTCATGCGGTCCCATATGTGGGCTCTACACTCACCGTAGACCAGACCCGTGCAAGTCCCACAACTGGTGAGCAATGCCCAAAGAGAAAGTTTTCCTAAGGGTTAATTCCCACCTAAATGCATATGCAATGGCGCATATAAACATCAATCACATTTCATACAATTTATAACATTATATGAAATGTTTTCGTGGTCACGCATGAGATGCGACCCTTTGCGCTCACAACCCGGAAGTCCCAGACCGACTTCCCCCCACACCGTAATCGCCAAGTGTGGAAACCAAATTTATTGATAATTAACCCACGACTTAAACCATCGACAACCCTCCAATTTTAATTTATCATTTCATGATTTTCTTTTTCTTTTCAGGCTACTGATTTAGGTTTTCACCGCAGACGCCGACGCCTTCCAACATTTTACGAACTTACATCACCGATTCATGTCTAACCGTGAATAACATTTCCGGTCTTTCACCTCGGGATCTACCCTAACTTGCTCCGCCCAAAACATGTAATTTATCATTTTGATCAATTTACATATCCGTGAGTCTCAACCTTTGAATTTGTCCCATTTTCTAAGCTTATGACTCATTCACCAACACCGGTGAATACTCAATACCATGCACCCACACCCAACTCGACACGATGTGATTGTGCATATGAAATGCATGATGCCAATGTATTTTCCTTCATGTTACATGTATATATGAGTGCTACATGAAACATTAATACACCATGGACAATTATAATTTTTACATATAATTTACATCCATGCACTCCATGTTAATACATCAAATAACATATACTAACATGATACTCTTCACAGAGCATGTTATTCATATAAGCAATAACACACAACAAGGTCACAATCTTGGACCCATCCAACAAGGTACCTCATGATCCCTCCACAAACAAGAACCCGTTTGGTTCCATGCATCCATACATCATTTTATCACAAAACATGTGACGCCCCAAACCCGGGGGTCCGTTGACTATCCACAATCACGGGAATATAAGTGGGATGCTCAAGTTACCCGACGCCACTCAGAAAAATCTGGGCACGAAATCTCCTTTGTACCGGGAGCTCTACCCAAATAAAACACCTCGCATGAAACCCGGTCCCAATCCGGGCCCAATATAATCACACGATACAAGTATGGATAAAACCCGCCCCTGGGTCCATACTACAATATCCATAAAAAACATACCAACTATATTCAATAGTTCCAAGAGTTCGTAAATGTTTTACTCTTTATACAACATAAGTATTTAAAAATACTCCGAATCTAAATACATGTAAACATCGAAGAACCCCAAAGCCAATAATCCCAGCTTTCTTCTAAATCCCTGGCTCTGCAGATTTGTCAGGTCCTCGCACGCTCCCGTGACCAGAAAATACTGCTCCTCGACAGTGGCAGCTTAATGCCCGCAGCGGAATCGCCCTAAGTGGGCTACTCTCCACCTAAGTGCAATGCAATGTTCCAAAGTAAACACACATTCAAGCAAATTCGTGATCCTACTTGAATGTCTACATGTTATCCCCATGTCTCGAGTCCTCACCGACTCCCTCACACTTGCCTAAGCCATGTATGAGAAAATAATCATTTTCAAAACAAAACCTATTTTGCTCTGAAATATACCACCGAAATATTCTGGGTAGTAAATATGGGATCATCTCTCCGAGGCTTAATCTGGTCAGCGAACCCTAAACAGTCACGTTCCTCATCCGAAATGATCCGCCGCCCATCTCCCAACCCACCCTCCAATATCATCCCGTGAAATTCCTTCAAAACGCTGCTTTTTCTTTCAATTTTTCCATGTCACACTCACACCTAACTTAGAAGTTACCCAATGCATGCGAAATGCACAGATGCGCTTCAACAACTCATATAACACATGTAAATATATCGTACATGCATATATTCACAAAACATTCAGAATCTACACAATCATGTCATAAATTCATTAATTCATTAATTCATACATCAAAATACGCTCACTTGGGCTAATGATCAAACACGAGCAATTTAATTTAAATCATTCGGCTAAACACATATTTTCACAAAAATTATTTTCGTGTCACTATTCCTAGAAATGTAAACCCTTGTGGGGTTTACTGCCTAACACTAACACCCATCTGCTCACTTTATTAACCGCATTTCGCCAATTCCGCCTCATACACATCAAAGCATACATTTTCACATAAATGCACAAACTAGGAACCCAATCACTCAAGTGGACAGTCACGACTGTCCACATAGTTTCAAAATTCAACAACTCCTGGGCTCCAAGATTTGGAACCCGATCAAACGGCCCTCACGCCCTCGCAATCGACTAAACATTTACAATGTTCTTAAACAAAGAGTAAAATACAAGTAGGGAGAAACCCCTACGACTTGGAGTTTGAGGAAACTCTAAATCCACTCCACGCTAAGCCCTCTCCGTCAGAGCGCTCCCTGGCCGTCCCGAAGACCGTCGACTCCGCCTGATCGCCCCGTGACATTTCTCAGAGAGAAGGAAGACTCTCTCTCTCTACAAAAACCTCCATTTTTTCTTCCCAAATGTTCCACGTGATCCCCTCCTCGCTCCCCACGTTTTTGCTTTATTTCACTCGAGGAGAAGAGCACTATTCGAAGTTTTTGGTCATTTCTTAGCTGACTTAAACTTTCTAAAATGACGTTATGTCCCCTTTTTTCCTAGTTTTGACATTCTGACTATTTCTACTGGCCCATTTTCATCATTTCTCCATCATACCACTCATGGCACATGAGTACTTGTTATATATGACTTTCAAGGTAACGAAATCGCTTTATTTAAGACCCGAATCGCGATGCTCAAAACGTGCTGCCGACCCGACCGGTCTCGACCGACGAAATTTTACTTGCTAGCTAGATTTTGCAGATCTATCTTTAATCTGCAATCCTGCTTGGCCATCCGAGATCTAGAGAATACCGCGGATTTTTAACCTAAAATTAACAACTTTGTAATCGAAATTACTTATTTTGCCATTTTTTCCGTATAATCGAATTTCTGGTCTTACAAAAACAAGCAACCCAAACCCGAGACATCAATCTCGCCTAAACCAAACCCTATCCAATCTCGAGATCATTCGAAAATACCCTAAATCATGTCTGGATCGGTTTGAGTCAAATTTCTCCCAATACGAACCCGAACTGGCCCTCGAAAAATGGGGCCCCGGGCTCCTCCCCGCACCGTCCAAAACAGCCCCGAAAAATTCTAAAATCTCCTACACTCAAATTCAAAATGGGGATTGAAATTTACGCCTCATAGCCTCTAAGAAAACCCAAGCCATTAAACGGCCTCAGACCAGAAATAACACAAGCAGGAAAATTCTACCCTCGTGAGCTCTGGATCGAAACCCAAAGAGCCTTGGCGTACCCACGCCAGCTTCCTCGTCTGGCGCTGACGACTTCTTCTGCTTTCTGGCCTTTCCCCGCTCTCCGACGAAACCTATCGTCCGATTAGATCTCGAGAGGCTCTAAGAAAATAAAATAAAATTCCCTCTCTCTCTCTCTCTCTCTCTCTCTCTCTCTCTCTCTCTCTAACGCTCTCCTCTTCCGTTCTTTTGACTTTTCTTTCGCTTTTTTTTCAAGCTTTTATCCTTTTTTATTTCTCTTTTTTTCTTATTATTATTTGATACATGACCTATATTGCCTCATTCTGGTCCTGCTTCTACCCCGAAAAAAATTTATTTTTATTTTAAATGAACTTAACTCAAGCAATTTCGACTTTCGAGATTTTCAGAAAATCTCGCCCCCTCGAATCATCGACGACTTATCACCCAAAAAATCGTGAAAATATTCTAATTTGTCTCGCTAATTTGACGAAACTTTTTCGGTCACTAGATTGGCGAGACGACGTAACGCCTGGCTACCGTTTCTATCCGAGATCTAGAGAATTTTCGCTTTTCAAACCGAAATGACCGTTTCCCTTTTTCGAAAAATTCTGGATTTTCTGTGTGGTTTCATGGTAAAACTCAGGGCTTTCGTCCAATGGGTCATTTAAAGCAAGGAGAAGATGTAACCACGAAGCCCCACAAATTTGAAGTTAATATTAAACCATCCCATAAATGGCTCATAATTAAATATTCAATTATACAATTAAAATTGTAATAAGATTATATGGTACATGATTAATAAATTAATCTAACATTCTTCCACTCTCGATTTATAATTATAACTCAAATTTTTTCTCAATAGATTTACATAACCATAACCAATCATATACAATTAACACACCGAGATGATGCATAAATCATAAATAGTCATGTGTTACTAATCAAAATCATAACTCAAATGCTTCAACAAAAGACTTACATAGCTATAACAATTCATATACAATTAATACACCGAGGATGCACAATCGACATAATTAGAAGCTTAATATTAATCTACATTTCAATGACAAGAGTGGATTTAATAGAAAAGAAAATACTATTTTGCTTGCCCATCTAGTCAAAATGACACAAAATCATTAGATGATGACAAACATCAAAATGTGTATGTACAATGAAAACATGAGTTTTCTTACAAAAATACATGGAAAAGGCAAAACTCCCACTAAAACAAAGAGTCTAGGCTCCTAACGATCCTTACGCAGTGATGTGCCTCAAACACAAATAGTAAGCCTTTGATTAGTGGGTCTCGCAACATGCTAGTCGTAGCGTGTGTTCAACTAAACAGGACTCTACAACTTTCTTCTTTAACAAAAAGAACTTCACATCAATGTGCTTCGAGTGAGAAGTGTCTCTGGGTTGTTCCTAGAGAAAGATATATATCATAAAATATCACATAACAATTTCGTGAAATTTAAAATGGAGTGAACAACTTCCAAAGCTAAAATGAAGTTCAAGCAACCATATCGCAGGATGACAAGTAGCCTCATACCACGCCACATACTGGGCTTCCATAGTAGAAGGCAAGAAAGATTATGAGTGTTTGCTTTGAAAATTTTTCACGAAACAATCTCATTCAACCATCATAAAGACGTGAAGTGGACTTTATCATCCCTTCAAGATGCATACACTAAATCACTAAAAACTAACTACCCTAAGAGTGTCTGCACTCTTAATATGTCAACATGAGATCCTCTGCACTTAAAGATACCTTAAACTTTAACGGCTTCTTTGATCAAGATCACTCAAGTACCTACCCAACATGCCGATAACAAAATCAATATCAGGACGTGTGCATACTGAAAGCATACATCATGTCGCCTAAGCCAACCTAAGAATAAGGGATTACTATCCGATTCCTTGATATCATTATGAGGACATTAGCCTTTGGAAATTTGTCACCCTTTAGATTTATTGTCTTACTAGAAGAACATGATTGCATATTGAACCTTTTCATAATGTGTTTAATATATAAGTCTGTTGAGACAATCTCAGAATGCCACTAGGTCTACACGAAGTATCTGTATGCCTAAGACATGAGATGCTTCCCAAATATCCTTCATCAAAATGGCTAAACAATAAATGCTTGTCTCCAACGAATAGGTCGTGGGGTATCATCATCAAGTTATGAGCAAAACATCAATGTAACATATAAACCAAGAATACGATTTACTCCACCGACCTTCATACGTATAGTATTGATCGCATTTATGTTCTCCTTACAACCATTTGCAATGACAACTTCATCAAACTTGAGATACCACTGCCTAGAAGCCTTCTTTAAACCATAAATGGATTTTTGGAGCTTACTATGTTTTCCTTACCAACTTCCTCAAAGCCAATAGGTTACATACAAACATACTCAACTAAGTCTCCATTCAAGAAAGTTGTCCTCACATCCATCTAATGGCAACTCCAAATCAAAATGAGCCACTATAGCCATAATAATGCATGGAGAGTCTTAAAGCTGACACAAGAGAAAAGTGCTCTTTAAAAAATCAATACCTTCTCGTTGACTATAACCCTTAGCCACTAATCTTGCTTTATATCTCTCTACTTGTCCCTTAGCATCACGCTTGGTCTTGAATACTCATTTGCACCCAATAGGTCTACAACAATCTGGAAAATATACCTAGCTCCATACTTTATTTAGTGACATGCAAGTCATCTCATCTTTTTCATCAGATTTATCCGTAAGTCGGATTGAGGGATTAACAATGGCTTTTCAGAGGTAGTCGAATATGATACATCACTTACTTCATACTCATGCCCTGCGCAAACAACTAGTCATCCGAAATCACAAGGGCCTACGCCTCTCTAACCTCCTCAAGGGTATATCCATGACTATATCTGGGGCTACTGGATCTACATCCTCAATTGGTTTATCATCAGTAGTGGCTACTCAATGTTAGTCAACAACAGGGCTAGAGATCGAAGTGGAAGCAATAGGCACATGAATAAAAACTTAGTGTTCTTTAACATAATTTCTCTTTAGCCCTCGTGCCTGCACTCCGCATCATCCTCGTCATAGATAACTTCATCTGACTTAATCACTCTGGTGGTGTGCGATAGGCAATAAAACTTAGAAACTTTTGATCCCACATAATAATCAATAGCAATTACTTATGGTTTTTTGGATCAAATTTCGAATGGTAAGTTATACATTCTCACTTTCACTCAGAGTCCCAAACAAGGAAGTGACGGCACGACTAGGCTTTGTGACTATAGCTCATATGGAGTCTTAGGAACATACTTACTGTGCACTTGGCCCAAAATATAAGCTTGTAGTTTCTAAAGCTTCGCCCATAAGAACTCAAGGGCCAGGAATTAACAAGCATACATCGCACCATATCAAGAAGTGTGCGATTCCTCCTCTTTGCACTCCCATTCTATTGAGGAGTAATGTAAGCATTGTATACTGAGCATCAATGTCACATTCTTGAAGGTACTTTTGCAAATGGTCCGTGGTTGCGTCTCAAGCTTTCAATTACTATCTACCAATACTCACTACCTTTATCAAAATGAACTACTTCTGATCTTCTTCCCTTTGTCAAGGCTCAAATTTTACTTTAAGCCTCCAAAATTTAGACTTCTCAATGCAATGAGCTCGACAAAGCCATAACATGAATAATCATTAACGAACGTGATGAAATATTTGTGGCCACCCATAGCAGGAGGAGTGAATTACCCACAACATTCGCATGACTAACCCTACAACTCAAGCAGCATCTATCAACCTTAGCATTCTAACTCCGGTTTGGCCACATTCCTAATGCACCCACGATGTATTAAAAATATAGAAATCAAGATCCCATGATCTCTATTGGAAAAATGGCTCGAAAGCACAATAAATTAGCTATTCGTGCTAAAAATTACAATGGGTCCTACAAACCTTTCGCTGGTCCACATGGGAAATGCCTCCTCCCATGAGGAGATGAAGATTATATATCGAGTTGCTCAAAACCATTAAGGAGTGAATTGTGAAATTGCCTCCAAACATCACCCCTTTGAAAAATGGTAATCAAAGGTTTGGCTTATAAAAAGCCAGGTCCCACACTCCAGGGGAACAAGCATCCCTTTTAAAGGGTATATATACACCCACCAGAGTCGGGGCTCAGTCCCGCAAGAGGCACCCCGCTTTGTGGAAAGTGGGAGACTCCACTCATGCTTGGTTCACCACACACGTGCGCGCGCCGGCCGGCCCTCGGCTACTTCGCCCAAAGACCGAGCCTGCTCGGCCCGAGCTAGCTTAAACTCACTTTTTGGTGTCAAAATGCTGTCATTTTGTGACAAGCATAGGTTACCATTGGACTGGGGTTACCTTCTCCATGACGTAAGGACATGTCCTGCTCTCGCCATGAACCGAATTGTGACACGACCATCCCCAAGCTTCATGACCTCACTAAAGTCATGAGCAGGTCTATATATAGGCCAAACATTCTCTCATTTTGCATAGATATTCATTCATTCATCCGTTCATAGACCACGCTTCGAGAGAGAGAGACCGAAGCCCTCGCATTACGCTCCGCCCGACAACAATGTAAAGGGAGTGCTTTCATTATCAGGAGATCATTTTTATCCTCGAGACGACCGCCATTATTCTCGGGCTACCCATCGCGAGGGCAATATTCGTTTTAAGGAGATCGTCGTCAAGGGTGATTCTAATACTACAATGTGTTCCAACCGATTACTTTAATCTTTTATTCGTTTTTCAAGAAACAATCCACATACCGATATGGTGGTTCTGCAAACTGGTTTGATTGAACTTGTTATTTGTTCATATCTTCTGCTATGTTCATTCTATTTTACAATACTGATACCTAACAATCTCATCCTTTAATTAATCTCTCCATTCTTTGTTCGGGAAATATGACTCAAACGTCAGGCGCAAAAGATTAAAGACTTTTCATTCAATCTCAAACGTTTCATGCTACTAATAGTATTAACAACAAGGTAGTAGAAATAGAAGGCCAAGCAGACAACTCTAATATGTAAAGATTCCCACAAAGTATTCCAGTGCCAATCAATAGTGAATCTCAGTACAATTTAACTTTTCCATTTCAAAAAAGAAAACTATTTCCAAGTCTATCCAAAATAGGTACTGATATCAAATTTCTCCTGATCGAGGTTATGTATGCCACATCCTGTAATTCCAAAAAAATTCATGTACTAAGTTGCAATCTAACAACTCTCGTAAATCAACTCGACTCAGACCTTTCTCCCATGTACACGATAGTTCCAAACTATCGACTTTCTGATTTCAATAATCGCCAGATGTGGGTAAGCGTGAATGGTAAGACCACTATCCAACCACCGCATCAGATGGCACATCACCGTGACATTGAATTCAAACAAACATTCAATCTAATTTATCAGGAAAATCATTTTTCTCATTCTTGAAACTTTGTATATTTCTGCTAATAGCATTCAATAACTCTTGGGGAATTTCTCAATCTTGGCAATGCTTTACTAAATAGATTCATCCATATGATTCTCCATGATCATCAAACAACAGGTATTATAATACTCCCAATCCTCATAGAACTTTTCCTCCTCATTTGCGTAATCCTCAATAGTGGGCAGTTTTAGAAGAGCTAAAGTTTCATGTCATGCTTCAATTTCATGATTGTCAAATTCATCATGGTGAGATTTAATCATTTATTAGTTAGTCCCATACTTTCGTGATGACAAGAACTGAAGAAAGCTTAAAGTTGAAGAGAATGCAAAACAAAGAGAGCAAATGTCAAAATACGTATTCTTCATCTTACCAAATAATCATACAAAAGTAGTCACCAAATACTAAAGTCTATAAAATACAAAAAGACTAATACACAGGTAAGAGCAATTCACCAACCGTCACAACCAAATGCATCAATTCATCACCATAGTAAATTGTGTACAGCCTCATGAGTACTTAATGAAATCTTTTCAAAGAAATCCATGCATCCATCACCACAGCAATTGATACGGTTAAATCCTGGTTATCTATATTTAGCAAAGATAAAGGTGCTGAGAAATTAAATTGCAACATCAACGCAAAAGAAGATATTCAAATATGTTCAAACCTATGAGAGGCAAACTTCATAAAGCATCCAATATTTCTCACTTTACCGTGTTTATAAGCGCCAATCTTATTCACAATATGATGCTATAAATAATCACAAATAGCACTAACATAAATTGCTAAAGCAATACAAAAAAAAAAAAGACTAATGTGAAAAGATTATAAATTTGGGTAAAATTCAATTTTTATTCCAAGACCAAATTGGGTAAATATTGTAAATATTTTCAATTTTTTTGCAAAATTGCTAGATACTCGCAAAATATTATGAAAATATTAGAAATTATGAAACCAAAGGAAGGTTTTATTGAAAAATCACAAAGGCCAATTCCCCAAAACCCTTTAAAACAAAACACCGCCGGGCTTCAAAACATCAATCCCATCCACACAAATTAAATGACAAAGCAATCTAAAAACAAAGTGATTTCCTAGAGTTTTGATTAAAATACTATTTTATTTTTAAATATAAAATAATTTTGATTTTTAAAACTATTGCCCAAATTTAATAATGCTTGGGGCTGTATGTAGGTGACATATAGGATAATACCGCTATCCTAAACAACGACTTTATCAATCTCTTAAATGCATTATCGCTCGTAGACAACAAATTTCACTATTTTACTAAAGCAATCACGTTGTGTCCTTAAGTATGACATTTTAAGAAGATTTATTTATAATAATAATAAAATTAAAGGCGATAATAATTTTTTTAAAAAATATTAATAAATAGATAAATATGAAAACAACTCAAAAGAAATAATATAAAAATAAAAATATAATATAATTCTAAAATAATTATATTTTCAATTATCCGTTGGGAAACAATAAAAGGCTTCCATTATTTTAATATCAAAATAAGGATAATTTTAAAAAAGATTAATAAGATAAGGCAAAAACACTTGAAAGAATATAATAAATGACAATAGTATTTGTGGTTGGGTCATTTTATTATCAAATATCAAAATTGCTTTTAATCCAAGATAAACTAATTTTTTTTTTTCAACGTATAGTTTTAAATTAGTTTATCTCTGACAAAATAAATTTTGATATTTGACATAATTATTAAAAAAATTATTTATTTTAAATTATATTGTCATTTTATTTTATATTATTTTTTTCAAATTGTTTTTCATATTTATCTTATTAATCTTTTTTAAAAAGAATTATTGTCATTTTAATTTTATAATTAATTTTAATATCGATAATGTCATTGTTCAGGACAACAACAATTGAAATTTTTGAAAATGCTGAAGCCGCTATTCAGGACCTGCATAGTTTGTCACGACAAACTCCGCATCGAGTTTGTCATACAAACTCACAAATTTTTGTTTAAAAAATATTTTTTTGTTGATGACAACAATTTCATTATTTAAAAAAAAAAAATTCAATTGCCAAATCTATATGAAATTATAAATATTTATTTTAAAGATAATGTTTGCCAGATCTAAATATTAGTAATAAAAATTTCATTTAAAATTATTATTTATTTTATATTTAATTGAGTTTGTAATATTTAAACCAGAATATTTAAATTTTACTTTTAAATATTCTGCTTTTCAATAATTTTAAAATAAGTTGAGTAAAAATATACTAGTTATTATTAAATAAAATTTTATTTTAAATATTTTTAGATATCAAACATTATCTTTAAAAGGAAATATCATTATTTTATTTTAAATAGATATGTTTATTCTTTGAATAACGGTTTTGTCATTAAAAGCGCGAGTGAGAGACAGCTACATTATCAGTTTTAATTCATTTCAAAGCCCTTATTTCTCATCTATTTCTCCATTGTATATCTTTTTTGGCATCTTCTCTTTTCATTTTTGTGTGTTCAGACTTGAAAATCATTAGTTTTGCTTAATCTTTTATCCTGTTGTTTCTATCCAGTGGTGTATATCATTTGTGTGAGAAAGTTAAATTTTTAGCTGTTGACATTGATTGGATTAAATCAGATTTTCTGATCTTGATTGTGAAGCGGGTTCAATAGTTTGGATGATCTGAATCATTCTTAGTGGTCTGGACAGCCAAAATTCCGTTTTAGAGCAAAGTATAACGTGGCATCATACTGTGAGTGTTGGTAGCTCCGTGACCATGTATTAATGACAAATCAAACAATGAGATAGTGGGGACATGTGTGGACATATGGCAGCCATGATGAAGAATCCTGAATTAAGTGATTAAAGTCTAAGAGCTATTAGTTCACTTTTGAGATAAAGTTCTCCCATGATCTGGCGGAGTGTTGGAGAAGAAGAGGAAGAGGAGGCTTGACAAAAACAAAGAAAGGAGGGAAGGAAGAAGAAGAGGTTTTAGAAGAAAATCTACTTCTCTCAGTTTAACATTGGATAAAATAGTTTCATGTTGACAGAAGGAGAAACTTCTCCAGTAAAATACCCATTAGATCAGAAGCCAGTTTATTAAACTCAGAGTAGATCTTCTTCTATGGATCTTTCACATCTATTGCAAAGGAAATGGTTTTGAATTTCATAAATAGAAATAACCACGATTCAGTTCAAGAAGTATCAGATTGATATGCAATCAGAAATCATATGTTTTAGTTTAAGAAGTTAAACCAGTTCTTTTTCCCTAACAAGGGATATCTAAGTATCTCTGATTAAAAAAAACAAATACTGTTGATTAAACCTTTAAAAGTGCGATCATGGAATGAAGACTCATTATCTGATCGTTTCATTAAAATCTTACTGATATGTTGGAGATTTTTATTTTTATTTTTCAGCGTTCGTACTTGCCAAAAATGTGGGGTTATCTTTGGACATGTCCGATTGCACAACATTAAACAGTTTCGTTATCATAATGTGGACATCAGATCTTCTGTCGTTGATCTGTTTCCAGATCATTTTGATTTCTGATCTATATTAATCTTTTAGAGCTTATATCTGATTACAAATAAAGTTGCTGGTGGATATTTTGTAGAACTATGTTTGATAAGAGATTTGTCCGCGTGAGTGTGCGGCCCAGGTCTTAGGCTGTGGATCCACAAACATTTATAAACATTGGAAAAAGTGTTGAAGCATAAGACTCGTTGAAGTAGTTCTTAGAAGTAACTAGTGTGTTCAATCTATATGCCAAACCTTTATATGAGGATCATTTCATGACATTTACTTTGCGTTCTTTTTCTTTCTATTAATTGCTTCTAAACGTTGTAACATATCGTTTCTTTTAACGTTGTTTGCTCTTATATATGTTCTGATATTTGACAGATAATATAAAATGTTTCTTATTGTTTGCTTATACTATGATCAAATACAATGTGGCGGTTCTTTTGTCTTCTCTTTCTTGCTGCCATTTTGATTCTTCATATCAAACGGACTGCTAATTCAACTTCACCGACAGTTGAAGACCTCAGAGGAAGCAGTTCTTGATCTGTTTGGCTTTAAGGACATCTGAGTGAGCCATGTTCGCCGGTAAATTGAAGACCTCAGAAGCGTTCCATTAACTATTATTAACGAAGATATTGATCGTGTTTCATTCTTTTATTACCAACATACGGATAGATCATTATCAGTTGATGACTTAAGTTTTCCGTGTGTGGTGTGTCTTATTATCGTCTAACTGCGCCATTGTAAACCAGTGCTATTGACTTCAACCCTTTATATCTTTTAACGATTGTCTTTGGATCGACGTTTATGATATATGCCATAATGCCGTTCATGGATCTTCGACCATATAGGCTATGATCGTATTTATCAACTAATCAGACCAACGATCATTTCATGTGGCTCAAACTGTTAAGATCAGAAAACCGCTCTTCGACTGACGTTCTGGCGATCTTTGACGTATGTTGGTGACATTAATATATATATATTCTGTGACGTATGTTCTCACATGACAACTGATGTTTTTTATATTTGAAACATGCATCTTATTCTTCTCTGGTGACTATCCATAAAGTCATTTCTTGTTCATCATTAAATCTTGTTGATTATTATTAACTCATACCATATTATGGCGTTAATATTAGTTGATTAAGATCATTGAACAACATACGTTCTGGTTTTTCTTATTAACAATTTGACTATCCACAATGACCAGCACCTTTGATGGTGGCTCTAGGCATTTATTTCTCTTATATCATATTATTCACATTGTTTCTGTTTATTTGGTATTTGCTCTTATTTTCTTACCTCTTACCTCTTATATATGCTGTTGCTCATTCTTTCTTCATATTCAAACTATTCATGTGTATCATGTTTCTATTTCATTATCATTATTACTTTTATTCATCTTTCAGTGAAAGTCAGTGAGTCGTGATTAGTACCCCTTGTATTAGCTCTTGTGCATAGAATTAACTTTAAACTCTTGGTCAAAAATTGCCCATGACCGTTAGAATATTGTAGATCTAGAAAAGCTAAAAACTTAAGTTTTAATTTTCACTTGAATTAAGTGAAATCCGTAATTTTGGTTCCCACGCGTAGCCCTCGTCGCGTAGAGCACTTTTCGTTCTTGGTCCGACGAAATCCGACGGTCAGATTTCCGTAAATATGAGAAAGAAAATTAAAAATAAAAATAAAAACTTAAAATTCTCTCACCTATCGGATGTTCTGCCAAAATGAAGTTCACATTTCCTTTTCATTTATTTATTTTTATTATTATTATTTTTAATTGAAAGTGGAACCCACATGTCCCCTTTTGCCCTTCTCGGTCCGTTTCAGTTCCGATTTCAGTTTCATCTATCTTAAATGGAAATTCTTTAAATATTTGACATTTTTCGGATTACTCTTCAAAAATTCCCACGTTCTGGGATCATTTCGTGCTCGTCGTATCGAATTTCGTGAAAATCCTCTTTGTCTCGAATTCAACGAAAATTATTTGTGTAACTAGATTTGTGAGGCGGTCAACGGTGAAGTCCGTTTGTCATCGAGATCTAGAAAAATTCAAATTTTCTATGGCAAATTACCTTTTGCCCTTTTGAAAAATTGCATTTTCACCCTTAACATAATTTTGTTTTTAATCTATTTCAGTTCTTTGGACAACTACATTATTAGGAACAATTTTTTTTAATTTTTGGGGCTTGTTTTTCGAAAATTACTATTCATTTATTGTTCGGTCAAATGCCCTAGCGATCGAACACGAAATTACTATTCATGGCGTGGTCGGGGTCTTACTGGGTTTGGGACTGTTAAAAACAGTCTTGATTTTCTTGTTGGACCGAAATTGTCCATGTGAATTTGCTTGAATTGAATGGCTTCAAATGTGTATGGAAAATGATATGTTAATGCATGCTAATTGATGTGTTAACATGATTGTTTGAATTATATATAATATAATTGTGTATGAGCCATTGGAATTGGATTTATGAATTGGCATCATTGCATTCATGTGCACAGTGACATCGCGTCGAGTCGGGTGTGGGTGCACGGTATGGTTGTTCACCACTCTTGGTGAATGTGGGTTGAGTTTGTCTTTGGGACTACGTCCAATAAAGACTCATAATTCAAATCAAAAAATGAAAAGTAATTAATGTGTGTTGGGTGAAACAAGAAGGGGGTCGTTAATCCCCTCAGATGAAAAGCCTGGAACATGGGTGTAAGAGACCTACGGCATGAGCCAAAATTTCTGTATGGGTGTAAGAGACCCGTGGTGTAAGCCAAAAAGTTCTATTGCCCAAAAGAAAACACACGATCATGTTTATCACTTAGACCTAGAGTTGAGTGATAGGAGTCGAGATTGACTCGGGATTGGTTACCCATTGGGAAATTGCATTGGGTGTTGGTGAGCCGACAAGGCTGGTATATGTCATTAGTGTTACCGGTGGCCAATTGCCACACTTGGCATAAGCATGTGTGAGGGAGTCGATGAGTGACTCGGGGTATGGGTATGGAAATTTCATGCATGATAGAAATCATTTCATGTATAAATTGTAAATTGTATGGAATGTGTATGTCTTGATGTGTCATTGCATGTGCATTTTAGGTGGGGAGTAGCCATCGTAGGAGAACTCAACAACTGGACATTGCTCACCCCGTCGTGGGATCACGCTCGTATCTGAGGTATTAAGAGAGCCAGCGCTCGGCTAGACGCCGCTTTTGAGAAGAAAGCTGACGTGTGACTTTGATTATATATTTTTGTAAAACATGTATGAAACATTATGATCGATGCATGTTTGTATAGGAGTGTAATTAACTCTCGTATTGTAATATGGTTGATTATATTTTTGGTGAGTATGGATGTATGTCACGCCTGAAACCCACCTAGGAACATGGTATCAGTGCCCCTCGAGCGCCGGGCGGAAGGTTTGAAGTGAAGCAACGCTAACCTTCCTTATGGCGGATTTTGTCAATTACCAACACATGTTCTAAAAGTAAATGCAACTTTCTAAATTCATAAATTCTCCAAATTCAAAATTTCATGCAGACAAAAATTACTTCTAAATATCCAAATCTCGATTATGCATGTCATATAAAAATTTGTTCAAAATATAACAATATTTGGAATCTCTCAAATCTAACTTTGTACCTAATATAAAAAAACAAATATTTATCATCCAAGTGACTTTCTCAATTAACTTTCAAACCCAACATTTCACATAAACATGAACTTATTAGTTCAGCATGATCAACATAAAGTTCTAATCAAATCCTATTGATGACGAATCTGACCTAACCATCACTCCTCGGAAACTAAAAGTACCTAAAATATTTCAGCGAATGGGAGTGAGCATAAAAACTCACAATAAAGAGAGCCACTAATACATTTTCATGGATCAAAAGTTTTCCAATCATATAACAAACAGGAGATGTTTTTCATCAAACTTTAGATTCAAAAATAAGTTGGAACATTAACAAAATTTACTTCAAAACACTCTCACATCCAATTCAAATCAGTTTCATATCAAATGTGATCCAAACAATTTCATATCAAATTTCGATTCAAACACTTTCATATCTAGTCCAAAATCAAATACATTTCAAATATATTTTTCTCTGGTCATCAAATATCAAATGGTCTTAGTACTAGTAACCTCTAACTTGGCCTCTAAATTTGGGAGTTCAAATCAATTACATTAAGCCGCAGGAATGTCAAGGTCAACTATTATTCAGTTGGCCAGTAGAACTAACAGTCGAATATTTCTTTCAAATGTTCAAATTACAAAACATCATATCCATTTTCTTTGACTTAAACAAAACAAATCTCAAAAGTACAATCATAAAAAACTACTATTTGATCATGGATAATCAAATAAATAAAAAAGTAAAACTTTTCATAAACCAAGATTATATATAATTCAGTTAAAACAATTTTCATCTTCAAATGAAGTAAAAACAAACAATTTTCTTTTTAAAGATCTGCATTAATATCCCTTACACATACGTATATATAAAAATAATAATTTTTCAAAAAGCTGTATTAAAATCCCTTACCTCAAAAGAGTACTCAAAAGCTTTGATAGAGATATCCAAGTAAATTTCACCTCAATGAAATATTTCTCCTAAAATAATAAAGGAAAAGTATATCGTACTTAACCCCATTCTTAAACTTTTATGTTGATATTTTTTAACAATTATATTATTTTTGTTCACCTCAAACAAATTGACAAGCTTGTTCAAATGATAGCATATTTGAATTAGGTAGTTTTACAAATTTTACTTAAACTCATATTACTTTCGGATCTTATTTAATTTATTTATTTTTATACTTTTAATCAGACAAAATCTTTTACTATAAAGAAATAATATTAATAATATTTTACAAATTATATTATTACACAATACACATCTAGCCTTTTTACCTAACAATTATCATACCTGACCACAAGTATTATTAACAGATCTTATTTCCTATAATTGCTAAATAATTATTCTAATCATATTCCTTATCTAATAAATTCTCAATCCTTAATAAAATATTTACTTGCCAAAATACATATATATTTAAATTCTTATCAAATACATATATTTATACAAAATTCAACTTTTTCAAATTTATCTTATTTGTTTGCTATTATTTTCTTTCAAAAATTATCCTTAAATACTTTTTCATTCTCATACTCAAAGTAATTCAATTTGACACCACAAATCTTTATTTTATTTTATTTCTAAAACGAAGTGTAAATCTAATCTGACTTCTTGGGGTTGATCTATAGGCGAAAGAAACATTAAAGAATCTACATCAAAGAAATTTAGAAAAATAAAATAAGGAAGATATCTTCTAGAGAAATTTGTTCTTCAAACCACAGATAAGAAAATGCGTCGTCTACGAAATTCTACCGGTAGGAGAAATTCAAAGAAGAATAAAAAGATTTTCTTTTCTTACTCCAATTTATACCTAGGGTATCTATTAGGAAAATTACCTTTTTACCCCTCTTTCATTAAATTAATTAATTAATTACTAATTGAATTATCATTATTATTTTCATAACGTCTAATTGAATTATCATTATTATTTTCATAACGTATGCCTATAAAAATTTCTGTCATTATTATTTTCCGTAACTTATACCTATACAAATTCACATCGTGTGTACCATAACTTGCCCAAGGATTAGAAATTTCGGATATATCGGCGATGTCGGCGATATATCGGATCTCGGGCCCACTGCGAAGCGATTATTGATAAATAGTTTCTGAGGAAAAATCGTGAAAAATCGGGAAATATCGTGATATTTAGCGATATATCGATATCGGACGAATTTCGTGAAATTTCGGTAAGTATAACAGCGTGGCCAGTTTTTGGCGAGAAATGCTCGGAGAGATATATCGGTAAAATATCGGAGATATATCGGAAATATCGGTAAAATATCGGAGATATATCGGGATATATCGGAAATATATCAAAATAATATAACTTGCGCAAATTAAATCACTTGGCTATAATTAAATTACAAATATATTTTGACCATCCAGCGGTTATTTTGACCAAAAAATCTATAAATACCTCTAAAATCATTCAATTTGATCACAAATTCTCTCTACCAATATCAATCTTCATTTATCCCAAAAAATTTCTTTGTGATATCTCTTAAATAATTAATTATATATTAGTTTAATATTTAAATTAGATTAATTTAGTAATAATATATTAATAAATTAACATTTATGTCGTTAATTTAAATCCAGATTATATTAGTTAATATAATTGTATGCATATTATAAATTTATAGTATTATGAAGTTTTTCATATTTTAAATTAGTTTAATTTAGTAATAATATATTAATAAATTAATTTTCATGTTAGTTAATATTTGAAGCAGTATGTGGATAGACCGAATTTCTTATCCATAGAAGTTGTAAGATACAAGTCAAGACATTTATTGTGACATGTTAGATCCTTTATAATCAATATTATGAACACCATGTCTTTATGAATATTGTCTTTACGAAATTTGATCTATCCATCAAATGTTGCAATTGAGTCACATCAATCTTCATTTTGATTTTAAAACTCATTGCAATGTATATATTGTTATTAATGTCATTTTACACATTAAAAATTATTTTTATGAATTTCAAAGAAAGTATTTTTGTTAATTTTCGATATATCGATCTTCGCAAAAAATATCCACGATATATCTCCGATATATCGATATATCCATAAAAATGCAGAAATGTAGATATATCCGCCGAAGCGGAATGTTCCAACCTTGCTTATACCTATACAAATTCCTGAGTGTTTCATTCTCCCCTTCTTTATAAAAGTTTAGTCCTCTAAACTTGACTTACCCTAGTCTTGAAATAATTGAGGATGTTTTTCTCTCATATCTTCTTCTAACTCCCAAGTGGCCTCTTGGATACTATGATTGTTCCATTGGACTTTTACCAACTTTACAACAGCACGTCGTAGAACCTTATTCATCACATCCACAATTTGAACGAGCACATCTTCATAGGTCAAGTCCTAAGAAATTAATTTGAATAGGCTTCAACTCCACAACATGAGAAGCATCGAAAACATATTTCCTCAAGGTCGAAACATGAAATACATTATGAATCTTAGACATGCCTGGGGGCAAGGCTACTTTATACGCCAAGGTACCTACTCTATCTAATATTTCAAACAGGCCCACAAATCAAGGACTGAGTTTTCTTTTTCTCAATAGATTTTCAACTTCCAAATATCTCAATTTAAATCAATAAGAAAACTTTAAGATAACATAATCACCAAATTCAAATACCGAATATTGATTGGGATTATCAACATAACACTTGTGTGTACCTTGATTTTCTTCCAAATTCTCTTCAGTGAGTCTCCCTTTGGTGATCAATTACAGAAGTTCATGTGTTAATTTTTTTTTCTCGATATGATCATAACACATAGGGGATCATAAACTTCTACCATAAACCTTTTTGAATATATAATGTAAGACCCGAGAAAATTTCAATTTTCTGAAAAATGACAAAATGGTCATTTCGGTAAAAATCCAAAATTTTTCTAGATCTCAGATAATGAAACGGATTTCACCATTGGAATCGCCTCACGAGATCTTCAATCGATTTTGTCGAATTCGAGGCCAGTTGGAAATTTGCACGTTTTTCGAATTGCCGAATTATCAGTGCCGTAAAACAGCGTTTATCATGATGTGACAAAAGTCACTTATAACATGTACTCTTGTGACACATGTTGCAAGATTAGAGAGATGATGGAAATGGACGGCCTAGATAGTGCCAAGTGTCAAAAATACAAGGGAAGGGACACATAAGGAATTATGAGAATGTTTAATGAGGAAAGAACAAAAGCCAAATAGTGTCCTTCTTCTCCAAACAAAAAAGACCAAAAACGTGCAGAGAGTGAAAAAGGATGCAGTAGCTTGGTTTTTTTGATTTTTTAGAGAGAGAGATAGCACCTTCTCTCTAGGATTCTGTGCGTCGGTTGTCGGTTCTCGGCGAGCAAGAAGGAAAGTTGTTCTGTGGCGAGAGACTCGCAGCGTGGCCACCGATTTGAAAAGTGGAGTTCCGACAACTCACAGAGGTAGGGATCTTTTCCTCTTGGTTAATCTTTAACTAGAGCCATGTAAATGGTTAGGAATGTTAAGGCTTGTTTTTGGTCGTAAATTCGGTCTCAAGCTTTGAACCAGTGGAGAAAATTCTATTTGTGTGGTCATGAGCAGTAACCCGAGGTTTCCATTTATTCCATTCATCGTGACACTAAATTTTTGGTGTGAAAATGTGTTTGGTTGAGTGATTCAAAATGAATTGCTCGTGTTTGTTAATTAGCCCATGTATGCTAATTTTGGTGTAATTAATTGTGAATTTGCATATCATGTTTTATGTGATTTAATTATGTTAATATATATGCATGTGAATATATTAGCATGAATGTGTTGGAATTGGCATCATGCATTCCATATGCCTTTAGGGCACCACTAGAATATTATGGTGGAGTGCATGACATGAAATGAAACAAAAATGAAAATGTTTGTGAAGGAATTTCGGCCAGTTTCAAGAATTGCCTTGGAGGGACGTCAACGGATCACGGATAGGGACCATGAGTATTTGGAGAGTTATCTAGCAATTCGCCTCGGAGGGTAGTCCAATATTTTTACTGAAACTCGGTAGTAAGTTTTCAAGAACAAAAAGCTTTTATTGTGAAAATTGGATGCTTTTACTAGCATATTGGCTTAGGCATGTGTGAGGGAGTCGGTGAGGACTCGAGACATGGGTTGGGAATGTAGACATTCGAGTAGGTTCATGAAATTGCTTGAATGTGATTGGTTCCCACCACATCCATGTGCATGGCGGGAGTAACCCATGTAAGAAATTATCTCTCTTTGGGCTGCTCACCCTGTCGAAGGGATCACTATTCCCGAATTACGGGGAGTGCGCGGGACGAGGCGCTCACTAGAGACCGCATTTAGAAAAGCGGGATTATGGCTTTGGCATTTTATTTTAGTACGCTTATGTATTAAAATTGTAAATTTTGATATATGTTTGTGAGTAAGTAATTTATTAACTCTTGAACTATTGTATATAGTTGATGTATTTTGTGAGTATTGATACGGGGCCCAGTGGCCATTATTTTGCACTCGCGTGTGGACCCTATGTGGTGTTGTAAACTTGTTGGAACCGGAGTTTGTACCTTGGGTAGAGCTCCCGTACAAGGGGGCTGCGCGCCTATTTTCATGAGTGGTGTCGGGTAACCCGACATCCACAAATATTCCGCAGATTGATGGGTTGTCAACGGACACCCCGGTTTTGGGGTGTCACAGCTTGGTATCAGAGCGTAGGTTTATAAATACCTAGAGCTTAGTGTCGATAAGTTAGGTATACGATTACCTAGGACTTGAGGGACTTGGGCTTAGGCCATGGTCATTAAGGAGTGAGAACATCACAGCTTGGTAAAGCTCGATGTTGGATACTAGGGTTATAGCTTAGTATCGGTAAGTTAGGTATGTGATAACCTAGACAATCACGGGACAGTTATTTCATGTGTTTTATGTGATTGTGTGGTGTGTGTATGGTGTGATTGAAATTGTATGCTTGGTGAATAGCATAGGAAAGATGTTGAACACTAGGGTCGAGAAAATGTAACCTTAGGTGTTCGACAAATTTTGGACAAAATGGTCCAGAATTAAATGAAAAAAAAAAAAAAGATGATGTGAAAAAAAAAAAATTTCTAAGGTTTTATAGTGTGTAAAACTGGAAAAAAAAATGGATAAAATAAATTTTAATAAATTTATTTGGTTTACTAGAAAATGAAAAAAAAATTTTTGTGGTATTTCCGATGCGTGGAATGAAAAATGGTGTGAAAAAAAAAAAAAAAAAAGGGCGAGTGTAGAGTGGGCTCTTGCCATTTCCTCCTTATTGTGAGTCTAATATAGTGGAGCGTATCGTGACACGGGGTGCGCATGTCGCGAGGCCTCAGCACGATAAGGCTGGGCCCGGGCCACGAGCACGGCTGCATGCGGCCACGATGCGACCCGGAGGCGGTCACGAGCATGGCGGGCGCGTGAGGGCGTGCGACGGCCTTGCGCATTAGCTAGCGTTGGGGTGAGTGTCGTAATACAAAGCGTAGCTATCGTGGCACGCTTGATCATGGCATGCAGTTTGGTTGGGGAGCGTGTCACGATATAATTAGTTGTATCGTGACAGGCGGCGGTTTGAATGGCTGAGGGACTGTGTCGCGATACGAATGGGCATATCATGACGGCTGAGAAATGGCGGTAGAGGGGATTGTGTCACGTCTGATCTTTGTATGTCGTGACAAGTGGCGATCTGGCGGGCGTGTCGCGATCTGTCGATTTGTATCGTGACGAGAAGCGAGCGGTCGGTTGGTTGTGTCGCGATCTGGACGCGACACGGTACAGGCAGCGACGCATCTGTACGGGGGAGCGACGGCGTGGCTATCTGGCATGGCATGTCTGTTTCTGGCAGACCCAAGCACTGTGACACGGCGCAATGTGCTTTCTGTCTTGTAGCGACCCAGTCGGGAGTGTGCACACAGTGCCATAACCGGTTTGGACTCGGAGTCACTATTTATGAGTCAGTTCATTTGAGACCACTTATTCATGAACTTGGTCATGAAAACCTTTGATGCAAAATAAAATCATATGAAATAAAATTTTTTAAAAAATGAAATTTTCAAAAAATAAAATAAAATTTTGATGTTGATTATGATTTAATAAAATGAAATCATGTCTTGCATTTCCTATGAATGCAAGGAGATTATGTATGAGTATTTTTAATTATATAGATGATGTCTGGAATGTTTATGTTGTGCACTTGATCTTTTTATGTTTCTTTGTCATTTGGCCAAACAGATGGCTAGTGAGGCGAAGACATTAAGAAAATCATGAGTCTGATATTCTCAAATGTTGACCAGTGTTCAGTGGTACATGTGAGATTGTGGTTCTTTGTGCCTGTTAGTGTAGCGGTGGCCCGAGGAGGTCAGAGTAACCTCTGGGGTTCGGGGCACATCATCCTCCGACGTTCACAGGGGGAGGAGATCCGATGGTGGCAGACCATTGGTTCATGCAGGTCGAGAAGGTGTTAGAGGCTATAGAGATTACCTTTGACACGACTAGGATTAGACTAGCTACATTCCAACTAGAGGGTGAGGCCCAAGTATGGTGGAACTGGGCAAGGACCTCTAGAGACCTAGAGGCAATGACATGGGCAGAGTTCCAAGAGCTGTTCATGGGTAAGTTGTAAGACCCGAGAAATTCCAATTTCTGGAAAAAGGGCAAAATCGTAATTTTGATTACAAAATTGTTATTTCGGTTAAAAATATGAAATTTATTCTCTAGATCTCGGATGACGAAGCCCAGTTACTTGGGTTGGAATCGTCTCGAAAAATCTAGCTAACACGTAAGAATTTTGTAAATTAGAGAGACCGGTCGAGTTGTAGCCGTTTTACGGGAGGCATCGCATTTCGGGTCTTGTGTCGATTTTCGATCGACAAAAGTCACATATAACACGTCTTCAACGTCTGTAAGTGGTGTGAGTGAAATAATAAAAAATGGAAGGCCGAGATAGTGCCGAATGTCAAAACTGGAGAAAGAAGGGAATTAATTAATTAAATGGACTTAAGTCACTAAAGGACAAGATAGTGAATGGTTTTCATCTCCTCAAATTCAAAGAGGGAAAAAGGAAAACGTGGGAGAGGAAGAAAAGGAGATGCAGGAAGTTTTAGATCTCATTTTCTAGAGAGAGAAAGTCTTCCTTCTCTCTAGAAATACGGGCGATCCGACCGTCGGCAGTCTTCGGGACAAGAAGGAGAGTTGCTCTACGCGGAGAGGGCTTCACGTGGGTACCAGATTTAGGGAGTTTCCTCAAACTCCGAGAGGTAGGGGTTTCTCCCTACTTGGTTTTATTCTTTGTTTAAGAACTATGTTGATGCTTGAGTTGTTTGAGGCCGTGAGGGGCCGTTTGATCGGTCCCAAAACTTGGGACCGAATTGTTTGGATTTATGGAACCCAAATTTCTGATCAGTGACGCTCACGGAGCCCCATTTGGAGTCAACTAATGGTGTGATTTATACTATGGATTGTGTTGTGATGTGTATGAAATTTAAAGTCGGCCAAGAGAAATGCGGGTTCACGAGTGAGCAAACAAATTTGGCTTTATAGGAAGCAGTACTGGGTTCTATTCTGAAGCGATAATTCTAAAAATATATTTTTGTGAAAATATGTGTTTGGTCAAGTGATTTAAATTAAATTGCTCGTGTTTGATCATTGCTTAAGTGAGCTAATTTTGATGTTTAAGTGATAATTACATAACATGATTGTGTGATTTAATGTTTATGTGAATATATTCATGTTTATATATTTGCATGTGAATTAGACTGTAATGGAATTGGCATCATGCATTCCATATGCACTGGGATCACCTTAGGATGATAGGAGTGAGTGCATGAGATGAGTATAGAGAAAATGGTTCGGAGGGTAGTCTAAAATGTTAATTATCGGAGGATAGTCCAACTTAAAAAAATATCAATCGTCGGAGTGGCCCAATTGATATTCATCGGAGGGTAGTCCACAAATAAATAATATATCAATCGTCGGATGGCCCAATTGATATATATACATGGAGGGGTTGCCAGCCAGCTAACAAAACAATAATTCTCATCTGAGAAGCAGAGCGAGGTGTGAGGAAGTCAGTGGACTCGGGATCAGGAGTTGGTCATGTAGACATTAGTAGGATCATGCATTTGCTTGAATGTGTGTTTATTTTGGAGCATTGCTAACGCTTAGGTGAAGTAGCCCACTTAGGCGATTCCACTGCAGTGATGCTTTCGCCGTCAGTGGGAATTTATTTCAGGTATAGGGAGCACACGGGGATACGACAATGTAGAGCCACTTTGAAGAAAGCCAGGGTTGTGGCTTTGATTTGTGATGTAATACATGTATTAAATTTTAGATTTTAATATGTGTTGTATAAGAGTAAATTTTATCTTGCTTAACTATTGTATATAGTTGGTATGTTTATGGATATTGTAGTATGGCCCGAGGCGGGTTTTATCCATATTTGTATTATTATGATTATATTGGGCTGCACAGGACGGGGTTTCATACGGCGTTGTTAGTAATTAGAGCTCCCATTACAAAGGGCGCCCGCGTTTTACGAAGAGGAATTAGTTAACCGATATCCACTTGTATTCTGCAAGTTAAAGGGTAGTCAACGGACCAGGTTTTGAAGTCACATAAGTATTTTAAGGATACTACGAGACATCTTGAGAAGCTCGGGAGTTCCTAGAGTACAGCGAGGGCGATGGCTTGTGATGGATTATGTGGGTGCAGTTAGCCCATTTTACATGTGTTAGTGGCCCCTGGAACATGGACAAAGTCGGAGGTCGAATGGTGAAAGTTGTCCATTCGAGAAGCGGTTGTAGGACTTTGCCTACGGACATGGACTCCATGGTTGGGGCCGGCCACGACCATAGAGAGAGATCAAGGATGCTCGAAGAACTTGGGATGCGGGTGTTAGTAGCAAGAAGGAAGAGTCGGTCTTAGTTCGGGAAAGCCTTGAGGGCTTTTAGTTCATGAGGTTCGAGCGACGGCCATCCGAGGCGGGCGGTCGAGTTGCCGGTCGGGCTTGGCGGATGGTGTGTTACCATTGCCAGTAGCCCGGACATATGACGATTGCCCCAAAGCGGGGATCGGGGTTTTGGAGCAAGCCATTCAGTCATGGTAGGAGCGGGGAGAGATCTGTGCCATTCCTTCACGGCTGGTACGAGCGGAAGGAGCCGATTTCGGTTTAGGGGCGGGCACCTCCAGGTACATCACGGGACGGAGGCCGGGTTAGGGTAGGGCGGGAGGGACGAGGCCCACATGCGGGGGCCGTCCCGGGGGTTGAGGGCGTGTGCAGCCAGTTATACCCTTGCATTGAAGTCAATGAATCGACCCCGATTATATAGGGTGCGTTTTTTACTATCTCGCCTATGGGCAAGAGTGTTGTTGATTTGGTGCCAGCATTCATTTTTATCATTTGCATCGGTTGTGATAGAGTTAGGCAAAAGGTTGAGACCTTAGAGAGCATTGTAGCCATGAGTTCTCCCACAGGGATTAGGGTGAGGATAAGCAGGGATGATATGTCGTGGTTGCGGGAGTTGAGATCTCGGGGGACTCTACTCACGAGTGGACTTGAGGATCATGGACATATCGGAGGTTGATGTCATCCACAGGATGGATTGGTGCGACAACTTATAGAGATTAGGTCATCGGTGTGAGCGTATGAGGTTAGCACATATGCGGGACGATACTCGTGTTGTATTTCGGGGAGACTGGCATGATATTTTACGGTCGATTATGCAGTCAGTGTCAGGGCGATTAATTGGGTTGTAGAAAGCAAAGCCTTACCCTAGAGGACGAGGTGAGACCAGACTTAGATCTACCTCAAGTAGTTTGTGAGTACGAGGATGTTTTTCTAGATGAGCAACCGGGATTGCCTCTGCAGAGGGTTGTAGACTTGGTATCGAGTTAGACCCTGGTACTTCGCCCATCTCTATGACTCCGCATAGGATGGCACCAGTTGAGTTGTAGGAACTCCCGAGAGTCAAGCTACGGGAGCTCTCTTTGGACAAGGGTTCATTGCAGAGCACTTCACCATGGGGTGCTCGGTTATTTGCGAAAGAGAAGGGCCAGACCCTTGACGTGCATTGATTCACGAGAGCAGTTGAGCGAGGGTTATGATCAGAATGGGGTACCATTGCAGGATTGATGATTTGTTTGATGGTTGAGAGGAGCGAGTCTACTCAAGATAGACCCTTGGTTCACCATCAGGCGGGGTTAGGGAGACGGATATCTAAGGCGGCATTTGGGGCGGATTATGGGCACTTTGGTTCTGGTGATGCCCTTTGGATTGACGAATGCGCCAGCGGCATTCATGGACCTCATGCATAAGGTATTCCAACCCTATTTGGATCAGTTTGTCATAGTCTTCGTGGATGACATTTTGATCTACTCCCAGTCAGAGTGGGAGCATGAGTATCATTTGAGGATTGTGTTATAGTTATTGAGAGACCATCAGCTGTACGCCAAGTTCAATAAGTGTGAGTTTTGGCTTACTGAGGTGAGATTTTTAGAACACGTGGTGTCAGCATCAAGCGTGTTAGTGGACCCAGAGAAGGTCAAGGCTATGATACAGGTTGGGAAAGTGAAGTCGAGTCTTCGAATGTACGGGTTTTCTTAGGATTAATTTGAGTCTTTTAAAGGAATTCATTGAGGATTTCTCTGGGTCGCAGCACTATCAAGCGAGATTGACCCGGAAGGAGGTCCAAGTTTGATTAAGGATGATCGATGGAGGTGGCATTCTAGGAGTTAAGAGGAAACACTTCAGCTCTATCTTGATAGTTCCCGGGCGGGACGGGGGTACACGGTGTATTGTGATGCCTCGAGGGCCGGGCGGGATGCGTTTGATGTAGTTCGGGAGGGTGGCTTATAGTTCCCGTCGGTTGAAGAAATCATGAGCGGGAATTACCCCACACACGACATGGAGTTGGCGGCTGTAGTCTTCGCCTTGAAGATTTGGCGCCACTACTTATATGGTGAGGAGTTCGAGGTGTACTCATACCATAAATGTCTGAAGTATATTTTCACATAGCGGGACCTCAATATGAGGCAACGCAGATGGATGGAGTTCCTAAAGGATTATGACTTCACTTTGCATTACCATCACGGTAAGGCGATGTGGTAACTGATGTGCTGGTCGGAAGTCACGGGGAGCATTAGCTAGTCTAGCTTCGGGGAGTGGCGAATGCTGAACTATGGGACGAGTTTGAGGCTGCCGTCTGATGAAGCGGCTCAGTGCGTTGTGGAGTTGGCAGCTTCGTCGTCTTTATTGAAGCCAGTGATTGAGTCAGGGAGGCCGGGATGTGGAGATAGTGTCCATCAGAGGCCAGGGTCTGATCTCGGTACGGTGACGGCGAACTATCCACCACGGATGGTAGTCTTACGTATAGAGGGCGGGTAGTGGTTCCCAGGTTGATCGATTTGAGAAAAGGAGATTCGGGGAGTTTCCAACTGCTCTCGATTTTCCGTATCAATTGTACGAGAAGATGTATCGGGATCTTAGTGATCGATATTACTAGAAGCGGAATGAAGAGAGACACGTGAGGACTTTGTTCGGCGATGTCTCACGTGTTAGCAGAGTTAAAGCCGAGCACCAGAAGCGAGCAGGGCTACTTGACCATTGGAGGTGGCTGAGTGGAAGTGGGAGCACGTCACGATGGATTTTGTGACCCACTTGCCACGGACCGCTGCAGAGACATGATGCGTATGGGTGATAGTGGATCGGCTCACAGAGAAATTAGGCACATTTTCTAGCTATGCGGATGGGGGGGGGGGGGAAGAGCCTTCACATTGGAGAGATAGTCGTACATGGGTACCATTATCCATGAGTGTCGAATAGAGACAGGGTTTCTGGTGTACTTTAGAAGAGTTTCAGGGCTGTGGGCTACGGTGACCGTGAGTATAGCTTTCCTGCCCCTGGAACGGATGGTCGGTCGAGAGAGGACTATCACGGGTGTTGGGGACATCTTTGCGAGCATGAGTCTGGATCATAAAGGTAGTACGGGAAGAGCACTTCGCCGCGGGTGGAATTCGCCTACAACAACGAGTTATCCAGGCGATATCGGTTGGCACCATATGAGGCATTGTATGGGAGGCCATGCAGATCACCGATATGTTGTACCGAGGTGGGAGAGAGCTCCGTCACTAGTCCTAATCTGATTAGAGACGCCTCTGAGAAGTTGAGCTTGATACAACAGCGTCTTTTCACAGCTTAGAGACGGAAGAAAAGCCATGTTGATGTACAACGTCAAACCTTTGAGTTTGAGGTTGGTGATCACGTCTTCATAAAGATGATGCCTAAGAGAGGGGTGGTCAGGTTGGCAGCGGGAAGCTATGTATTGCCCACAGTTCTTCCCCAGTTGGGCCCATGAGATACTAAAGGGTGAAGCCTTTATGCGTACTGATACGCCTAGCATGTGGTGTCACGGTATTTCACGTTTCCATGCTCGGTACACTCGGATCCGAAAGCTCATGTAATTAGTTGGGAGAGAGATTGAGGTAGACACTGATGGGACCTTCGAGGAGGGACCAGTGTGCGATATGGATAGCCGTGATCGGGGTTTGTGAGCGAGCTAGTGAAATTTAGTGAGGAGTGTTGTGCGAGAAAGCGTGGAGTGGAGAAGTCAACATGGGAGCACGAGAACACAGTGCGGGCCACCTATCTCTTCTTGTTTAGGGATGAAGGTACGTAGTTTAGTTGTTTAATACTAAAATGACTAGTTTACATGCATGGTATAGTGCACGTTGCATATGCATGTGAGTTTTTGTGATTGTCCAGAATTTCGGGAAGAAATTCCTTTTAAGGAGGGGAGAATGTAAGACTCGAGAAAATTCAAATTTTCTGAAAAATGGCAAAATGGTCATTTCGGTAAAAATCCAAAATTTTTCTAGATCTCATATGATGAAACAGATTTCACCATTGGAATCGACTCGCAAAATCTAGCAACCACGTCGAATTTCGTCGGTCGAGGCAGTCGAATTTGTACGTTTTAAATCAGGATATCGGAGTCTTTATTAAAGCGACATGATGTGACAAAAGTCACCTACTAACACATGTACTCTTGTGACTTTATGTTGCAAGATTAGAGAGATGATGGAAATGGACGGCCTAGATAGTGCCAAGTGTCAAAAATCCAAGAGAAGTGACACATAAGGAATTATGAGAATGTTTAATGAGGAAAGGACAAAAGCCAAATAGTGACC
The DNA here is from genome assembly GCA_016808115.1 of Tetrastigma voinierianum. Taxonomy (NCBI): domain Eukaryota; kingdom Viridiplantae; phylum Streptophyta; class Magnoliopsida; order Vitales; family Vitaceae; genus Tetrastigma; species Tetrastigma voinierianum. The sequence continues at coordinate 754,642 of JAEQBH010000247.1, read as the reverse complement.
TTCTTCTCCAAACAAAAAAGACCAAAAACGTGCAGAGAGTGAAAAAGGATGCAGTAGCTTGGTTTTTTGATTTTTTAAGAGAGAGATAGCACCTTCTTTCTAGGATTCGGTAGGTCGGATCGTGGTTCTCAGCCAGACAAGAAGGAAAGTTGTTCTGCGCGGCGAAATTGCACTGCGTGTAGGCGCCAATTTGGTGGAGTTTGAACTCAAGAGGTGAGGGATCTTTTCCTACTTGCGTTAATCTTTGGCTAAGAGCCATGTAAATAGTTAGGAATGTTACGAGAGGCTTGTTTTAGCCGTAGAATTTGGTCTCAAGCTTTGAGCAGGAGTGGAGAAAATTCTGTTGTGTGGTAGTGAACGATAACAGGGTTTTCAGCATTCATGTGAATAAATGACACTAAATTTTGGTGTGAAAATGTGTTTGATTGGTGATTCAAAATGGTGCTGTGTTTGTTAATTATCCCATGTGAGCTAATTTTGGTGTAATTGATTGTGAATTTGCATAACATGTTTTATGTAATTTAATTATGTTAATATATATGCATGTGAATATTTTAGCATGAATGTGTTGGAATTGGCATCATGCATTCCATATCTGCTTTGGGAGCACCCTAGAATATTAAGGGAGTGAGTGCACTTAACATGAAATGACAAAAATGAAAATATTTGTGAAAGAGGAATTTAAACGAAAAATTTTCCAAAGAATTATGCAGGAGGGCGTCGGCGGATCGCGGATGAGGACCATATTTGTTTGGAGAGTTATCGACAATTCGCACCGGATGATCAATATTTTCACAGAGACTTGGTAGTAAGTTTTCAAGAACAAAAGCTTTGTTGTGAAAGCGGATAACTTACTCGCATATTGGCTTAGGCATGTGTGAGGAAGTCGGTGAGGACTCCAGGCATGGGTTTGGGCATGTAGACATTCGAGTAGGTTCATGAAATTGCTTGAATGTGATTGGTTGTCATGCATGTGCACTTAGGTGGGGAGTAACCCATGTAGAAAATTATCTCTACTGGGCTTTGCTCACCCTGTCGAGTGATCACTATTTCAGGTACAGGGAGTGTGTACGAGGACGACGCTCACTAGAGGCCGCATTTAAAAGAAAGTCGGATTGTGGCTTTGACATTTTTATTTTGTATAACATGTATTAAAATTGTACATTTTGATATATATTTGATAAAGAGTAATTTATTAACTCTTGAACTATTGTATATAGTTGATGTATTTTGTGAGTATTGATGCAGGGGCCCAAGTGGCCATTATTTTACTCGCATGTGAACCCTGTGTGGTCAATGTAAACTTGTTGGGACAGGTTTGTACCTTGGGTAGAGCTCCCCGTACAAATGAGAGTCTGTCCGATTTTCATGAGTGGTGTCGGGTAACCCGACATCCATGAATATTCCACAGGTTGACAAGTTGTCAACGGACACCTCGGTTTTGGGGCGTCATATATAATCTCATCGCTAGCTTAAAACTATTCTACAAGAAAATTTAACCAAAGGTAAGAACTCATTCTAATTACTTTTCAAGTCTAAAACAATATATCAACAATTATTTCCAACTTGCGTGCACCTCAATTAGTCATTAGTTTAAGTACGAAAGCTACTATCAAAACTAACTTAGTACTTCGATTTTTTTTTTTTTTTTTGTGATGAAGTCAAAATCTATAAGTAAATTAAGAATTCTTATTACATACCAAAGAATCAAATATTTCATACATTATCAAAATCTCCTTAATATCAAGAAGCTAGTCTGATAGAAAAATTATTAGACTTTATCCATAAACAAACATCATAATGAAACATTGTCATCAACTAAGGTTTCTTGGTAACCCCTATCACAAAATCCATGATGCAAGTTTTCACACTCATTTAGAGAAATATAAAGTAGTTTGCAAAAGTACTATTAGGTCTTTGATGTAAACACTCCATATCTGATCACACACTAAACGAGTCACAAATAATGTAATCTGCCTTACTTCATATATGACCATCAAATTGCGTCTTAATATTTATATACTTTTGCATCCTTTTAGGGTAGATGCGTAGCTTAAAGTAATAAACCTCCTTCAAATGTTGTCTTTTCATGTCTCCATTATTTAAGACATTAAGTCTAATCCCGAGAATTTCCAAGATCTTATTATCTTATTATCTTATTAAACCTGTTCCAATTGTTCCAAAAAAGTTCAACTAGTTTCAAATAATTCCTTATAAGATGCTAATTCTCCAAACAAATTTGGATTACTATAATGCTCAACATAAAACTCTAAAATCCAAAGGTATAACATAGACTTGTAAACATCTCTAATCATACAATAATCGTTTGCGACAATCTTAAATGATTTCCAAGGAATCAATTTTTTTCCTATTTAAGGCATAAATCACAAGATTCCTATTGTTTTATTAGTACTGAATAATGTCATCATAATCCTTAAGTAATTGTATCAATATCTTCTATTTCTTGCTTAAAATCATTTTAAGAAGACAAAGACTTCAAACTCTCATAAACTATGAGTAGATCATAATAAAAAAATGTCTTCATATCTTAAGTTCAAAATCATTTTACCTAACTTCAAATCATAATAAGGTAGTTTTTCTCTATCTTAAATTTCAAATGTCTATAAGTATATCAAGTTTCCATGCTGCATAAGGACGAACATAAATCCTAATAAAGGCATCATTATGCGAAAACAAATCTTTGTAGACAATGAAATAATCAAAATAAGAGTTGCTACCAATTTGCTCTTCAATTCTATGAAGCTATCATCATAGTTATAAGACCAATCAAACTTAACTTCTTTCTATGTCAACCTAAAAATATAAGATAATCTTAGAGATCTCTTAATAATTTATTTGTAGTACTCGATAAATCCCCGAAACTTGAACTTAAATAACAATATTAGATCATTTCAAATTTCAAATTGTTTTCATCGCTCATCCACATTAGCTTAAAAGACTTAACAACATTTCTAAGCAAATAACTACCTTGCAAGACTTGAAAGCTTATACATAACAATTTTATCACATGATTCCCTTCAACTAAACTCAAGATAACTAAGAATATGGAAAGACAATATTTTCCCCAAAACAATCCAACAAATAAAGGTAGTAACCTCACTTAATTCATCCTCAAAATAAACAAAAGCCTTAATGTTTAAGAATTATTAAGTCAATTCAATATTCTTCTTACCCAATCGTCATAAAATAGCCTCAAACCACCATATTGTCCATAATGACATGTCCCAAGAAATTGAAAATTCAAATCATAATTCATATTGATAAAAGTATATTCACTAAACCAACGAGCAATACAAGGCAAAAAGAGTGTAGTGAACTTTAACTGGTCGACAAGAAATCAATTATCTAACATACATTTGTAAAGAGAATGCTAAGAATACACAACCAAGGATATGAACTATCAACTAACACGTCCCTTTCAGCTATCCTCATAGACAAACTTAAGCAGTTCCCACCTTCAAGATCATAAACACAGCTTTGATACCACTGCATGCGCCGAAACCACCTGAGGGCATGTTTGTAATTCACACCCTCAAGCCTTGACTGAAGGTTTGAAGTGTGAACGACATAACCTTCCTTGTAACTAGATTTTCCAATTGCCAATACATGTTCAAAGTAAATGCGCAACTTTCTAAATTCATAAATTCTCCAAATTCAAAATTTCATGCCGAAAAAAATTACTTCTAAATATCCAAATCTCAATTATGTATGTCATATAAAGATGTTCAAAATATAACAATATTTGGAATCTCTCAAATCCAACTTTGTACTCATATAAAAACGAATGTTATCATCAAAGTGACTTTCTCAATTAACTTTCAAAACCCAACATTTCACATAAACATGAACTTATAAGTTCAACATGATCCAACATAAAGTTCTAATCAAATCCTGTGTGTGAATCCCAACCTGGCATCACTTCTCGGAAACTAAAAGTACTGAGAAAATATTTCCTTGAATGGGAGTGAGCTTAAAGCTCAATAAGAAATACTAATACATTTTCATGGATCAAAAAGTTTTCAATCATATAACAAATAGGAGATGTTTTTCATCAAACTTTAGATTCAAAAATAAGTTGGAACATTAACAAAATTTACTTCAAAACACTCTCACATCCAATTCAAATCAGTTTCATATCAAATGTGATCCAAACAATTTCATATCAAATTTCGATTCAAACACTTTCATATCCAGTCCAAAATCAAATACGTTTCAAATATGTTTACTGCGGTCGTGCAAGGTAGAAAATTCAATTACGGAAAAATGGTAAAATCGTAATTTTGGTCAAAACATTTTCTAGATCTCGGATGATGAAAGCGGATTTCAGTTGGAGATAGGTCTCGCGAAATCTAGCTAACACGTCAAATTCCGAGGCCAGTCGAAATTGCCGATTTTTCAAGGCATCAAGTTACGGGTCTTGGGAAGCGAAATAGTGTGAGAATCCGCGTATAACCTGTACTCATGTGACACATGTTGCATGAGTAGAGAAATAATGGAAATGGAAGGCCGAGATAGCACCAAATGTCGGAAATCCAAGATTTGAAGGCATTAAGGTGAATAGTTAAGTGTAATAAGACGAAATGGCAAATAGTGTTGTCTCCTACCTTTGAACCAAAGACCAAAACGTGAAAGGAGGGGAGGAAATCTTACAATAGCTTTTTAGGTTACGTTTTAGAGAGAGAGAGTGTAGCTTCTCTGGGTTTGGCGATCGAGCCGTTAGGAATTCTTCGAGGACAAGAAAATTCGGCTCTACTTGCGGTGAGAAGACCTGCAATTGGGCTCGGTTTTAAGGAGTTTTGACAAACTCCGTGAGGTAGGGGTTTCATCCTACTTGTTTTACTCTTGATTTAAGAGCTTTGTTGATGTTTCGGTTGGTTTGAGGCCTTGAACGGCTGTTTGATCGGTCCCAAATCTTGGAACCTAATTGTTGTAATTTTTGAAGCCCATTTGTACGAGTCGTGAGAGCGTCTTGGGGTATTTTGGATGTTTATTTCGCAAATTATATAATAAAGTAGTGGTGGATGTAATCGTGCAAATGGATAAGTCGACCGACAATGATGTTGCGATGTGGTTTACTGCTGAGATAAATGCGTATTTAATCAAATAATGATTGATTAAATTCAAATCAGTTGTCGTGAACGTAAATGTCAATAAATCGTACGATGAGTATGATAATGTGCATAACATTTATGTGCTAGTTATGTAAATATATCATGATGATACTCTGTTGCATGTGTGATATGGTGTAATTTGAAATAGCATAATGCATTTCATATGCACGGGGTAACCTAGGACTTAGGTTTGAGTGCATGACATGGATTTTCTGAAAAACGAACATGGTTGCGAAAAGAATTTCATAGGATGAATTTCCGTAAAATGGGGTTGGGAGACGGTCCAACAAATCATTTCGGATGAGGACCATGGCGACCGGGAAGTTCTCGACACATTCGCACGGAGGAGTAGTCGTATTTTTGCAAACACGTTCGGTAGTGTATTCTCAGCAACAAGTTTTGTTTGAAAAGTGATATTTTCTCATACATGGCTTAGGAAGGTGTGAAGTCGGTGAGACTAGGGACATGGGTTGGTCATGTAGACATTCAAGTAGGATCACGCATTTACTTGAATGTGTGTTTGATAGAGCATTATATGCGCCGTGGAGGAGTAACCCATTTAGGGTGATTCCACTACTGGGCATTAGCTCACCCTGTCGAGGAAATTATATTATTTCGGTCACGGGAGCGCCACGAAGAGCCAGCTCATCTTAGAGGCCGATTTTGAAGAAAGTCGGGTTGTGGCTTTGAGGGTTTTATGATGTATGACATGTATTAGAATTCTAGAATTTTAATATATGTTTGAAGTAAGAGTGAATTATTAACTCTTGAGCTATGGAATATAGTTGATGTATATTGATGAATATTGTTGTATGGGCCCAAATGGCCATTTTTACTCATGTATATGCCTTTTGATGTTGATTGGGACAGGTTAGGTATCTTGGGTAGAGCTCCCCATACAAGGGAGACTCTGCCCAGATTTTAAATGAAGTAGTGTCGGGTCTGAGCATTCACGATATGATACAGCCAGGTTGACGAGTTGTCAACGGACCCGAGGTTTTAGGCGTCACAGGTCATCAAATATAAAATGGTGCCCAGTCATGTGGGACTTTCAAATGGAGTGACTGGCACGCCAAATTGTTCCTTTAAGGTGGATGGAACGAACACTCTTAGTGCCCAGTAACACCAACCAAAAGTACAGAAATTTGGGGTTGAATCGATGTTCTTGGCGGAATGTAAATATCAACTATTATTCACATTGACAATGGTCGAATAGTGTCAACTATTATTCCGTTATTGGTCGAACTAACAGTCAAATATTTCATTCAAATATTCAAATTACAAAAAACATCATGCTCTGGCATTTTCTTCGTAAATAAAACAAATCTCAAAATCTGATCATAAAAACTACTATTTGATCAATGGATAATCAAATAAATAAAAAAGTAAAACTTTTCATAAATCAAGATTATATATAAATAAAAACAAACAATTTTCTTTTTAAAGATCTGCATTAATATCCCTTACACGTACATATATATAAAAATAATAATTTTTCAAAAAGTTGTATTAAAATCCCTTACCTCAAAAGAGTACTCAAAAGATTTGAAAGAGATAATCCACAAATTTACTCATCATGACTATTACTCATTAAACTCATCAGAAGAAACTATCATCATTACTTATTATTCTTAAAACACCTAATTTGATATTGTTAACAATTATATTATTTTGTTCACCTCGAACATATTGACAAGTTCAAGGATAACACTATTTGAATGGTAGTTTACAAATTTTATAAAGCTAAGTAATGCTCGAATCTTATTTTAATAATTTATTTATTTTATACTCTTAATCCGAACAAAATCTTTTACTATAAAGAAATAATATGTAATATTACAAATTATATTACACAATACACATCTAGTCTTTTTACCTAACAATTATCATACCTGACCTAGGAGTATTATTATGGATCTTATTTCCTATAATTGCTAAATAATTATTCCTAATCATATTCCTTATCTAATAAATTCTCAATCATAATAAAATATTTACTTGCCAAAATACATATATATTTAAATTCTTATCAAATACATATATTTATACAAAATTCAACCTTTTCAAATTTATCTTATTTGTTTGCTATTATTTTCTTTCAAAAATTATCCTTAAATACTTTTTCATTCTCATATTCAAAGTAATTCAGTATGACACCACAAATCTTTATTTTGTTTTATTTCTAAAGAACGAAAGTGTAATCATCGACTTCTTGAGGTTGATCTAAGCGAAAGAAACATTAAAGAATCCATCAGAAATTTTAAAAAATAAAATAAGGAAGATCTTACTGAAATTTGTTCTTCCAAACCACAGATCCGAAAGTCGATGCGTCCTGCGGAATTCTACCGACCAGAGAAATTCAAAGAAGAATAGAAATAATTTTCTTTTCTTACTCCAATTTATACCTAGGGTATCTATTAGGAAAATTACCTTTTTACCCCTCTTCCATTAAATTAATTAATTAATTACTAATTGAATTATCATTATTATTTTCATAACGTCTAATTGAATAATCATTATTATTTTCATAACGTATGCCTATAAAAATTTCTGTCATTATTATTTTCCGTAACTTATACCTATACAAATTCCTGTCATTATTATTTTCCCTAACTTATACTTATACAAATTCTTGGGTGTTACAGTATGGGCCTGACGTGGCCATTTTTACTTATGTTTGAGTCTCGGGTAGAGAGACACTCGTTTTGTGGCATTGGGTCACTCAATGGCTACATGTATTCCGCGGGTTGACGAATTGTCAACGAACCCCCGGGTTTGAGGCGTCACAACATTGGACTGTTTTTTGTTTAAAATTTATTACATTGTTGCTTTTGTTGGTTTGTTATATTGATAATGTGATTATAAATCTTTGGATTTAGTTCTCATTTTAATATTTGGGAAATCGATAGTTGAAATGATTAAGAAAATAGGTTAAAATGACCTCAATTTTTTTAGACATAAGATTCTCTCTGGTTTCGTTTGGAAGTCAGAAAATGTTAGGAAACGAAAAATAAGCAAATGAGGATAATAATTTTCCTTGGTTTGGATAACATGGAAAATTCAAAGGGAAATTTTGTGGAGGAAAAAATGGATTTATTAGTTTATTCAACCTCCCTAATTTTTTAACATGTTCGTTTGATTCGGGTTTTGCGCTTGATCATTTGTGTTCTTATGTTTTGTTTTTTTTTTTTTTAATAATCTCATTTTTCTTTTAAAAGTAAGGTTATTATGGGCATGTTGATTACGGAAATATTGTGAGGAAAAGAAATTGAAAGAAAAAACATGGAAGGAAACAAATATGATTATTGTTAGATAATTAAAAGGAAAAATGTTTTTTTAATATATTTTTTCTTATTTTAATCTATTTTTAAGGAATAAGCGAAAAATTTATAGTATTTTATATGATTTTCTTTGCATTTTCTCATATTTTAGGTCATCTAAACTTGGAAAATGTTTGTTTTTCAAAACGATATTTTGTTTCAATGAAAAATAAGAATAAAATCTAATTAAATTTTTTTAAGGATAATTAAAATTATTTAGGGAATTATATATGCTTAAATCATTTCATATTTGTATACCAAACACTTGAGTAACTTTTAGTTAAACCCTAAACTATCATTTTATCGATTGACTCTAGGCCCACCCAAGGCCACTACGTGAAATAATCTCTATCCCACGTGAATAAGCTTTTTATTTATTTAGTCTTATTCAATATTCTAACAAAAAAGTTATTTCTCATAGGTTAACTAATAAAAAGATAGTTTAGGGTTTCACGAAAAGTTACTTATAAAGTTCATATTTCTATTAATTTCACGGAGATAGTGCATTTCAAGGTAATATCCATTACCTGGATTCTATTTTCCTTCTTATTGGACATGTAATAATGCACCTTAACATAATTGCCTCTATATTATTTCAATATACTTCCAACAATTAAAAAATAACAATACTAATAAAAATAATTGTTGATTTCAAAAGATTAAAAATAGCTTTCAAAAAATAAATGTAAAAAAAAAATGTACTTACATTTTTCTTAATTTTTCTATATAATTACCAAATAAGGGAAAATTAATTTTTTCTTTTTCCTTAGAATTTTCTAGGAATAACAAAACAAGGAAAATTTTATATTTTCCTTTCCTTATCTTTTTCTTTTCTTACCTTTTTCCTTTCAATTTTTCTCCCATCGTTTTTTGTGTTCCATATATAGTCTTTATATACATATATTATTTAACTGATTTGAACCATTTTGTATAGGTCAAATATGTTTGTTTCCACTATTCTCGTGATATGTTATTACAATGAAAAAATAATGAAGACTGAAACATATATGAAATATGTCGAGCACAAAGATGTCATTGTGCCTTTGGATGTACTGATTGATTGCATGTTTGAACAGTTGGGTGATATGATATACTCAAGGACAGACATTAATAAACAAAGGTTCAAATTAATCCTCAATTCTAAGTATCCCCCAAAAAGTGGAAATAGGTTCCAACCTTGTCCAATATGAGATGATAGTAGCGTGTACCGAATATTGAAATTGGTTAACACAACTGGCATGGAGGAAATTGAATTGTATATTGAGGTCGTTCAAGTCAAACCACAAGTGAATCAATTTGTGGGTGCCTATACAGATTTATTGGTTGGAGTAAATGATAATGTTGCAAAATTGGTCTATGGTTGTGGGCTAGTAATTGCTCAAATGCGATCTTGACAGATGTGAAGTATATGGAGATGATGAAAACTGTGAATATGAAGAAGCTAATGATGAATCTTATGAAGATGGTGATGATGAATCTAATGAAGATATAGATGTTCAAGCTGATGGACATCTTTCATCCTTCCATACTTTTAACCAAGGTTTGGAGAATGAGCAAGATATATGTCTATGTGGATGCGGCATCTTGTGATGTATCAAATAACCCAAATGCTAAGGACCCAGATGAGTCATCCCTTATTCAATGTCACTTAGCACCATCGCCTCAATTTGAAAATGTGGAAAACTTTGGTAATACTATTTCAAGTGATTAGACTCCATGGGTGAAATACCCTTTAGATACTGTGTGGAAATTTGTAGTCGACGAGTTTTAATTCCCGAATGCGCTGCCTTGAGAAGTGCGAGATTTTCTCAATTAAAGCACACCAAGAGTTTATGGTTGTTGCATCCTTAAAAAAATTGTTAGTTTTAAGATGTAAGAAGGTCGAGGAATGTCAATGTCCATGGAAGGTTCGTGTCATGCTTGTGAAAGATACTAGTTTATTTGTTATCAACAAGTATAAAGGGTCGCATACTTGTGTCAATCCTTGCTTGAATCGGGACCATCATCAATTGGACTCAAACTTAGTTGCTACTCATATCAAGGCAATTATTAAGGCACAATTTAATTTGTCTGCACCTACTATTCAAGAAAGTGTAATGGAGAAATGGGGATATGAAATTTCATACAAAAAGACTCTGCATGGAAAGCATAAAGCAGTTAGACACTTATTTGATGACTTTTGTCAATCATACACAGAGCTTCCATGTTTGTTCTTGGCCTTAAAGCAAGCAAATCCTAGATGTGTTGTAATTTGGAAAACATTTGATAGTAATATGTCAAACACTGAGATATTTCAACGTGTGTTCTGGTCATTCAAGTCATCTATTGAAGGGTTCGAACATTGTCATCCCATACTGAGTATTGATGGTACACATTTTTATAGGAAGTATAAAGGCACGTTAATGATTATAGTGTGATGGGTATTAGTGGTTTCCCGTGTGTACTAACTATTATAAAAGGCGAGAATATTGATAGCTAGGGATGGTTCTTGGCATGTATCAAAAACAGAGTAACTCAATGGACGGGAATTTGTGTTATATCTGATAGACATCCAGGTATTATGGTAGAAATGAGTGATCCTCATCTTGGTTCGGCTACATCATCTGCCTATCATAGGATTTGCATGTGTCATCTTGCAAGCAAATCTTGCAAGCAATTTTATAACCCGCTTCAAAGATAAACTCTTGAAGAATTTGGTATGCGAACCGACTTTGCCAACTACCTGTATGGTCAATAAGCATATGGCTACAATTTGGAGAATTAATTCGAAAGCACAACAATGGTTAGAGGCGATCCCTCTTGAGATATGGGCACTTTCACATGATGGAGGTGAAATTATGGGATAATACCAACATGTCGAGAGTATTTAACAGTGTTTCTTGAGCTAAGTAACTTACCAATAACTGCATTAATTCAATTGACATTTTTCTGTCTTAATAGTTACTTTGTTGCAAGAAGGGAACAAGGTGCTAACAGATTGGCATCTGATGAGTAGTGCACTCCTTATGATGCCAGTTGAGCCCGTGGTTAAAGGGTGGATCAGTAGAATTGTTTTACAATCCGTCAGGGGGGCGATTTCATGTCAGTCAGTGGTTGAACATGGGCGCCTCAACACATAACCCGAGAAATGCACATGTGGTAAGACGCATATATGGATTTCCATGTAGCCATATCGTAGCAGCATGTCTGGCTATCGAAGTGTTGATTTTTCGATTATTTTTCAAGGCTACTACACTCTGCTTGGTTGTCTTATGATGCCCAGGCGACTTGTTTTATCCCATATTCAATGAAGATGAGTAGCCTCTTTATGAAGGTCCCACGATTGTACCTCCTGAGTCAGTGAAAAAAAATAGGCAGTGGACGTCCTAAATCAAACCGTTTGCATATTGAAATGGACGTTAGAGAGGGGAAAACTACCATCACATGTGGGTTATGCAAACAATCGAGGTCTGTCGGCCAGTCTTGTAAGAATAGAAATCAAGTTCGATGAAAGATATAATTTACTCTTTTTTTTTTTTTTTTTGTAAGGCAATTTGAGGCATGTTTATGTTGCTTTGTATAAGACTTTTATGTACAAATGTTTATTTCTTCAGATTATAAAAGACTTGTGTACCTTATTTATGTAAATGAGACATCATTTTTATGCATTAGTTTTTGTTCATTTACCATAGTATTAGTAATTGCATCATGGTATGATACTAGTATCTCAATGTTTTTGTTAATAATTATATTGTCTTTATTTATATATTTACGAGATATGGCGTTGTTTATGATCACGAGATCCTTGAATCCATACGTCTTGGTATTGTAGAGACGGAGACCACGGGTCGCGCACTTAGTAGTCGGACCAAGTGTGTATTTTATTAAATATCAAATACTATTACATATTGTTGGTGTAATTTATATATAATCAATTATAAAATTGATTTCTTATTTACTTGTAGTTCCAGGAGGTACTCCACCCTCGCCATCAGATGAAAGCCTTCATCAGTATGTGGAGGATGGATCTACGTATTCGTCCATATGTGATCCGCGCGGGATTCTATGGTATATACCGCTTGGGCAACATCATGATCGATTGGCCACTCATCACTTGTCTCTTCGAGAGATGTCGGCCCGAGACACACACATTCCATGTACCCGTTGGAGAGATGACGATCATGTTACAGGACGTTGCTATCATCCTTGGGCTCTGTATCCAAGGACCAGCATTCATCGGGACATGTGTGTTCGATGTGGCGAAGTTGTGTGGGGAGGTGCTCAGTGTCACCCCACCCGCTAATGCTCTTAGAGGATCCGTTATCTCTGTAAAGTGGTTATGTGACCAGTTATCCACCTCACCACCTGAAGCAGATGAGGTCACTTTAGAGCGAAGTGCGCATGGTTTCATCTTAGCGTTGATGAGATCCTTCTTGTTTGTGGACAAGAAGAGTGCATATCATTGTGCTTTCTTCCCTTTGCTACGAGATTTGGCGTGAAGCGCGACATAGTTGGGATGGTGCGATTACTAGCAGTTTATGTCGAGTTATGTCGGAACTGACTTGGATCATAGACGCGATATTAGTGGCTATATTACACTGTTACAGGTATCCCATAACTTTATTTTAATACATACACATTTATATACACAACACATCATTAGTTTGCTTATTTTTTGTTTATTTTGCATTTAGCTATGGTCTTGAGAGGGCTGCGGTGAACAACAGATTTTTTGGCCTACAGTATATCGACTACTTCGATTACTCATGCGCGTGCGGCGTCGATGTCATTGTTGGAGGCGTGGCGAAATATCACGATGGATTCTGCATTTGAGCTTCGCGGTCGAGCGAACCCGACTTTTCATTAGGAATTGTGGGATACCTTTGACATGGGTGCATAACCCGTAGGTGTACTCCTCTATATTGAGATCGACTAGATGCACAGGACTCTTGATCATGTAATGGTATATGTAAAGTATATGTTTCTATAAGTATTCATTCATATTCACATCAATGTCTGATGCAGAGTGTAAATGTGTAGGTCTTATGGCAGCCGTATGTCGGAGAGTTGGTTGACCCGACTCTGGGATATTTTGCTTATCGATTAGGAGATCGGTAGGCGATGTAGCAGCTTAAATGTTTTGGAATTTGTGGGTGGCATCGTCAGGCGGAGTCTTCATGATTGGGCTGCAACTAGAGGAGATACATCCATCTTGCTCTTATGAGCAACAACTACATAGAGTAGATGCACGTGGACGACTTTAGAGAGATTGGGCGACGTATCATGCTCCATACATTGCCTTATGGGATATGCAAGCAGGCAGGATCATCACTGCACCCCCTATGATGGGTATTATAGACTTCCATGATCCATATATGCAGTGGTATCGTTGTATTACACGACATTTTATGACACCACCATATGGGATGATGGGAATTCTTATCTTTACCCAGTAGGTACTACTCGGGTTTTGGTAAGTTAGAGTCTATGTTTCTAAGGTCGTTTCAAATTTGAATCAAATAGATTATGTATTTAAATTGTTTGGTTGGTTCCTTGCAGTCTATCATGGTTGACATAGCTAGTCTCACGCTGGGGCTACAGGATTGGTGTGCGACATCCTTGCTAGATCAATATTTTACGTCGAGGAGGAGCGTCGAATTCACAAGTACCGTCGGGAGGCACATCTACTTCACTTTGGATATCAATTCAGACCTCCGGAGTGTCAACTACTCTGGTCGTATGCAGCCCGATGGTGGGGAGAGTTGATCAGCGATGTAGGTGGTCAAGATGGTGGCGAATTAGGTAGTCGAGATGGTGAGGGAGGTCGTTGTACACTTGAGTCGACATTGCTACTTCCATACCCTCCATACTTACCCATCACCCGATACTTTCATACTTCCCCAGACTTACCCATCACTCGATACTATTATACCCCCACCAACTTATACATCACCTTCCATACCCTCACACACTTACACATCTTTACCATCTCTGGTGTCACTAGAGCAAGCTTCCATGGTAGTAGATATCACCTTATCATCCCACCCTTTATCATCCCCTACATTGCCTCCCATCGATGAGACCATGGTTGACCTTATATTAGAGTTGGGTGCACTTCCAGTTGGGCGACCTCGTGCTCCACGTATATGTGAGTACTTCATCCATCAGCTCCTACGCTCCATCGGCTAGTTTGAGATTGCGGGACCTATAGATCGGTGATTTGTGTATGCTGAGGCGTCGATCCCCAAGAGAGAAATATAAAGGCTACATCTTGTGAGACTCATTGATATATATTGATATTTGTATACATTTTTATATATTTATATGATTTTGTTTTATATATGAAATCGGAGTTTCTTGTTCTTGAATTTGTTATAATTTGGATGCATGTGGGGTGGTAGTTTACCACCTATTCTGCTAATTCTCGATTCTCAAACTTAGAGGTCATAATCGAACTTCATGCAAAATCCCATTAGACAACTGATTAATATTTTAAAATGATAATATACATTAGATCTGACTTGTAAAATAAAAAATAAAACTTAAAAATATTTTATAATCTACACAAAATATTTTAAAATCTATTAAAAAACCAAACAAAATACTTCAAAATATTTTTAAAAAAATTTCATCAACCTATTAATTTTTAAATTCTGTAGTTTTTATATATTATATTTTAATTATATAAAATAATAAATATAATAATAATTTTTTTAAGAATAATAATAATTATATTATCATCATTTTATCATTTTATTTTTTTTTTTTATAAATATGTTACAATATAATATGATATATTATACAAGTATATTTTATTTTATCATATAATAGAATTTATATTATCATTATCTCTCATGTTTTTCACCAAGATTAAAAACGCTATTATCAATTTTATATCCATATGAAATGTAAAACTCAAGATGGAAAGCAAGTTATTTGGCAAGAAATTAGCAATATGTTTCCAAAATGAGAGTCAATCGAGTGTCTCACAGCGCGTCATTGGGAAGATGAATTTTTTTTATACCATCTAGAAGATCAAATGGTTCAACGCCACTTCTGGTTGCATTCTACATTCAAAGATCTTTTCAACGACACCTCACACCCTCAAATCCGAGTTAAAACGAAGAAGTTATGACCTCGAAAAATTGAAGAAAAAAAAGTTTGTCGCGATGAAAAAAACAGTTTGTTGTGAACTATTTGATCTTCGGATAGTGCAGAGAAAATTCGTTTTCCAATGTGTGTTGTGGGCTTACTGGTTACTCTCCTTTTAGAAACATCTGCTCATTTTATTGTAAAATCATTTACTTTTCCATAAAGAGTTCTACAAAACCAAGTTTAGAGAAAATGTTATGAGTTTTACATGAATATGGATAAAAAATTGATAATAGTTGTTTCTTGTCTTAGTAAAAAAGAATAATGATCAAATCATCATCATGTGTATTCTCTAGAAATTATATTTATTTGAAAAAGTAATTTAAAATTTTATAACAATACAATGATAACATATTGAAGTTAAAATTTTCATAAATTATATTAAAGTAATTTATTTTATGATATATTAATTTATCATTATCAAAAATAATAATAATAGTTTTTAAATAAGTTTGTATTTTATATATTTTAAGATAATTGCAAATTAATAAAATTAAAGTGACAGTAATTATTAATAAAGAAAAAAATATATGGAAAAATATGAAAAATAATTTAAAAGAATAATAAAAAATAAAATGACAATATTTATTTTAAAGATAATGTTTGATATCTAAAATATTTAAAATATTTAATATTAATAATTATTTTTTTTATACAACTTATTTTAAAATTTATTGAAACGAGAATATTAAAAAATAAAATACAAATTATTAAAATTATTAATAATAATTTTTAATTTTAAATATTTAGATATCCAAACATTATATTTAAAAATATAAGTTTTAGAAATTGAATTTTTTTTAAAATAATTCATTATTTGTCATGTAAAAAATAAATATTTTTAAATGGCTATTGGAGTTTATGTAACAAACTGGATACAGGTTTGTCACATGTGTGACCCTGGATCTAAGTTTGTCCGATAACTCACGTAAACTCACGGTTTAATAGTAGCAACTCAAATTTCAATTATGCATTGTTTTGAATAAGCTTACATTATCAGTGTATTAAATAGCGATAATTCTTTTTAAAAATTATTAATAGATAAATATGAAAAACAATTTGACAAAAATAATATAAAATAAAATGACAATTGATTGGGTTTAAAAAAATATGCCTTGAGCCCACTCCCCCCCGAGCTGAAAGCGGGTTTAAAGAAGACTTATAATGAGACCCGGCCAACTACCGAACTCAGCCCACGAAGGCCCGAAAGCAGAGGCTGATTCATCCTGAGTAGATAACACGGACTGACTAAAGTGAGTCACGTAAAGTCGTCACGTCTACCAATAAGTGAAATGGATTCACCGATAGTACTCTCTAATTTATCCTTATTCATTACGGCGATCAGACCAGAAAATCGTGCATCGATAGGGGAATCCTTATACTGGTGGGAAAACAACTACTGTATCTGAGCCACCCCATTGGTGAAGATGCAGAAAATTCACTTCCTAAGCGGTTAATCTTTTCGCACCACTGAAAAGGAGGCCAGCTTGCGACATGGGTAACCAGTGAGCAGTCGATCCTTCTTTGTTTCTTGTTTTACAAAGGGAATTCAGTTTAGAAGTGTGGGAATGGGTCCGTGATCCCGACAACCGGCTTAGTTCGGGTGAAAAAGGCATCATCGGTGGCATCGATCCTATGAATGACGGTTCTTGCAATCGTTGATCTCTCGGTAGCTAATGGTATCCTTTCGGAATGCTTCCGGGAACCACGCGATCCTCCGGGATCTGAGATGGGCGGGGTGGACGGTAGGCCTCGGAGGCAGCGTTAGAGGCGATCTGGGCCAAGCCTTGGATGAGATGGAGGCACTCGATCCTCACCAACCAGCGCTTGATAAGGGAGTGAGCAACTCATCGGGCGGATGTGTGCGGGAAGTACGGCCCAGGCCCGAGAAGGCCGTAATACTACCCTCGGAAGCGTACACCTGGGGCCTCAGAGCGAAGATAGAAAAATCCAGTGAGGCAGAGGGCAGGCCCCCCTTGCCCCAGAGAGGCGCCAGCGATGTGTCAGGGAACATCGGAAGCAGTGGGCAATTTCCTGTGAGGAATGGGGAGGCGATCATGGGAGCATAGGTTCAAGGGCATCCAGCGAAGCTCAGCCACATGGAAGAGTAGTAAAGGGTCGAATGGACTATGGACACTGGTGTGGCGAGTCCAGTTCCGCATTAGAGGTGCTATATTTCCCCATTTCGAAGCCAAAGTTCGAATCTTGCATGAATAGAAGCATTCGATGGAGCGAAGGATCCGAAATCGACCGTCTTAATGCACATGAGACTGGATGTTTTGCCGGATATCAAGACCACAGCATAGTGCGGCTGTGCTATCATATTTAAAGGCCGGCGTTGGCTTGGTTAGTAGGCTCCCACCATGTCGGTCTCTTCATTTAGAGATCTCTCCATAGTTCGTCTCCCTTCATTGGAGCGGAACATCTGAAGCCTAGTTATCACTTCTTGACCGTAAAGCGAACCAGCATGAAAGCCTAAGGTCTTATGTCAGAGGTTCAGCGTAGATCTTTAAGGTAGATGTACGTCCAGAGTTACATTATCACTTCTCCATTTGGAGTTCAGAATTCTGCGATTATGAAAAGACTTGATGTTTTCCATCTCGAAGAATCCTCGATGACATGGTGAGGTGTATCATGAAGTACGTGCGGTGAAAGCCCTTACATCAAAGAGGAAGCTCTTGACCTGAGGGCAGAGGTGTGACAGACGAAGCCCTAGGAGACAAAGATCAGAATCCCGAGAAGGGATGAAAGCGATTTTAGTGAGGCGTCAGAGGCGCGGGACCGCCTCAGCCGAACTCGGCAGCGGTATTCCTGGCGGTTACCCCTGGCGTGCGGTATCACGAGATCTTGCGCCGAAACCTGTTATGAGCCAGATGGCCCATCCCGGATGAGGATGAACCCTACGAAAGAGATAACACCAGTCTTCAGTTCATAGGGACCACGGGCATGAGCGAACGATTACGCTCTGACTCGGGAAGGAAATAGAATACTTGATTCGGCGGGGATATCTCATTTGCTATAGCCTCACGAAGGTTAGGAAGCCCAGCCGCTGACCGCACGCCACCTCGACGACTGACTGACTCGCGCAACTGACCGCGAAATCAGCGATCTTAGTTTGCGGGGTGAAGTCATTCTGCCGGAAACATTAAGTGCGCCGAATTCGAGGTAATGGAGATTACCAAGCGGTGTCAAGCTATAAGCTGATGCCATTGGCCTTTGAGCAGGAGGTCAGTTGACTACAAGTAAAATATTGAATCTAAGTGAATATTTGGGGTGACATTTAAGAAAATCGGGCGAGTCTCTTTATGGGGAGCTCTACAGGCCATTCTGTGCAAAACACATGTAAGCAGTCGATCTGATTATAGTTAAGCATTGTAGACCATGACTGACCTTTCGTAACAATGTCATATATCGACTATCAACCATGGTTACGAGTTCAAATTTTACTCTTATCGGCATATATTAATTCAAACAGTTAATATGTAATACTTCATGGCAAACCACAATCCGTTTCTTCCTAAATCTCAGTCTGGAATGACCGCCCCCCTCGCACGCTCCTGTACAGCCAAATGGTGGCATCTCGACGGGGGTGAGCTAATACTGTTAGTGGAATCACCTGAGTGAGCTTCTCTCACCTAGTATATACAATGCCAAAGTAAACATTCAACAAATGCACGATCCTACTTGAATATCTAAGCGACCATCATACCACAGGAGTCCTCTGGAAGCTCCCTCACCTACTTTAAGCCTTGTATGAAATTGTATGTTTCATTTGTGGACAGCCTCGAGTGTCTCCATATAAATTTAGGTAGTCTCAGACGATTGATGTGTTATGGGTACCCTCCGATGCATATATCAATTGCAGTTCGTCTTGACGATTGGCTCTTACACAGGTATGTGAGTACCATGATCCATTTTGTTTTAAACAACCCTCCGAAACCATTCTCTAAAGAATTACCTCATGCACTCACTCCTATCGTCCTAGGGTGCCCCAGTGCATATGGAATGCATGATTCCAATTCCATTTACAATTCAATAACACATACAAATATATAATCATGCATATATTCACATAAAAATTAAATCACACAATCATGTTATGTAATTTCGCATTTCATCACATCAAAATTAGCTCACATGGGCTAATGATCCAAACCTGAGCAATTCTACTTGAATTGCAGGCCAGAGCATTATTCCAAAGAATTATTTTTGTGAACACTATTCGGGAATAGTGAGACCTCGATCTATTCGGAAAAATCACGATCGTCGGTTCACGTTGTGGACCAATTTCCACAGCCATTTGGCCTTATACATAATGATTTATCAATATAACATAACTGACCCAGCTGGGTAGACGATCACAGTTATGCGATAAATTCCATAAATTTTTCACACATCGGTCCCAAGTTTTGGGACGATCAAAGCGACGCTGAGGCCTCGAGCCATCGAAATATTGTAAAACACTTAAATAAAATTGTAAGGCCCAGTAAAGGAGACACACCTCACAGGTTTGTGAAAACTCGAATCGGTGTCATGCATAGCGTAACCGTGACTTTTCTTCTTGCCACAGAAGACTTACGACGGTCGGATTTACTTAGAAAACTTAGAAAAAGTCTAACCTTCTCTCTTCAAAACACCATTTTTTAGCTCTTGGACCTTCTGGTTCAGTGCGTTTTTGCCTTTTGAATTGTGGAGACCTTTCAATGAGTGTTTTGTCTTTCCCTTAAACAATTCCATTAATACCGTTATGTCATTCTTCACGATTTTGACATTCGGCACTATCTCGTAGTCCATTTTCATCATTTCTACTCATGCCGCATGGCGCAGTACGTGTTATATCTTGACTTTCGCCGCCGAAAATCGTTTCACGACACCGAGAAATCGATGCCTCGGCGATGCCAATTAGGCGTCTCGGAATTCGACGAATTCGATGCTATTTAGATTCGAAGGCTGATTCAACGGTGAAATCCATTTCTTCATCAGAGATACGAGAATATTCTGGATTTTAGCAAGAGAGTACCATTTTGTAACCAAAATTACAGTTTTGTTTCGAGAAATTGGAATTTCTCGGGTCTTCTGACCATAACATTCTCGGATTAGACTGGAGGATGTCAACTACCCCCGGCGATCCCTTTGGTGATAAGGAGCGATTGTGGCTAACAAAACAATCCAGGGTCATCGACAATGGGAGCTCGGTCGACATCATCTTTGCATCGGCACAGACGGATGGGCATCGAAAGGGAGAAAATTGGAACCGATGCACACACACGAGGATTCTACGGAGAGAGAGTGCTACCTTTGGGGTCGATACAACTAGTGCTCACTGCAGGCCCACAGGTGCCGAGCAAGTGATGTAGTGAATTTCTATGGTGGATTGCCCTCAACCTCCGTGTTATTAGCGAGACCCTCTCAGCGCCATAAAGGCCATCCTTTCCGCTTATCACATGGTGATCAGTTTTCACCACCACAAACAAAGTAGAATGGTTCAGGAGACAGTTCATGTGGAGTATTACCAGGCATTAATGGAAAGCCAGCAGTCTCGGCATTATCATTGAATGACTAGACATGCGAGAAGAGGTAAACACCCAACCTGAGCCCTCGGAAGAGTTGGAACCTATACAGTTGGACGATCACCATGAGCACCTCGCCTACGTCGGTTCCAAGCTAGCGGAAGACCTCAAAAGCCTCCTTATCCACTTCTTGGCTTGGAAACGAGGATGTCTTGGCGTGGGACGAGGAGGGACATGGGAGGGATTGACCATGATAATCACTCCACGGACTAAAAAGCGTGGATCCATCTTCAATGATTGGCAAAAGAAAGTTTGGCTCCAAAAAGACAAAAAGTGATTAAAGAGGAGGTCGGCAAGCTCCTCCTGGCAGGTGCGATCAGAGAAGTGGAGTACCCTGAATGGTTGGCCAATGTCGTACTCTTCAAAAAAGCGAACGGCAAATGGCGACTCTGCATCGATTTCACTGACGTCAACCGAGCATGCCCTAAAGATAGTTTCCCTCTACCTTGGATCGACTCATAGTAGGCGCCCGCGGTAGGCCGTGAACTCCTTAGCTTCATAGTCCGCTTTCTCAGGTTACAACCGGATGACATGGATCGATGGACGAGAAGATTATCATTGATCACAGACAAAGGACTGTGCTGTGATGTCCCTTGGACTAAAAAGCAAAACACCTACTAGAGGTTGGTGAGCGGATGTTCGAGAAACAAATAGGGGCATTTATGAGTATGCATCTGTATGGTGGTAAAATCAACTATGGCCGAGCTCCATATGGCTCATATGGTTGAGGCATTCTAGATCCTGAAAGAGTACAACATGAAGTTGAATCCAGCCAAATGCTCTTTCGGAGTCTCAGTCGGAAAATTCTTGGGTTTTGCCAGTGCGTAGAGGCGAGGCTATTAGACAAGATAAAAGTTGTGCTTTCGACAATACGTCACCATCGAGCATAAAGAAGTCGGCGCTAACAAGAAGGATAGTTACGCCCAAAGTCGTTTGTGTGCAGGGCAGTGATGATGCATGACCATACAGGTTTTTGAAAGAGCTTTCCAGTGGATGCACATTCAAGAAGCATTCACGGCGTTAAAAACTTATCGGCTCTCCCCAGTGCGGTAAGTCCAACTGAGGAGAGCTCCTTACATGCTGGCGTTTGGGGTTCTCAACGGCCGATCTGATCGAGATAAAGGCCAGGAGTCACGTCAGTCTCTTATTCTGATCGGGCTGAGAGGAGGCCGAGAGGAGAATATCAGATGGAGAAATTAATCACGGCATTGGTAACCATGGCCAGAAAACTCGAATCCTTACTTCCCGAGTTCATGCCATTTGAAATCGCAGAGCCACCCGGTAGTGGGTCTGCACAGACCGAGACCTCGGGAAGGCGTGAAGTGAGCGTAGAGCCCGGCCCGAGTTCGCATCATATCTGAGCTAAGCAATGATAAAAGGCGGATCTTGCGGACTTAGTCATGGAATTCACCTCGGCCTAGCTTGCGAAGCTCTTTTAAAAACGACGCCCAGGCCTCCACTGTTTGGAGGTTGTCGTAAGCAGGCATGATGTCAGGGAGTGGTCGGGTACATGATTTTGACCTCTCAGAAGAATCGATATGAGACTGTCGCTGGGTGGTTCAGGAGCCTCGATGGCTAGTGAGTATGACGTCTGTGGAGAACCTTTCGCCATTGATGGAAGTTGATCATTACTGGTATGCGCGGCTCCATTGGTAGTAAAAAATAAGCTCCTGAAGCCGAGGCGAAAAGGCTGATTCTGTACTCGAGGGTGCAGTTGGCAAGGGGGTTCAATTAAGACTAGTGAGAGCCCCTGAGGAGGGGTCGACGGATGCATAGCAAAGCGCGACGACCTCCCGAAGACCTCAACGGATGCAGCGCTGTGAGGCACCTTTGAGCCCTCGGCGATCTTGCTCATGAAGGGTCTCCTGTCATGTCAGGCGGCGGATGATTGTTGGACTCACTAATCGGGGACTCGAAGCGGCCGGAAGGAGGCATCTGGCCCGGGTCGGGGTGCGCGAGTTCCACTTATTCATTTGGGAGCCCTTCTGACGAGGTTTTCACACCCGTCCTGAGTGCATTCGAGGAAGGCCTTGAGCTATGTCTTGAGTGCAAGGGGTGTATATGGAAATCCGCCGGAGCTCGGGCGTTAGCGGAAAAATCTTAAGGCGGGGGGTACTATTGGCCTGATGCTCAGGCAGCAGCGGAACTAGTCGGAAAATGCAAAGTTTATTAGGAGCACGCCAAAATCTCTCACCTCCCATAGTAACGCGTCACTTACAAGCCCCTAACCTTTTCGCGAGTGAAATTTGGACATATTAAGGACCTACGCCCGTTGGAAGGGCGATCACAAATTTATCGTCGTATGATGGATTATTTCACCAAATGGCGGAAGCTAGGAGCCTTGGCTACTATCACGAAACGAAGGTATGCAGACTTCGTTTGGCGTGCCATATATGAATTGGTATCCGAGGCCACAGTGTCAGTGGGAAACAATTCGGCAATCCTAAGTTCGAGGATTTGCAATGCTAGAGCTAGGGATCGGGAACTACTATAGATCTGACTCATCCACGATCTATTAGATGACGTAAGTCACCATTAGAACCCTTAAAGCAACACTGAAGACCAAGTTGGAAGGTCTAAAAGGAAAATGGGTAGAATACCTCCCCGATGTGTTATGGGCATATAGAACTACACGCAATTCAGCAACTCGGGAGACCCCATTTACTCTAGCCTTTGGCATCGAGGAGGTAGCCCTTGTCGAGATCGGATTAAAATCCTAAAGTTGAATTGTAGCGTGGAACCGCAAAGAGGAGCTCCCAAGCTCAAGCTGAGCCTCTAGATGAAAAGCGTGATCGAGATCTGAAAGCGTCTGAAGACTACCAAAGGAGACCGTAGGTACTCGACCAATAGGTCGAACCGAGGTTCTGACCTAGCGACCTAGTCTTAAAAACTACATGCGAGGAGAAGTTTTGGAAGCTAGGATACATTGGGAAGATGCCTATCGTGTCTCGCGTGGTCGAGACTTTTGGCCCTTCCAGAACTCCCGAGAGCCAGGAAGAAGGAAAAATTCTCATTCTTGAGACCTTTGACCTCAGTGGTTCTTATATGATGACCACAGTTGTAATTTTGTAGTATCATGACTTTCGGATAACTTGATCTTGTGTGTTCGTGATTCTTTGTTTTTAATATCCTTATGACAAAAAAGCAAGGCATATAGGTAAAGAAAACAGACATTTCGTAGGGGCTTTAGAAAATTACACACTTCGAATAGAGAAAAAATTGTAGCTGAAAAAAATTGTCACTCTTTCATTAAGAAGAAGTCTGAGTGGTTGCAGTCAGCAGTTTTGTCCCTTGTCTAGGGACAGAGCAGTGCAATGAGCTCATAGAAATCTGAGAGGGAGGAAGAAAGAGAAAAATGAAGGCAGGAAGGAGAAGGAGAAGAGAAAGAGGGAAAGAAGAGAGGAGAAGGAAAAAGTGAAAGCAGTACTAAAGTTCTTCTTTAAGTACAACTGGGATGAGACCCTACTTTGGCTCCGTCATCAAATTGTTTACGAGATCACTATAACTCAATAAAGGAGGAACTAGGAAAATGATACGGCCCGGAGGGATATAGGACCAGCGTTTATTAGAGGTCTCGGACCTCCTAAGAGCGTTGTACCGATATCCGTGTGGGTTTGATTATGAAAGGAAGGGTTGACGCTGAAGCCATTTTGGGAGAATTGTGAGTTATCAGAGCCGGGAGCACTGAAAAGTTCATGTTGTTCCAGGTCTCATAAGCCGCATTGGCGCGTCTTGCCCAGAGAAGTGATCAGCCATCTCTTGGGGCAGCGTCGCCCAGGCTTGGCATTTCCATTTGAGCCCGCCGCCTTAGCCACGGGGCCGCGTCACGAAGCCCGGCCCGACTCGGTCGAACTCGCCATGGCCGCGGGGCGGCGGCCAAGAGCCTCGGCATCTCAATTTACAAACGCGCTGACAGTTCGATTCACCGCCGATCGTGCTTCCCCACTGCGCCTTTCGAGAAGAGGAGGTTAAAGCGTATAAGTACCGCAGGCGGTCCAGCCGGGCGGTGCTTTACGGAGCCTCAGCGGCTTCGGTTTGAAGAGCTCGACAACCGGCCAAAGGCCATATAGCGCGAAGCCGTTCCAACAGGCGGATTAGCCCGCGAGGCCTCGGCGAAACGTTCGAAGAGCTCAACTACTCAGCTGAGGTCATATAGCGCGAGCGGTTATTTCGAGCCGGTGCGCCAGCGGAGCCTCAGGCTCGATTTGAATAAGCTCAGCCCCCTTTCCAACCAAAGGCCCGTATAAACTGAGCGGTTGGCTCAGCGGTCGCCCACGAGCCTCAGCGGCTGATTTGAATAAGCTCAGCGCTCAGCTAAGGCCTTAGCGGGGGCGGCTTCGGCAAGCGAATTAGCCCCTGAGCCTCGCGGCTCGGTTCGAAGGAAGTTATTTGCTGGCAAGGCCCGCCTGGCCAGTAGAGCGGTCGGCTGAGCGAATTAGCCCACGGAGCTCGTGGCTCGATTTGAAAGGCTGACGCTACTCGGCCAGGCCTTTGCAGCCCGGGGCGGTTGACTCGAGGCGGTGGCGCGTGAGGCGCCAGCTGATGGTTTCGAAGAGCTTAGCGCTCAGCCTAAGGCCTCGTAACGGGGAGGCAGTTCGGCTTTCAGCGGAATTCCCAGCTGAAGCCTCGGCATTCAGTTTGGGAGGCTTCAATAAGCTAAACTAAAGCCCATGTGAGGCAGGTCGATTCAGTGATAGTATAGCTTCAGGTAGTATTGCTTGAGAAATAGAAATTAGGTATCAAAATCTGGGTTTAAAAGCGAGAACAACTGCATATATCCGGTTTAGCCCGGGGTTTAAAAAAAATAAGCAAATTGTACAAAGGAGGCTCGAGCGTGGGCACGGGATCGAAGTAGGAAGGAGAAGAAGGGGTGGCCTGAATGGGTGGGTGCAGCCTCTGGTAATCAGCAGAAAGGGACTCTTACGCCTCCTGGAAATCCCATTGGGAATATCAAAAATTAGGAGTCCCGGACCGGGTGGTGGCGTTAGTAGCCGCCATACGGAAGCGAAACATCCAGCGAAGCGGGTGGGCTCATCCCTCCAAACTTGATGTCAGCTCGAGTCCTGCGAATGGCAGAACTTCTGCCTCAGAGTCTGCAGTGTGACACTCATCGGTCGAGCGTTGTAGAAGCTCGTACCGGAAGCCGCGGCCGGGCTCGGTCACAGCAACAAGCTTTATTGCGCGGCTAATCTCTGTGGCGCGCCCTCCACTAACCTCCATTTGCTCATTTTGGGGCGGTTTACGGCTCTTCCTAACCCTTGCGAGATCATCTGGGCGGTTCTGTCTTCCCTGTTGCGCGGCTCATTAGGCGTCTGCGGCCCGTCACGACCTCCGAAACTCACCTCCAGCGACTCTTAGCCTTCTCGGGGCTTCTACTGCCTCGCGGCCTTCATCCTTCGAAGTATGTCTCAGGTCGGACTTGTGCTTCATGGCTTCCTTCGTAATACTTTGCATCTAAGCTCGCAGTTCACACTACAAGAAATTCACAGTTTACTGACAAAAATTCCCGACGGATTAAATTCCGTTGGTAATTACCGACAGAATATCAACGGAATAAGACGTATTATTTTTTCCACATTTTTGCTACCATTTACAGACGGAATACCTATAAAAAATTACCGACGGAAGTGTTTCGTAGGTAATGTCCGTAGTATGTTAGCGCCCGATTTTGATACCATTGCAAATGATACTGTCGGAGAGTGCAGAAGCGGAAGTGTTTCGTAGGTAATTTTCGCGCGCTAACTTTTAGGTACTATTTACCAACGGAATACCTCACGAGAAACATTACGGAGTGGATACTTTCTTGGTAGGTAAATTACCTTATAAAATTCACGGTTCTGGAATGAAGTGTTCCTAGGTAAATTTTGCTATAATTACCTCTGATTAAATTGAATTTCTGAAGCGAATACTCTTCACGTGGGTAATTGCACTATAAAAAAATTCATAGTTTGCAGAGCGGAAGTGTTAAAATTGAGTAAATTTTACCAATAAATTACCTACAGTTCTGACGGATACTCTTAAAGTGATGAGTACTATAAAATTCACAGTTCACCAAACGAGTGTTCATAGAGTAAAGTTTGCCTATAAATTACCGGCGGAAGTGTTAAAGTAGGTAAAGTTCTATAAAGTGTGTGGATTACCAACGGAATTTACCTATAAAAATATTTGAAGATTATCCTTAATCATACTTAATTTAATTACACTTGAAAAACAATTTAAAAAATTCACGATTCTGAATGGAGTGTTACGTAGGTAAGGATTTATCTAATTACCCGACCGGATTACCAGCGAATTTTATAAAAATATTTGAAGATTATCCTTAATCATACTTAATTTAATTACACTTGAAAAACAATTAACACATTATTGTTTATTTAATTATTTTGAAGATTTTAAATATATTCTTAAATTTTAGATGATTTTAACATCAATATTTTTCCATGCGTTTATATATTAATTATTATTATTATATTTATATTATTTATTTTATTTGAAGAATTATAAAATTTGTGAAATTATTTTAACATTTTTATAAGATTTTGATATTTTGGCCCATTTTAGTTTGTAAACCTGCATGGGCTGACTAAAAGCTCGTCCTGGGACCGATATGGGTCGGTTGCTCATTGGCACCTTTCGTGACTTAGATAGGTTTGTGAAATAGTTCAAACCAGCTCCATTTATAACTCTGCTAAGAGGCGCCTGTACCATCAATTCTTAGTGCTGTTTCTCTTCTGATCTCTTTCCCATGACCCACTAATTCGAATAACATATAAATCATGGATTTATTTATTTTTGGCAAAAGCAATCCTAGTCCCTACTAAAATATACTAATAAATATAGTAAAAGCAATCCCCCTACAAAAAATAGTTTTCAAAAATTATAACCAAACAACCCTTTAGTGTTTTAGGTGTTTAAAAAAAAAAACAAAAACCACGCATGTTGTCTCCATTTTTCTTGTTCTAATTGTTTTTGCAAATATAAAATAATTTTTAAAATCTGTAACCAAACATGCCCTTCAATAAATAAATGTAAAAAAAACAATAATATAAGTTTAGAAAAATAGAGTTTTGGATTAAAAATGTATTTTAAAAACAAAAAATTAGAAAGCAAGCGTCTGGTAAGCGACATTATATATCTCTTTTTATATACATTTATTAATTTAATTCATACCTCCTCCACCAATTTATGAAATAAATATTCCTAAAATATATTATTCATATTATCCATTTAAAACAAATTCCAATCATTTAAAAAAAAAGATAATTTTTTGAACACTTCATTTTCTATCAAATTTTATACATTTTTTTTCCTTTATACATATTATAATAATCTTTCTAACAAATCTCTTATATTTTTAAAACCACTATATTGGTAGAAATTTGAACGAGAGGTGCGATGTTGAACACGGAGTCTGTCGGGACCGCGCTATCAACCTCTGAGGCCATCTCGCATCCTACAGGACATCGGCCATGCATTTCGCGCTAATGTTGTCAGAAATGATTTCTATCCTCCTGTTTGCAGTTGAGATGTGGATTTGGATAATTTCACTGTTTTTTGAATTCGGATGGAGTTTGCTAGGGTTTTTAGGAATGTAGACTGATTGGTGGTTTTAGTTGGAAGTAGTTTTGGAAGCAAATTTTGATTTGATGGACTGTTATGGTCCTTTTGGATCAAATTCTGCAAGTGCTTTATGTTAATAATTTTGGCTTGAAATTTGTTTGATTTCTTTAACGAACCGTACTACTCAGTGAATATGCCACTGATACAATTTTCGGTGGGCCAAACTTGTGAGTTGCAGTACTTTGATTTGGAAATGGTTATCAAGTTCTATTAAATCGAGGGCATTGTAGTTTGTGTAGGAAATGAGGTTTGAAAGCATAATTTGATTTGGATTTGGAATTGGTAATCAGTACTCTAAATCAAAAAATAGCTCTATATATATATATATATATATATATATATATATTATAATATTATAGAAGGATTGTAACTACCCTCACAAGACAAACTGATGATGCTGGGGAAGGAGTTTGAAAGTGGAATTTCCTTT
Source organism: Tetrastigma voinierianum (assembly GCA_016808115.1). Classification (NCBI taxonomy): domain Eukaryota; kingdom Viridiplantae; phylum Streptophyta; class Magnoliopsida; order Vitales; family Vitaceae; genus Tetrastigma; species Tetrastigma voinierianum. Next base: position 725,439 of record JAEQBH010000247.1, on the reverse strand, counting down.
GTATTTGGAAATGGTTGTCAAGTTCTATTAATCTAGAGGGTGCTATATTTATATATTTGTTAGAAGCACTTGTATTCCATTTGAAAGCAAAATTTATATATGTATATTGTATATTGTTGAGAGTTGTTGCCTGCTGAGGCTGCAACACTAATATCAGGAATTGTAAAAGAAATCTTTATACTAGAAGAGACGTAATATTTTGGGCACAAGGATTACTCATGCATATGCATATTTATATTATTTATAATTTAGTTTATTTCTCACACTATGTTGTGTTTGCTGCATAATTCTATTGCTAACTGCCCATGAAGACTAAATTTAGTTTAGTATGGGGAAATTGAAGAGTTGAAAAAAGAAATTTTATTGTGCCCATTTTTAGAGGGAGGTTAGTTAAGTCAGGGTTCGAGGGGAATTGTGCTTTTTCTAAATATGTATCACTAGGTGCGGGTTAGGGGTGCTTCTGTTTCCAGGCCCTTCTTTAGAGACTATTCCAGCTCATAGGATTGATGTTCTTAAAGAAGGTGAGTATTTGCCATATTTTAATTGTATACTTTGTATGTACTTTGATGACCTTTTTTCGATTATCATTCTTGTATTATCCTTTACCTAACAAAATAAGGGTAATGCAAAGTAAAATTAGGGATTATATAAGCTGCAAAAAGTAGTCTTTCTTGTTTTTTGTTTTGTTGTTTGTTTTTTAGAACATGTGAAGAAAAATAAAGCTTTTAATGAAACCACATTTTTTGGTTGAGTTACTTTGGGGATTTATCATTTGGTTTAATTCTTTGTTAACATATTGTGTGTCTACATCAGGCAAGATATATTGAGGCAATTTTCCATGGTGAATCTTGAGCTATTCAACATTGTGGAAGATGTTAAAAAGGTTTCCAAGGCTTTTGTAATACATCCAAAGAATGTTAATGTGGAGAACGCTACAAGTACATGCTATTATATGGAACTTGAGGATTAAGTTGCTTTTGAAGAAAATTTTACATACGAACATCTTGCTTCCAAATAAATAGATTGATAGATGCATACAGTATTGCCTGTAATGTTGTCATCAAAACTATTACCTGAGATGGAAACAGAAGACAACTTCAAGAAAGAGCAATCGCTTCATGGGATGCAAAACCTGCCAATATCTGTACAAATTGAAAAACTAAAGGTGAAATAAGTTACTAGAGTGTTGAATTTTATGTTAAAATCTATTGATTGCTTTCAAACAAGCTCTTCTTGATTTTTATAGACAAGAATATATATGATTGGAGCAGCCTGTGAGAGTGCTGAAAAAGTTCTGGCTGAGACCCATAAAAGCCTATTGTTTTGGTACTCATTGCATCCAGCAGAATGGGGAGTCCTAAAGATAAGGTGCAGGCTACCAAAATTCAGGAACAAGAGAATTTGCTCCGAACTGCTGTGAACTTTGGTGAAGGTGTTATTCTTAAGAGCTAATTTACATAACTGTTGGAAAAAGAATTCTCTTTTATTTTGAGTTTGTCTCAATATTGTTCCACATAATCCATTTTACCTTGTAAATGAAATCTCCCTATTGAGCCATGTAAGAGGCTATTAGTGACTAAAGCTCTTTAGTTTGAATAATTATATTCATTTCGCTCTCAAGTTCTAACTTTTATTGTTAGTTTTTGTATTAATGATTGGATATGACATTTGAATGATTTTTATTTTTATTTTATTTTTTTAACTCAAATGGACTTGACACCCATGCACTTCCAACATTTATGACAACTTTTGGGAGCGCACTTGATTCCTACACAAATTAGCTAGTTGTTAGTTTTGTTATTAATTTTTGGTTGAACATTCAAGTTAAATTTCTATTGAATCCTTAGGGACAATGCTGCAATGTAGATATGTCACTCTTTAACCTGCACATGGATTCCCGAGATCTACTGAGTTTAAGTTGGCAAGATATTCTGGGGGGTCGGCTGAACACATTTCCTTTTAATTCATCATGGGCATTATTTCATACTGTGGTTACTTGATACATGCATGCTTATTGAATAATGATTACATGGAAATTGTATATTTTTCAAGCTTATGAATACCTCATGATCAGAGGAAGATTACATCTACCCTTCCAATGCATCTGGCAGATGTGCTTAATGTGGGTGATGGGGTGCAACCCTTTTCTGATGCATCAGGTGATTATTGATCACTAAAGATTATTCCTTGAATTTATGTTCTGCATTGTCTTTTAATGCTAAGGAAGAGGCATTGAACACGCATTCAGGCATGTACATGAAGAATACTCCTCCCCAATCATCAATCAATACTACTCAAGGTTTATTACAAGTTAGACCTTTGACTTTCTTGAAATAAATTTTATATGAAATGCATATCCCTTTTTTTGTGAAGCTGTCAAGTAAAGAGGCTGGTCTGATTGTCCTTGTTTTGATCATTTTTCTATTACAATGGTTTCACCTTCTTGCTATCTTTTTTTTTTTTTATATTCTTTCTTTGTTTATATTAAAAAAAAATTGTATTTAAATGGTTACTTGTACCTCTAGTGGACCAAAAAAATGAGCTTGTAATTATTTTATAGCTCACATGTAATGCATTTGTTCATGTAGTCCTTGTTTTGATCATGCTATCTCTTTTTTTTTTTTTTTTCTTCTTTGTTTATGTTGAATTATGGTTCGTAGTTTGGAACCATCTGGACCATCTCTCGCAAGATTAGGAAGATTTTTGAGGAAAAGATAGACAAGGAATGGATCAATTGGAAGTCTGTCTCTGGGGAAACTAAGGATTTCTATTATGAGGAATTTACGGTATGAAATTAATCAAATTTACTTAATGCAATTTAATAAAAATTTTAAATTTATCTTCATGTCAAAGCTATTTTTGGAAGTGCTTAACGGCAACTAATATAGTATATTCTCAGAGGAACAATGAGCCTGGGATTTAGGCCTTAAATGCACCAATGAAGCCAAGATGGTTGTTCAAAGCAAAGGCACAGATCGACATGATGTCTGATATAAAGACAGAAGGAAAGAAGCCAGATTTTGTGTCTGAAGACTCATGGGAGAATTGGAAACAAAAATGGAATACCCCAAAAGTTTGTGATCAAAACTCTAAAAACAGGAAGTCCAAGGCCACTACTGATTGGTCTACACCATCAACTCACACAGGAGGCACTGCTACCCATTATGAGCATGGGAAACAACTAGTAATCTTTTATTATTATTTATTTAATTAAGTAGATTTTTACATTCTTTTTGGTTTGTGAATTAGTTATGCTTATTTTCCTTTTGCAATTATCTTTAGTTCTTAATTTAATTAAATTGTCTCTACATGTGTAGGCTAGAAAACTAGGTCGACCACCCACTGCTCCGGAGTTGTTTGTTCACACACATACAAAAAATGGTGATGGCAAGACTTTCATTAATGAAAAGTCCAAAGATGTTAATGTAAATTATTTTATCACTTGACATATTATGTCTTATCTTTCATTTAGTTAATAGCTACAATTGAATATGTTTATGTATTTGCAGGATGCTATTGAGGCTAAGCAAGAGCAATTGACACAAAACAATGAAACAATAGATGAAAATAATATGTTTCTAGATGTTAGGCGGACAACAAAAAGGGACTCGGTTTATGGGCTCGCTCACGTCTACACAATATTATGATTCGCGCTATAATTTTCTCTTCCACACGCGTATTTAGGTGCTTTGTTTAATACTTTCGAAATATTTAGGTACTTTTTTTTTAATACATTTGACCTATTTAGAATATTATTCTTTTTTTTTTTTTGTTATTGGGATATGTCAGTGTTATATTATTAGGCATGATTGTTATATATATAAATTTGTTTTATGAGAATCATAAACGTGTTTTAATTAGGGTTTTAAGAGCCACTATAGTAGTGTAAAAATATAAATATATTTTTAGATTGCCTACAATTTCATCGATTTAAATATTTTCCGCTAAGTGGTGAATATCGACTTAATTACCACAAAATCACCTAATTAAATCGATAAAGCGATCCATAGCTAAATTATCGACAATTTATCGACGAATACCTACAAAAAAAGTGTGGTCATCACCACCAACGACTACTCACAAAAAATCACCAACAAAATTCATAGCCAATTATCGACAGAATACTGACGGAATGCCTATAAAAGTGGTTGTCAATTACTGACGGATTACTACAAAATCACCAATAAAATACCTACAAAGTATATTCGTAGCAAATTACCAATAGAATACCGATGAAATGCCTATAAAAGTGGTTGTCAATTACCGACGGATTACCTACAAACGCACCAACAAAATACCAACAGACTTTTCATAGGTAAATTACCACGTATTACCACGTAATTTTGCCTGCGATTAGTCCCCATTCAGAGATTTCCCTTCAACTTACCTTACCACTTTTCCACAATTTACCGAATCTAATTTCGTAGGTAATTTACTTATCGATATTTTCCACGTAATTTATTTACCTACGCCCACAACAACCAACAAAATATATAGTTGTTCGTATTCAGAGGTAAATTTAATTAATGATTTTAAATTTGTTATATTACTTACAGAATTTTCCGTAGGTAAATTGTTAATTTGTTGTAGTGTCAGCTCGCTCAGACGTAAGAGAAGCCACCTTAGCTTTGTAGGCTTTGGCACGACCCTTGTTCAGATTGGCCCTTTCCGCCAAACTCTTCAAATGGGTAGTCGCCTGCTAGTACACAACACAGAATCAATGCACAACTCAGAACCAAGATCAAGGAAAACAAATAAGGACACGAGAACTTACGGAGGCGACCCCCTGGAGGGATAGAGCCAAAGCCTCCTCAACAGGCAAGGCACCCGACCTCTTGAGATCAGAATCCCTGAGAATGGATGAGATCGCGCCAGCAGCAAGCTCAGCATTAGAGAGAAAGGAATCCTCATCTCCATCAACTTCAGGGCGCATCCTCCCTAGGTCTTTCGCTATCGAAGGAGGAGGCTCAGCGCCCTACGCAGGAGGACTTCAACCGAGATGGCATAACCCCAACGGAGGCCCGCCAGTCCCCTGAGAACTTTAGCCTCAGGTAGAAGGCCAGGTTGCTAACTTGGCGCCTTGGACTTCTAGCTGGAGATGGAAACACTGGTCATGCTGAATAGAGAGTTGAGGCAGCTAGTGAATATGGTCTCAAACCCTTGAGTCTACCTCAGGCCTGATGGTCTCATGGGAATCCCGAGATTGGCCACACTCCAAGACCGGGATAACGTTCACCCGAGCTTGAAGTTCACCCCGTTGGCTTGACAATAGAGGCAAGGCCTTCCATCTGGGGAGAACTTCATAACGATGGAAGTGAAGGCCTCGTGAGTAAAGGTCGAGAAGACTTCAAACCCGGCGATCCCGGGAATATCCGACCCGATAAGCTTCGAGTAAGCGCCGAAGATGGCCAATCTCGCTTCACGACCGCCTCGACTAAGATCGCATGCACACCAAGAGCGCACAACCAATGCAAAGTTGTGATACCTTATAACCCGTGAAGGCCAGACTAAACTAGCAAAACAAAGCTCACGTGATTCTCTGGAGGTCCGCATACCGAACGCCCAATGTGTCTTCCCTGTCAATGGGATCATACTCCCAACAGCGGCCACCAACAAAAAAGTAGTGTTCCTTCCAAAATTTGGGGGATGACGGGAGATCCGAGATTATCAACGAGTCACTGAACGCTAGATAATAGAGGAAGCCCTCGCACTTCCTTCACACATCGAAGAGGTCTGTAGCTATACCGGGAAAACACCCAAGCCCTCCTTATCCCTAAAGACAACCAACAAACCGATCGTAATACCCTGTAAATTGGGGAAAGTCGAGAGGGGCGCATTTGAAGTGCCGCAGAAACCCTTTTATAAAGGATGTGGGAAAGATAGGCCATTCGAAGGCCACCTCAAGAAGCACACCATCTTCGGGCACCCGAATAACACAGGAGGTCAGCACGGGTCAAGAGACCAACCAGACGCCAACTGGGCCTATATCGCCTTACGAAGACTCCCTTACATAAAGGCTCAACCCCCGCTAGGACCCACCGCCAGGGTGTTTTGCATGGCCGACTTTAGATATCTCGGCACTCACCGTGGTATTTAACTCATCAATTTTATCCTTGCATTTACCCGCGAGGAAAGAGGTTCCCCCCGGCGTCTCAAGAACAACCGCGGGCTGTTTATCGGGATTCCTCACCACCCGTCCACTCGAATCGAGACTCGCAGAGTCACCCCCATAACGCAAAGAAGAGAACGAATTCGAACCCATGGGAATACGTAGAAGTATACAAACCCAACTGTTAGTTCCTAACGCCGCAATATTACTCGAAGAGATAAAGAAGGAAGAAAGACGCACCGATCCTAGGAACATAACGAAAAAGACGACCCCAAGCAAGGTATTACAAACACCAAAAGAGATTCTGAACAAAAGGTCAGACGAGTTTTAAGAAAAAGGAAGCCCGAACTCGCAGAGAAGGAAAAAGCTTCAATATCAGGGGCACACAATGCTAACGGTCTGAGGATGTTCGAAAGAACCGGGAAGAACTAGAGCATCTGAGGCCGGTGCCTAAAAGTCGCCACATCAGCGGGTGAGAGATTGATCGCAAAGCCCTGAACCAATCACCTTCTTGCACACTTGGCTGGTGCCGGCACCATTCAAGAAACGATATAGCGCCTTTGGCTCACGCCGCCGCAACCGCTGGTCGGGGCAACTAATTGGGTTTAAAAAATAGGCGCGCAGGCCCACTTCCCAAGCCCAAGAAGTAGGTTTAAAAGAAGACTTATAAGCAAGCTCCAAGAAACGCCTGCTTCCGCACAGCCCAAAACGGGAGCCCACTCATCCGCCCCCCAAGGGCCAATAACACGGGATGTACTTAAAGATGAGCCCATATCTCCAGGAATCAAATCAAATCTCACCAATAAGGGAAGTAGATAATTCTCAATAACTGCTATCTACTCATCTTTATTAACTGACAATGATGGGGCGACGTAGTAACTCCCCATCCAATAAGAGGGAATCCTTATCACCATCAAATTGGGAAAACATCTACTATAAATGTGCCACCCCATCTATGAAAGGTATTAAAATTCACTTCCTAAGTAGTTGATCTTTTCTTTCCCCGGAAGGAACTGACTTAGGCATCGGAGAGGCAACAGGCAAGCCCTCGCCGATCCTTCTTGTTTTATTTTTTGCGTAGGAGTCCAACGCCGTAGACAATGACCCCATTACGATCCCTGCCAATGCCCTGCTCTGTGGCCCGCCAAGTTTGCATCATCAATACCTAATTTAAATAAATACTTTGAATATTAATATCAAACTTTATTTTTAATATGAGATAAACTAATTTAAAAAATTATCCGTTGAAAAAAAAATTAGTTCATTCTAATTAAAATACTTAGTTTATATTTATTAATTATTAAAAATTATTTATTTAATGATATTGTCATTTTATTTTATATTTCCTTCTTTTCACTTTTTTCATATTTATTTTATTAATACTATTTTAAAATTATCTATTTGATACAAAATAATCAACCTTCATACAAAATCCATTGTTTTTATTAGATAATTTAAAATATAATTATTTTTAAATTATATTTTCTTTTATTTTATACTATTCTTTTTAAATTATATAAGTGAGCTTTTTCAAAATAGAGACGTTGTTCTTAATTTTTAATTTTTAATTTTTTTTAAGCAAATCCACTCATTGGTAATATTTACTCACCCTTTAAATAAATTGTTTTTGTATTTGGGAAGATTTATTATAATAATAACAAAATTGGGAAGTGATAATAATTTTTTAAAAATATTAATAAGATAAATATGAAAAACAGTTTAAAAAAAGAATAATAGAAAATAAAGAAAATATAATTTAAAAATAATTATATATTTTAAATTATATGTTTGCATAAAAGCTCGACATTTTAATATCAACAAGATAATTTTTTTAAAATATTAATAAAATAAATATGAAAAATAATTTAAAAAGAATAATGCAAAATAAAATGACATTATGACTTCATGAACAAAGAATTTTAATACTAATATCAACATAAAAAAAAAGTATTTTGTTTGATTTTTAAAAGATTTTAAAAATATTTTGTATAGATTATAAATATAGCTAATATTTTGAATTTTTCATTCCCAACAAATTTTAAATATTAAAAATAAGTTAATGGGAAAATAACAAATAAATTACCTTTTAGAAAAAAGTCAAAATAAAATAAAATGCCCATTTGGCGTTTATTCAAAATAGACACAATGTTGAAAGAAAAACACAACATTTGAAAAGATGATTTTGGTAAAAGAAACCTTTATTTTTATAATCAATCAAAATCGTCTTTTTCTTGATGAAGGGCTGTTAATCTTCAAACCCTCTTCTAAATTCCTTCCTTCTTTGAAACTAGCCTTTTCTTTCTTCAGTAAACTGAATTTTAAAACTGAAGGTGTAAAAGTGATCCCTCGTGGATCTCGGTACGCCTTGAGTTTCAGAAATACCGCCTCTTCCGTAACCCGCAGATCCGCCTTCTTGTTCTTCGCCGCCTCTCGCAGTCCGATAGCCCTGCACTGACGAAGCCCATCCGTCAGTGGTACCCTCCACTGTCGTTTTTCTTTTTTTTTTTTTTTTTTTTTTGAGTTTAATTTATAATATTGATTTTGTTTGTTTTATTGTTCTGTATTTGGGTCTTGGATTATCGACTAATGAGGAAACAAATTCAGGATTGTTGTTGTTTTTGCGACTCTGTTATAACTTATAATAGAAAATTTTGGAGGTTAGCAAATTTTGGGGTCATTTACAGCAATATGTAAAGTGGAGATTGTTAGTTTGAGAGGTTCCAACTGAGTGAATTATAAAGTAATGATTTTTCTTGGTAGAGCAATACGATTGAATAAACTTGCAGAATAATCATTAATAATTCTTGGCTGCTTAAATACCAGAACCACGTACACTTCAAACCGAAATAAAAGCAAAAACAAGTAGCCATAACTTTAACTGCAGCACCACTAAAACAGAGCATGCCCCTACACATAAAACAGAATACAACTAACGGAAATAAAAATGACGGAAAACTCACAACTTCTGCTGACCCATTCGCACAACGCTCCTGAACCATTCGCAGGTAAAACTCTCGCCTATCAAGACCCAGTCCGTTCCTGCTTTTCATGTGCATGGAAATGGATCTTCACGTCCCCACTTATCCCAAGTATTTAGGATTTGGCTTATGGCCCCTCTCTGAACGACGTGGTCTAACAATTCCTCCCATCAAGTGATCCTGTCCTCACACCAAATTTGAACATCTCCTGTAACTTTCTCTGTTCCCATGTTACTCTTCTCGGCTGAAGGCAAGCCTGTACTGCACCAAGCTCTTCGATCGCTGAGGTCCTATTGACCCAAAGGTTCAAAATGGTTGTGGTTCTGGTATAAGAATTCAATTCTTCACCGTGAAATGGTGCAACCCAAATTTCAGACTTTCCTAACGCCCACCCCAATGTTTAAAATTAAGTTAGTAGTGATATTTAAATAATTTATATTCATACACCTTCCGTAATTAATTTTGTATGAATGTGTCCGATCTTCTTAGACCGACAGGTCCATAAAAACGGTTGGGCTGTTTTTGATGGATCCGTTTGAAGATCGCTTGCTAGAGGTATGGTGCAACTTCAACAACATCTTTCGCAGACATCGACCTAAATATCTCTACGCTTCTTATCTCGCCATTTACTTCATTCTCGTTTCACCGATCTTTCTAAGTCAAGCTTTCATTGTCGTGAGCGCCTTCATCCTCCCGGTTATAAGTTACTAGTCCACTTATGTACTCCCGCAGGATTACCATCTTTTTGTATGTTGGAATGGGGAGGGGGCACCTCCATAAAGTGCCTGAAAAGGAGTCATCCCCGTTGAAATATGGTATGTCGTATTATACCGCAGATTCCGCCCACTCCGTGAATAGCCACTCCATTTCTGCGGGCCACCATTTAACAAACACCTGGAGGTATTTGCTTTGGATCTAACGCATTGATGACTCGACCGCCATCCATCCGTGGTGGTATGCGAAGTCGAAATGTAATTTGGTGCCCGATATTAAAAAATTCCTTCCGTTACCGATGAAGATCGTCCCATCACTAACAATTGATCCGGGCAATGCCATGAAGCTTGACGATGCCTTCCACAAATTTTGCGGTTTTTGGTAATAAAGATGATTCTAAAGTAAGGAAATGAGCGGATTTACTGGGTTCTGGTCGACAACCACCATGATGGTGTCCTTTCCTTGTGACGCCAGTAGGCCCTCGATAAAGTCTAAGGTGATATCGTCCCATACTTAGCACGGATCGGGCAGCGGTCAAGAAGCTCACCGAGCTAATGTCTTGGCTTTTTTATTTTTCCTCGGGCATACCGGGCAGATCCTTTGATAGTCTTGTAATCGATGGCATTTAGGCCAATAAACCGTTGTCTCAAATCTTGAATGTTCTAGATGCCCGACGACCCGCCGCCTGGTGCTCGCGCATTGCGGTAACGTAGCTGGGCTCTTAAGGTTGCATCGTTTCAGACAATGACCTCCCTTTGTATAGTAACAGACCTTGACGCCATATATATGATCCCCCTAATTGCTCAATGGCTGCACGGCCCTTTGATTGAATGTATTGGTCTTCTTTTACAACTTCTTTAATTTCCTCCCATAAGCTAACCTGCGGAAAGGAAATCGATGAAGAACGGACGCCTCAAGCTCGAAAGAGCATCAATCAAGGAATTCTCACATTCTAAGATGTATTTAATTTGCATCGTAGCTCAAGAGCTAGCAACCCATTTTTGTTGCTTGGGTGTTATATTCGTTACTCTAGAAAATATTTGAGGTCGCGCTTGGTCGGTCAATAAAGAATTTGTGGTCGAGAAGATAAGGTCATTAGTATCGTATGGCTTCGACGATAGCCAACATCTCCTTAGCGTACGTCGACCATGATTTTTTTGCCATTCCGAGGGCTCTACTTATGTATGCCACTGGTTTGCCTTGTTGAGTCAGAACCGCTCAAATTCTCCGTATGCACCGCTTTCAATAGTGAAAACACGTTGAAGCTGGTGGTGGGTTAATAGATAGCAATTGTGGCTGGCGGCTCGTTGAGAGTACTGGAAAGTCTGTGCCTTCTTCATGCCATCCCGAACCTGGCCCTTTTAGGAAGAACAGAGGCTTGAAGAGGATATTGAAGCTCTTGAGACTTGAACTTTTCTTGTAATAACCTTACTAAACTAAAGTAAACCCACGCATTCCGAAATGTTAGTGTTAGGTCGAGGCCAAGCTACTTCATAGGTAAACTTGAGGTTCATCCACCTTCACGCCCTAGTTAGTGATGATGTGTCCCAAGTACTCCAATTCTTGTCCCAATGCACATTTGCTAGCTTTAACAAAGAATCTATGTTGCATCAATATTTCGAAGTTTGCCTTACACGCATTCAATGCCGATCCCAATCGAACTATAGATCAAGATATCATAAAAAAAAACTAATATGAATTTTCGAAGATGATGTCGAAAGATGGAGTTCATTATGGCTTGAAATGTGGAAGGTGCGTTACATAAGCCGAAGGGCATCACTACTTTGGGCACCTTGTGCTCTTTTTTCATCTATATACCGGCTTTACGCATCAAAAAAAGCCAAAGGGCATAACTAAGTACCGTGAATGCCCATTATACGTCAAAAGCATTTTTATGGATACCACATTGGTTTAACTCATACCTAATGGTATCCCGCCTCGCATCGCTGGTAAAATAAGAAGTCAGAGTTCATCCAACATGTCATTCCATCGTGAGGAATCAAAAATCGTCTTTAACGGAGCCACGCATTGAGCGTGATAACTGCACAAAATCGCCAGCTTCCCGCTTCTTCTTTTTACTAGTAATACGGGCGACGCAGAAGGGGTTAGTGGTCGGGTCGCACGCTCCCATTGCAAAGATATCTTGGACCTGCTTCTCTATCTCGTTCTTTTGATAGTGCGCATATATGTAAGGCCGAACATTAATCGGTTCGGTTCCTTCCTTAAGGGCAATGTCGTGGTCAACCTCTTGTGTTGGTGGTAAGTTTGAAGGCTCAATGAACAAATCTGAAAATTCCTGCATTAACTCATGCAAACTTGGATGAATGCTCTGTTGTAGTTCTTTTTGGGCAACTTGTAAGCACACAAAGAAATGTGTAGCATGACTAGGACGGAATTCTCTTTAAGTGACTTTTCACTGATGCCGCTTGATATTTTTCCTTACGATGTTCACCAATTTCTTAGTTTGGTTTTTCCACCTGAATTCCATGGTTAACTTCCTCCAATCACACACCACATAACCAAGAGTTTGAAGCCATTGAATTCCCAAAACCACGTCTAACCCTGTGAGAGGTAAGGAATAAAGGGTTAATGAAAAAATGGTGTCGTGTAACATTCAGACTCCTCAAACCCCTCGATTTGAGATTTTCTCCCATTAGCAACCTCGACCGTGAAGGGTTGAGTAGGTACTACCAGACGCCACAGATTGGCCATACGCCACTAATGAACAGCCATCCGCCATCGATCAACATAGACGCCGCTAGGCGCAGAGATTTTGGCTGTGATTCGCATGGTTTTAGGAGCTATCCATCCTGTTAGTGCATGCAACGTAATTTCTAGTTCAGGAGGCCCTTCATGATTCTCATCTACTGGTTGTTCTTTGGTGACATCATTGCATAACAGGTTGCCCTTATCATCGCAGCTTTCCAACATGAGTATTCGTGGGCTCTGACATTTGTGTCTTGTAGTAAACTGGTCATAATTGAAGTATAAATTTCCTGGGGCTCTTCTCCGTCGTATTTCTTCCCAACTAAGTCGCCTACTGGGACAAAGAGGTTAGGTGTCAAGCCGATTGAATAGGGGGGAAGAGCCAGGGGGGCTTCAGACTGCGGTGCAGTCTTACAAACTTCCTTGTCTCGCCAATTGATCATCCTTCATTCTCGCTTAAACTGATTGCTTTCTCTTAAGGCCCAGGCTTAAAGATCAGATATCATCCGAGATGTTCGCCTTTAAGCCACCCATGAAAGTTCCTACAAGAATTCGCGAAATCCACTTCAACCCGACGCCTGCTTTCAAATTCCCTCCGGTATTCACGCAAGGAACTAGTCCGTCCGACTCTGAAGTTCTTCGTCAAAGTCCTCGCACTAATGGCGTCCGGCGTTTCCGTAGTTCATCATCAAAATTCATCCACGGAGCACGCGCCCGCCTTCCCGAACGTCCCACTGATCCACGGCCATCATTGGTCGGGCCTCTCCCTTCCAAGTGGTAGAGGCCAAAGAAACTTTCAAGCCGCGTATTCTCAACCCAAAAATTGATTCACACGGTTAAACCATTCTTCGCCGGATCATCTCCCCGAAAATCGAGGAAATTCCATGGTTGCTTAGATGATACAACTACCATCCTTCTTCGTTGCCTTCTCGGTAATGGTTTCTGTGGGTGGGATTCTCCTGGGTTGCAAGCAAGACATCGGAGAGGTGGTTGAGAGTTTCTTCCACATGACAAAGCCGGTCGGCCATGCCGAGCTCTACTCGTGTACTCCCTCTGCATCTACCAAGCTCCCGCTCCAACTCGCCAATACGCCCTTATCGTTCTATACTAACCTGGCTTTGATACCAATGATAGGTCCCAAACTAGAGAGTGAAATTGCTAAAATAAATTGATTTCTCTTCGGGTGAGAATGTACCACATATTTGAATAAACTTGCATAATAATCATTAATAATTCTTGGCTGCTTAATAGCAAAACCACGTACACTTCAAACCGAAATAAAAGGAAAAACAAGTAGCCACAACTTTAACTACAAAGACTAATTAAAAACAGAGCATGCCCCTACATCAGAAACAAGATTACAACTAATGGAAATAAAATGACGGAAAACTCAAGAACTTCACGACCCATTCACACGACGCTCCCGAACCATTCTCCGTGTGTAAAACTCACCTATCAAGACCCGCCCATTCTCAAGCTTACATGCATGGAAATGGATCTTCATGTCCCCACTTATCCCAAGTATTTAGGATTTGGCTTATGGCCCCTCTCTGAATGACGTGGTCTAACAGTTTTTTCCAGTTTTGTTAACCTAAATTTAAGCAGCAATAGTATTAGCAACTTGGAAAACGGCTCGGGTTAAGCTCATGAGAATGAAAGCAAACCGTACCAGCTTTGTTGCTAGGTCAATTGTGATGGTGAAAGGTGTTTTCCTAGGGAAGCGGATGTGATAAAATGGGTCTGTTTGCTAGTTCTAGTCAACAATAAAGCTCGTTGTCTTTGTTTAGAAGACTTAATGATGTGCACTTTATGTCTTTTTGATCAAGAAGGAGCTTAGTTCTAAATCCAGCCGTGGGTGCAATCGACATGGTGGTTCAAACAAGGCTCAGGGTGTTTATGGAGGTCGGTATCTTCCTTTCAAATTGTCTAGAAAAGGCAAGTAGGAGGAGTCATTCTCAGAACCTTCTTTCTCTTCATGCCAATGAAAACTCCGTACCAACTCATTAACATGTCCATTGTAAATGGGAGAACCCATTAGATATCAATAGTGAGAAGAGAAAGCGTCAAAACTCTCTAACTTTCTTATAGTAGATGAGAAGATGATCTATTAATTCATCTGCATTTTTGCACATAAAATAATAACCAATCAAAACCCATCCTCTTCTTTTAAGTTCGTCCATAGTATGGATCCTTCCCTAAGTCGTTTCACAATCATAAAACTCACTTTGGTAAGAGCCCAAGATCCCTATACTATTTTTAAGGGGAAGACACTTTACCCTCTACATCCAAAGCATCAGAAGAAGACCTTATTAGGAACATCCCACTTTTTCTATCCTCTCAAACCATTTTGTCTTCTATTATAGCATATGTCTACTTTACATATAGAGTTGTAACCAATTAGGAAATTTGTCTTATGGATCAATGAAATATACAAGTAATTCTTTCCTCCAGCTCCTCTCTTTGATTCTCTCTACATGGTATCAGAGCCTAGGGCTCAGGATTGAGGAATCTCTTGGAGAAATTCAAACTTCGAAAGATAAGGCAACAAATCGTAAGGCAATGGAGGTGTGTTTTTTTAAACACGCACAAGGGAACGTGGGACCTCACCGTCGGCATAGAGAGGAGAGTCGAACATCGACGAGCCTCGCCACCAAGTCCGATGACCGACAACCAAGCTCATGTGGCTCACGCAAGCTTTTGTCTTTCTGCCCTGTTTTAAACACGTTGCACGTGAGCGACGCATGGGGGCGCATGACACCTATAATCGATCTCCGGCAACCACGACGGGGTGCGTCTCCCTCCTTGGAACCTATTGAGGTGGTTTGTGATGCCATACTCCCATTGTTTTGGGGGTTTATGAGGATTTTGGTTGCGGATCTAGGGTTTTTTTTCCAATGAATATTTTAGGCTCGTGATTTTTCAGTGATTGTTTTGTGATTCCGTGGCATCAACAAGTGTTTTGAAGATTGTAGGACCAAATTCCATTTGGGTGTGGTACTTTCCGTGGAATTATGGTCATTTTCTGTGCAAGATCCTATCTTTCTAGTGTTTTCGGATTTTCAGACTTGTTTTTGTTAGATCTGCCCTCATGACTAACAAGAAATCCTTAGGTGGAGTTGTGTGTCATTATTATTATTGTCATAATCTAGGGCATGTACACGAGGATTGTAGGAAGTTGTAAAATAGAAACCAAAGGTTTTCGTATGTTCATGAATCAACTACACCTCTACTGTTACCCTTACAAATGGGTTAACATCTTGTGTCCTTGGGTCAGGGAAAATTCATCCTACTTCTCTAATCACTTTGACTCGCTCCTAATTTCTAAGTACACTTAATCATAAAGATCTTATTCTTTCCTGATTATTGTTTGATTCAGGATCTTTTGACAAAGCGGATTATTGGTAGAGGATCTTAATTGCAGTGAACTCACTCTATATCCTTGAAACAGAGGTGCCAAAGGTTGTTGCTTGTTCTGGAGTTGTTACTCCATTCGACCATATCAGTTTGGGCTATCCTTCTCTCTCCTACAGCTTTATATCCTTAGTTTTCTAACCTATCCTCATTGAACTGTGAGTCGTGTCAATATGCTAAGCTTCTTTGTGTGCGTTTGAGTCCTAGAGTCAATAATCGAGCTTCCTATGGGGTGTTGGGGAGGGGGTTAGCTCTGAAACCATGAAAATTCCCTTGGTAAACTGGAGAACTGTTAGTCAGGCAAAGGGTAAAGGTGGTTTAGGCATCAGGAACCATAACTTTTCAAATAAAAATCCTCTGGGACAAAGGAGGTCTGGAGGTTCGTCAGGAGGAGAGTTCAACTTGGAAAGTCTGCATCAGTACAAAGTATGGTATAGAGGCAGGGGGCTAGTACACACTATCCCCTGGAAGAAGTTATGGTTTGGCCCTTTGGAAAGCTATTTCTAAAGAAACATGCTAGTTGTAGCAAAACTGTGAGCTGGTCCTTGGGGATGGCAAATGATAAGATTTTGGGAAGACAACTAGTGTGGGGGTTTGCCTTTATGTGAAGCCTTCCCTGCTCTTTACAATAATGCTAGTTTGGGTGCAAGGGGCTATGATTGTAGACATTCTCAAGTGTTTCTAAGAGATCAAGGCTTCGATCCAAAGTTTGAAAGGCTCTGGACTGGAAATGGAGGCACCATACTTTTATAAATAAATTAATAGCAAATTTATCATTCCTCAGTTACAGGATAAATTTATCTGGAAGGATAATGTTTCTGGGATGTTCACTGTAAAAGACTATTTCACTTATGGAAGGTGCCCCCTCTCAGATAAATTTCCCCATCAAACCTCTTTTCGAACCCCATGTCCCTCAAAGATCGCTTTGTTTTTCTTGCTCGGGAGGCTTCAGCGGGCAAAAGTCCCACGTCTTCATAACTCGAAGAAAATAGGTCACCCTAGCCAGCAAAGTGCCATTTCTGTGGGAAAGCAAGAGCTGAACATACTCCGATCCACTCTCCCCACTCGGGAGCCGGAGGATCTTCTTCCTCATGGCCGCAAGTCAGTTCCTTCTTGGTCAAAGATCTCCTTCAAAGCAATGCACTCTTCCTGTTACGAAAAAGCTAAACTGGTGGAGGGCGTGTCTTTAATTATCTTATGGGCCATTTTGAAAGAAGAAATGTAATTGTCTTTGAAGAGGCCACTTTCTCAACCTTGACTAAAACACTAATTATCCGCTCGTTTACCAAAGTACCGGCCGTATTCCAAATGTGGATATATCTGCTAGGTCGCTTTTGTTCACTCATGGCTATGCTAGAGCTAATGCTACTATTACCAACTGTCTTTCTAGCTCTTCTCCTTCGCCTCTCGGGTCTCTTTTGTATACCCATGGCTATATACTCCATGTATACATTTTTTCTTCACACGCTTCTACCTAAAAATAAATTAATACTAACTATGGGTTTCGAGCACAAGCTATGTACATTCATCACCATCTAGGTAATAAAAATACAAAAGGAAAATGTAATAGATCACGCCCGTGATGGCAATATGATCAAAACTACAGTGAGAAAACCACAATTCATATATATATGCTTGAGATTTATTCATTCAAATAAGAATCTACAAAATCAAAATGAATTTAATTTTAGCCGGATCGCACACCTCATCTGCACCAATCAAACACTGAGAGAGTGACTAGGTTGTTGCGATCTTCAGCATCTTCTTTGCAGAATTTGCATTTGAAGTTAAAGTAGGAGGGAGAACTCTGAAGAGCAAGGATGATGATGATCAGGAGGTTGCACACCCTTAAAACTTCTTTTTCGTGGATCTGGGACATCAAGTCCGGCATGGCTACCGGGTTTGGGCTCGGGGCCTCACATCGTGGTTCCGCCTCTTCCAGGATCGGAGGTGTCCGTCCAACCCAAAGCAGAAATCAGGGATTTGTTTCCAGGCGGTGGTGGCTTACCATTACCATGATAGTCAAAGTCTGAGGGGCTTCACTTCAAGCCTTCTAGCTAAGATTAGTAGGAGTAGGCACCTGTTATCTGGTTAATTTTGCTTGCTTTGAATCTATCTAGTTTTTGTGTGTTTTCAATCCTCATGGGGGTTTATGTTCTCAAGACCAAGCCGGGGGAAATGGTAACTGCTATTGTTTGCCATGTTTTTAATGCATGTAACTCTCTTATTTTCTTGAGAAAAAGTCCATGTTTGTTTTTTTTTTGTTTCTTGGTTGAACAATAGTTTGTTACATTAGAGATTCCTCACTAAACATCGACCTCACTTGGTGTATTGGTAGGTGGTGTGCCTTGAAAAGAAAAATGGGGGGTTGGGGATTAAGAATCTATAAACTCTATATACTTGAGAAAAGCAAGTTATTCAAATTTATTCCTTGTTTTTTTTTTAATCAATTCTTAGGTATGTAATTGATTGTTTGTTTGTTTTTCAAAATTTGAAGATCAAAAACACATTTTGGAATAAAAAAAGTGCGAGAGGGCGAAGTGTTTGTAATTGAAAGAAATGGGAGATTCTCAAAGACGCTAATTGCTGGAGTACATTTTCTGATCCCCTTTGTGGATGAGATTGCATTTGTGCATTCGCTTGGGGAAACAATAGTTAAAATTCCTCGACAGCACAATGTTACAAATGACGGCATCACCAAGGTGACTGACTGCACATTGATGGTGAAGGTAAATTCGCTTGGAACCGTAGTCCTCATTGTAAATTCTAATTATGATAATAAAATCACCGGGTCATGCAGATTTTTGATGCAAAGTTAGCATCATACTAGCCAAAGGACCCTTTCAAGAATATTACTGAGCTGGCCTGTGCAACGTTGCATGACGTAATCAAGCAGCTTACTAGCAAAATGTATGAAGAACAAACTAACCTTGGTGACAATATGATGATTATCATAAATGACAAAATGAAAATGGGGGTCAAATGCGCTCTTTCATATGAGTAAGTAATTGTTTATTTAAACATTTTTACATAATTTCACTGTAGAAAAATTCTTATGTGTTATTACCCTCTTTACTTCAGATACGAGGAGAATGAATTTTCCCTTGGGAGTGCACACAAGCGTGAGAAGCACTGCAGGTGAATTTTTAATACATTAAAGTTAGAAAAAACTAAGAAGTAGCTTATTTTCTTCTTTTTTAGGGGATGGTTGGCTAGGCTAGGCATCAAGGAACTCTGTAGACAGTAGTGCAAATGGTGCATAGCTGATGAGATGATGAGAGAGCTAAGAAGATGAGCCAGAGATTCAAAATTCGAGATATTAGTAGAGGGAGAAGGAAGATCTTAAGGGGTTCATCACCGATATAAGAAAGGTGTCAGGTCATGGGCCTAGCTTGGAGAAGGATGATGGGCCTCAGATACAAATAACCTATGTGAGGAGGAAAAAGGGAAAATGGCAACCCAAGTGACATTTAAAAGACTGCAACCTAGGTGATATTAGTTGATGTTTGAGTTCGGTTTTTGGGGCAATTTTATGGCCTTTTTGAGTGTTTTTCCTCAGGTCTCGTGGTCTTTTGCAGGGCTTTCTGTAAGAAGCCTGTTAGGTTTGTCGTATGCAGGAGGGCAGTGGTCAGGCCGTAGGTTGGTACCGCCGAGTCCGTCGTGCGGGAGGAATCATACAAATATGTAATTCCTTTTTCCTTGAAGTAACAGAGAATTGAGTTTAATTACTATTGTAAGAGGGCTTGAAGACCCATCAAAGGACTATGATATCTTCTAATGGGTATTGAAATCACGTGAAGGAAGGGTATAACCTGAAGGAAAATGAAGGTCGTGATAAGCTATAGAGTCTCAAAACGATACGCGCGACTTCATTGCTCGATCACTGATAGGGAAGGAAAAATACATAAGTTACTCATTCCAAAAGGGAGTAGACCCATGACCTGAAGTTGAGTGAGCTAGGATGGGTGGAAGATGTAAGATGAAGGAACATCATTGCTACCAAGGTGTCGCGCGTGTTCGAAGTATGATATGGCTGCTGAGGGGCGAAGCAAATGGAGTCACATCCAGGGAAGATCTTTCGTTGAGGTACTGAAGGTAGAAAGAAGTCATTCATCAAACAAGATTTGGCTAGATGTAAAAAGGAAAATCACGAGGGAGGCAATGGGCAGGTTGAAGTTTGGTCTGTCGGGAATCGAAGAACTTCTCGCCACCTACCCGATGGCTTCATGCTAGCCCGGCCCATACAACATGGAGATTTAAGGAGTCTCTCGTGGCATTATGA
Source organism: Tetrastigma voinierianum (assembly GCA_016808115.1). Taxonomy (NCBI): domain Eukaryota; kingdom Viridiplantae; phylum Streptophyta; class Magnoliopsida; order Vitales; family Vitaceae; genus Tetrastigma; species Tetrastigma voinierianum. The sequence continues at coordinate 705,239 of JAEQBH010000247.1, read as the reverse complement.
TAGAACCAACAATTTCTAATGCCAGTAAACAAATTCTTCAATGTATTCCCTTCCCAAGAATCTCAAACAAGTAAAGAAAATTCAGCAAAGTGCACCCTCCCTTAATTACAAGGACCGCTCATCATCTCATTCATGCCCCCCTCACTTACACCCTCTCCCCAAAAAATATAACCTCCCTCCCTCCAACGAATTGATACTCCTCAATTACAAAAAGACCACACTGACCCCAATAGGTCATGCAACAAACAAGGTGCTATACACACAAGAAAAACCAAAGCAATAGCTAATATCGCTTGGATGTTATTTCTAAATGTCACATGGGGTTATTTTCATCCCTTTGTTCCTCCTTGCATATGTGACTTGTATTTTGGGCCTACCATTTCCCACTGCCCAAGCACCAACCTTGTCCTCAAGGTTAAAATGAGGAAATTGAGTCCGATCACCTCAAATGGTTCCCATGATTCTCATAAGTGGGTAAATCTCTTGTCAAGGGATTGTACTTCTAGGCTTGTTTGGATCGAAATCGTGGAAGGATGGACTCGCCTATAAAGCCAGCCAGGTCGCACCAATTGTTCTAAGTCCAAGGTAATGGATGAGGGAATAGTGGGAGAAATTGTCAGACTTCCACAACTTTTTCGCAGGAAACATGAAATACCTGATGATACAGTTGTAGATGGAAAATCCAATTTAAAGGCACCAGCTAATTTTTTCCAAGAATCGACTTGACTAAGCCGTACAAAGTTTAATGGTGGTAAGTACGTAGCTTGATATACATAAATTCTTCCACACTCCACTGAACATCATTTCGCTTAGAGTCAACGTGCGCCTTCATCTTTTGTTAGGCTCGATGTAAATGGTGCATGAGTTCCTCCAGAATCTCATCTCGTTGTAGCAAGAGTGATTCAACCTCCTGATTAGCTGTAGACCCCTATTCAAAACGAATCATGGGGGAAGCTCGTGATCGTAGACAAGCTTAAAAGGGGTTGTGCTAGCAGCTGTGTGAAAGGAGGTGTAATAGTTGTACTCAGCCCATGGTAACCAATTTGACCAATGTGAAGGCTTGTCGACCGAAAAACATCAAAGATATGTCTCAACACAGTGATTAACGACTTCAGTATGACCATTAGACTACGGATGATATGTTGGGCTGCACCGAAGGTCTGATCCCAATAGGGCCCCTTACGTGGCTAAAAAAGGGTGAGATAAAGATAAGAAATGAGCCTATTTAGACAACCGGTCCACCACAACCAAAATAGTATCTCAACCCTTAGGTTTCGGTAATCCTTTAATGAAGTCCATGGAAACATCGTCCCAAATTTGATGAGGAATAGTCAGCGGTTGTAATAACCTGGAAGGGGAGGTGGAATCATATTTGTGTCACTAGCATAGACAAAATTATGGACCGCCTTCTTAATTCCTTTCCAATAAAATTCAGCTAACAGTCGATTGTAAGTGCGCCTAACACCCCCAATGGGGTTGCAAACTCTCGGAGGAGATGTGGGATAATAGGGGAAGCTGTAGGAAGAACCACTCGTCCCTTATAACGCAGGTAGTTCCATTACGTTGAAGTGTGAAAAGTGGTTGGACTGGCAATGATGCTTAGGGATGTTCGCAAGTATGGATCATTCCAAGTAACCCGCCATCCAATTCCTTAACATCCAGCACAAAAGAGTGAGGTAGTACCCGAGGTCATCTCGACAATAACTCTAGAGAGTGTGTTAGCCGTTGTATTTTCCTTCCTGTGTCTGCATCAATGTCAAAATTATAACTAGCGCCTTAGCAACCATTTATGGTGCTCTCCTTCATCCTTTGTTCTAGCGTATACTTCGACTTTGTCGATCAATACGACTATAAATTTGTGCCCTAACAAGTAAGGCTACCACTTCTTTCTCATGCATTGATTTAGCTTAAGTTCGAGGGCTAAGTTTATGGCTAAAATATGCCAACCACTTCCCTTCTCATATTAAGACTCCGCACTACCTTAAAAGCTCCAGAGTGCTAGTATAGGTAGGGAGGTCATGGCATGCTTTAGTTTCTGAAAGGCTGTGTGGCCTCTTCATTACAAAGAAAATGCATCCCTTCAACTCAAGGTGTTGCGGCCAGTTATCCGACTATAGTTTGCAACAAAACGATGATAGTACCTAGTGAGCCCGAGAAACCCCTGCAGCTCTTAAGGACTGGGAATAAACCAATTCAACATTGCTTCAGACTGTTTGGGATCTCAGATACACCATCCTCCTTACTAGTAATATGACCCAGATGCTCTATCCTCCAATAGGCGAATACACATTTTTTTGTATTGGCAAATAACTGTTGTTCCTGGAATCTGGAACACTACCTGCAAATGAGAAAGGTGATCTATTTTAGAAGTGCTATACACCAAGATATCATCAAAGAAAACTAATACAAAGTGATCCTTGAAAATGTCGTTCATGAGGGAATGAAAGGTGACAAGAGTGTTGGCAAGCTTGAATGGCATGACGAAGAACTCATAATGCTTGTCGTGTGTTTGAAATGTTGCCTTTGGAACGTATAAAGCAGTTGCCCCATGTAGTTCATCTAAGAGTTCCTCAATGACGGGGATCGGAAATTTATCGCCCACTCGTTACCTTATTATGCTCGATAATCTACACAAAATCGCCAACTTCCATATTTCTTCCTAACCAACAACACCATGTTGAAGTAAGGGCTCATACTGGCTGAATAATGCCTTCTTGGAGCATTCCCGGTACCAATCTTTCAATCTCAATCTTTTGGAGGAGGTGGTGGTATCTATAGGGCCAAACGGAAACTGATGTAGTCCTTGGTTGCAGAATAATAGAATGTTCCCTGGTTCGGGGTGGAGGATGACCGATCGACATTTTGAAGATGTCCTGGAAGATATGTAGTAGCTTGGTGTTGTGGGAGAGAGGATCTACTATGTTGATGATCGACTTTTCCTGGCCCTCTATCGTGAAGTGATTGAATCGCAACATACGCCTCTACTCCTTCCCGTCAGCGCTGTGCGAGCCATGCTATTCAATGAGACTTGAGCTTGAGACAATGTAGGGTCCCTGAATCGTAACCCGTTGGCCAACCAACTAACTCGTATATTAAGACTGGGTCCCAATTTTTCAGGTTCAGCAGGTGGCTAACCATTGGACCCCAAGACTACATCAGACATAGCCAGCTGAGTCCACGACACACCCATGATGCTTGGACCTCGTCCCCATAACACATAACACAAACTTAGATTTACCCATTTTATATATGTATAAACGGGTTACATGTGTCTAATTGACACGACCCATGGACATGACAGGAACTCGACATAATTTTTGGCGGGTTCGCTGAGTATAATCATGTTTCGATCAAATTGTCAATTCGCTTAATTAATGTGTTATATTTGTGTTAATCCACATAACATGAACTTAGATTTACCTGCTATATATATAGTATATATATATATATATATATATATATATATATATATGGTTATATATATATATTATTTGTGTTAAGTATAAATGAATTAGTTATAATTTATATTATTTTAAATTATTAAATTAAGAAATGGGTTATACATGTTTAATCGTGTTACACAATTACTAATTGGATCTGGATCATGTTTGAATTTAGTAATTCAGACCCGTGTATTAATTGTGTCGTGTTTGGATTGATAATATTGTAAAAAACCTGTTATTGATACGACCCATGAACACGAATTGTCACCCCCAAGTAAAGAGGTATGGTGGTAGTGACAAATGGCAAGGGAGGGTGTTTCAGGGTCCGAGGGCCGCTTGCCATAGTGGTTCCACGATGTTGTCCACCATCGGGACTCGTGGGGCGGGCTTTGACCACTTCGGAAGAAACCCTTTTCAATACGCTCCTAAATCCATTTGTTTATCCTCATTTCTATAAGCAATTTTATCGTCCCTACTACCTCATCGTTCCTACCAATCACGCCACCTCCGGTTGCTTATTTCTGTCTGTAGTGGGACGATAACTTCAAATGGAAACAGGATGCCAGCGGAGGGGGTATAAACCGCCCATAAAGAGTCCTTCCCGGTCTCCCACCAAAGGAATCAGAGCAACACAATCTCGCAACTCCTCCCATTATCGGTGGAAGGCCCATTGTCCTTCCCACAATAATCTCAAAGTAACACTTTCTCGCCTATGGATTCAATTGACTAACTTTGTTGCACAAATCATTTAGAGTCTTCATTCGAACTTCCATTTCCTTCCACCCGGGAGGCCTTATCCTTCATCGTCACCTTATTCCCTTTAATTAACTTCAAAACAGAGAAAATTAAAAGGTGCATTCACCCCTCCCTCGATTACAAGAATCACTTCTCGTCTCATTTATAAGTTTGATTTGTATTTGGGCCTATCACTTTTTCTGCAATTTGAATCTAGGCCAATCAATTATGACAGCTTATCGAGCCCCATCATATTTGTCCAAATTTCAGAAGAGGGGCGGGAGACTAAATGAGGGCTCAAATGGTCACGAACGCTTTTAAAGCTAAAATACTAAAATGTTCATTTACCTAAAAATTCTTTCCAAATAATATCAAATGTTCATCCTTACTTTAAAAAAATGCTTTACGTAATTTTAGCTCTTTATTTCATTGAGCATATGCTCATGTATTTTTTAGGAACGGAGGAACAACATTCAGCTGAAGCAGATGTTTTGGCAAACAATGTACATGAAATCTTCTTATCTTAACCATTATGTTTGAGGAAAATAAAGCTATGTATTAACCTTTTTTGTACATTTTTGTTTACATGTGTGATAAAAACTAATCTGATGGTTACAGGCAGATATGCTAACCAGTAAACTTCAAAACCAAGGAGTTACAGCTTCTAGTAAAGCTTTAAGAACCTACGATCCTGATCCCAAAGCCCCTTTAGCTAGACCTAGATAGGAGGAAAAGCCTAAAAAGCCCAAACATAAAAAAAAAAATCAATTCTGGTAAGGATCAACAATAACAAACACTTTCACCCTCACTTTAAAACTATTTTACATTCATATTTTCTTGAATATATTTTCAGTTTATTGGTAATTTGCTTTATTTATATTTTCTGTTGTGTAATAATTTTCTATCTTATTTTACTTTCACCCTCACTTTAAAACTATTTTACATTCATATTTATTTGAGTTTATAGTTTATTGGTAATTGCTTTATTTATATTTTCTATTATATAATAGTTTTCCATCTTATTTTTTGGAATATGTTTAGGGGTTCTTAGTCACACTTATTCTCGGTGCTGGTCGAAAGGTAATTAATTTCTTCTTCAAAATTTGGTTCAATTATTGACATTAACATGAATTTATAGGCCACGAGAACAACAGGGCCTCATTATTGGTTTCAATTTTTGTTTAGTTGTTTTACATGAACCACAGGGCCACACCTTCAATTTTGGTTAAATTGTTGACTTTAGTATGAATCATATGGACCACAAAAACTGTGGCGTGCATTGTTGGTTTCCAATTGCTTAATTGTTTTACAAGAACTATGTGGTCACAATCTTCAAATTCTTGGTTCAATTATTGACTTTAGTATGAATCATATGTACTTTCAAAGAACTACAGGCGGTATCATGGTTTCAATTTTTGTTTAATTGTTTTACAAAAATTACAGGGCCACATCTTCAAAGTTTGGTTCAATTGTTGACTTTAGTATGAATCATATATAGACCATAAGAAATACAAGGCGGCATTGTTGGTTTCAATTTTTGTTTAATTGTTTTTTTGACTTCAATGTACATATGCATGGATTTTACCATTTTTTATCCAAACTGTTAGCTCTTAGTTGGTTTATGGTTTTTATTTTTATTTTTTATGCTTTATTATATTTCCAGAAAAAAAAAGGAAAAAAAAAAAACCAACGGAAACTATCATCATAACAGATCATCGGATATATGATGAAGCTCATAATCCCACCAAAATAAGAAACCAAAAGCAAAGTAACTTCCAAGAAAAGCATGACAAAAAAAATAAAAAGCTTCAAGCCTAACAATGCAATAAATACTCAAACAACCAACGCCAGTGTTTGAGCACACATTGAATGGTTGGGTTCTAGATTAGATGGGTGTGGGTTTAGTACGTTTTAATAGTTATGATATGATCCATGGGACTAACTAAGAGGGGCAGGCCTCAATCATACATAAGAAATATCATGCCACAAAGAAAAGTTTTAAGACCAAAAACAATGACTATGCACCAAGCTCATAGTTTTTAAAGGCACATGCACATCTAAGTGTAGTGAAATGTGACCTTGGGAGCATATCAATTATATAAAATATGATCACATTAATAAATAATTGAAGATTGCTAATATTTTATAAAATTTCCATGAAAAGAGAAAAAAAGATTCGTTTTACTAGTCCATGCCATAAAGGGAATGATAAATTGAACTAGAATGGAAAGTATAAAATTGATCAATAGAGTAGGGGAACTTATCATAGCCCATTCACCGTTCTCCATTCCCACTTTCTTTCTTCGTTTCAATGGCTCTCTCCCATCTATGATCACCTGATTCCTCATATACTTTCTTCATAGTCCGGTGTTGGTGTTTGATAGAGTTTGAAAAATAAAGCTCACAGCCCACTGGCCAGTTCAGTTGTTATGCTGCCCAACGAAACACCCGCGCCCTGGGCTAACTCCAAATGAGAGTTCTCGCCCGTTTATCCCAAAGGATGATAACAGGGTAGTCAGAGTTTCCACGTTCCACAAACCAAATCAACTTTTAATATGGAAAATAGAATAATCCCCAATAACGTCTTATCCTTATCAGCCTAAATCTCACCAATGAAGGAAAGAAAGATAATTCACGATATAACAACTCATCATGCAGATCAAGTCGGATCCCCCCAATAAGGAAGGAAGATTATCCCAAATAAACTGCTCTTTCTATATCCTTTACCAAATCCAATACCGATAAAGGCAAGTAATACCCATCCAATGGGAAAGAATCCTATTCACCATCCAACTGGGAAAACATATACTATAAATACAATGCCACCCCATCGGTGAAAGGTACTCAAACATACGCAACATTTGTCTCTAAGGCCTATCTTTTTCTCTCATATAAAGAAACTGACTTAGGCATCGAGCGGCATGTGCGGCTTCCTCCCCGCCTACTCTTTCTTTTCTGTCTTGCGAGAGGAGGTCTCGATTCAGAGACCGCAAGCTCCAGAGCGCCACACCCCTGAAAGCCAACTGACCAACCCCCAAAGAATAGCCTCCTATCTCCCACTTCCAACTCCAACTCAACATGTTCCAACTTCACCGGCTTGAAAAGGCACCACGCCGAAGTCACCTCAGAACCGATACCTTTACAAATAAAGACCATCACCACCATCATGGTATCAACTCTGAACAATGCTGCGAAAGAACGCCTAATCCATCAAGTGATGGACCCGCCAAAGACAATAACAACCACCTCCCGCTGCAGAAACAATACAAGTCAACACTGACGCAGGCAGGCACTCCGCCACCAATCAACGCCTAATGTAAGAAGTAACAACCACTGCGCAGATGCCGACGACCACTGAGGCGCGACGCACTCAAGCAGCGCCATTCCCTCATAAAGGACAACACAATCTCGGCACCCCCGGTGCCGAAACGTAAGAAGAACTGTACTGAGCCCGGGCACGAACCACATCTAGCCCTTGGAGGGGAGGGCAACGAAGCAACACCCGGGGGGCATGTCGGGAACGAAGAACTATGTCACCCTTAGCAAGAGATGGGAGAGCAATCATGGGAGTAGAGGTTCAAGAGCCTCCAACAAGAGCTCACTGTGAAGAAGCTGTAAGAGGATCGCCGACACCATGGACACCTTGGTGCAACAGACTGAGTCATCGTTATTGTACCGAGGTGCTCCACTTCCTCTTCCAAAGAAAATCGGGACGCCAATGTGTGGCATTCAATGGTGTCGTAGATCCTACGACCACCCTAATACTTACAAACCAAATGGAGTTGCATGGGTATCAGACTTCGTATGGCGTGTAGCTTCGCTACTCACACTAAAGGCCCACTTTGCCTAGTTTAACAAAGCCCGCCATCAACTTCTCATTCGTAGAATTATCCACGCGCTCGCTCTCCACTTCATCGAGCCGTAACGCATGCAGTGCCGGTGAAGTTACCATCTATTGAACCCGCCGCTGTGGCTTGAAGGAAAGTTTGAAGTCCTACGTGCAGAGGTTCAACGCCGAGTCTCTAAAGATAGACATACCCGATGAAAAATTCGCGATCACTGCATTCATTGCTGGGTTAGGGGTGCAGTCGAAGAGATCTGATGTTTTCCATCTCGAAGAACCCTCAAGCAAGCATGGTTGAGGTGCTCGCTAAAGCAGATAAGTATATCAATGGCAAAGAAGCCCTCATATCCAAAAAGGAAAGCTCCTCAACCCCTAAAGAAAGAAGCGGGACTGACAAGCAACGAGGACGGAGCCCAAAGAGACAGAGCGACCGAGAGAGGTCCTAAAGAGTGATGGAGAACGGTCCCCGAAAAGGCGTGGGAACCTCAGAGATCGTCTGGGCCCACCGCAACTCGAAAGACGACGACGTTATTCGCTTCACGGCTCACCCTTTAACAAATTTCACATCGCGGTCCCGCGCAAAGTACGAAACGAACACCCCGAGGTGGCCAACTCCAAATGAAGCTGGGACCTCGCCACCGTGAGACAATACCGCTTATCAAGGAGTTCCATAGGATTACGCACCGCACAAAATGATCGCAGATGACAATTTCAGAAAGAAAGAATAATGACACAACATGGTATCTCCCACACTTCATAAGACCCTGTGTAATCACCAATCAAGCTCGAACTGGGGCCCAGCTACAGGCCACCGCCACCGCCTACAGACAACAACCAACACCAAGAAATTTCAGAGAAATCCATGTGGATCTCGTGAGGATTTGGCAGTATGAGGGGAGTCCAAATTTCACCAGAAGGCTCATCTCCACAAAGACGTCGAGAGATAGCTGAGATACAACAAGGTCCAAGTCATTTCTACCAACACGCCAATTACTACTTCACTCAGATTCGAGATGCCAAGACTCTATGACGCACTTTTGGTACTGAGCAGCCGTGGCCCATCAAAACAATCCATCTGGGTCCTAATCGATTAACCTGGAGTTCACCGACATCATTTTTTCCTCAATTTCTTGATAGCACGGGGCACTTTGGGGCGGAGAAACTAGAACCCCTCAAAGACTCACTTCATGAGGCTCTTCCTAGAGAAAAGTGCTACCCGTGGCTCCGACACAATTAAGGCTCACCTCGGGAGACCCTTCCATGCCAAGCAACGACGACAACAAGATTCCCTGCGACGCCCATCCGCCTATAATATGTCGTTAGCACTCTCTCAATGCAATAGAGGTCATTCCCTCCGCTTACCACCTGATGATCAAATTTCCTACCATAAGTAGAGTGGGAATGGTTCGAGGAGACCAAAGGGTAGCCAGGGAATGCTATTCAAGATCCAGCTAAAGGCAATGATAACATATACCAGACGAGTTTCGACTACTCGCATTGTGCCACGCAGCCCTGGGGAGTCGCATCAACTCAGTTATATCGCCACTCTGGCCACCGGAGCTCGGCAGATTCTCACTCGACGAGCTCGACCACTCCAGACAGCCACGCAGCCTCTAGGAGTCGATCACCAAAGAGATCACACTTACTCAACGCCGGAGTCTGAAGAAATTCGCACGACGAGCTCAACCACTCAGCCATGCAATTTAAGAGGCGCTCAATTTAAGCCATTCACCATGAACCCACTACTCGCCAAAGAGCTCGCCACCCAACCTCAGACATGTTACCGGGTCAATTCACAACCAGTCATTCAACCCACGAGCCCACCGTACCGCCAAGAGCTCACCAATCTGAACTCAGATCGTGTTACTCAAGACAATTCACCAGATGATTCACCCCACTCTACTACCGGAGTCTACCAAATTTCGCTTAGAAGAGCTCACCAATTCAACTCAGACGTGTTACTCAGGAGTCAATTTAGCTCAAACATTCAAATTCCCCACTCTACTACCGAGCCCACCGCCTCGCGAAGAGCTCACCACCAACTCAGACATGTTACTCAGAGAGTCAATTCAAATGCATTCACCTCTTAATTTCCTACCAAATACCGGAGCCCACCAAATCGCTAGGAAGAGCTCACCATCTAACTCAGACGTGTTACTCAAAAGTCGGGCCACCAAACATTCAGCCCACTACCACCAAGCCCAAAGAAATTCGCTTTAACGAGCTCAACCACTACAAGCAGCCATGCGCCCTAAGAGAGTCGGTTCAACTCGTGCCATTCAAATTCGTGAACCCACCCGGGGCTCAGCTGAAGAGCTCAGCCACCCAACTCAGGACATGTTACTTAGAAGTCAATTCATCTCGAACAAGCCTCCGCCTCACTGTGCTTCAAAGATCTAGAAAGCCTAGAAGCCTGCCTAAGTACTCAACCAAGCAAACGTTAAGCCCAAGAGTTGCCACTCGACGTCAACTCACAAAGCATGCAAACCAAGAAATTAATTCTACTCATGCAGAACAAAGCAAAATGCACTAGTAGAGACACAAGTGGTAAAAAATGAATATTTATTAAGGGGAAGGCTACATATGTCTTGGGTCCCAGGCCCAACAAAAAAAAAAGTATATATTTAAAAAGAAAAGTATAAAAGTCGACATCAGCAAAGTGAGCATGTGCATTGTGGAGATCGCATCGGCGATAATAAGGCGGGAGGGGTCAAACAGGGGTACCCGCTCTTCGCAGTAGTCACAGATAGGACCCTCGGCCTCCTCGCCACTAGTATGTCAAAATTGAAATCCAAGTCCGGGATAGACATTGCCAGCCTTTCTTTGAAAGGCGAGCCACCCAGCCCATCGAGCAATGTGCCCATCCCCAACTTGCCTATAATTTCGGGCCCCGTCGAGCAACCAAACACTTGTCGATGAAGATCCCACGCAAATCCGCTGGAAGATTCCCTCGTCAAAGGCCCGCTACACAAATTCCTCGTGGCCTCACGACGAGCTCCGCCTAATAGCACTATCTTATCGCTTAGATCATCATTAGTCGTGACGTAGCCTTCTTTCACCCGCAGCCGCCCCGATGCGAGGAGCCCATCCCCAACCGTCTAAAGCTCATACCGGGGTAGATCGTAACTCATCCCCGCATCCGCAGTCAATCTCGCACAACCGCAGTTCTCATCCCGACCAAGCCTCCTTCTACCATCCTCGGGCCGCTCGCCTCATCCTTCTTACCCTCGCCTCGCATCGCGCCGACGTGGTATGCTTCAAATCGCATCAAGCTTCACCGCCTCTTCGGGCCATACGCCGCACTAATTCAACTCACTTCTCTGTAAACAAGGAAGCCACCTCGCTTGTAAACTCTGGGCAGCCTTGGCATGGCCTTCGCTTAGCTCGGGCCTCTCGCCATACTCTTCAAACGGGTAGCCACCTACCACATCCAACGCAAAGTCAGTACCCAACACAGAATCAACACTCAACCTGATCGTAAATCGCACACGACAAAATTTTGGAACTTACAGAGGCGACCCCCTAGAGGGATAGAGCCAAGTCTGGTCAACGAGCAACAAGGCCGACTTTTAAGATCGTAATCCTTAAAAATGGATCGACGCCACCAAGTTCAGAGATTGAGAAGCAAGGAGTCGCCATTCCACCAGTCTCTAATCCTTCCCTCTTCAACTCCTCCACCAAGGCGTGGCCTCACACTCGCAAAGTGGTTCCGCATGTACCGATAAGTATGACCGCCAATGGTTGCTCAACGGCCCTTCCCGAAGAACTTTTCGCCTTCGCAGTGGACCTAGAACGGGATTGCAAACTCAAAACTTTAGGATCCTTAGCCAGAGAAGAGGAAGATGCCCCTAATTTCGGAACCTTGACCGAAGCCGACCGGTCTTTCTCAGAGGAGTTCAGGGCTTTCCGTTCACGCCCCGGGGCTTTCTGAGAGCTGGCCTGTACCGAGCCAAAGCTCTGGCTTCTTATGTTAGGCCCTGGGGGAGAGACTTTCATAATGGGAGGAGGCGAAGATCTTAAAACAACAGAGCGGGCTGACCTCGAACTCGAGGGGCCAGGAATATCCGACTTAATCGCCCAACAGAGGAGCTGGCAGGCACTCACCGCCTCCCGCACTATGGCGCTATCTTCAACAGGTCGTCGAGCACCCGAGGCACGGGACGATGAAGACCAGGAAATATCAATAACCTCACAAAAATCATATCAAAAATAAAGCGACACTCATGTAGATTCTCCGGAACGCCCAGAGTGTCGTCCTTGTTGAGTGGGTCATATTCCCAATTGCGACCACTGACAAAGAAGTAACGTTCATTCCAGAACTTGTGGGAAGAGGGAAGATCGAAAATCACCAGAGGAGCGCCGCAACGCCGGGAAAAATAGAGGAAGCCCTCGGAGGTTTCCTTCGTGACAAAAAGATAAAGGAACACAGCTATACTAGGGACACCGAGCCCCCGGTCCCTAAAGAAAACCAATAGACCAACCAAAATGCCCTAGCCATTGGGCGAAAGTTGAGAAGGACAGACATTGAAGTGCTGCAAAACCCCTTTTATGAAGGGATGCAGAGGGAAGCGAAGACCATTTTCGAAGGCCACCTCAAAGAAACATACCATCTTAGGTACGGAAACCACATAGGAGGTCAAAACGTCAGGAGACCAAACTCGAACGCCAAAAGGAGGTCGGTAACGTCTGACAAAAGTAGCCCCATACGAAGGACCGACCTTGCTAGGCCCCACAACTAAAGCATGCTGAACGGCGGATTTTAGGTATTCCGACCCCCTAGGATACTTAATCAGGTCTACTCTCCCCTTACCCTTGTCCAAGGTGAGCTGTGACACCCCTCTCATGCAAACAAATTTCTCCTCTCGCAATACAAGCCTAAGGTTGCAATACAAAAAAATTTCATTAATACAATCGGGCAAAGAGCCCAAACTGCTCGTCTCCAAAAATTTTTTTCAATTATTTCCAACTATTGGAAAATGTCCCAAAATATATATTAATCCTTTTTTTTCCAATACACCCAAAAATAAATTTAAGAAAATTTATTTTCATTTTCTTTAACTTATTAATAATCAGAAACTTTTAGAAAAATATTTCTTCATCATATAAATTTTTTTTTCAATATTTTTCTAGCCACTGGAAAACACTAAGAAAAAAAAATTATATACCTTTTTTTCATTTTCCGTAACACTCAAAATAAATTTATAAAATTTATTTATTTACTTTTCTCGCTTACACTCAGAAAAACCTTAGAAAATTATTTTCATCTCATTTTTTTTTTCATTTTATTCTGGACCATTTTGTCCAAAATTTCCTCTCCTCATTTTTTTTTTTCTCATTTTTCATTTCCTCCAGTTGCCTTCCTTGCTACTCCCACATGCAGTAGCTTGAACACTGCACCCATACAACTCAAAAATTTTATGAGTTCAACTTTAATCCTTTTTCTAGTAAAACTCGGAATAAAATCTGCACTCTACAAACCCAACCCGTTCCGTTTAAACTGGGAGCTACCGTCCCGTAATTTTCGACCAACACCAGCGGAAAACTTTCGACCTCGTTCTCACACTAAACCCTAAAGTGTCTACATCTTCCTATGCTATTTACCAAGCATACAATTCATACAATAACACACAACCATCCATGTTATAAACATCATTCACACATAATCACATGATCGCACAATCACACATAAAACACATGCATGTAGTGTTCTAATCCTGTCCCGTGATTTCCTAGGTAATCGCATACCTAAACCTACATCGAGCCACACCAAGTGGTGATGTTCTTATCTCTTAAAGACTATGGCCTTAGCCCAAGTTTCCTTCACTTATGGATACCCAAACCCGAGCTCCCTAGGTAATCGTTTACCTAAGCTTTGATATCAAGTCATGACACCCGATCCTCGGGGTCCGCTTGACTACCCAACCCGCGGAGTCGTTTCCGCGTGGAACGCTCTGGTGACCCGACATTTTTCATAGAGGACGGCAGTCTCCTTTGGTACGGGAGCTCTACCCAAATACAAAACCTGCATATAACCTGTCCCAAACATCAATATAACAATAACATGAGTAAAACGACCACTTGGGCCCATGGACAATACTATAAAACATATATCCAACTATATCCAATAGCTTCAAGAGTTCAATTCTTACTTATACAACACATATATTAAATTTGAGAATCTCTAATACATGTCATACATCATAACCCAAAGCCACAATCCGGCTTTCTTCTAAAGCCTTCCGCCCTGGATGAGCCGCCTCTCACGCTCCCTCAGACCAGAAATAATATCCCTCGACAGGCGAGCTAATGCTCGCAGGAATCACCCTAAGGGCTACTCTCCACCTAAGTGCATATGCAATGTTCCAAAATAAACACACCAAGCAAATGGCCGATCCTACTTGAATGTTCACCGTACAACTCGCACCCCAAGTCCCTCACCGACTACCACACTCTTGCCTAAGCCTCAGATGAGAAACATTATTTTTAACAAAGCTATTTGTTATTATTTACGGACTACCCTCCGATATAAATAGTGGACTGCCTCCGATGTTATATTTAAAGGAACTACCCTCCGATGGTGAACAATCGTCAGCTCGACGATTGATATTTTATATGGACTACCCTCCGATGTATATCAATTGGGTCGACTCTAACAATTGATATTTTGTTTGGACCACCCTCCGATATTTATTATTTTTAGTCGACCATCCGAAACCATTCTCTCAAGAATCACCTCATGCACTCACTCCTATCGGGCCCTGGGTGCCTTAAACAAGACATTTAACGCATTTGATGCCAATTCCATTACAAATTATGCAACACATCTAAATATATAAACATGCATATATTCACATAAAAATTAAATCACGCAATCATGTTATGTAATTTCAAGATTTCATCACATCAAAATTAGCTCACGTGGGCTAATGATCAAACACGAGCAATCGACGGAATTACACGAACAAACACATTAATTCACAAAATTTATTTTGTGAACACTATTCGGGAATAGTGAAACTTCTGGTTACTATTCCCTAAAATCACCAATCGTCTGCCTAATTTTGTGAACCCGAATTTCATGGCTATTTCCGGCCTCATTCAAATCAAGACATGATTTATTTCACAAATTACACAATTAATCAACCCAACAGCCCGTGCCCAGTGATGGACGGCACAAATGGGTTTAAAAAATTTCCAATAATTCGGTCCCAAGTTTTGGGACCGATCAAACGGTCGTTCAAGGCCTCAAACCAACCGAAACATTGAAAAACACTTAAATAAAGTGTAAAACCCAAGTAGGAGAAACTCACTCACGGAGTTTGTCAAAACTCCTCAAATCCGTGTCCACGTGTATCCAAATTACAGAGCCAGCCTTTCCTTTTTGTCCCGAAGACTCCGACTGGCCTGGATGAAAGCCTGAAACTTGTAGAGAAGTCGTAATCCTCTCTAAAACGCCTATCAAGTTAGCCTACTGCATCTAATTTCTTCCCTCTCTCCTTTTTTTGCTCCTCATTTCATAAGGAGGGAGATGGATACTGTAGCTTTTTGTCTTTTACTAAATTAAACTTTTCCAAAAAGGACATTTATGTCCTTCTTTTCCCAGTTTTGACATTCGGCACTATCTCGGCCGTCCATTTTCATCATTTCTCTACTCATGCCACTTATGACATGAGTACGTGTTATATGTGACTTTCATCGCATCGAAAAATCGCTTTACTAAGACCCAAACCGCGATGTCTCGGGTGCTGCACCCGACCGTCCCGAATTCGACCGAAATCGACGTTGCTAACTAGATTTTGCGAGATGATTCCAACGGTGAAATCCGTTTTATCATCCGAGATCCAAATAATAAATTTCGAATTTTTTATCGAAATTACAATTTTGTAACCGAAATTACGATTTTGCCATTTTTCCAGAAATTAGAATTTCTCGGGTCTTACAGATGAGGTCACTTTAGAGCGAAGTGCGCATGGTTTCATCTTAGCGTTGATGAGATCCTTCTTGTTTGTGGACAAGAAGGGAGTGTATGTCCAACTGTGCTTTCTTCCATTGCTACGAGATTTGATGTAGATCATTGGCCATAGTTTGGATGTTGCAAGACTAGCACAGCTATATCGAGTTAGTACGAGCCGCCTGGATCAGACGTTATATTAGTGGCTATATTACACTCAAGCATGGTATCCATAACTTTGTTTTTTAATACATACTATATACACAACACATCATTAGTTTGCTTATTTTTTGTTTATTTTGTATTTAGCTATGGTCTTGGGAGAGACTTCACATGGAGCGACCCGATTTTGGCTGACCAGCAGCATATCCAGCACTTCCAGTCACTCATGCCTTACATCATGACGACGTCGATGTCATCGATGGAGACGTAGCTGAGGCTATCCACGATGGATTACCGGTTGAGCTTGCGGTCGAGCCAGAGCCAGCTCTTCCATTAGGGTGTAGGTGCACAACCCATCCGGTGTACTCCTCTTATATCGAGATCATCTAGATGCACAGACTCTTGATCATGTAATGGTATATGTAAAAGTATATGTTTCTATAGTAATTTCATTCATATTCACATCAATGTTATTGATGTCAAGTGTAAATGTGTAGGTCTTATGGCGTGCCCATATGTCTGAGTCAAGTCAATCACCACGGACATCTCGCTTATCTGATTAGGAGATCTGGTAGACGATGTCACCGCTTATATGTTTTGGGACTATTGAGTGGCATCGTCTAGAGCGAGTCTTGCGCCAATTTGGGCTACACCATGAGATACATCCATCTTGCTCTTATGAGCAACAACTACATAGAGTAGATGCACGTGGACGACTTCAGAGAGATTGGGCGACGTATGATGCTCCATACATTGCCTTATGGGATACACTCTGCACCCCCTATGATGGGTATTATAGACTTCCATGATCCATTTATGCAGTGGTATTGTTGTATTAATCTATTACTTCCATGACACCACCACTATATGGATGATACGAGGTACCATACTACAAACAAGATTTCATCGTAGTTTTGGTAAGTTAGAGTCCCGTGTTTCTAAGGTGTTTTCTAAATTCAATCAATAGGATTATGTATTTCTAATTGCTCGTTGGTTCTTTAGATCTCATTCATGGTCGACATAGCTAATCGTCACGTAGCTACCACCCATTGCGTGCTATCACACGCACATATCAATGTTACACTAAATCCTGGGAGAGCATCAATCACCGTATTACCCATCAGAGGCATCTACTTCACATGGACCATCCATTAGACCTTCGATGTCAACTACTCTAGTTCGTATGTAGCCCATTCGAGGTAGAGGGAGAGTTGATTAACGATGTCATGGTCAAGATGGTGGGCGAGGTCGTGGTCGAGATGGTGAGGGAGGTCGTTGTACACTTGAGCCGACATTGCCTACTTCCATACCCCCCATACTTACCCATCACCCGATACTTTCATACTTCCCCAGACTTACCCATCACCCGATACTGTTATACCCCCACCAACTTATACAATACCTTCCATACCCCCACACACTTACACATCTTTACCATCTCCGGTGTCACTAGAGCAAGCTTCCATGGTAGTAGATATCACCTTATCATCCCACCCTTTATTATACCCTACATTGCCTCCCATCGGCGTATTCATGGTCACCTTATATTAGAGTTGGGTTCACTTCCAGTTGGGCGACCTCGTGCTCCACGTATACGTGAGTACTTCATCCATCAGCTCCCTCTTCCATCAGCTCCGTTTGAGATTGCACAGGACCCTATAGATCAATTAGTTATGTATGCTAGGCGTCGTTCTAAGAGAAATATAAAGGCTACATCTTGTGAGACTCATTGATATATATTGATATTTGTATACATTTTTTTATATATTTATATGATTTTGTTTATATATGAAATCAGAGTTTCTTGTTTACTGAATTGGTTATAATTTGGATGCATGTGGGTGGTGATTTATATATATTCTTGTTCTCAGTGCAAACTTGTAGGTCATAATCCAGCTTCATGCAAAAATCCATTGAACATTCCATGATTCTGTATTTTAAAATGATAATATACACAATTAGATACAACTTGTGAAATAAAAATAAACTTAAAATATTTTATAATCTACATTAAAAATATTTTAAAATCTTTTAAAAAACCAAACAAAATACTTCAAAATATTTTTTAAAAAATTTCAACCTATTAATTTTAAATTATTGATTTTTTATATTCTATTTTAGTTATATAAAATAAATAAATATAATAATAATTTTTTTAAGAATGATAATAATAAATTATGTATCATAATAATTTTATCATTTTAATTTTTTTTGTAAATATGTTAATATATTATAGATATATTATACAAGTATATTTTATTTTATCATAATAATAAATTTATATTATCATTATCTCTCATCATTTTTTTTACTTAAGGATTAAGAAACAACTATTATCAATTTTATATCCATATGAAATGTAAAACTCAAGATGGAAAGCAAGTGATTTGGTAAAAAATTAGCAATATGTTTCCAAAAGGAGAGTCAATCAAGTGTCTCACAGCGCGTCATTGGGAAGATGAAATTTTTTATACCATCTGGAATATCAAATGGTTCAACGCCACCCATGGTTGCATTCTACATTCAAAGATCTTTTCAACGACATCTCACACCCTCAAATCCGAGTTAAAACGAAGAAGTTATGACCTCGAAAAATCAAAGAAAAAAAAGTTTGTCGCGATGAAAAAAACAGTTTGTCGTGAAGTATTTGATCTTCCGGATGGTACAGAAAAATTCATTTTCCCAATAACGCGTTGTGAGACACCCTATTTACTCTCCTTTTAGAAACATGCTGCTCATTTATTGGCAAATCACTTACTTTCCATCAAGAGTTCTACAAAACCAAGTTTAGAGAAAATGTTATGAGTTTTACATGAATATGGATATAAAATTGACAATAGTTGTTTCTTAATCCTTAAGTAAAAAAAAAAAAAGCGAGATAATGATCAAAATAATCATATTTCTCTAAAATTATATTTATTTAGAAAAATTAATTTAAAATTTTATAACAATACAATGATAACATATTGAAGTTAAATTTATAAATTATATTAATAATTTTATTTTTAGTAAATCATATTAATTTATCAAGTCAAAAATAATAATAATAGTTTTTAAATAAGTTTGTATTTTATATATTTTAAAGATAATTATAAAATTAATAAAATTAAAATGACAGTAATTATTGTCAAAAAAAGATTAATAAGAGAAATATGAAAATTAATTTAAAAAGAATAATAAAAAATAAAATGACAATATTTATTTTAAAGATAATGTTTGATATATAAAATATTTAAAATATTTATTTAATAATAATAATTTTTTTATAGCAACTTATTTTAAAATTTATTGAAACGAGAATATTAAAAAATCAAATACAAAATTATTAAAATTATTAATAATAATTTATAAATAAATTTTAATTTTAAATATTTTAGATATCAAACATTATATTTAAAATATAAGTTTATAGAAATTGATTTTTTTTTTTTTTAAATAATTAAGCCGCTATCATTAACAAAAAAATAAATATTTTTTAAATGAAGCGTGGAGTTTCGCAGCAAACTGCGGATGCGGAAGACTGTCACAACAAACTCTGGATTTAGAGTTTATCACGACAAACTCTGGATCTAGAGTTTGTCGCGACAAACTCTAACGCGCTAAACTCCACAGTTTGTCGCAACGAACTCTAATTTCAATTGTCGTTGTTTTAAATAGCGACATTATCAGTATTAAAATTCAAATGACAGTAATTCTTTTTAAAAAATATTAATAAGATAAATATGAAAAACAATTTGACAAAAATAATATAAAATAAAATGACAATTGATTGGGTTTAAAAAATAGGCGCGCAGGCCCACTCCCCAAGCCCAAGAAGCAGGTTTAAAAGAAGACTTATAAGCAGGCCCAGTAAAACGTCCGGGCTCCTGACACAGGCCTAAAACGGAAGCCCAGTTCATCCGCCCTAAGGGCCGATAACACGTACAACCTAAAGAGCCCATACCCTGTAAATCAAATCAAATCTCACCAATAAGGGAAGTAGGATAATTCTCAATAACTGCTCTCTAATTATCCATTATTAATCGGCAATGATAAGACAGAAATCACCAGAAAAATCCACGATAAGAGGAATCCTTATCACCATCCAATTGGGAAAAACATCTACTATAAATACTAAGTCACCCCATTAGTGAAAGGTACGCAGAAAATTCACTCCCTAAGTAGTTGATCTTTTCTTTCCCCGGAAGGAACTGACTTAGGCATCGGAGAGGCAACGGGCGAGCCACCGCCGATCCTTCTTTGTTTTCTTGTTTTGCGGAGGTCCAGCGTTCGGAGACAACGGTGACGTCCCAACAACGGCTCCGGCTCGGTTCCGGTTTAAAGGCATCATCGGTTAGGCGCCATGCGTAGGAGCAGCGGTTCCTTTACAAATAAAGTTGATCTCTCGGTAGCCCGTGGTATCGGCTCGGAGTCTGGCGGGGCCACGCCCGATCCTCCCGGGATGCAAGACCCGGCCCGGGCGGGGTGGACCGGTGACCTTGGCGTGTTAAAAACGTCTGAGGCCAACACGGGCGAGATGGAGGCGCCGTCTCACAACCAATGCTTGATAAGGAATTAGGTAACTCACGGCGGATGCGCCGCGGGAATGCAGGCGGCGAAGGCCATAATACCACCCCTCAGGAAAAGCAGCCACACCTCGGCCCTCCCCGAGAGAGAGGCGAGATAAGTAGAATCGGTAGAGCGGGGGCCTGAGCCCACGACCCCGCGTAGGGCGCGAGCGATACTCGGGGAACATCGGAAGCGATGAGCGGCCTATCGGGAAGGAATGGGAAGCGATCATGGGAGCGAAGGTTCAAGGGCATCCTAACGGGAATCGACCATATGAAAGGAAGTAGTAAAGAGGGTAGAACTACGGACTCTATAGACACCACACGGTGCGACAAAGCTGAGTCCGTTCACAGTAGGAGTGCTACATTCCTTTCGGCAAAGTTCAAGATGCTGCAAATAGAAGCATTCGATGGAATGAAGGATCCCGTCGACTATCTTAATACCTATAAGAACCAGATGGAGCTGCACAGATATTAAGACCCCGTATGGTGAAAAGCCTTCGCTATCACGCTAAAAGGCCCGACGTTGGCTTGGTTTAACAGGCTCCCACCATCGCCAATCTCTTCATTTAGAGATCTCTCAATCGCGTTCGTCTCCCACTTCATTGGAGCTAGAACATACAGGAAGCCGAGTTATCACTTGCTGACCATAAAGCAAAACTCGCAAGAAAGCCTGAGGTCTTATGTCAAGAGGTTCAACGCCGAGTCTTTAAAGGTAGATGTACCGGACGAGAAGTTCACTATCCCCGCATTCATCGCTGGGTTAGGAGTGCAGTCAAAAGACTTGATGTTTTCCATCTCAAAGAATCCTTAGGCAAGCATGGCTGAGGTGCTCGCTAAAGCGGAGAAGTACGTGCTTGGCTGAAGAAGCCCTTACATCCAGAGAGGAAGCTCTTGACCTGAGAAAGCAGGCGAAATGACAACGGGAGCGAAGCACAAAGACAAAGAGATCCCCAGAAGAAGGGACGAGAGAGCGATCCCTAAAGGCGAGGCGTCGAGGAGGCGCAGGACCGCCTCGGCGAGCTACGGCGGTATTCTCGGCGGTTCCACGGCGGTAGCGATTATCCGCGGGTCTTGCGGAAAGTGCAACATGAAAAATTTCTGAGATGGCCATCCCAGATGAGGAAAAACCCTACCAAAAGAGATAACACCAGGTACTGTGAGTTCCATAGGGACCACGGGCATCGAACGGACGATTGCATACAGCTCAGGAAGGAAATAGAATACTTGATTCGACGGGGATATCTCCGCCTCTACATAGCCTTTGAAGGTCAGGATCAGGAGCAACCACCACCACCTCGGCAGCCAACCCTAAATCAGCACCAACAACCTTTGGGGGAAATCCATGTGATCTCAGGAGGATTTACAGGATGTGGGGAGTCCAGCTTTGCCAGGAAGGCCATTTGCGTAGCATCAGGTCAGGAGAGGTAATGGAAGTACAAGCGGTGTCCAAACTGCCTCGACTTCGACACCACCGTAGTAACATTCTCAGTTGAGCACGGAGGGATGTCAACACCCCCACGGCTTGATCCTTTTTGGTGATAAGATGGTTGTGGCTAACAAAACAATCCCACCGGGTCCTTGTCGACAATGGGAACCGGCCAGTATCATCTTTGCATCGGCTTTTGACCCGGATGGGCATCGAGTGGAGAAGGCTGGAACCCGGTCGGTACCCACTGCGAGGATTCTGCGGAGAAAGTGCTTTACCTTTGGGGTCCCGATACAACTAGTGCTCACTCGGGAGACCCAGGTGCCGAGCGACAACGATGGTAAGATTTCGTAGTGGATGCCCTCTCAACATAACGTGTTGTTGGCGGACCCTCTCTCAGCGCCATAAAGGCCATCCCTTGGCTTATCACCGCCTGATTGATCCAAGTTTCCTACCCCTGAAAGCAGTAGGAATGGTTCGAGGGACGACGCGTGGCCGGGTGTTGCACGTCAATGAAGCAAAGGAGTCGACAACATATGTGGACGGAAGCTCGACATGCGAGACCGAGGTAAACACCAACTGAGCCCTCGGAGAAGGCTGGAAACACATATAGTTGGGGGCGGTCATCACTTGAAGCGCCTCGCTACGTTGGTTCCAAGCTAGCGAAAGACCTCAGAAGCCTCCTTATCCACTTCTTGAAACAGAACAAGGATGTCTTCACGTGGAAGCAGGAGGACATGAGAGGGATTGACCATGCAATAATCACTCACAGACTAAACGTCAGTCCATCCTTCAAACCAGTCAAGCAAAAAAGAAGAAGTTTCGCTCCAGAAAGACAAAAAGCGATTAATGAGGAGGTTGACAAGCTCCTGCGGGCGGAGTGCGATCGGAGAAGTGGAGTACCACGAATGGTTATGCTATACTCATCAAAAGCGAATGGCAAATGGCGACTTGTGCGATTTCATGGCGTCAGCCCAGAATAACAAGATAGTTTCCCTACACACCGGATGAGCCTCATAGTGGGCGCCACGGTAGACCGCCGACACCTCAAACTGGATGCTTTCTCTGGTTACAACGATTCGGCATAGATCGATGACCAAGAAGACCTCTACAATTCGATCACCCGAGCGAGGACCTATTGCTATCGAGTAATGCCTTCCGGGACTAAAAAGCGCATTACCTACGAAGGTTGGTGAATAGGATGTTCAGAAGCAAAATGGGGCATCTATGGGTAGGCCGAAATGTTGGTAAAATCAACTACGGTCGGAGAGCTCCATGGCTCATCTTTGGCCAAGGCATTCCCGGATCACGAAGAGTACAACATGAAGTTGAATCCGGCCCAGAATGCTCTTTTCGAGTCTCGGTCGAGAAAAATTCTTGGGTTTTATAGTCAACAACCGAGGAATAGAGGCAAACCCGACAAGATAAAAGTTGTGCTCGACATGCCGTCGCCATCAAACATAAAGGAAGTCCAACGCCTAATAGGAAGGATAGTTACGCTGAGCCGTTTTGTGTCCAAGGCCAGCGATAAGTGTTAGCCCTTCTTCCAGGTTCTGAAAAAAGCTTTCCAATGGGATGCACATTGCGAAGAAACGTCGCGGCGATTAAAAACTTATGCGAGCTCTCCCCCATTACGGTGAGTCGAGAGCTCCTTACTCTGCTGTCACTGGCCGGTTGAGTTCTCAACCGGCGCGATCGATCGGAGATAAAAGGAAGTAGAGTCACGACATCGGTTGCTATTGCGGTCGAGGCTGCGAGAGGAGCGAGAGGATAGGTATCCAAGATGGAGAAATTAATCCTGGCATTGTTGGTAATCCACTTGGCAGAAAACCTGCCCCTTACTTCCAAGCTCATACCATTGAAATCTCAACAGAATACCCAATGAAGCAGTTCCTATACAAACCAGAGACCTCGGGAAGACTGATGAAGTGGTCCATAGAGCTGAGCGAGTTCGACATCATATACAAACCAAAAACAGCAATAAAATGGCAGATCTTGGCAGACTTCGTCATGGAATTCACCTCGACAAAGCTTTCCGAAGCTACTCAGCGGCCTTGAGCCTCACCATTTTGGAGTTGTCGTAAGCAGGGCATGATGCTCAAGGGAGTGGTGCCAGTCTAATTTTGACCTCTCTAGAAATAATAGATATCGAATATGCGCTAAGATTTGGGTTTTGAGCCTCCATAACGAGGCCGAGTATGAGGCCGTCATAGCTGGGCTTAACCTCGCCCATTCAATGGAAGTTGATCAACTAGAGGTATGTAGCGACTCCCAGCTGGTAGTAAAGCAAATAGAAGACTCCTACGAAGCCAGAGGCGAAAAAATGATCCTATACCTCAAAAGGTACGAAGTACTTGAAGTTCGGCACCACAGTTAAGGTCGGGACACACACGAACGGAAAATTACGGCGGATGCCTTAGCAAAGCGGCCTTGACCTCCTAAGAAGACCTCAGCAGTTAGCCTTTGATAGGAGTACCTTTCGAGCCCTCAGGTAGATCTCGACAACGAAGGTCTCCTTGTCATGTCGGCGAGGCTGGATGGACCCATTTGGGACTTCACTTAATAGAAGGACTAGTGCGAAACGGCCGGAGAATGAGCATCTAGGCGGGAGTCGAGTGCGCCGGGTTCATATTCATCGGGAGGCCCTTTACAAGCGAGGTTTTCACCACGTCCTCAGTGCATTGCAAGGAAGGCCCAGACTCGTGTTGAGAAGGAGTACATGAGGGTGTATGTGGAAATACATCGAGACTCGGGCGTTAGCGGGGAAAGTGCGGAGCGAAGTGCTATTGGCCCACAATGCTCGAGGCCTTAGCGAGGAACTAGTCGAGAAAATGCAAAAAGTTTGTCAAGAGCACGCCAAAATCTCTCACCTCCCATCCAGAGCCACGCGTCGGATTCTGAGCCCCAGCTTTTCGGCGAGTGGGGGCTGGGCGCAATGGGACCTACGCCTGGAAAGGGCCAGTACAAATTTATCGTCGTAGCGGTGGATTATTTCACCAAATGGGTAGAAGCCAGGGCCCTTGGCTACTATCCGCGAACAAAGGTATGCAACTTCGGCAGCGGTGCCATAATATGCGAATTTGGTATCGAGAGCCACGAGGTGTCGGGAGCGATAGGAAACAATTCGACAATCCTAAGTTCAGGGATTTCTGTGCCGAGCTCGGGATCAAGAACTACTACTAGTCCTCAGCTAATCCACAATCTAATGGACAAGCAAAAGTCACCATCAGAACCCTTAGAGCAGCAATGAAGACCAAGTTGGAAGATCTAAAAGGCAAATGGGTAGAATACCTCCCCGAGGTGTTATGGGCATACAGAACTACACACAAGTCAGCAACTCAGGAGACCCCATTCGCTCTAGCCTTTGGCACCTAGGTTGTAGCCCCTGTCGAGATCGGATTAAAATCCCCAAGGATTGAATTGGCAAGCGTGGAACACAACAAAGAGGCTCTTAAACCCCAGCCTGAGCCTCTAGATGAAAAGCGTGATCGGGTCTGAAAGCGTCTGAAGACTATTAAGGAGGACGAGCGAGTACTACGACCAAAAGGTCAAACCCAGGAGTTATAAGCCTGGCGACCTAGTCTTAAAAAAGCTTCTTCCTACGAGGAAAGATCCTACACACGGAAAGCTAGGACCCAACTGGGAAGGCCCTTATATCGTGTCTCGTGTGGTCAGACCTAGTAACTACAAACTCCAGACGAAAGAAGGAAAAATTCTACCTCATTCTTGGAATGCTAAGCACCTCAAAAGGTTCTATCAATAGACATCGGATTGTAATTTTTAATAAAGTATCATCAGCTTTCAGATAACAGTCTGTGTGTTCGTTGATTACTTTGTTTAATATCCTAATGAATAAAAAAGCAAGGCATCGGTAAAAGAAAAGCAGACATCTCGGTACGGGAAGCGTAGAAAAAATTACACACTTCGAGAATGAAAATTTTTTGCTTCAAAAATTGCTCTTTATTAGAAGAAGATATAATTGATTACAATCGACGGTGCCATCCCTTACATCTCGAGGAACGAAGCCGATTACAAACAACTCCCTCAAAAAAATCTCGAGAAAGAGAAGGGAGAGGAAGAGAAGAGAGAGAAGCGACAGGAGGAAAAGGAGAAGGAAAAGAAGAAGAAAGAAGAGAAATGGAAAGAAG
Source organism: Tetrastigma voinierianum (assembly GCA_016808115.1). Taxonomy (NCBI): domain Eukaryota; kingdom Viridiplantae; phylum Streptophyta; class Magnoliopsida; order Vitales; family Vitaceae; genus Tetrastigma; species Tetrastigma voinierianum. The sequence continues at coordinate 678,980 of JAEQBH010000247.1, read as the reverse complement.
AGAAGGAAGAAAAGGAAAAAATGGAGAAAGCGGTACTAAAAGTTTTTGTTTAAGTACACCGCCCTCTTCGGATGCATTCCCTAGCACGGCTCCATCATCGGACGGAGCTAGGGAATAACATAACTCCCATAAGGGAGGAACTAGGGAAAAACACAACTCCTACAAGCAGAGGACCATCGGAACCAAATGCCAGCTCGGGATCTCTAGGCATACCTCCTGCAATGACGACCAAGCCTTGATGCTCCAACATACCCGGATTCCAATTACGCCCCAAAAAGGGGAGAAGGCTCGAAGCGTGACTCGGGTTGTTCGCGAAAATTGTAATTTAAGGAAAGCGAACTTTCGGCAATCGCGTGTCGGTTCCAATTCTCCATAAACACGCATTAAAGACGCCCGCATCTTTCCAAGAGAAGGAAGTCAAATCGACCATATAGCCACGGGGCCACGTCGCCCAGGAGCCCGGCAGCTCAGTTCGAGCCTGCCATGTAGCCACAAGGCCTCGTCACCCAGGAGCCCGACCGGTTCGGAGCAGCCATGTAGCGGCGGGGACGAAAGCGGCCAGGCCTCGGCATCTCGATTCTAGAGTCGCGCAACCCGTTCCAATTCTCCATAAAGTCGCATTAAAGCTACACGCGCCTTTCCAAGAGAAGGAGGTTAAAAAGGCCATATAGTCGTAGAGCCAGTTCAGCTCAGGCAGATTAGCCCACGGAGCCTCAGTGTGGGACCCCTTTCCCCGGAAACGGACAGTTTGGGATCGAATAAGTCAGGGATACCACTAAAATCACTCAATCACTCAAAAATCATATCTTTGCGGAGCGTTTCAAAAGTTGGGCAGCCATATACATTTTATATTTAACAAATACATTTTACAATGAAGGCCATTTCAAGCCTTTTCAAAATGATTTACAAAAATAGTGTTCGAGTTCAAATTGTTTCTACATAATATCCATATCCAAAGAAAACATGAAATGAGTGCACGTAGAGGCATACTCGAAGTTTCCTTCATTATGACTCGACGCTCCTCGATCTTGGAGTCATTTTGATCACTATCTATCACTGGTACACAACGCATTGGTAAAACAATGCGCTAAGCATTTCATGCTTAGTGGTTCTATACAAAATCCATTCCTCAGTTTCGGGTTTAAATCACATTATGCAATTTAACAATTCAAAACTTTCAAATCATTATGGATGATCAATATAAATACGATACATATACTTGTTTTATATACAATTAGTCATGGTCCATTGATCATCCCAAAAATACACTTTCATATTCAATATTTCGCAATCTCAAATCAATTCAATTATGCTCATAAATTCAGTTCAATTCTGCAAATCAATTCAGTTCTGAAATTCAATTAAGTTGTGATCAATTCATTTATGCGAATCAATTCGATTATTGCAAATCAATTCGATTATCTGGAATCCAGTTCGATTATGCGATCAATTCAATTATGCCCTTAACGAATTTAACCTATGTCTTCGATATATAGGATATCTGAGCCACCTGCACGGTCCCGCTGGGCTGTAGGCCGGTATCAAATGGTTTTATAACACGATCACGGTCCCGGTAGAGCTGGCGGCGGTTATAAACAATCAAATAGTGAACACTACCGATACGGTCCGTGAGGCTGCGTCGGAGTACACATGTCTAATGGTTCGCGGTAATGCTATTTGACCCTATTGGTGTACATACCAATCTATCCTTAATGCGAAATAAGCGGTTAACATTCTATTAGGGCGTTCAAATCCTTTATAACAAAAATATAGTACAATAATAATACGCTTGTATAAGCAGTTTATTTTCAATAATTATGCAATTTTTATATGCAAACATTTCACAATCACTTTTCTCAAATCAATTAAATCAATTAATATGCTTTTAGAACAAACATGCAAAAACTTTAAACGAGGAATATGAGTAAGTAGAACAAACCCAAAAATCTTTGCACTTTGATTCCAATCCCTGGAATCTCAATCTCGGTTTGGCTTTTCCTCCTCGTCAGTCCCTATTCCAAAACCATTAAAGAACAATATTATTCGTGCGTACTAGTAGTTTTGGTTAGGATTGATTTTCAGAGATTAATATGATTTCAAAATTAACAAGCTATATATAGATGGATTCTTGACTCAATGGGCTTTCTATAGAGTCCAAGAATACCCGAATCGGAGGATTCGGGTTGAAGGTTATGACCTTGAGTTGGGGTCATACGCAGTCAAATCTGAGCCCTGACAGTATTGGGTTTGATCGATCTGTTATAGTCAAATCACCACACAGCTCCACTCCTCGGGTATGAATATATTCTTGACTCAATGGGCTTTCCATAGAGTCGAGAACACCGCAGGTTCGGACGAAGGAGTTATGACCTTCGAAGTTGGAGGTCATCTGTGATCAAATCTGACGGCAAACTAACGAGCCTAGATGAGCTTGATCCTATCACCTCGGTCGGAAACATCTTCTATCAGCCTCGGGAATATGAATGTATTCTTGACTTCCCGATAAGGTCTTTCCATAGAGTCCAAGAACACCCGAATCGGAGATCGGACGAAGGAGTTATGACCTTCGAAGTTGGAGGTCTTCGCGTAGTCAACCGAGACAGTGACACAGTGATAAATGACATTTTGGACCGAGCTCTATATAACACCTAGGTCGACATCTAATATACTCCTCCCAGGAATATGAATGTATTCTTGACTCAATAGGCTTTCCATAAGTCGAGAACACCCAAATCGGAGTTCAAGCGAAGGAGATATGACCTTCGAAGTTGGAGGTCATGCGTGAGTCAACCAGACGAGGCGACACGAGCGGCGAGATGACGACACGGGCCAGGCTCGATCCTAACACCTTGTTCTGACATCTAATATACTCCTCAGGCATATGGATGGATTTTGGACTCAATATGGGCTTTCCATAGGAGTCCACGAGACTTCATCGGAGTTCCAGCGAAGGAGATGACCTTGAGTTGGAGGTCATGCGCGTAGTGTGAGACGGCGGCACGAAGCTGGCGAGCTCTTCGGGGCGGTAGGCTCTTCGAGGGGCGAGGTCTGTGACCTCTACGGGATGAGGTCTGGCGACCTCTCTGTTGCATGGTCTGCGACCTCTATTGACCTACTGCTGCATGAGGTCTGGCCGGCCTGGCATGAGGTACGCTTTGACCCTCTGCCTTGACCTCTGTTTGCGTAGGTCTGTGACCTCTGTTGCATGACCTCTATGGCTGAACTCTCACCCATTTGACTATTTAGAGTAAAAAGACCATAACTTAGTCTACAGTAGTCCGAATTGAGAAATTCAAAAGCCTAACATCAAGTTCATTGATGTGGCTACAATTTCCCAGAAGGACTTACTACCAAATTCCTTTTATTTCTTACTCAAAAACCCGTTCTAAGGTCTGGATAGTTGACCGGGTGGCCAGAACTAACCGACTAGATTTATTTGGGTGACCTCGGAGTAAAAGGACTATAACTTAGTCTACAGAGGTCCAAATTGAGAGATTCAAAATCCTAACATCAAGTTCATTGATGTGGATACAACTTACCAGAAGGACTCACTACCAGATTCTCTTTATTTCTTACCCAAAAATAAGCTCTAAGGTCCGGCTAATCGCACTTGCTATCACAATGTGAGCGACTTTAGGGTAGAAAATGACCAAAGTAGGGAAGACCTACCTCTTGGAGTTTGTCGATACTCCCCGATTCCGGTCTCTACTTGCAACTCTTGTCACGAGGAAGGACTTTCCCTCTTGCTTCGCCTGGGACCTATGGCCCGATCGTTGGGAAATCTAGAGAGAAGTGGCTTCTCCTCTAAATATCTCCTCGCTCTACGATTTTCCTTTATGGATCACTCTAAATCGTATTTTGAAAAGGAGGAAACTTCCTCCCACTTTCCTACATGCCACATGCCCTTTCCTTGATTTTTTTCTTCTTTTTCTTTATTTCTTTTTATATTTAGGTCCCTCCATTTCTCTATTATTCTTCATTTAAGTCTCTTATTATTTTCCCTTTACTCATTTATTTCTCACAATTTCATAGACCATATAAACTTACTTACAATTGACCCTTAGGTCCCCATTTTACAATTTCCATATTTTCTCTTTTCACTTGGGTTTATTTATGGAATCCAATAATCATTTAATCAATATTCATCTAAAAATTCCAGTATACCCAAGTTATTTGATTATACCGGAATATATAATAAATTTACATAATAAAAATTCGGGGTATTTTTAGGCGATTACAACTCTCCCCCCACTTAAAAAATTTAAGCCCTCGAAATTACCTTATTGACTTGATTCACGGATATTGTTGCCGCATTGTTTCCTCACTTTCCCAGGTGGCTTCTTCAGTCTTATGGTTCTCCGCAACACTTTGACTAGCGGAGTCTTCTTGTTCGTAATTCTTTCACTTCCTGGCCAAAATCTCTACTAGCTCTTCGCCGTACGTCAAATGCGGCCTCGGCTCAATTGTCTCGAAGAGACATGTGACAGTGCGATCGGTACCTCACGTAGCATGGACACATGAAATACATTATGGATCTTTTTCAAGTCCGGTGGTAATGCTAATCTATATGTCACTTGGACCACTTTTTTTCAATCACTTCATAGGGGCCCGATAAATCACAGAGCTGACTTGCCCTTTTTCCCAATTCTCATCACCTTCTTCCAAGGAGACACTTTCAAAAACACTCTTTCTCTGACCTCATATCCAATATCTTTTCTTTTCATGTCGGCATATGATTTTTGTCTATCGGTGTACTGTAAATCTTTCTCTAATCATTTTCCTTTTTCTTCGATCCTCTGTATCCGTCGGGGCCAATTACTTTCCTTTAAGCTCGAATTCGAGTCCAGCCTAAACGGTGTTCTACATTTCTCCCATATAAAGCCTCATGAGCGCCATTCCAATACTTGATTAGGCGTTGTTGAACACAAATTCAACTAAAGCAATGTGTCGATCCTAACTACTCTCAAGGTCGATCACACAACTCCTTAACATATCTTCCAGAATCTGGATCACTCTCTCAGATTGTCCATCAGTTTGTGGGTGGAACAGTATTTGTCTTGAAATTCAGTCGAGTGCCTAAAACCTTCTTGATTTTTGAAATCTCAGTAACCTCGGATCTCGGTCTGAAATAATGGATCTGAGAATCCCATGTAGAAGACTATTTCCTTGATATACATCTCGCTGGCTTGTCAAGTGAATAGTCGAGTTCTCAACGGTAGGAAGTGAGATGAAGCTTAGTCAATCGGTCCTGCTACGACCCAAAGGCGAGTCATGCCTTCTCCTGTCAATGTTGCTTGACCCTGAAATCCATGGTGATTCGGTCCCATTTCCTCCGAGTATTCTAATAGTGCAATAATCCGAATGAACTTGATGCTCACGCCTTTACTTTTGACACACCAAACACTTGATTCTAATTGACACATCTCTTTTCATCCGGACCACGAGAATGACATTTTTAAATCTCGAGTACTTTGTGCTAGGGATGGATAGCAAGATCAGCTATGTGCCTGCTTCCAGTATGGATTTCCCTCAAATCATTACAATCGAATTTTACACAAACCTGATCCTTATAATACAAAACTCCTTTTTCTTTCACTGTAAACTCGGTTTCTTTACCATTTCCAATCGATTTATCGTGGCGGTAATTTTCATCTTTCTTTGTGCCTCTAGTACTCGATTCAACAAGCTCGGTGCTGTATCGACTGCCACTACGATTACCATCGTCATATAATGACAAATGGGCATTCAGCTTGAAGCGTTCGTGTGACTCTACTCAAAGCGTCGGCCACTACATTGGCCTTTCACGGTGATGTCGATCTTGTGATCATAATCTTTATCGGAGTTCCATCCATACTCAGTTTGTCTCAGAGTTAAGCTCGTTGTGAGGCGAAATACTTAAGACTCTTATGATCAATGTAGATAAAACACTTTTCTCCACACAAATAATGTCTCCAAATCTTCAATGCAAATACAATGGCGGCTAATTCCAATCATGCGTGGGGTAGTTATTTTCATGCTGCTTTAACTGTCTTGAAGCATAGGCTATCACTTTACCCTCTTGCATTAGGACACATCCAAGTCCATTTAACGACGCATCACTAAAATCACATATTCTCTACCGCGGTCGGTTGAGCGTAGAGCAGGCCTCGGTTAAGAATGCTTTCAACTTATCAAAACTTCTTTGACATTTTTCTTTGCATTCATTACTTTACATTTTAAGGCGATCTCGTCATCAGTGCAACCGTAGAAAACCCCTTAGCCGAATCTTCTGTAGTATCTGCTAGTCCCGAGGAAACTACGCGCCTGTATAACATTTCTGGTGGCTTCCATTCAACAACCACTTCTATTTTCTTTTTGGATCTACTCGAGGTTCCTTCTTTTCGATACTATATACGAAAGGACACTTCATTCTTTGAAAACTCACCTTTGCTCGGTTTTGCATCTGGTAGCTCTTTCTGAAGTCTCTAACACACTACTCTGAGGTGTGTGTCATGACTTTCGTGATCTTTTGAATACACAAGAATGTCGTCTATGAACACTACGACAAACTGATCCACATACGGTCGGAAAACACGATTCATTAAGTCCATGAAAGCGGCCTGGAGCATTTATTCGATCAAAGCGGCATTACAAGGAACTCCTCATAATATCCATATCGTCCTAAACGCCGTCTTATACACATCGACATCCTTAATTCTCCATTGATGATGACCAGATGTCGCCAAGTCAATCTTCGAAAAGATACTTGCACCTTTTAATTGGTCAAGCAATCATCAGTGCAGGTAACGAATACTTATTCTTTGCGTGCTTGTTCAGTGTCTATAATCAATACATAGGCGAAGTGTACCATCTTTCTTTTAACAAAAAGCACGGGAGCTCCCCATGTGGTGATACACTTGGTCAGACCAAACCCTTTTTCTGAGTTCTTTGCAATTGCAATTTCAATTCTTTTAGCTCTGGTGGAGCCATTACGTGCGATGTAATGGTAGGTGTGGCTGATGCAGCGTCAATAACCAAGCTTCGATCTCCTATGTGGGGCAATCTGGTAACTCTTAAGAAACACTTCAGGAAAGTCTCTATGATAGGGATATCGGATACACTAAGCCTTTCCTTTACGTATCATCCCACATAAGCCAAGTGACTTCACATCCTTTCCGCACCATTGTTCTAGCAGTGGCCGCGGATATCACATTAGATAGGTGATTTGACCTCTCACCGATGAAAGTTACTTCCTCTTCATGCGGTGTTTTTAAGGTTACTCTTTTCATTCTACAATCGACTATTGCTTGATGTCGGGACAACCTGATCCATCCCAATATCATCAAACTCTTTGAATGATAACTGATCAAATCTCACAAGAATTCATACTCTACGTGTCTTTTGATGGAGACGATCCACTATACACTCTTGTTCCGCAATAACACTATGGCCAAGCGGGTTCGTCACCAAGATGTCATATTCGGTTTCACTCCTCGGTAATTTACCCAAGTTGGGTATGTCGGTGCAAAATATATGAGTGGGTTGACCCGGGGTCAATCAATGCATGTACAGTAGTATCAAAGATTTGGAAATGCCCATTATCACGTGCAGGCGTCGGTATCTTTATTTGCTTTCATTACCCTTATGCTCTGTTGAACACGACCATCTTACTCTTACGGCGTTTGTGTCCCTTGTCTCGAACACTCGGTGATGCAACACTCTTATTGCCTTTTGTACCACTAAAGTTGTACCCCGATTACGAAGTCTTTGTAAATGAGCAGGCTGCAGAAACGATCTCTTGCTATGCTCTTTGGATCCTGAAATCAAACAAGCACATAAGTCTCCAACATTCTCACATGATTTCTCCCCTGATGGGAGACGATAGGAAGCGATGTCGCTAGAAGGACCTCCTGGTGTACTTGCAACTGATGGTGTTGGTAGAGTAGTATTCCTCTGGTAACTTTGTGTAGGGCGATTGGAACCTGTGGTCCCTAAATTTCTTCCTTTCTTTGTTGTGGCGAGGCGGGCGAGCAGGATTTTTCTTTCCCTGTCTTTTATCTTTTCTCTCTCTTTCCTCTTTCTTTACTCTTTCCACATTCAATGCACATGTCACAATTTTGGAGAAATCCTCATGAAAAAATCCTGTGACATGGGCTCGAATATGGTCATTAAGGCCATCTTCAAACCTATGACACTTTTCTTCCTCACTCACTAGTATCTCAGGAGCATACTTGCTCCAGCGGAATGTGAATTCTCTTTGATATTCGGTCACACTCATGCTTTGCTTGGATTATGAACTCCGTCTCATGTTATTCGGATAAATCACGACCCATAGTGCTTCTTAAACTCATCGAAGAACTCCCGTATAACTCTCTCACGATGGTGCGGTCTGGTCACGGAAACCCACCAGCGATAAGCCTCATCTGTAATGTGAGGTCGCACATTCAACTACTCTTAATTTGTGCAATGCATTTGCACAAGCATTCGCTTGGTTCTCTCGAGCCAATTTTCTTCCATAGAAGGCTCATCCTCTTTCTTTCCTATAAAATCCTGGTCGGTACCTTCTTAGATTTCTCTCGATGGTGATCGCTTTGGAGCAATTTCGGTGATTGCGGAAACTCTTTGCAATGCTGAACTAGCTCTTTGGAGGATACCCATGTACCTCCTGCCACTTGTTACAGTTCATTCATTAGTGGGGCTGGGATTAACTGCCGCCTTCCACACTAGCGGGTTGTTTGGGCGAGTCCCCTGAATCCTCGACCACAGGGAGCCGGGAACCGTCCATGCTTATCCTATTAAGTCCAGCAAGATCCGCGTCAGAGTCATGTCATTCTTTATATGCTAATGAAATGCATGTTAAACACAATTTCAAAATCGTTTACCAACAATTTCAAAATCATTTTGTAGAGCGCCTAAACAGCTCACGATACGATAAAGTTGTGGGACCACAGCTCGACGAGCCGGACAGGTTGGGCGGATCCAAACAGTCAGGGATACCACTAAAATCACTCAATCACTCAAAATCATATCTTTGCGGAAGGCGATTTCCAAAAGGATTGGGCACGCCCGTAAACATTTATATTTAGAATGCATTTTACAATGAAGGCATTCAAGCCTTTTCAAAATGATTTACAAAAATAGATGTTCGAGTTCAAATTGTTTCTACATAATATCCATATCAAAGAAGCATGAAATGAGTGCACATGTGAGAAGCATACTCGAGATTTCCTTCTTTATGACTCGGCTCCTCGATCTTAGATTAAAACTTTTGATCATTTATCTACTCGCTCGGTACCTGCATTGAGTAAAGCAAATACGCTAAGCATTTCATGCTTAGTGGTTACAATAATCCATTCCTCGATTTCGAGTTTAAATCACATTATGCAATTTAACAATTCAAAACTTTCAAATCATTATGGATGATCAATATAAAATAAATACATATACTTGTTTTATATACAATTAGTCATGGTCCATTGATCATCCCGAAAATACACTTTCATATTGATATTTACTTAATCTCAAATCAATTCAATTATGCTCATAAATTGATTCGGTTGCAATCAATTGATGCGAAATTCCAATTAAGTTATGCGAGATCAATTCATTTTATGCGAATCAATTCGATTGTGCAAATCAATTCGATTATGCAAATCGGTCGAGTTATGCGATCAATTCCAATTATGCCCTTACTTGAATTTAACCTATGTCTTCGATACCTCTGGGATATCAGGAGGCCACACACGGTCACATTGGGTGTGAGGCGTATCAAATGGTTTTATAACACGGTGCAGTCCGTTGGTACGTTGGTAGTTATAAACAATCAAATAGTGAACACTACCGTCACGGTCTGTGGGGCTGCGTCGGAGTGACACATCGATACAATAGTTCGCGATGCACTCTTGACCCTATTGGTATACCAATCTATCCTTAATCTTGAAATAAGCGGTTAACATTCTATTAGGGCGTTCCAAATCCTTTATGTAAAATATAGTACAATATGTACGCTTGTATAAGCATTTTCAATAATCATGCAATTTTTATATCACGAACATTTCTGATCACTTTCTCAGGTAATTAAATCAATTAATATGCTTTTAGAACAAACATGCAAAAACTTTAAACGAGGAATATGAGTAAGTAGAACAAACCCAAAAATCTTTGCACTTTGATTCCAATCCCTGGAATCTCAATCTCAGTTTGGCTTTTTCTCCTCGTCAGTCCCGATTCCAAAACCATTAAAGAACAATATTATTCGTGCGTACTAGTAGTTTTGGTTAGGATTGATTTTCAGAGATAAATATGATTTCAAAATTCGACAAGCTATATATAGATGGATTCTTGACTCAATGGGCTTTCTATAGAGTCCAAGAATACCAGAATCAGAGTTCGGACGAAGGAGTTATGACCTTCCGAAGTTGGAGGTCATACGCAGTCAAATCTTGAACTGAAGAGCTGACCTGACCTGGAAGAGCTCGATCTGTGACCTCGGTCAAACATCTTCTATCCTCCTCAGGCATATGAATGAATTCTTTACTCAATGGGCTTTCCATAGAGTCGAGGCACGGCGGAGTTCGGGCGAAGGAATTATGACCTTAGTTGGAGGTCATACGCAGTCAAATCTGAACTAACGGTGACGACACGGACAAGGCTCGATCTATCACCTCGGTCAAACATCTTCTATCCTCCTAAGGAATATGAATGTATTCTTGACTCAATTTTCTTTCCATAGAGTCCAATAATACCAGAATCGGAGTTCGGACGAAAGAGATATGACCTTCCAAAGTTGGAGATCGTCACGTGAGTCAACCCGAACAGTGACTGGGCGGCAGGCTGACTGAAGCACGGGCGGAGCTCGATATAACACCGGTCTGACATCTAAATATACTCCTCATGAATGTAAATTCATTCTTGACTCAATGGGCTTTCCATAGAGTCCAAGAACACCGTCGGAGTTCAAGCGAAGGAGATATGACCTTAGAAGTTGGAGGTCATGCATAGTCAACGAAGCGGCTGAGGCTGGCGAGTGACCTGACCTGGACGGCTCGATCTAACACCTCGGTCTGACATCTAATATACTTCAGGCGGATGGATTCTTGACTCAATGGGCTTTCCATAGAGTCAAGAACAATCGGAGAGTTCAAAGCGAAGGAGATATGACCTTAGAAGTTGGAGGTCGTAAGTAGTCAATGCAGAGCAGCGGGCGCAGGCCCACGGCGGTGAGCTCTGAGGACGAGCGGGGCTCTTTGGACAGGCGAGCTCTTCGAGGACGAGCTGAGCTCTTCGGGACGAATGCGCTGACCTCTACGAGGATGAGTCTGGCGACCTCTGTTGCATGGTCTGGCCGGCCTCCTATTGACCTCTGCTTGGTCTGGCGGCCTCCTTGTGTCTATTTGCATTAGGTCTGCGACCTTTGTTGCACCTGACCTCTGACTCTCACCCATTTAGTTCAGAGTAAAAAAGACCATAACTTAGTCTACGGGGAGTCCGGAATTGAGAAATTCAAAAGCCTAGCATCAGGATTCATTGATGTGGATACAATTTCTCAGGACTTACTGTAAATTCCTTTATTTCTTACTCGAAATCCATTCTAAAGTCCGGCTAGTTGACCCGAATTGGCAGAACTAACCCGACCAGATTTAGCTGGGCTGACCTCAGTAAAAGGACTATAACTTAGTATACAGAGGTCCAAATTGAGAGATTCAAAAGCCTAACATCAAGTTCATTGATGTGGATACAACTTACCAGAAGGACTCACTACCAGATTCTCTTTATTTCTTACCCAAAAATCAGCTCTAAGGTCCGGCTAATGCGCACTATCCTGTGTGTGACTTAGGGTGAAAATGACCAAAGTAGGGAAGATACCTCTTGGAGTTTGTCGATGCTCCCGATTCGGTCTCCACTTGCAGCTCTTGTCACGAGAAGGACTTTCCCTCTTGCTTCGCACAGGACCTATGGCCCGATCGTTGAGATCCTAGAGAGAAGTGAGAGCTTCTCGCTCTAAATATCTCCTCCTTTCTGTTTTCCTTTATGGATCACTCATCGTGTTTGAAAAGGAGGAAACTTCCTCCCACTTTCCTACATGCCACATGCCCTTTCCTTGATTTTTTCTTCTTTTTCTTTATTTCTTTTTATATTTAGGTCCCTCCATTTCTCTATTGTTCTTCATTTAAGTCTCCTATTATTTTCCTTTACTCATTTTATTCTCCTAATTTCACTTAGACATATAAACTTACTTCTAATTGACCCTTAGGTCCCATTTTACAATTTCCATATTTTCTCTTTTTCACTTGGGTTTATTTTTGGATTCAATAATCATTTAATCAATATTCATCTAAAAATTCCCAGAAACATACCCAAGTTGGCCCAATTATACCCGGAATATATAATAAATTTTATTATAAAAATTTCAAGGTATTTTTGGGGCGTTACACTCAACAACTCAGTTTTGAAGAGCTCAACTGCTCAACAAAGGCCATATAGCCGCAAAGCTAGTTCAGCTCAGACAGATTAGCCCACGGAGCCTCAGCAGCTTAGTTTCGAAGAGCTCAACTGCTCAGGAAAGGCCATATAGCCGCAAAAGTCCCGGTCAGCTCGGGCGAATTAGCCCGCAAAGCCTCCGGCTTCCGGTTTGAAGAGCTGTGGCAACAAAGGCCATATATGGCTGCAGGCGGTTTAGCTGGGGCGGTCGCCCACGAAGCCTCGGCCGGCTCGATTTCGAAGAGCTCAAAAACACTCAACTAAGGTACTTATAAGCCGGGAGCAGTTCGACAGGGCGGAATTAGCCCACGAGCCTCAGCGGCTCGATTTCGAAGGCTGGCCCCCTTCTCGACAGGCCATATAAGCGGGTAGAGCGATTCGGCTCAGGCATATTAGCCCACGGGCTCGGCGGCTGGGTTTGAAGTGGCTTTGCTCAACTAAGGCCTTATAGCCCGGGAGCGGTTCGGCTGGGCGGATTAGCCTGACCTCGTGCTTCGGTTCCCGAAGAGCTGGCGCCTGGCCAAGGCCTCGTAGCCGGGGCCGATTCGGCTCAAGCATATTGGCCACGGGCCTCGCGGCTCGATTCGGAGAGCTCAAGCTCGAAACTAAGGCCTCGTAACCCGGGGAGCCCGGGGTCGATTCGGGCGAGGGCGGCACAAGAAACTTAATTAGTGGTAAAAGCGAGGAGATAGAAAATTGGGTATTCATTGAGTTTCAAAGCTAAGAACGACATTACATATATCCTAGGTTTAAAGCCCAAGGTTTAAAAAAAAAAAAAAACAAGCAAAATTATACAAGGAGGCTCAGACGTGAGGCGCGGGATCAGAAGCAGAAGGAGAAGAAAGGGAGCGGGCCTCGGTAGAGGCGGTGGCTCTCGGAACAATCGACGAGAAGGACTCTTACGCGCCATCATCCAGAGATATCAAAGTGCAAGGTCCGGGCAGGGTAGGTGTTAGCGACCCTCCCTCGGAAACGAGCCATCCAGTGACCCTTTGGAATGCAGGAGCCTCATCCCTCAAACTTGCTATCGCTCAGTCCCTACGAATGACGAGCTTCACGCCTCACGAGGTCCCCTCATGGCACTCATCGGTCGGCGTTGATAAATCTGGCCTTGGAAGCCGTGGCGGGCTCGGTCACAGCAACCTGCAGCTTTGTGCGCGGCTCATCTACAGGAGCTTGCGAAATACACGACTATCATTTGCTCATTACGGGTGGTTTGCGGCTCTTTCGACCACGCAGATCATCGAGCGGTTCTGGCTTCTTCCTGCAAACACGCCCAGCTCATTACAGGCAATCTGCGGCCGTCACGACTTTCGGCGCCCTCGCGACTCTTAAGCCTTCTCGGGGCTTCTCTTCTCTGCCCTCGGCCCGCGCTCGCGCCATCAAAGTATGTCTCAGGTCGGACTTGTGCTTCACGGCTTCCTCCGTCATACTTTGCATCTGAGCTCGCAGTTCAGCTCACTCAGATGTAAGAGAAGCCACCTTAGCTTTGTAGGCTCTGGCGGCTTTGGCACGACCCTCGTTCAGACTGGCCTTTTTCACCAAACTCTTCAGATGGGTAGCCGCTTGCTAGTACACAACACATAATCAATGCACAACTCAGAACCAAGATCAAGGCAAACAAATAAGGACACGGGAACTTACGGAGGCGACCCCCTTGAGGGATAGAGCCAAAGCCTCCTCAACAGGCAGGGCACCTGACCTCTTGAGATCAGAATCCCTGAGAATGGATGAGATCGCGCTAGCAGCAAGCTCGACATTGGAGTGCAAGAAGTCTTCATCTCATCGGCCGGGCGCTTCCCCGAGGTCTTCTCTGTCGAAGGAGGTTCGGCGCCTGAGGAAGGGACTCTAAGGCGAGATGGGCACCCAACACTCAGCCCGGAGGCTCGATGCTTCCCCTCCTCAAGGGAATCTTTGGCCTTTGCGTGAAGCGGGCGGGTTGCGAACTGGCGCTCTTTGGACTTCGGTTGGAGATGGCAACACTTGCCCCTACGCTCGGACATGGGCGGAGGGCAATGAAGAAGATGACCCCAACCTCGGAGCCTTACCCTAGGTCGGATGGCTCCTTTCAAGGGAATCCTGAGATTTCTGCTTCACACTCCGAGACCTCCGGGACAACGTCTCCACCCGAGCTTGAAGTTCACCCTTAGTAGGCTTGACAACAGGAGGCCTATCGGGGGAGAACTTCATAACGAATGGAGGTGAAGGCCTCAGAGTAGAAGGTCGGGAAGACTTCAAACCCGAAGATCCTGGAATATCCGACTTGATAAGCTCAAAGTAAGCGCGCGGAAGACATTTTTCCAACTTTCGCTTCACGACCCTGTCTTCGGGACTAAGATCAGGGCGAATACCTGAAGAGCGCACAACCAATGCAAAGTTAGGGATACCTTATAACCTGTGAAGACTAGACCAAATTAAAGAAAAACAAAGCTCACGACTTTCTGGAGTGGTCTGCGGCGCCTAACACCCAAAGGTGTCTTCCTCGGGTCGCGGGATCATACTCCCAACAGCGGCCACCAACAAAAAAGTAGCTTTCCTTCCAAAATTTGTGGGATGACGGGAGATCCGAGATGATCAATGGAGGCCGAACGCTTTAGATAGCTTCTGTGGTAGCTCCCAAGCAGCCTTCCTTCACACTGAAGAGGTCCAAGAACAGAGCTATACTGGGAAAACCCAAGCCCTTATCCCTAAAGACAACTAACAACCCGACTCAATACCCCGTAAACGATGGCTCAGAGGGGTAAACGTTGAAGTGCTCGCAAACCCTTTATAAAGGGATGGGAAAACGATACTATTCTCGAAGGCCACCTGCTAGCACACCATCTTGGGCACCTGAACAACATAGGAGGTCAGTACGTCAGGAGACCAAATCTAGATGCCAAACGGGGGCCTATATCGTCTTACGAAGACTTCCCCATATAAAGGCTCAACCCTACTAGGACCCACCGCATGTCGCATGGCCTACTTTAGATATCTCGCATCTCACGTGGTATTTAATCTCAACATCAATTTTATCCTCGCATTTTACCCAAGGCTTTAAAAGGTCTCCGAGGCTGCCTCGAAGAACAACCAGCTTGCGATTGGACTCACCACCCGTCCGCCTCGAATCGGGAGATCACAGAGGAGGGCTCTATACGCAAAGAAGAGGAACGACTCGGACCCATGGGAATAACAGAGAAGTAAGGCCAAAACCTAACCAAGCTAGCCCTAACGCCTTGCAATATTACTCGAAGAGACAAAGAAGGAAGAAAGACGCACCGATCCTAGGAACATAACAAAAAAGACGACCCCAAGGCAGGTATTACAAACACCAAAAGAGATTCTGAACAAAAGGTCATACGAGTTTTAAGAAAAAAAGGAATAACTCGCAGAGAAGGAAAAAGCCTAATATTAGGGCAATACAATGCTAATCTGGCCGAGGATGTTCTTGAAAGAAACCGAAAGAATCTCAGAGGAACGAAATACAAAAGTTTAAAAGTCATTATTATCACAAGACATTTGACGACGACAAAGCCCTAACCAAACCAAATTCGAGCGACCACGTGAAGTCACGCAATCTCGATTCAAGAACGATATAGCCCCCGGGCCCACGCCGTCGTGAACCAAGCGGTTGAGGCAACCGACGGCTTAAAAATAGCGGCAGCCCACTTCCCAAGCCCAAGAAGGTGTTTAAAGGAAGACTTATGTTGATACCCAAGAAAACATCCTGCTCCTGACACATGCCCAAAACTGGAGCCTCCAAGCCATCCGCCCAAGTGCCAATAACACTAGGGATGCCAAATTCTTAAAGAGCTCATATCCTCAAATCAAATCTCACCAATATGCTAAGGATAATTCTCACAATCAAGCCTCCTCTAATTATCCCCTTATTAATCCGACATCGATAGCTTATTTAAAATCCTCCATCCACAAGCAGGGAATCCTTATCACCATCCAATTGGGAAAACATCTACTATAAATACTGTGCCACCCCCATCTGAGCGCATTCGTAAAATTCACTCCCTGCGCTTGATCTTTTCTTTCCTAAGGACCGACTTAGGCATCTGAGAGGTAACCAAGCAGCCCTCGATCCTTTCTTCTTGTTTCTTTGTTTTTGCAGATGAGTCTCAACGCAAAGACAATGGACGCCCCATTTATCCCAACACGCTCCAAATTCCCCGCTCAAAGCTGAAAAATGCATCATCAACAATATAATTTAAAATAAATAAATTTTTAATAATTAATATCAATTTTTTTTAATATGAGATAAACTAATTTAAAATTATCCGTTGAAAAAAAATTAGTTCATCTCGAATTAAAACAATTTTTGTTTATATTTGATATTAATAATTAAAAAATTATTTATTTTAAATTATATTGTCATTTTATTTTATATTCTTCTTTTCAATTTTTTTTTTTCATATTTATTTTATTAATAATTATTTGTAATTTATCTTATTTGATATTAAAATAATCAACCTCATACAAAAACTATCAAGTTGTCAGATATTTAAAATATAAATTATTTAAAATTATATTTTCTTTTATTTTATAATTATTCTTTTAAATTGTTTATAATACAAGTATTTCCTCAAATATGTCGTTGTTCTCACTTTAATTTTTTAAGCAAATCCACTCATTGGTGATATTTACTCACCCTTTAAATAAATTGTTTTTGTGTTTGGAAAGATTTATTATAATAATAATAAAATTAAAGTGACAATAATTCTTTTAAAAAAATATTAATAAGATAAATATGAAAAACAGTTTAAAAAGAATAATAGAAAATAAAAGGAAAATATAATTTAAAATAATTATATTTTAAATTATATGTTTGCATAAAGCTCATTATTTTAATATCAAATAAGATAATTTTTAAAATATTAATAAAATAAATATGAAAAAATAATTTAAAAAGAATAAATTTATAAAATAAATGACATTATAATTTACAATAAATAATTTTTTAATAATTAATATCAAATATCAAAAAATGTATTTACTTTGATTTTTAAAAGATTTTAAAATATTTTGTATAGATTATAAAATATAGCTAATATTTTGACTTTTTCTATTCCCAACAAAATTTTAAATATTAAAAAATAAGTTAATGGAAAAAATAAATAAATAAATTATCTTTTAGAAAAAAAAAGCCAAAATAAAATAAAATGCCCATTTGGCGTTTATTATAAAATAGACATTGAATGTTGAAAGAAAAAAAAAAACACAACATTTAAAAAGATGATTTAGGTAAAAGAAACCTTTATTTTTATAATCAATCAAAATCATCTTTTTCTTGATGAAGGGGTTTTGCCAATCTTCTAAACCCTCTCCTCAAGTCCTCCCTTCTTCGAAAACCCATCTTCTTCTTCCTTCATAAACCCCAATTCTAAAACCACAAAAATGATCCTCTGCCGATCTCTCAATGCCCTCAGAGCCTCCAGAATAGGGCCACTGCCTCTCGCCCTTAGAACCTACAGATCCGCCTCTCCTTGCAGGCCCTTCGCCGCCTCTGCAGTCCGACAGCCCCCTGCACTGGACGGAACCCATCCGTCAGGTACCCTCCATCACTGTTTTTTTTTTTTTTTGAGTTTAATTTATAATATTGATTTTGTTTGCTCTTTATTGCTCCTGTATTTGGGTCTTGGGATTATCGACTAATGAGGAAACAAATCTAGGATTGTTGTTGTTTGCGACTCTGTTATAACTTATAATAGAAAATTTTGGAGGTTAGCAAATTTTGGGGTCATTTATAGTTAGTTATGAAGAGGAGATTGTTGGGTTTTTTCCAGTTTTGTTAACCTAAATTCTAGGGGTGCAATAGGGTATTAGCAACTTGGAAAATGGAGGTTTGGTTAAGCTCATGAGAATGAAAGCAAACTGTACTAGCATTGTTGCTAGGTCAATTGTGATGGTGAAAGGTGTTTTCCTAGGGAAGGGATGTGATAGTGGTCTGTTTGTTGCTCCTGGTTGACCAATAAAGCTCAGTGTCTTTGTTTAGAAGACTTAATGATGTGCACTTTATGTCTTTTTGATCAGTAAGGAGCTTAGGTTCTAACCAGTTTCTGGTGTGGGTGCAACTGACATGGGTGGTTCAGCCAAGGGGTTTGTGGTGTTAATGGAGGTCGGTATCTTCCTTTCAAATTGTCTAGAAAAGGCAAGTAGGAGTCATTCTCGGAACCTTCTTTCTCTTCTTGCCAATGAAAACTCTGTACCAACTCATTAACATGTCCATTGTAAATGGGAGAACCCATTAGATATCAATAGTGAGAAGAGAAAGCGTCAAACTCTAACTTTCTTATAGTAGATGAGAAGATGATCTATTAATTCATCTGCATTTTTGCACATAAAATAATAACCAGTCAAAACCCATCCTCTTCTTTTAAGTTCGCATAGTATGGATCCTTCCCTAAGTCGTTTCACAATCATAAAACTCACTTTGGTAAGAGCCCAAGATCCCTATACTATTTTTAAGGGGAAGACACTTTACCCTCTACATCCAAAGCATTGTAGCAAGACCTTATTAGGAACATCCCACTTTTTCTATCCTCTCAAGCCATTTTGTCTTCTATTATAGCATATGTCTACTTTACATATAGAGTTGTAATCAATTAGGAAATTTGTCTTATAGAGTTGTAATCTATTAGGAAGGTTAGATTAACTTATATATATATATATATATAACAATGGATCAATGAAATATACAAGGAATTCTTTCCTCCAACTCCTCTCTTTGATTCTCTCTACATGGTATCAGAGCCTAGGGCTCAGGATTGAGGAATCTCTTAGAGAAATTCAAACTTCGACAGATAAGGCAACAAATCGTAAGGCAAGGGAGGTGTGTTTTTTTAAACACGCATCTCAAGGGAACGTGGGACCTCACCATCGACACAGAGAGGAGAGTCAAACGTTGATGAGCCTCGCCACCAAGTCCGATGACCGACAACCAAGCTCGTGTGGCTCACGCAAGCTTTTGTCTTTCTGCCCTGTTTTAAATGCGCTGCACGTGAGCCACGCATGGGGGCGTGTGACACCTATAGTCGATCTCCGGTAACCACGACCGGGTGCGTCTCCCTCCTTGGAACCGGTTGAGGTGGTTTGTGATGCCATACTCCCATTGTTTTGGGGGTTTATGAGGATTTTGGTTGCGGATCTAGGGTTTTTTTTCAAATGAATATTTTGGGCTCGTGATTTTTCAGTGATTTTTCAGTGATTGTTTTGTGATTCCGTGGCATCAACAAGTGTTTTGAGGATTGTAGGACCAAATTCCATTTGGGTGTGGTACTTTCTGTGGAATTGTGGTCATTTTCTCAAAGTAACTTCTATCTTTCTAGTGTTTTCTCAGATTTTCGTAGACTTACGAGTTAGATCTCGCCTCATACCAACAAGAAACCCTTAGGTGGAGTTGTGTGTCATTATTATTATTGCCATAATCTAGGGCATGTACACAAGGATTGTAGGAAGTTGTAAAATAGAAACCGAAGGTTTTCGTATGTTCATGAATCAACTACACCTCTACCGTTACCCTTGCAAATGGGTTAATATCTTGTGTCCTTGGGTCAGGGACAATTCATCCTACTTCTCTAATCACTTTGACTTATGTTCCGACTTCTAAGTACACTTAATTGCAGTATCTTATTCTTTCCTGATTATTGTTTGATTCAGGATCTTTTGACAAAGCGGATTATTGGTAGAGGATCTTAATTGCAATGAACTCACTCTATATCCTTGAAATAGAGGTGCCAAAGGTTGTTGCTTGTTCTGGAGTTGTTACTCCATTCAAATTACATTGTCGCTGTGCTATCCTTCTCTTCTCCTCAGCTAGCTTACATCCTTAATTTTCTAACCTATCCTCATTGAACTGTGAGTCGTGTCAATATGCTAAGCTTCTTTGTGTGCATTTGAGTCATAGAGTCAATAATCGAGCTTCCTATGGGGTGTTTGGGAGGGGGTTAGCTCTGAAACCATGAAAATTCCCTTGGTAAACTAGAGAACTGTTAGTCAGGCAAAGGGTAAAGGTGGTTTAGGCATCAGGAACCATAACTTTTCAAATGTAGCCCCGCTGGGACAAGAGTTTGGAGGTTCAAGCTGGGGGAGAGAGTTCAACTGGAAAGCCACGCATAAAGTATGGTATAGAGGCAAGCGGCTAGTACACACTATCCCCTCGGGAGGAAGCTTGCCTGCCCTTTTGAAAGCTATTTCTAAAGAAACAGCCGCTTGAAGCAAACCGTGAGTCGGGTCCTTAGGGACGGGTAAATGATAAGATTTCGGGGAAGACAACTAGTGTGGGGTTTGCCTTTATGTGAAGCCTTCCTTGCTCTACAATAATGCCGTTTAAAAGGGGTTATGATTGTAGGCACACAAGTGTTTTCAAGATATCAAGGGGCTTGTGATCCAAAGTTTGGCGCCTTTCAACGACGGAGTTGGGAGGCGCCCATACTTTTATAGGCCAAATTAATAGCAGATTTATCATTCCTCAGTTACAGGATAAACTTATCTGGAAGGATAATGTCTCTGAGATGTTCACGGCAAAAGACTATTTCAATTCTATGGAAGGTTCCCCCTCTTGTGCAGCCCCCATCAAACTTCTTTGGAACCCTCACGTCCCCTCAAAGATCAGTTTTGTTTTTCTTGCTTGGGAGGCTTGGTGGGGCAAAGTCCTTACTTCTTCATAACTGAAGAAAAGAGGTTTCCACTTAGCCAAGAAAGTCGCCATTTTCGTGGGAAAAGAAGAAGAGCTAGAACATATTCTGATCCACTCTCCCCCAATTTTTGGGGAGTGGAGTGATCTTCTTTCTGCTTTTGCTGCAAGTTAGGTTCCTTCTTTTTTGGTCAAAGATCTCCTTCAAATCTAGCTACACTTTCCTGTTACAAAAAAAGCCAAATCTGTGTGGAGGGCAGCCCCTTTAATTCTCTTATGGGCCATTTTGAAAGAAAGAAATAGAATTGTCTTTGAAGAGACCACTTTCTCAACCCTTTGACTAAAACACACAATTATCCGCTCGTTTTACTTGTGGGTTGGTTGTATTCCAAATGCGGATATATCTTTCGTTAGGCTGCTTTTGTTCAATTTCTATGGCTATGCTTAGGAGCTAGCTGTTGTTTTGTCAGTTGGTCTGTGTCTTTTCTAGCTCTTCTCTCTCCTTTTCGCCCTTTGGTCTCTTCTTTTGTATATCTTATGCATACCGTATACCCATGTATACATTTTTTCTTCAATAATGCTTTCTTACCTAAAAATATATATAGTTATGTTATAATACCAACCATAAGTGGCTTCGGGAGTAATAAGCTATGTACATTCATCACCATCTAGGTAATAAAAAGGAAAAAGGAAAATGTAATGTGATCAATGGGCCCGTGATGCTATAATATGATCAAAACTTTTCAGATTCGGAACATTTCCAACCCAGCATGGTCAGTTGGTTCAATTGGGGCCTTAGGCCATCAAGGTTCCACTCCTTCCTAGGGACGGAGGTGTTTCCGCATCCTGCCAAACAGGATCTCGTTTGTGGTGGTGGTGGTGGCTTACCATTACCATGATAGTCAAAGTCTGAGGGGCTTCACTTCAAGCCTTCTAGCTAAGATTAGTAGGAGTAGGCACATGTTATCTGGTTAATTTTGCTTGCTTTGAATCTATATGGTTTTTATGTGTTTTCAATCCTCATGGGGGTTTATGTTCTCGCACCGTTTAGGAAATGGTAACCGTTGTTGTTTGCCATGTTTTTAATGCATGTAACTCTCTTTTATCTTCTCGGAAAAGTCCATGTTTGTTCTGCCGTTGAATAATAGTTTGTTACATTAGAGATGCCTCACTAAACATCAACCTCACTCGTGTATTGGTAGGTGGTGATACTGACAGAATGGGTGGGGATTAAGAATCTATAAACTCTATATACTTGAGAAAAGCAAGTTATTCAAATTTATTCCTTGTTTTTTTTTAATCAATTCTTAGGTATGTAATTGATTGTTTGTTTGTTTTTCAAATTTTGAAGATCAAAAACACATTTTGGAATAAAAAAAGTGCGAGAGGGCGAAGTGTTTGTAATTGAAAGAAATGGGAGATTCTCAAAGACGCTAATTGCTGGAGTACATTTTCTGATCCCCTTTGTGGATGAGATTGCATTTGTGCATTCGCTTGGGGAAACAATAGTTAAAATTCTCGACAAGACAATGTTACAATGACTCCAAGATCACCAAGGTGACCGGATCGCACATTGATGGTGAAGGTAAATTCTGTTTGAACTGTAGTCCTCTATTGTGTAAATTTAATTATGAGATAATAAATCATCAGTTTCATGCGATTATGCAAAGTTAGTGAATACTACCGGTCAAAGGACCTTCGGTATCAATATTAATCAGTTTGGCTCAGGCAACGTTGCATGACGTGATCAAGCAGCTTACTAGCAAAATGTATGAAGAACAAACTAACCTTGGTGACAATATGATGATTATCATAAATGACAAAATGAAAAATGGGGGCTTCAAATGCGTCTTTTTTCATATGAGTAAGTAATTGTTTATTTAAACATTTTTACATAATTTCACTGTAGAAAAATTCTTATGTGTTATTGCCCTCTTTCCTTCAGATACGAGGAGAATGAATTTTCCCTTAGGAGTGCGCACAAGCTTGAGAAGCAGTGCAGGTGAATTTTTAATAGAGCTTAAGTTGAAAAACTAAGAAGTAGCCGATTTTCTCTTTAGGATGGTTTTGGCTAGGCCAGGCATCAAGGAACTCAGAGACGTAGTGCAAATGGCATAGCCGGCGAGACAGAGGAGAGCAGCTAAGAAGATGGTTTTCTCAGAGATTCAAAATCTGAGATAGTGTAGGGAGCATAAGGATCTTTAAGGGGGGTTATCAATGGTATAAGAAAGGGTGTTGTGCTGGTCTCAAGTTGAGAAGGATGATGGGGCCCCGTGATACAAATAACCTATGAGGAGGAAAAAGGAAAAGCGGCAGCCCATATGACATTTAAAAGACTACAAACCCAGTGATATTAGTCAGATGTTTGAGTTGGTTGTTCGGGGCAAATTTTATCAGCTTTTTAGTGTTTCTTTCCTGCGTATGTCTCATGGTCTTTTCAGGGCTTTCTGTGAAGAAGTTTGTTAGTTTGTCGAGGCGGTGAGGGCAGAGTCATATCGTGTGCGTGTCGGTACTGAAATCCGTCGTAGGGAGGGGAATCATACAAATATGTAATTCTTTTCATTGAAGTAATGTGAGAATTGAGTTTTAATTATCAACGTAGCAGGGCTTCTGAAGACTCCATCAAAGGACTATGATATCTTCTAATGGGTATTGAAATCAATAAGGGAAGGGGGCAACTCGTGGAAGGAAAATGGAAGGTTGTACAAGCTATAGAGTCTCAAAAACAATACGGGCAAATTTCTGTCATGCTCTATCACTGATAAGGAAGGAAAAAGACTTAAGTTACTCATTCCAAAAGGGTCTGATGGCCGCTAAGTTGAGTGAGCTATGGGATAAGGGGAAGACAGAAGATAGAAGGAACACTATTGCTACCAAGGTGTCAGGTTTGGAAGGATGATATGGTTGTTGAGGGCGAAAGCAAAGGGAGTCACATCCAGGGAAGATCTTTCATTGAGGTACTGAAGGTAGAAAGAAGTCATTCATCAAACAAGATTTGGCTAGATGTGTGGAAAAGTCCTGGCCGAGGAGGCAAATGGGCAGTTAAAGTTCATCTGGTTGGGAACTGGAAGAATCCCCCTGGCCACCTACCCGATGGCTTTGGCGTTGGAAGCCTGGCCCATACAACATGGAGATTGAAGGGGAGTCTCCTGGTGGCGTTATGATAGAACCAACAATTTCTAATGCTTAGGTAAACAAATTCTCTTCAATGTATTCCCTTTTTCCAGTAACTTCAAAACATAAAGAAAATTCAAAGGTGCAGGCACCCCTCCCTTAATTACAAGGACCGCTCATCATCTCATTCATGCCCCCCTCACTTACACCCCTCCCCAAAAAAATAATATAACCTCCTCCCTCCAACTAATTGATACTCCCCAATACAAAAGTCTCACACCGACCCCAATAGGGTCAACAAACAAGGTGCTATACACACAAGAAAAACCAAAGCAATAGCTAATATCGCTTGGATGTTATTTCTAAATGTCACAAGGGTTGGTTTTCATCCTTTCTTCCTCCTCGCAGATATGTGACTTGTATTTTGGCCTACCATTTCCTACGCCCAAGCACCAACCTTGTCCTCAAGGTTAAAATGAGGAAATTGA
Source organism: Tetrastigma voinierianum (assembly GCA_016808115.1). Classification (NCBI taxonomy): domain Eukaryota; kingdom Viridiplantae; phylum Streptophyta; class Magnoliopsida; order Vitales; family Vitaceae; genus Tetrastigma; species Tetrastigma voinierianum. Next base: position 654,299 of record JAEQBH010000247.1, on the reverse strand, counting down.
GTTTTGATCACCTCAAATGGTTCCCCATGAGTCATCATCATAAGTGGGTAAATCTCACGGTGGATTAAAAAACTTCTAGGCTTGCTCGACGGAACTCCGTGGAAGGATGGACTCCATTTATAAAGCAAAGAGGTCGCACCAATTTGTTCCAAGTCCAAGGTAATGGATGAGGGAATAGTGGGAGAAATTGGTTGTGTTCCCACAACTTTTTTTAGTAGTAAAACATGAAATACCGGATGGATACAGGTTGTAGATGGAAAATCCAATTTAAAGGCAACTAGGCCAATTTTTCCAAGAATCTGGACTCATTGACTTGTCGTGCCAAAGTTTAATGGTGGTAAGTACGTAGCTTGATATACATAAATTCTTCCACACTCCACTGAACATCATTTTGCTTAGAGTCAGTGTATTCTTTCATCTTTTGTTAGGCTCGATGTAAATGGTGCATGAGTTCCTCCAGAATCTCATCTCGTTGTAGCAAGAGTGATTCAACCTCCTGATTAGCTGTAGACCCCATATTCAAAACGAATCATGGGGGGAAGCTCGTGATCGTAGACAAGCTTAAAAGGGGTTGTGCCAGCAGCTGTGTGAAAGGAGGTATTATAGTTGTACTCAGCCCATGGTAACCAATTTGACCAATGTGAAGGCTTGTCGACCGAAAAACATCAAAGATAAAGTCTCGCACAACATAATTACCCATTATGGACCATTAGGATCAAGGATGATATGTTGGGCTGCACCGAAGGTCTGATCCCAATAGGGCCCCTTGCGAGGCTGAAAAAGGGTGGGATAAAGATAAGAAATGAGCCTATTTGGACAACCGGTCCACCACAACCAAAATAGTATCTCAACCCTTAGGTTTCGGTAATCCTTCAATGAAGTCCATGGAAACACCATCCCATATCTGATGAGGAATAGTCAACGGTTGTAATAACCTGGAAGGGGAGGTGGAATCATACTTGTGTCACTAGCATAGACAAAATTATGGATCGCCTTCTTAATTCCTTTCCAATAAAATTCAATCAACAATGATTTAGAGGTGCGCCTTAACACCCAACGGGGTTGCAAACTCGAGGAGATGTGGGATATCAGGAAGCTATAGGAAGAACCACCCGGGTCCCTTATAACGCGCCAGTGGTAGTTCCGTCACAAGGAAGTGTGGAAAAGCGCTGATCTGGCACGACAAGTAGGGATGCTTGCCAAGTATGGATCATCTTAAGAACCCAAGCCTCCTCCAATTCCTTAACATCCAGCACAAAAGAGTGAGGTAGTAACCGAGGTCATCTCGACAATAACTCTAGAGAGTGTGTTAGCCATTGTATTTTCCTTCCCAGGTTCGTACTGAATGTCAAAATTATAACCAAGCAGCTTTAGCAACCATTTATGGTGCTCTCCCTTTTCTATCCTTTGTTCTAGCAGATACTTCCCGCACTTTGTCGATCAATACGACTATAAATTTGCGCCCTAACAAGTAAGGCTACCACTTTCTCACGATTAGATTTAGCTTGGAGTTCGAGGGCTAAGTTTATGGCTAAAATATGCCAACCACTTCCCTTCCTCAAGTAAGACCGCACTACCTTAAAAAGTTCCGAGTGCTAGTATAGGTGGAGGTCATGGCATGCTTTAGTTGCTGAAAGGCCTGTGTGGCCTCTTCATTACAAAGAAATGCATCCTTCAACTGTTGTGTTAAGGGCCAGGCTATCCGACTATAGTTGGCAACAAAACGACGATAGTACCTAGTGAGCCCGAGAAACCCCCTTAGAGCCCTTAAGGACTTGGGAATAGACCAATTCAACATTGCTTGCACCTTGTTGGGATCCGCAGATACACCATCCTCCTTACTGGTAATATGACCCAGATACTCTATCCTCCATTGGGCGAATACACATTTTTTTGTATTGGCAAATAACTGTTGTTCCTGGAATCTGGAACACTACTTGCAAATGAGAGAGGTGATCTATTTTAGAAGTGCTATACACTAAGATATCATCAAAGAAAACTAATACAAAGTGATCCTTGAAAATGTCGTTCATGAGGGAATGAAAGGTGACAAGAGTGTTGGCAAGCTTGAATGGCATGACGAAGAACTCATAATGCTTGTCGTGTGTTTGAAATGTTGCCTTTGGAACGTATAAAGCAGTTGCCCCATGTAGTTCATCTAAGAGTTCCTCAATGACGGGGATCGGAAATTTATCAGCCACTGTTACCTTATTAAGTGCTCGATAATCTACACAAAATCGCCAACTTCCATATTTCTTCCTAACTAACAACACCATGTTGAAGTAGGGGCTCATACTCGGTTGAATAATGCCTTCTTGGAGCATTCCCTGCACTAAATCTTTCAATCTCAATCTTTCGAGGTGCGTGGTATCTATAGGCCAAACGAAAAACTCGGTGTAGTCCTTGGTTTAATAATAGAATGTCTATGTTCGAGGTGGAGGATGACCGACGACATTTTGAAGATGTCCCTTGAAGATATGTAGTAGCCAGGAAAGGTGGGAGTAGAGGATCGGGTCATAGCGATGACATTCTTCTCTGTCCTCTATCGTAAGTGACTGGAATTGCAACATACTGCCCTACCCTACCCTACCCGTTGCAGTGTGCGAGCCATGCTATTCAATGAGACTTGAGCCTGAGACAATGTAGGGTCCCCTTGAATCGTAACCTTGCGTCGAACCAACTTAACTCGTATACTAAGACTATCCTAATTCTTCTTTGTGTCTGGTAGGGTGGTTAACCATTGGACCCCAAGACTACATCAGACATAGCTAGCTGAGTCCACGACACACCCATGATGCTCGTACCTCGTCCCCATAACACATAACACAAACTTAGATTTACCCATTTTATATATGTATAAACGGGTTACATGTGTCTAATTGACACGACCCATGGACATGACAGGAACTCGACATAATTTTTGGCTATGCCGGCCAGTGATAATCACGTTTGATCACCTGTTGACCCGTTTAATAAACAGGTTATATTTGTGTCAATCCACATAACATGAACTTAGATTTACCCGTTATATATATATATATATTATTTGTGTTAAATATTAATGAATTAGTTATAATTTATATTATTTTAAATTATTAAATTAAGAAACGGGTTATACGTGCTTAATCGTGTTACACAATTACTAATTGGATCTAGATCATGTTTGAATTTAGTAATTCTGACCCGTGTATTAATTGTATCGTGTTCGGATTGACAATATTGTAAAACCTCGTTGCTGATACGAATCTACGAACACCTAATCACACCCCTGCGCAGCAGATGCACAGAATGACGACCCAGCTTATAAGCCATGGGCCTCGGCGCTAGCTCTATAGCGGGTTCCGATGCATGTTGTCCAATTAATGGGACCTGGTGGGTGGGCTTTGACCACCTCGAAAGAAACCCTTTTCAATACGCTCCCAAAGCCATTTGTTTATCCTCTCATTTCTATGCTACCCTCATCGTCCCTACCACCCTCATCGTCCCTACCAATCACGTCACCTCTGGTTGCTTAGAGCTTTGCCCTTAGTGGGGACGAGATAATCTCAAATGGAATGGTAGACGTTTGGTGGAGGGGTATAAACTGCTCATAAAGAGTCCCTTCCTGGCTCAATAGGAATTGTAGCAACAATAATTCCTTGCAACTCCTCCCATTATCGGAAGGCCCATTGTCCTTCCCACAATAATCTCAAAGTAACACTTTCTGCCTATGGATTCAATTGACTAACTTTGTTGCACAAATCATTTAGAGTCTTCATTCGAACTTCCATTTCTTCCACCTGGGAGGCCTTATCCTTCAATGTCACCTTTATTCCCCTTTTAATTAACTTCAAAAGAGAAAGAAAATTAAAAGGTGCATTCACCCCTCCCTCGATTACAAGGATCACTCCTCGTCTCATTTATAAGTTTGATTTGTATTTGGGCCTATCACTTTTTCTGCAATTTGAAACTAGGCCGATCAATTATGACAGGCTTATTGAGCCCAATTGCTATTTGTCCAGTTCTTGAGGAGAGGGTGGGAGACTAAATGAGGGCCCAAATGATCACGAACAACAGTTTTCAAAAGCGAAAAATACCAAAATGTTCATTTATATAAAAATTCCTTTCCAAATAATATCAAATGTTCATCCGTGTATTCTTAAAAAAAATGCTTTACAGAACAATTTTTAGCTCTTTATTTTACTGAGCGTATGCTCATGTATTTTTCAGGAACGGAGGAAAAACATTCAGCTGAAGCAGATGTTTTGGCAAACAATGTACATGAAACCTTCTTATCCTAACCATTACGTTTGAGAAAAATAAAGCTATGTATTAACCTTTTTTGTACATTTTTGTTTACATATGTGATAAAAACTAATCTGATGGTTACAGGCAGATATGCTAACCAGTAACCAAAACTATATGTTACAGTTTCTAAGAGTGCCTTTTGGGCACCTACGATCCGGATCCCAAAGCCCCTTCAGCTAGACCTAAACAGGAGGTGAAAAGCCCAGACATAAAAAAAATCGATTCTGGTAAGGATCAACAATAACAAACACTTTCACCCTCACTTTAAAACTATTTTACATTCATATTTTCTTGAATATATTTTCAGTTTATTGGTAATTTGTTTTATTTATATTTTCTGTTGTGTAATAATTTTCTATCTTATTTTACTTTCACCCTCACTTTAAAACTATTTTACATTCATATTTATTTGAGTTTATAGTTTATTGGTAATTGCTTTATTTATATTTTCTATTATATAATAATTTTCCATCTTATTTTTTGGAATATGTTTAGGGGTTCTTAGTCACACTTATTCTCGGTGCTGGTCGAAAGGTAATTAATTTCTTCTTCAAAATTTGGTTCAATTGTTGACATTAACATGAATTATATAGGCCACGAGAACAGCAGGGCCTCATTATTGGTTTCAATTTTTATTTAGTTGTTTTACATGAACCACAGGGTTACACCTTCAATTTTGGTTAAATTGTTGACTTTAGTATGAATCATCATACTTCGATCACAAAAACTACAGTACGGGCATCAGTTGGCTTCACTTTGCTTAATTGTTTTACAAGAACTATAGGGTCACACCTTCAAATTTTGGTTCAATTGTTGACTTTAATATGAATCATATAGACCAAAGAACTACAGGGCGGCATTGTTGGTTTCAATTTTTGTTTAATTGTTTTACAAGAATTACAGGGCCACATCTTCAAAGTTTGGTTCAATTGTTGACTTTAGTATGAATCTTATATAGACCACAAGAACTACAAGGCGGCATTGTTGGTTTCAATTTTTGTTTAATTGTTTTTTTGACTTCAATATACATACGCATGAATCTTACCATTTTTCATCCAAACTGTTAGCTCTTAGTTGGTTTATGGTTTTATTTTTATTTTTTATGCTTCATTATATTTCCAAAAAAAAAAACCAACGGAAACTATCATCATAACAGATCATCGGATATATGATGAAGCTCATAATCCCACCAAAATAAGAAACCGTATGCAGTAACTTCAAGAAAAGCATGACAAAAAATAAAAGCTTCAAGCCTAACAAAGCAATAACACTCAAACAGCAACGCCGTTGTGTGGTTACACATCAATGATCGGGTTCTAGATTAGATGGGTGAGGGTTTAGCACGCTTTAATACATGATATGATCCATTTAATTAACTAAGAGGGGCATGCCTTAAACATACATAAGAAATATCACGCCACAAAAAAAAGTTTTAAGACCAAAAACAATGACTATACACCAAGCTCGTAGTTTTTAAAGGCACATGCGCATCTGAGTGTAGTTCAATGTAACCTTGGAAACATACTACTGCTTCGATTGCTTCATGTGACAAATTACATCGCTTTTTGCTAACCACTCTTCCATCTGCACTAAAAGCAAACTTCCGACGCGACCGTACCAATAGTGCACCGCTATCACATCACGCAATAATGTATAACACAGCAGATTTTATTTGTTGTTTTTCCACCATTCTAAAATTTCAAAATCTTCATTGTCTTCAAATGAAATTGTTTACACTAAAGATATCTATCTATATTTGGCCAGATATTATTTAATCCATTACTGTGATTTTTCTACTTTTAAACATTTCTAGCGGCTTTTATAAAAAGATCTAGAGCCTTGTCGTGATGATGATTTTATCAAACTAATATCATTTCCATATTTTTCTTTATAAATATTATACGAAATATATAATAACGAATTTACTTCATTTTTAATTTCTTCAATTTTAATTGATTTTCATTGTAAATAACTTGCAGAACCATTCATCTAGAGTATCAAATTTTAATCTAGCAATTCAATAATTAAACCAATATAATAAATCAGTGCGTATTTATCCCCAATATTTTTTTTAATCTTTTCTATCATTGCAAAATTGTATCATTAAAATTTCATAACTTAAATAATTTTGTAATACCATATAAATACTAGTTATTTACATAATGACCGTATGTAAAGTCGATGATACACGTACAAAAATATTTCCACAAGATCAAAATTTCAAAAGATCTCGTAAGGTTCGCAATGTGCCAATCATAATCATTTAATACATCTACATCACTATTATTATTATATAGTTGCATTTCGTATAATTTTACTACCTTTTTATATTTTGTAATATTTTGTAAAAGCTTATAAGTAGAATTTCATCTAATTGGTATATCTAAACTTATATTTTTTCTTTTCATATTTGCAATTTTGCAACAATAAAAAAATAATTCATGTTTTGCTTGGGAACAATTAATATTATATGCAATGTCTCTAATTTTTTCTAATGTACTATCAACTTGTTTTAATCCATCTTTTACAATTAAATTTAAAATACGTGCACAACAACGCACGCGAAATATTTCGTACGATCCTCTTTATTTTCCAAATCTTTTTAATTCTTTGTATTGGTTTCATCATTATTATAAGCATTATCTAATGTTATTGTAAATATTTTATCACTCGAATACCTAAATCTATAATTTCATCATTTATTAAAGTTGTTATATTTTTTTACCACTATGCAGTATTTATCGCTTTAAACGAAATTCTTATTCTTTTATTTAACATTCATTCACTATCTATATAATGCAAAGAATACATAAAAGCCTCTATGCATTAAAGATGTCCAAATATCGATGTTAAACAAATTTTCCTTCAAAATTTGCAATATTTTTAAAATTTTCTTTTTTGTTTGAAATTTTTCATATTACCTCTTTTAACAAGATTCTAATTCAACCTTTGAATCAAGTGATTAATCAAGCCACTGCTTCAATATTCATAAGTTTCCATCATATTAAAAGGTTGTTCAGCTCTTATTATGTAATCAATCATTCCTTCATGACACGAAGACTCATCATAAGAAAAAAAATTTAAATTTCCACATTCATTTTTACCTAATTGCATATAATTTCTAATATCTACATTATGCTTAGCTTTATACTGTTCATTATGTCTTTTTAGATGACTTTGTGCCTCGAATTTTGATCCACCACTAAGAAGTTTGTTACAAATTTTTTACATTTTGCTTTTTATTTCTTTTTTTTATTATTTTCTAAAATTATTTCTATTCTATCAAAAAATTCCATATATTTAAACTAAATTTTTTGCTTGATGATACATGACCAGAAGAAGATGCACATGCACTATCCATATAAAATTATTAATAAAATATTATACTAAAAAAAATGAATCAAAATAAAATATAACAAACAAATAAAGAAAAGTAAAGATGGAAAAATATTACTCAATTGGAGGTCGAAATTATTTAAAATCCGAATTATTTGAGTCACCAATGCTTGATTTGTAATTTTGCACCACCAATAATACGTATCACGGTCAAGAACAAATTCAAGAAAAATGAAATATTATAGAATGTGAGAGAAGAGAAGATTGAGTGAACTTGTGAGAGAAAATGAGAAATTAAAAAACTAATTTGATGAAAAATGGTAAACAAAATGTGTAATATTTATAAAGAAAAAAAAAAGTGAAAAAAAAAAGTATGAAAGGTTTCAAGTCCAATGGTCATGTGACCCGTTGGGGGGTTGTTCAACCAACGGTCAGTTGACCGATCAACGAGCCTAAAGGATAGGCCGACTCGGGCCTAAGGCCTAATTTGCGGCCCGACCCGTTGGAGACCCCTAAACATACATAAGAAATATCATGCCACAAAGAAAAGTTTTAAGACCAAAAACAATGACTATGCACCAAGCTCATAGTTTTTAAAGGCACATGCGCATCTGTAGTTCAATGTGACCTTGGGAGCATATCAATTATATAAAATATGATCACATTAATAAATAATTGAAGATTCCTAATATTTTATAAAATTCCCAAAAAAAGAGAAAAAAAGGATTCCTTTTACTAGTCCATGCCATAAAGGGAAGGATAAATTGAACTAGAATGGAAAGTATAAAATTGATCAACAGAGTAGGGGAACTTATCATAGCCCATTCACCGTTCTCCATTCCCACTTTCTTTCTTCGTTTCAATGGCTCTCTCCCATCTATGATCACCCGATTCCTCATATACTTTCTCCATAGTCCGGTTTTGGTGTTATTGTCATGCTCCATATATTTGCCGATATAGTTTCCCAATTGTTCCCCTACTCCCACGGACATGAAACCGGCCGGCAACCGTAAACTTGGACCCAGATCGGCCTCTTTGAATAAGGGGATTGTGGTAGGACTCTCATCCGGTTTGAGATGATGTAGCACAAAGAGGTGACCAAGGGCCAGTATCGAGCACCCTTTGAAGGTCTACGATGTGGGAAAATTTAAACATATACACCATCGGTTTAATCTTTGTGATCTTAACCCCTCTCCCCAGTCTCCAAATACCCGCCATGCAGTGTTTCATTGCCAAAAAGTGATCGTCTTCTCGGTTAGGAACCTCCCTATAAGGCATAGCTCAGCTCTAGCCCTTCCGGTACAGTCCGACGACCCTGGAGAGCAAGCTCCTCCTCTTCTTCGTCATTCAAGGATAGCCGGCCACCCTGTCCTCCACAGCTGCAGCAGTCACCGGGACGGCGCCCACACCAAAACAACACTTTCTACAGGAACAAAAACCTAGAACTCTCACCGTGGAGAGAGGGAGCAACTCTCAACTTGGAGAGAGAAACCATGCTTAATTGTTATTGATAATTAACACTTTTGATTTAATTGATTTCTAAAAATTAAATCATGGATTTTATATTATTTATATGATGATACCATATAAAATATAAATATTTAAAAATATGTACTTATCTTTTGAATATATATATATATATATATATATATATATATATATATATATATATATATATATATATATATATATATATATATATATATATATTCAAATTATATTCAAATAATAAATATATAGTGTTAACATGAAATCTACCATCTTCGATTCGATTATCTAATTTTAAAAGATTATTATAAATCCATATCTTAATTTTTTTTATTTTTCCTTTTAATTTTAAATAAATTATAAATTTATTTAAAATAAAAAAATGGAATTAATTTGATAAATTACACATAGAATTTTAATTATTTAAATAAATTAATGGGCTCAATGGAGAGCATTTTATGCCAAAATTAGATGGTTAGACACGTTTTAGAGGATTGAGTTCTAAAAACCTCTAATGTTGTTGCTTGATGAAGAGAGAATAATGGATTTGGCCTAATTCGTTAGTTTAAAAAAACGTTGCTCCTAACAACGTTTTCCTAATAAAAGATTGCATGTTCTGGTGTCGAAAATATGTCATTCCAAAGTTATCAATGATTACTATCATAACCCTAAGGTTCTCACAAAACCATACAAAGTTGTCAATAATTATTTTGCATCTAATTTAATATCTAATTACTATGAATGAATTGAGATATTAAGAATATGACATATTTATCATTAATTTACATAAAAAAATTTGTTCACAACTCTAATGATAAATTAATAGTAATATTTATCTATTTACACAAGGTTAATGTTTTTACAAATTAGCAACTAAAGAAATTTGTATATTTTAAAATTTTAAAATGACTATTTTTTTTTATGTTTTAATTCTTCATTATTAATATACTTTATTTCCAATAAACGCACCTTATAAATCTAAATTACTAAAAAAAAAAAATACAGATAGCTAATAGAATCAACTGCTCAAATCAATTAATAAAATCAACTATCAGCATAATGCTTGTTACAAGTGTTTTCTCTCAGTATTAATTAATGCATAATGCTTTTATAAAAATACTTTTTACTTTAAAAATGCTTATTAAACCCAGGTATTAATAACGAAGCCTTGGTTAGCTATTGAGAACCTATAAATAAATGCATATAAAAAGAAGATTAAACCACTATAACTTCATTATTAAAATAATATTTATATAAAAAGTAATTTATTTAGTTCAATTATTTTATTAATTGAAGATATTTGAAGATTTTCTTAGGATTTAAATATTCATAAATATAGTCATATTTATAAGCAAATTGTTTAGCTGAAAAAAGTATTTACATTATTGATTCTATTATTTGGTGATCAAACTTTTTTAGAAATGTTTTAAAATTTTGTTTTGATGATTATTATGGTTCTTCATTTGATAGATTATATATGTTTTCTCACATATTTCTTTTGAAAAAAAAAATTTCGTTAAAATTAGGCCAAAATTGACTAGGATCATATTTCAAATTTTGCATTTTCAAAAAACCAAAACCCATTTTAATGGGAGATCGGCAGTTGGATGGTAGCTGTGAGCCTGTACGTGACAGGTGGAATTTGCCAGAAAGATCAATAAATGAAAGAAAATAGGCTAGGTTAATTAAGTCCATTTTTGTTCGGCTCAACTTTTGATTGATCCAGCCTAACTTTATACTGGTTGAAGGCATAAACGGGTTAAAATGGGTTAAAATATTAAAAAAAATGCTAAAATATATTTCTTATGTTATCATTCTTCAAATAAAAATAATAATACGTAAATAAGTAATAATATTTAATACACAAAAAATATAGAACATATACGATTTAATAATATTAAGAGTCTTAAATAAACGTAAACAAGTAAATACCATTAAATATCATCATAACCTAACTAACTATAACCACATCAAGGAATCGTATCTTAGTCCCCGACCTGAAGTTAAAACTTGAATGTGAAAGAAAAAAAAATTAATTTTCTTTTAATAACATAAATATCCTTAAAAAAAATTGGCCTATTCGAGCCGGGTCAATAGGCCAAAGTTTTATTCAAGCCACCAATTTCACAACTCCACCATCCAAAACTTTGGGGTAAAGTAGGTTGATCCATCGAAATAACTCATATTAATACTCTTACTGCTATGACAAAAGCCAGAGGATGACTCTCAGCTGGGCTTTTAAAGGATTGGATGTTTTTCTGCTTTGGAATAAGCTTCTTCTCAAAGGCTTTATAGGAGCAATTTTTTGGGAAAACAATGTTGTAACACCCTCAAATTATACCCTGACCGTTTTATAACATGTTTTGGGTAATAAAAGTAAATGTATATTTTTCCGGAATAAAATAATGCTAAAAATAAAATAAGAAAAACCCGGAATTTATACAAAAGACAAGGGTAAATAAGTCATTTACCAATTTAGACCCAACGCCATAATTCTGTTAAGTTCATGTGCCAAAGCGCACTTGAATAAGTAGAATTGAGAAGAGAAGAGAGATAGAGGACTGGGGAAGCAAGAATACACTGATATCAAGAAGATTCATGATATGAGATATCTTTTCTAATACCGGAAGAAAGATAAGAAACATAATAAAACTGATTGTCGTTGGATAGATATACATGCCTATAGGGACACAGCTTGCCGCAAAGATAAAAATTTATAAATATCGAGACTCGCCAGTCGATTTGACATGCATCCCGCCGGATCATTATAGCCGCCTCGTTCGTCATACAGTAGATCACTCAGTTCACAGAATATAAAGATATCTGGAAGACACAACAGAGATTACTCGTCTAGAGCAGTGGCAAGACCTTCGGAAGACATGCGCCTCCCGTATCCACTCCCCCACAGACAAGCAGCATTTAAATATGTTAAAATAATAAGTATATGCAAATGTAATGTATATAGACTAATAAGAACACTAAGGCTATACCCCTTAAACTATAACATTATCTGCTGGCAAGGTCCTTTCACTCCAGTTGATACAGAGGAGGAGAAGCTGGTGTGGGGGATGCTTGGACGACACGTCACAGTAGCCTTACAGTATGTTGCTTTCCTTGGCCGTGAACCCTAGAGAAATGAGCGGGGCCAACGCGCAATTGCCGATGACGATGCTGATGGCCTAGCAACATTTTGGGTCGACGACGGTCTGGCCATTTAGGAAGAAGAAGAGATGATCTCGTTTGTGCATGACCTTATCTCCATGAGGGAGTCCCAGCATTCAGCTATTCCTCCGTTGGTTTCAAGCCTAAAAGCAAGATTGAGCCTCGGGTCAAGATGCAGGTCCCGGTTTCTGGCTGCATTCACCATGAGCCAGGTAAGTGCCACCACGGGAAAGACAGTCTTAATAGCCATGAGAGAGTTGGAGGTGGAACTTGGAAGGAAGTTGAGTTTGGGAGAGGATTTTATAGAGGCTATGTGGGGAGGGCAGAAGGCATTCACTAAAAGATGCAATTAGTATTTACTGTTATGTGGTCTTAGTTGGGTGTGTAACCGAAAAGGCATAATGAAAAATGATGGGTCTTGGGTCTTATTTATGAGCATTGACCTAAGATAAGTACCATAAAGACTTTGAGGTATTTGCTTAACTTATATTATTTAGGGGGAATTATAATTCATGGGTGACGTGGTCCTCTTATTTTAAAAAAGCCCCCTATAAAACCATCTAAATTAGGTCCAAAATCCAAAACACCATCTATTTTTAACAAGAAGGTTATACAAATTTGAAAATACCAAAACTACCTTACTGCCCCCGCCTAGCCACTTCTCTCCCACGCACACCATCTAACCTTTTTTTTTCCTCTCCGTATTTCTTTATTTATTTTATTGTGCTTTCCTATCTTTCCAATAAATTAAATTTTATAATTTTTAATCAATTTTATAAGAAAATGCCTTATTTTTACTTATTTTGAAAGTGTACTTAATTAAGAATTCTTATTTTTCTTTAGACTTTTATTTTGTGCAATAAATATAGTAAAATAAATTAACTTTTAATATATAAATACATTCACCTATAGCAATAAATAATTTAATAAATATACAAATAAGTACTAATATTCTAAATAATATGACTATAATATTCAAATTACTATTATTAATATTTTCAAATAATAATGATAATAAAAAATGTCTTAAATTATATAAAATATTATATATTGTTTCTTATTTGTAATAATTTTATTTATAATATTTATAAATTATAATGTTTATATTATGATATTATTTTTATATTTTTCCACTTGGATTTTAGAAAATTAAAATTTTAAGAAATATATATAACCATTATTATTCATATGGGTTTTGAAACTATTTTAAAAATCAAAGTAACATAAAAAAATATTTATTATTTTCAATTTTATCTAATAAAAATTGATAATAATCAATTAAGTATTTAGTTTTGAGACAATATATACTTGTTTATAACAAAACAATAGTTAAAAATAAATAATAAATTAAGATAAATTAGCATATCTAATAATTTTATTAATTAATATATTACTATTTTTTCTGAAAATAATTAATAAATTGCATAAGAAAAAATTTTAATTGAATTTTTTTTTTTTTGACAATGCAAACTAAAAATTTCATTAATCTGGGAACAGGTAATACCTATACATCCTCGAACACATAAATCAAACTGGCAGTAATATTAGAGCATTTACACAACATCCAAAGTTAATAGTAAAGCAGGATGACACAAAAGAGATAACTTCTAATACGCTAAAATACATAAGATTCCAAAGCCTGATGAAGATATCGGTTAACTGATTCGCCGACTTATCCGGGTCTGATCGCGAAGGTTTTCATCCGAATCGCCCACGTGAAAAACCAAGAACTTAACAATCACACGCCGCAACAAATCGCATGACAAAACATAGTTAAAAACAAAGAAAAATCAAATGAAAAACTCAAATCAAGTAGTAGAAACCATTTTATCGAGGGAGAAAGCCTATATTTGATTAGACGAAACAATATGATGGTGATTTCAGGTAAATGAATACAAAAAATCACCTCACTTAACAACAAGGATGAAATAAAAACGAATAAATTACGCTCAGATGAGAGGAGAGGAGAGGAGGGGCGGTGTGGTAAATTGAATTTTGAATATGAAATTCAAATTATAAAAATTTTAAAATTGTTTTTAAAGTATAAACTTATTTTAAAACAAAAATTTGTTGAAATCAATTCCTCAATATTAAATATAAAAAACTAAAGCAAATCACATAAGCTAAATTATAATTAAAAAAACCCTAATAACGAAAATATAAATTAATGAATAAAATTAAAATTATAAAATTTAGTTTATTTATTTATTATTTGAAAGCAAAATTTAATTTTTTCAAGAAATATAAAATTGAGGATGATTTAGATGAAAAAGAAAAAAAAAAGGAAAGAAACTTACACTGTAGGAAAGACACTCCTTAAAGCTGGGAATATAGGTCGGCATACTTTGACCCACAAATTTTAGTAGAGTCAGGACTTAAAATTTGCGGTCCAAATAAAACCCAGGCCTAATGGCTTGGCCTCAATTGGCCCGTGGCCCATTCAGGTTATGGCCGAGCTAACTCACTTGGTCCGAAATTGTTTTTTTTATATTTTTAAATTATTAATTTAAAATATAAATTTAAAACGTCAAAATATGCTAAAAATGAAATTTATTTTTTGAAAGGAATCAACTAAAATTTTATTTTGTATAAAATAAAAAAATTAATTATTTCAAAAAGTACTTTTTCAACAAAAAAAAAATTCAATCCATAATAACCATATTTTATATAATATTTATAAGTTAAAACTATTTTTTACTATTATTTTTTTAAATGTCTTGCAAACACATTCTTATAAACCCATTTTTATTAATTTTTAAAAAGATAATTTTTATTAACATTTGAAATCTGTTATATAATATTTTACAATATTGTTTTATATTTAATATTTTATTTGTTTAATAATTACAACATGTTTTTGTTAATATGTTTTTTAAAGTAGTTAATCTATAGTTATAAAAATACATGTTTTTTTTATTATTAAACATATAAAAAATAATATTCAAGATTTCAATTATTTTAATAAAATAAAATCATATTCATATAAAAATTAATTAAAAATAAGATAATATTAAAAAAGAATTAATATACTTTAGTTTTTTAACACGATAAAAACAAATTAAAGGTATTTTAAACAAAAAATTATTTTTTAAAGTATTTTTACTATTTTAACACATTTTGATCCCGCGAGGATTGGATTGAACCGATCGAAAAATAAAATTCGGGCCTGATGACCCATGGCTCATTTGGAACCGAACTTATTAAGACCGGGCTACCCGAATTCCCAACCCTAGCCGCTGCTCTTTCAAAATCCTCGCAAGTCCTATTTTCCAAAACCCTCTTCTTCTCTTCCAAAGTCACTCTTCACGTCGAAAAACCCTAATTCCATTTCGTTTCGCGATGGCAATCAGATCACTTAGTAGCCGCTATGTCCAAGTGAGAATGACAGATTTGAAATTCTTCTCTACTTCTAACCGAGTTGAAATTGACGATCTGTTGCCTATTAGACATAATACATCCTTCAGGTACCCTCGAATCACCTTCTATCTTTTAAGCTTAGCAGAGAACTATTTGACTTTATGCTTTTGAGAACGCTTTTGTAAGTCACTTCTCATCCCTTGAATAAAGTCTAATTCAATTTCAGATATAAAATCCTCCAAAGCTCCATTGGGCCTCGATTAAGCCGAATGGCGCAGATTAAGGCCCCTCCGAGAGTCTTATCTCATGGCAATCTTGACGCTCTACTGTGGGACCCATCCTTCAGGTACCCTCGATCCCCTTTAAATTTTTTAAGCTTACGAGAAAACTGTTTGGTTTGTTGTTCTTGAGAACAGTTTTTGTAAGCCACTTCTCCTCCCTTCGAATAGAGTAAACCCTAACCAGATCTCTCGTGGACTCCAGCCTATATATGATCATCGGCGCCAAGATCGGGACCCAGATTCTATGACCCCGCCAAATCATCTACGCTCAAGATTGGTACCGACTTCGGTCTACCGGGGTACCCTTTATCCTAGCTCGAAAAAACTGTTTGGTTCTATGAAAACATTATTAAAGCACCCTTTTGATGTTCTCTTAAAACTGTTTTTATGCTCTTAATTTAGTGTTTTCTGTGGTGAGTTTTTTTGCTTCCTTTCATTCCTTTACCATTGACTTGGATTGTTTATGATCATTATGCGTGTCAATGTTTTTTTGCTATTTATGGTTATCAAGCATGTAAATTCATAACACAAGAACCTAACTAAAGGCAAGAAATTTTTTTTTTGAAACTTAACAAACAATCAACTCTTGCAATTTTCTATTTGTCACAAGGAAAGGCATGTTTAGAAACAAATTAACATGAAACTGCAGCGACCACGTGTCGTGAAAAATGGCCTGTAGTATTGAGCACTCCCGCCATGCAGATGAGGGGTGATGAAGTTACGAAATTTAAAAGTATATGTTAGCTTTTTGAGAAACAGTATAAGCCAATTGTAAGATCCGCAGGTGAAATTTTCAATTTTTTGAAAAGGGTAAAATCGTAATTTCGGTAAAATCCCACTTTTTCAGATCTCTGATGACGAACTGACTTCAATCGTTGAATCATTCGCGAAATCTAGCTACCACGTCGATTTTTGTCGAATTCCGAGACAGTTGAAATTTGCACGTTTTTCGAGGAAATGAGTGTCGAAAATAATGGCATATTCTTGAATGGCCCACAGCTAATGCGGTCGCTGATTTATCTGGCCAACTCAGCTCAAGGTGGGGCCCACGCAACACATGGCATACGTCATCGCAGCGGTCAGTGGTCGGGTCGAGCGGATAGAAATCCTCTCAACCAATTATAAGGTGACATGTGGCAAAGTGAGAGATAAAAGGGGAGCTTCTTCTCCACTTTTGGGAGAAAACGTGCAGAGGGAGAAGAGAGTGCTGGTTTTTCAAAAATGGTGGATTTTTAGTGAGAGAGTGTCCAACTTCTTTCTAGGATTCCGGCCAATCGAACCGTCGGATCGCTTCGGGCCAAGAAGCAAAGTTGCTTCCCACGACAAGGGCTACGCATGGGCACCGGTTTCAGGAGTTTTCGACAAACTCTGTGAGGTAGGGGTTTTATCCTACTTGTTTTACCTCTTGTTTAAGTGTTTTGTTGATGGTTGAGTATGATTGAGGTCGTGAGTGACCGTTTGATCGGTCCCAAAACTTGGGACCGAAATATGGGAAATTGTCGAGCCGTTCGACAGCCACCTGATTGTTTGGGCGTGCTTGTGTTGAATTCAATAAATTATGTGTTACGTGTATGAGGCCGAAAAATGGCCATGGAAACGGCTTCAAAAGTGGAACAAATATTTGATGAGCTGGCCGCCCACCTGACGTACCTATAATCGCTCGTTGGGATTGTACCGCCTCTGCTTGTATGAATTGGACCAAAACGCCCACATGTATTGTGTGCATGAAATTGCTTTTGAAGTGAATGGCTTTATTGTGTGGAAATAATAGGTTAATGCATGAACTTGATGTGTTAACATGTTACCAAAATTATATAAAATATAATCGTATGCAGCTATTGGAAATGGTATCAGGGTTAGTTCAAGTGGGCTAATTTGGGTGTTGGTTGATATTGTTGAATAACATGTGGTATGAGTACAAATTTGAGAATATTGCATAATTGATATATTTCAAATCAGTTGAAATTGCATATCGCATTTTCATATGCACCGGGTAACCTGGAAATTGTGTGAGTGCATGACATGAAAGAAAAGAAAACTCGATTATTTTTCATACATGGCTTAGGCAAGGTGAGGAGCCTGGAGGACTCGAGACATGGAATGGGCATGTAGACATTCAAGTAGGATCACGTATTGCTTGAGTGTGTGTTTAAATTGATCATTGCATACGACCAGCGAAAGAACTCCATTTAGCATTCCACCATCGAGCACAAACACCCCGTCGAGGAATATTATTTCAGGTACATGGAGCGTTCGAGAAGATGACTCACTTTAGAGGCCGATTTTGAAGAAAGTCGAGTTGTGGCTTTGATGTTTTGGTATAACATGTATTAAAATTGTAAATTTTAATATGTGTTTGTATTAAGGGTAATGTAATAACTCTTGAACTATTGGAATATAGTTGAGTATATTTTGATGAGTATTGGTGTATGGGCCTAAGTGGCCATTTTTACTCGGGTATGAGTCTCGCGATACGAGACGTAGAGATTTCCGCGGGTTGACGGGTTGTCAACGAACACCCCGGGTTTGGGGCGTCACAGCATGGTATCAGAGCTTAGGTACACGAAAGTACCAGTGGTGGCTCGGGGGACTCAAGCCAGCCACCTGGCCTTAGGAGTGTAGAACTTAGGTATATGAAAACCTAGGGATTGGAGGACTTGGGCTTAGGCCATGGTCGAAAGGTGTAAGAACATCATCACTTGGTGGCTCGATGTTAGAGTTTAGGTATGCGATTACCTATGAAATCACGGGGTAAGAGTAGAACACTGCACACATGATGTTTTATGTGTGATCATGTGATTGTTTGACAAATTGTTGTGTATGTATGTGTGAATGGTGAGCATAACCTGAGTTGTTATGTGTTGTGATTGATTTTTGTGCTTAGTGATTAGCAAATAGGAGAAAAAAAAATAATATGAATGTGAAGAAAGTAATTTTGTAAGGTTTTTTTTTTACAATGTGTAAAACTGAAGAAAATCAAATAAAATAAATTTTTATAAATTTATTGGGTGTACTGGAGAATGAGGAAAAAAATGGATATATTTTTTTTGGGTGTTTTCCAGTAGCAGAAATGAAAAAAAAATGTGTGAAAAACGAAAAAAGAAAAAAATACGGTTTGGGAACTTATTTGGGCTATCGCTTCAAATCGTGTCGCGATACAATGGAAAATCAGACGCGGACATAGTTGTTCCCGTGCGCAAGTGGGTCAGGAATCGTATTGCAACATCATGGGTCGCCGGGTTCATGTGTATCGCAATAGGGCATGTAGTTTGGCTGGGAGCATGTCACGATACACTTGGTTGTATTGTACAGGCGCGGGTTGATCGCTAGGCGTCACGATACAATCAAGCCAGAATGCGACGTGAGAAGCGGCTAGCTTCGGGCTGAATCAGACGTTAAATACAAGAAATTGTATCGCACGTGATTTGGTCGGGTCAGGCGTGTCACAATACAATTGATTGTATCGTGACAGTGGGGCAGTGAGGTGTGGCCATTGGTCGGTCGCTGCATACAACACATCCAAATATCGCGATATGGCACACAAGGCAAGGGCTTGGATCGCATACAAAATTTCAGATCGTGACCGTAAGGTTGCAATGGATATGGCATTGGGTCGCGATTACTCCGGCCAAAGCCAAGTTATACACGCTCTAAGAATACTCACACGTACCGCGACGCTACGCCCGGAAGACCTCTCGGGCGCACCATGCACGCAGCTCGTGGTCACTGCGGTGTGCACACCGTGCACTCGACCTATTTTTTTGACTCGCTGCACCGCTTCGAGTCACCGCTTTCGAGTCATCGTTGGGACTATTCGCGAACACCGCTCATGAGCACTGTTCACCAAATTTTTCAAAAAAATAAATAAATAAATTTTTTGAAAAATAAGATAAAAATCAAATCAAATCAAATCAAATCAAAATGAAATTTTCTAAAATAAAGTTTTTGTTGTTAGAAATGATTTGATATATTGAATTAATTGTCTTGCATTACTTATGAATGCAGAGACTTAGTATATAAAACGTTTTCTGTGTATGAATAGTGTCTCGGGGCTGTGTTTGAGCCTTAGAGATACTGCATTGAAATTTAACCTGTCATTTGACTTGTGTAGATGACTAGTCGAGGGCGAGGACGTAGAGGGCGTCCACGACGTATTGGTCAGGCACCACCAGTATTTGACCAGCATATCTTTGCTGAGGCCGTAGGGATTGCAAGCCGCCGCTATCGCACGTGCATGTGCACAGCGGAGCCGTGGTCGGGTTAAATGACTCCGCCAAGCACACATCGTCCTCCAATGGGTTAGGAGGAGGGACTCTAGGTCAGACGACTATGACCACAGAGGAAGAGGTGGTAGATGTTATGCGAGGAACTCAGTGATATGGGTGCTGGTACTAAGAGGCGAAGATCCCCGCTCTTCCAACCCGGGAAAGAAGCAGAAGACTTTTGTTTCACAAGGATATCCAGGACAGGGCCGAGGTCATCAGGACCAAGGCCGGGATGGGACATTTAGTCAGGCAGGGCAGATGATGTGTTATCTCTGCCAACAGCCTGGACACTTTCGACGGGATTGCTCACGGAGGCAGAAATCCCAAGGTTATGGGACACCTTAATCCCAATCAGTAGTGAGACGAGTTAGGGTTGCCAATCAAGATGGGCAGATGGTGTGCTACCATTGCCAGTAGCCCGGGCATGTGAGACGGGATTGCCCCCAAAGACAGGGATCCCAGGATTTTGGGACAACGCAATCCCAGTTAGCTGTAGAACATGAGAGTATACAGTTCATTCCTCCACACCCCAAGACGGGTCGAGGAACCAAAAGATCGCCTGCGGTGCCGCACCAACACCCGGTACCGCAGACGGTCACATAGTCGTGGTCAGCGTAGGTCGAGGCTCCACCACAGGATTTTGCAGCCGAGTTCGGGTCGCCTCGGGCAGATGACGTTACCATTACCGCCACCGGGCACGTAGCGCGAGATTGTCCCAGAGGCGCAGATCTCATGGGGTACGTAGACCGAGCCGCTCGTATCGCCCTGATAGGTAGGTACGCTTCTCACTTTTTGCACTTGTTGACTAGGGAGTAGCATTTAAATTGCATGCATCATATTCATTCATTGTTGCATCTTGTGTGATAGATTTGGGCTTAGAGGTTTGAGCCTAGAGAAACCGATGTGGATGTTCTTCCCAGCGTAAAGGAGAGTCGACCGGATAGGCTCGATTGTGAGCCGTAGATCTCCTGATTCTGCTCGTGGTGGACCCCCGGGGATTGGGGTGTCACAAGATGACATCATTGCGCTTATGTGCACGGTAACATCAGCGCCAAGTCAAGGGTGGGTGCATGGTATGGTCATTCACCACTCTTGGTATGGACCGAAGCTCGTTTTGGGACTATGTCCAATGAAGACTCATAGTTCGAATCAGAAAATGAAGAGTAATTAAAGTGTGTTGGGCAAAGCAAGAAAGGGGTCGTTAATCCCTTAAGGTGAGAAGCCTGGAGTTAGGGTGATGAACCGCAGAGTATCCGAAAGGTTCCGTGGTGGGTGTAAGACCCGGGAGAGATCCCAAATTTCTGTGGGGGTGTAAGAGACCTGGGGAGCTATCCCAAATTTCTGTGTGGGTGTAAGAGACCCGGGGAGCTATCCCGAATTTCTGTGTGAGTGTAAGAGACCCGTGGAGAAAACCAAAATTTCTGTGTGGGTGTAAGAGACCCGGAGAGCTATCCCGAATTTATGTGTGGGTGTAAGAGACCCGTGGAGAAATCCGAAATTTCTGTGTGGGTGTAAGAGACCCGGGGAGAGATCCCAAATTTCTATGTGAGTGTAAGAGATCCGGGGAGGTATCCCGAATTTTTGTGTGGGTGTAAGAGACCCGGGGAGCTATCTCAAATTTATGTGTGGGTGTAAGAGACTCGGGGAGGTATCCCGAATTTCTGTGTGGGTGTAAGAGACCCGTGGAGAAATCCGAAATTTCTGTGTGAGTGTAAGAGCCTTGCATTGTCAGCCGAAAAGTTATGTTACCGAGAGATGAAAACACACGGTCAAGTTATCACGTAGACTTACAGTTGAGTGATAGGAATCGGGAGTGACTCGAGACGCCGTCACCCCTTGGAAATTGCATTAGGAGCAGCGACAAACATGCCTCACTGATGTCATTCATGACACTTGACTGCGCTGACATTCATCAGGGTCATGCGCATCGTGGGACCTTAATGCGTTGTCATACCCGATACGACTTGAGTTGCGAGGTTATATATGCACTTGGTTGGATGCGTATAGCGCGAATTTCAGGACGAAATTCTTTTGGGCGAGGGAGATTATTGTAAGACCCGAGAAAATTCCACTTTCTCTCGAAAAAGGGCAAAATCGTAATCGTAAAAATCCGAATTTTTCTAGATCTCGGATGGCTAAACGGACTTCACCGCAAATCGCCTTCACGAAATCTAACTAACACGCTGATTTTCGGGCCGACCTCGGTGCACGCTTGAAATTTGCACGTTTCGAGGAATGAAAGGCCGCGGGACACTTGGCACATTTTGAGTGGCTCATAGTGTGCCACGTGTCAAGCGTCAGATTCAATGAACTTGAGCTCAAGGTGGGGCCTGACGCGGACATGAAGGCATGATGCCATTGGGTAGAAAGATCAAAGTGGTTGGGTTGAGTGGATAAGAAATCCTCTAAACCAATTATAAGGTGACATGTGGCAAAGTGAGAGATAAAAGGGGAGCTTCTTCTCCACAGTTGGGAGAAAACGTGTAGAGGGAGAAGAGAGTGCTAATTTTCAAAAAATGGTGGATTTTAAGTGAGAGAGTGTCCAACTTTTCTAGGATTCCTATTTAATCGAGCAATGACGTCGCCAAGAAGCAAAGTTGCTTCCCACGACAAGGGCTATGCGTGGGCATCGATTTCGGGAGTTTTCGACAAACTCCGTGAGGTAGGAGTTTTATCCTACTTGCTTTACCTCATGTTTAAGTGTTTTGTTGATGATTTAGTATGATTGAGGCCGTGAGTGGCCGTTTGATCGGTCCTAAAACTTGGGACCGAAATATGGGAAATTGTTGGAGCCATTTTGGACAGTCCACGGACTGTTTGGGCGGCTTGTGTTGGAATTTATTCAATAAATTATGTGTTGGCGTGTATGAGGCCGGAAATGGCCATGGAAATCGGTTTCAAAAAGTGGAACAAATATTTGATGAGTGGGCTGCCCACGGACAACCCATTGTTCTGTTTTGGATTGTAAAAACAGTCCCGGTTTGTATGAATTGGACCAAAAACGTCCATGTATTGTGTGCATGAAATTGCTTGAAGTGAATGACTTTAGTTGTGTGAAAATAATAGGTTAATGCATGAACTTGATGTGTTAACATGTTACCAAAATTATATTAAATATAATTGTGTGTGTAGGCCATTGGAAATGGTATTGTGGTTAGCTCAAGTGGGCTAATTTGGGTGTTGGTTGATATTGTTGAATAACATATGGTATTAGTACAAATTTGAGAATATATCCATAATTGATATATTTGTATAAATTGTGTTGAAATGATATAATGCATTTTCATATGCACCGGGTAACCTAGAAATTAGGTGTGAGTGCATGACATGAAAGAAAAGAAAAACTGATTATTTTTCCTCATACTTATTTAGGCAAGTGCGAAAGGAGCTTCACATGGCGACCATACGAGAATCTTACTGCAGATAGTCTCAAGTAAGATCGTATTTGCTTGGAGTGTGTGTTTAAATCGATCATTGCATATGCACTTTTGGGGTGGGGAGCAACCCATTTAGGTAATTTCACTACTCGGGCACACCACCCCGTCGGCTAATATTATTTGCATGCGAGCCGTTTCTCGGTACACGGCTCACTTGTGGAGGCCGATTTTGAAGAAAGCCTGCCAGGCTTTGATGTTTTAAAGATAAATTACGGCATAAAAAACTGTAAATTTTAATATGTGTTTGTATTAAGGGTAATATAATAACTTTTGAACTATTGGAATATAGTTGGGTATATTTTGATGAGTATTGGTGTATGGGCCTAAGTGGTCATTTTTACTCGGATATGAGTCTCGCGATATCGAGACGAGATTCAAGGGTTGACTGTTAGTCAACTGACACCCAAGCCAGGGCGCCACATAAATAAAGTTTGCCTTCAAATTCCATTTTCTTAATAAATTTAGATTACATCAATAAATTCATAATTATTTTATTATCAAATTATAATATTAGTTATTGGTTTATTATAGTCTTTTTAATACTAATTTAAATTATAGTGACAAGAAAATAATTTTAATCCTAACAAATATTGTCCCTTTATTAAGAATCAGTATTTTATTTTTTATTAAGTAAATTTATTTTATTTTCAGTCATCCACACATGGGAGAGTGGGAGAATTTTTTATTTTATTTTTTCATTTGTTTTAAGTGAATATATGTGGCAATTTTAGATATAATGGAGAGGTGTTGGAGTTTGATGTACATTTGAAGTAGATATGAGCAACCCAGGGGGTTCTATACTTCTATTTTTGTTTCTTATTCTTATTCTTATTGGTGGAATAGTGTAGTGTCTTAACATAAAATGTTTTGTCAATCTGAATTCTGAACAACCAGCACTGGCATCATGTATGTTCGAAGGCCACCGACGAAAGTGGGCGTCATTTCACGTGCAGAAATGGGCATCAGTGATTCAGTGAACTCCAAAAGGCATTCACTAGAGTAGTATTATTGTGACGCGTATAGATTCAGCTACTTTTGTAACGCCGTTGTTGGGACAATGTGTGGACGACTGAGAAATAAAATAAATTTATAATAAAATAAAATATGATTCTAATAAAGGCAATAATTTGTTAGGATTAAATTATTTTCTTGTCACTATGAATTTAAATTAGTATTAAAAAGACTATAATAAAAAATCATTGTCACTAATATTATAATTTGATAATAAAATAATTATGAATTTATTGATCTTAATCTTAATCTAAATTTTCTATTTTCTATTTTTTTTTTCAATTTGAAATCATTTTTTTTTCATTTTCAAATTCCAGAGAATCATAGACGAGAGATCTATACAAAGTTTGCCTTCAAAATAAATGTTTATTAAACTCAAAACATCACTTTTTTTTTCATTTTCAAATTACAGAAATTCATAGACGAGATCTATACAAAATTTGCCTTCAAAAGAAGAGTTTTTGAAACTCAAAAAAATCACTTTTTTTTTTTTTCATTTTCAAATTAGCGAAAATCATAGACGAGATCTATACAATGTTTGCCTTCAAAAGAAAAGTTTTTGAAACTAAAAAAAATCACCTTTTATTTCATTTTCAAATTACAGAAAATCATAGACGAGATCTATACAAAGTTTGCCTTCAAAAGAAAAGTTTTTGAAGGGATACCTTGATCCATCATGAAGAGAAAGAAAGACATCAACCAACGGTCATGGATGTAGAGCGATTACTTGTGGACCAGCGGGAGTCAATTTTGTGCCGGCAGTGCCGCTATTGGCACAGGCAGATTTTCTCTCCGCGTATCCGCCGGGATCGTATCGACGTCGGCGCCCTCCACGTCAAGTCCGATGCCATCTCAAACTCAAACTCAATTTAAAGGGAAAAAAATCTCCTTTTTTTTTTTTTTTCAAATTGCAGAAAATCAACAATAGCCGAGATCTAAACCGGAAAAATCTTTTAAAAAATCAAGATTTTCCTGCAAAAAGAAAAGTTATTAAACAGAAACTCATGATCCACATGAAGAGGAAGAAAGACACCAAGGAACGGTGACGGATGTAGAGCTGATATGCAGCATGTTAGGTCCCAGAAAAAGCTCCTGAAATAAAGATAAAGTGTACTCTTTGGGTGAGAACAGACCACAAGGTTTGGAACAATTTTCTGATATCTTTTTTATCCATTGAAAGAGTTTAAATACATATATTTTCTAACCACTCTTCCTAAACTTACGACCACAACTATTGTACATAAACAGAAACTAAATCATGTAAGCAAAAATAACAAACTAGCAGAAGAATAGGACTTAGTAGAATAATAGGACTTCAACTGAAAAAAAGACTCTAACACAAACAAACTTCTTCTAGGCGCTGGGTAGCCTCAAGACTCAAATTCAACCATTTCTGATTTGGCCGAGAAACACGCTGAGATCGTTGTGGTTTATCAATACCCCCCACTTTTATTGGAACCTTGTCCTTAAGATTCAAGTCAGGGAACCGATCTTGCAACTTTGCTGCATTCTCCCAAGTAGCATCTTCAACGGAAAAGTGTTTCCATTTGACCAAGCACTCTTCAAAAAATTTCCCCCGTTTTTTAAGCCAACGAGTGGTTCTATGATGAGGGCACCATCATCGGTGAGAGGCGGCAAAGTAGGACAACGTGCCCTGGTGTAACGCCCCGTCCCGAGAAGGTGCACGGTACGAGTAACCGTAAGGGCATACATGAGCACTAAGTGTCATTGTAATAGTTTTGGGAGTTGTTATTAAGGATGAAATTGTGAAATGATAAATTTATGAACCTAGAATTGTTGTACTAGAGCAAGGGTAAAACTTTAATTGATCAAATGAGGCATGAAGGGCATAATCAAAGAAGATAGTATGCCAAAATTGAAATAAAACAAGTTGAATTGAAATTCTTGAGAGATGGAGGACCCAATTATAATTAAGGTAAATATGGGATTATAAAAGGCCATGAGACAAATCAAAATTCATTTTTGGTCTCATTTTGCTAGGGTAAAACGTAGAGCAAGGAAGGAATAGAGAAAAGAAGAGGAAGAAGAGGAAGAAGAGGGAGAAGACCAAAATCAGGTATGGAATCAAGTGTATTTGATGTCTGGTGGTTTTGCATGAATTTTCCACGGAGATTAGTTGCTCCTCTATTTTTGGTTTTGTGGAGAGATCACCCAAACCCCAGAATTCTTGAAGTTTTAGGTAAAACCCTAGTTTGGTGAAAATTAAACATGGAATCCTCCTATTTATACGATTTGTAGGAATTGGTGGACTATGAGTTGAATTCTGTGGATTTTCACTGCATTGTTATACGATGGCTCCAAACCACCAATTCAAGCCACAAGCTGTTTTACTTAATTCCATGTCAGTTTTTGAAGTATTATAAATGGAGAAATTGTACGAAGAAAATGGTATCAGTGAGGGCAAAAAGAAGCAATTTCGGCAAACCACGGCGTACCGGCATTAAAACAGGTGGTACCAAGACACCCAACGTAACCCAATCCGGTACCGTGTCGATACAAGTGGTAAACTGGTACCACCATTAGAGCCGGGAAGGGTACTCGTACTAAACATAGTGGTACCGGTATCACCCAAAATGCCCGTGATTTTGTAGTTTCTCGATATTTAAGCTTCCAAATTCATACAATCGATCAGATAGTGAACCTTAATAAATGATTAAGAGAGGTTCAAAGAAGATTGGAACTCAATGAAAAACGCAGCGTACCTCGCCTATTCCTTGAGTGTGAATAAATGCTAGTTACTAAAAGCGACTTGCGTGTGAAGTGCGTTAAGTATTACGTTATACGTAGGCGATTAACGCTGCTCGCGCATTCGCCGGGAGCCACAGAAAGCAAGCCAAAGCCGAAAGTTTCGCTGGAAATACGCAAAGTTGCTGAGAAACAAAAAGCGAAGTGGTTCTAAACCTATTTTTCAAATAAGAATTATTATATTATAAACTGCTTTACACTCGGTATTTAATGGTTTTGATTGTAAACCATATTCGGAAAAGCTAAAGAATGAGTTTAACAGTTAAAGCAGTTTTGGTTTTGATTTAAACCATATGTGAAAAGAACAAAGAATTAAGGATTTATTCAACCATACTTTTAAAAAGCAAGCAATGAGTTTAGTAAGCAACAATGATTTTGAATTATTAAACCATGTTTCAAAGAGGAAGCAAGCAAGCAAAAAGAATATTTTTGAAAACAGGCCTAACTAAAATCCCTAGTTTTAAGTAAGCATACCGACTGCCGTGATTCGTACGCTACATCATGCAAGGTTAGGATATCATTCATGCATTTGGGATTCGCCGGCCTAAGAACCAGGCCACGATCACAGATTTAGCGAGACCGCGACACGTATCGGAAAGATATGCGCTGGGGAGCTCTAACTAAATTATGGTGATGGAGACCCGTGTCAATTCCACCATATTTGACGGAAAAGTGGAATGGAGCCAAAAGGCTCTTCCACTTAGTGATGCGGACTCCGTGTCCTTCCACCGCACCTGGCCGATGCCCGTGCCCTCGTGTTCACTAGGCGACAAAGAACAAGAAAGTGCCCCAATGGTTGATGATTTATAAGCATGTTTTATACGCTTTGAAATCAACCACTGTGTACCTGGGCCAGCCCCGGCTCCTGCGGGTTATTTTAAAGCTGAAACGGCCGTTCTCAGCTCCCATTTTTATTTTAAAACAATCGTCGAGCCCAAATTCAAGCTGCTATTTTAAAGCCAACCCATCGGTTCCTCAGCTCCCGCTTTATTTTTAAAACAAACGGCTGGAGCCTGTGCCCCGCTTTGATTATTAGTTGCTGCCGTTCTCGTGCTCCCGTGATTATAAAGTTTTATAAACTTTTAAAGTAAAGAGATTTGGAGTAAAATTTTATAAACTTTTAAAGCAAAGCAAAGCAAAGTTAAAGTTGAAGAGATTTGAGAAAATTTTATAAACTTTTAAAAGCAAGCAAAGGCAAGAGATTTGAGAAAGTTTTATAAACTTTTTTTAAAAGCAAGAATTATAGAAAGTTTTAAAGTGGGGCAAGCAAGACTTCTGGAAAATATCCTGTAAAAGAGAGTTTTACAGTTTTGAGAGGTTTTTAGAAAAAGCAAACATTTTATAAAGTATACACTCATTGAGCTCGTTTAGCTCATTATTTTCCTGCTTTAAAAATTATTTGCACAGTAATCCTGTCGGAGCGTGACAGATTCTCCCCACTTTGTATCAATGTCAGAATTGATAATATTTGTAAGGAAATACTTTGAATTGGTATAATGGAGCATATGTATGTACATAGTGTAGCTTGGTGAAATGTGTCGAGCCCGAGGCTCAAAGAACGTTGTCGGTTACCATATCGTGGAATAGTAACTGTAAATGTGGTTCAACATATCCTTATGCAATTATAGCTTCTAGATTTTTACCAAATCATAAGTTGGGTGAAAGGAAAATTTTATACGAGTTTTATAAATACTCGCCGCTTCACAAAGAAATTCTAAATAAGTTGTAAGACCTATGGATTTATTTATGACTCGCACACCCGCCGCTAGTAGGGTGTGGGGTGTCAACAGTCACCAATCTTCTCTTTTTTAACAAAGAAACATGGAATGTTTGCTGATGGCGACCTCAGAAGTTGGAGTTGATATGCTACCTGCCAATGCGCTTCTCAATCGAAAGGGCCTATAAAACCTGGGTGAAACAAGTTTCCGAGATGCTCTTTGAACACCGCTTTGTTGGCGATAAGGATGCAGTTTTAAGGAAAAACAAGGTCGCCTTCATTGGAATTCTTGCATGTCCTACTGCTTGAATTCATGAAGCCTGTTTCATCCGAACAAGCTTGATAAATCGAGTTTGAGCCGACAGAAGATCACGTGAGGCCAAGTTTCGTCGACCCCATTAATCAGGAGAAGAGCCCAACCGATAAAGGTGGAATCAGCTGGGGAGGCGACCATACAAAGCTTTTGAAAAGGTGACACGCCTGGCTGGAAGCATGGCAGTCAGATGAAAATTGGAACCTCGCTTCAAGCAGCTGTGGAGTACTTTTCGTGGTCACGTGAACCAAACAACGCCGATATCGCCGGCACATCGACGATCACTTCGGCCCGCCCATCATT
Source organism: Tetrastigma voinierianum (assembly GCA_016808115.1). Lineage (NCBI taxonomy): Eukaryota > Viridiplantae > Streptophyta > Magnoliopsida > Vitales > Vitaceae > Tetrastigma > Tetrastigma voinierianum. The sequence goes on along the minus strand of JAEQBH010000247.1, from coordinate 624,576 downwards.
GTGGATGGTGGCGCGAAGCCTCATCTTTAATCGGTGCCTACGCTTAAAGAATTCACGCCAAAAGTTGCTGCAAACTGATCACACACCGATAATCGAGTCATATGCCGTAATTTTGCTAAATGCCATCAACAAATTTTTCGCTACCATCTCGCGTAAAAGTGTGGTGAGTTAAGGCCAAAAAATGAGCTGATTTGCTAAGGCGATTGATGACCACAAAGATTGTGTTCTTACCTTGGGATGGAGGTAGTCCTTCGATGAAATCCATAATGATGTCGTCCCATACTTGACAAGGAATGGGCAGCGGGTGTAAGAGACCAGCAGGGGACAATGTGGACGCCTTAGCTCGTTGACAAACATCACAAGAGGAGACGTACTCATTCACCATGCGATACATTAATGGCCAATAAAACCGTTGGGCGATACGTTTATATGTGCGTAGCACGTCGGAGTGGCCACCAAGAGGAGAGTCATGGAACTCATGCAGTAACTGATTCGAAATATGGGATTGAGGAGGCAACACCACTCAATTTTTGTAAAAGATCAACCCATGATACTGGGTAGGGAATCCAGTGCTCGTAAAGAACCACTTACACTACATGTAAGTACTCAATCGCTGTTTTGATTTCTCCCGCATTCGGAAGCCTCATAAATAAGAAGCATTAAGAGTTAAAGGGAGCCCGTACGCGGGAAAGCGGCTCAATGGTTGAGTTTTTCGCGGCTGCTTATATAGTATCTCATAATCATAGCCAAGTAGCTTTAACCCATTTCGCCGCTTCCGTGTTACTACACGTTATTCAAGTAAGTACTGAGGCTCGGGCCGTCGCTTTGATGTAACTTATTCAAGATAAGGGCGCCGTCAGGAGGAGCAGAAATCGATGGCAAGCATCTATTCGCATATGTACTTCGCAGATAATTGAGAACTTAAGGCTCGACTATAAAGGCAACGGGCTTGCCTGTCAGCGAAAGACAAACGCCATCCATCCCCGTGCGCCGATTCGGAGTAGTGAATGGTTGCTGAAAATTTTTTAAAGTGGCAAGGGTGGGAGGGTAGTCATAACTGGTCAAGGAGCGTGGAAGGAGGTCTCGCCGTAGTCCACCTAAATCGGGCCTTTCTTCAAGAGATTAGTGAGTGGGCGAGACAAGATGCTATAATTACGAACAAACTTCCGATAATAACCTGTAAGGCCTAAGAACCCACGTAATTCTGAAACATTAGTATGACGAGGCCAATCAAGCATGGTCAGGATTTTACTGGGTCCACTTGACCCCATGAGCAGTGACAATATGCCCCAAGTATTCTAATTCTTGCTAGCCAAAGGCACATTTTTCGAAGCTTTAAAAAAATGTGTGGATACCAAAATTTCAAAAGCTTGCTTAACATGTTCAAGATGCATGTTCCAATTGGGGCTATAAATTAAAATATCATCAAAGAAGACTAGAATGAATTGTCGGAGGTAAGGGCGAAATATGGAATTCATGATGGCTTGAAAAGTGGATGGGGCATTACAAAGACCAATGTATATAACAAGATATTCATAATGACCATTGTGAGTACGAAGGCGCTTTTATGAATATCGATGGATTGACTCTTGTTCGATGATAGCCAGCCCAGATCGAAGTTTGTGCAAATAAGATGCCCCATGAAGTTCATCAAGCATATCATCGACAGTTGGAATGGGAAATCGATCTTTGATGGTACCGTAATCAGGGCTCGAGCACATAAAAGCGCTGTGTATCATCTTTTTCTTAACAAGTAAACAGATGAAAAGGACTGGCACTCAGCCGGTCATCTAATTTTAGCATGTCAGAACTGTTTTCAATTTCAGCTTTTTGAAAATAGGCATACCCGTAGGGCGACATTTGCTGGCTCATCTCTTCTTCGAGGGGAATACAAATGGCACCTCAGACTTAACTGGTGGTAATTGTCAGGTCCCTCAAAATTACGTAGCGCCCCACTAATGTTTGCAAGTTTGGTTGGATGGTCTGTTGTGGAGGCAATCGCGGTAAGGTGCAAATTGCAAAATAGAGCTTAGTGTACTCATATCCTTTGAGAAACACAGATGCTTGGTCGAAGGATCGCTGAATACCGATCCTTGTAATAATCGAGGTTTGTCGCGCCCATCGAACTCATCACATCTTTTCCACCTATAAACAATGTGATCTGCACTGTTCCAACCATTGAACACCCAAACACCAAGTCTAAAACCAAGTATAATAAAGAGTAAAAAGCAATTGAAAATGGAATAATTTCAGAAGAATGTGGATGCCGCCGAATCGCCTCGCATTTTAATGGTTATCGCTTGCAACTCGTGCATACGGAAAGGTGCAAAATCACGTGCAGATGTAGTAAAGTGGCCACCTTGTCACTGATGAAATTATGTGTGAGCCACTGCCACGAGGACCACAACATCATGAGTCCTAATTCGCAGAACACTTTTATGGTTCTTCGCTACCATTCAACCCTAAGTTAAGGCATGCAAGGAAATTTCTGGATCGGGATGAAGGTCGCTTCGCCTTTTAGTGTCTCCTTCTTAGTCATCAGCTGATACCACCGTACAGAAGCCGAGGACCCTTTTGCATCTATGGCCAGAAGTGAATTTGTCATCACAAGAAATGTAGTCCTTGTGATCATCTTTCGCACTTCCTCCAAGATAGTCTCTTCACTGGTGTGAGGCTTTTTTGTTGTCATGGTAGAGTCACCAAAGCATCAGGTAGTGGTGGCCGTGAGATTCATCTTTGGCGTTGTAGTTGTCTGGTCCCACACAGCTAAGTTTGTCGCCTCCTTCCGTTTTTGGGCTTGAACATACGAATCGTTTCAGAAATTTCTGACCGTAATCCAACGGTATGAACGATCCAACGAGCCTGCACCATCCATGAACCCGATACCCGTACCTCTCAAACTCTTTTTTGGTAATCACGAAGGGATCCAATTTATTTAACTTCGAGAGAGCTTCATCGAAATCTCTCACACTGCTGGTCCAAAACGAGCCCATAGTCCTCCTCAACAACTCCCCGTTACCACCGATCTCCTCCGGTAAGGTCAGACACAACCATTGCCACCATTGATTACCTTCTCCAAGCATGAAAGATGTTAGAGAGACCTTTTTTGGTTATCTCACAGTTCTCACCAAAATTGAGCTACCCAAGTTAGGTCCATTATGTTGATAAGCCCAGCATTTTAGGAATTCCTAATTTTGCCATTTGAAGAAAAATTTGCCTGACGTTTGTCGTTTCTTCTCGATGTGTGCACTGACAAATCCTTCTTGCCCATTGTTGTGATTGTTGGACCTAGTTGAAAGCAAAATTTCAGACAGCCTGTTGACAGTGTCCTCAAGTTGTTGCATTCCTTCTTGAACACCACCGACCTCCAAGGCTTCAATCCTCTCTTTGTTGGTTGCCATTGTAACTGAGCTTTGATACCAATGTTAGGTTCCAGCCAAAGCTCCTGAAATAAAGATAAAGTGTACCCTTTGGGTGAGAACAGACCACAAGGTTTGGAAACACTTTTCTGATATCTTTATCCATTGAAAGAGTTTTAAATACATGATATTTTCTAACTACTTTCCAAACTACGACCACAACTATAAAGGGCCAAACAGAAACTAAATCATGGAAGGCAGAAATAACAAAACTAGTAGAAGAATGGTATCTTAGCAGAACACAAGACTTCACTGAAAGAAAGACTCTAACACAAACAGACTTCTTCTTCTGTATGTTGCAGCTCAAGACTCAATCCAAATATTTGATCACTGAGAAACACACTGAGATCGTCGGCTTCATCACAGCAGCGACGTGGGGCATCCTGCTTCTATGCTTCGATCCATAATTTCAATATGGATTCTTCAAACAGGTTAAAAAGACCCAAAAAAAAAAACAAGATGCACACTCCAATCTAAAAGATTTTATTTCGTCGGTAAGAGGGTGGGCTCGATGTAGGTTTGTGTTGTGAGAGAAAGCTGGAATGAGAAGAACATGGAAATTAGGTTTGCAGATAGAGAAGAAAGTAGACGCGTGATGACTACTCTGGTTTTCGGTGCAAATTGGGGATAAGAATGATAAGTTTATATTTATAGTAACAAATAAATAAAATAAAATAAATGGTCAATTGAGTTTGTCCAGCCCGAGTCCGAACCTAAACTCGACCCGGCTTGCAAATTGTTCGGACCAACATTTTTTCATCTCTAACTCTCCATACTTTCGAGTCAGTAACTATATTCCCATCTGTTGAGACTTGAGAGAAAATAAATAAAAATGGAGAACTAAAATCATTAAAAAAAAAGGAAAATTACTGTTTAAATCCTAATTTTTTTAAATTTTATAACGAATGAATTCAAAAACAAATTTTATGTAATATAAGGAATGAATTTTATTTCTCATTTGTATTTAATCTATATTTTGAACAACACATAAACGGTTTTAAAAAATACTTATATTTTATGTTTTCAATAGTATAAAAGGTTTATTTTAGTATTTTTAAAGTATAAGGTAAAATGACAAAAAAAAAGAGACAAGCAGTATTGGAAAATCCATTGTCTATTTTTTAACAATTTACTATCATCTATTTTTACAAATATACTTCAACTTATGATCGCAATTTCAGAGAATATCCATTATCTTATTTTACAACCTGGTCAAAGAGTTAATAGTAAATATACGCATGCTATGCAAATTATGGAAATAAAATACAATTTTTTCATCTCATCTATAAATGTTCTTCACCGTGTGTTCTTATTCAATCAATATTTTTGTAGTAAGGTTGTGCCATATATCATCTAAATATTATTTAAAAATACTCATGTAATTAATAAAAATAATCAAATATTTATATCTAGAGTGGAGTAAAAATCACATAAAATTGATAGGAATTCATAACGATGAAACAATCAAATAACTAATGAGTTTTGATAGGGTCAAAAACCACACGTGTGTGGGCTCAAACGTCAGCCCAAAAGCTAGGTTTGAGAGAGGATAAAGAATCGGACCCAATAAAAGACATAAAAGACCTCGGCCCACCACATATGCCCAAACACGATGCCTGTGCCTGGGACCCTGCTCACCATGTCCGAGAAGCAGGATATAACATCCAAAGAACTCAGATAGCTGAAAAATTCAACTCATAATTAAATCTCCACCAATTAGGGAAGTAGGATATTTCCTAATAGTTGTTCATTAATTATCCCTTATTAATTGGTTAACAATAAAGAAAGAAATCCTTCACCCAATGGGAGAAATATGGTATTATCATCAAACTAGGAAAGTTATCAATTATTCCTTATTAATCGGTTAACGATAAAGAAAGAAAATCTCTCACCCAATGGGAGAAATATCCGTATCATCATCCAACTGCGAAAGCTTATCGCTTCATCATCCATATTATAAATACCGTGTCACTCCCATCGCGGAAAGGTACGTGATAAGAAATTCATTCCCTGCTAAGCATTTTGATTTTCTTCCACTGGAAAGAATTTGACTTAGGTGACGGAGAGGCACCGCGAACCCCGCTAATCCTTCTGCTTTCTTACTGCAAGGAGCCTGACGCCCGTAGTCACGTGACCGGGTCCAGCTAATTCCAAATAGTTTCCAGCCTAGTTTCGATTGAAAAGCATCATCATTGACGTTCTGTGGGAAACCATACCTTTTACAAATAAAGCTCACCTTCGCTGACTAATGGTATCAACTCTGAACACAAGGTGAGCCACGCTAACTCTGCTGATGCAAGACCAGCCGAAGGCGACGTGAGACAAATGACCTCCCGAGGTACGCTGAAACAACATCGGGCTAATACGATGAGATGGAAACACTCCTTCTCACCAACCAACGTCTCTCGGGAGTCGAGCAACTCACCGGTGCAAATACAACGCCCCTGGGGGAGGCGCGACGCCCGTAGAAGGCTGAAACACTATAACCGAGGAGAACAACTTGACATTCTCCTGAAGAGGATGGAGAAGGAGAAACTAGCCACGCTAGGGAGCATGACCCTTACAAACCCCCTAAAGAGGATCGCAATGAGGAGAGGCACGGTAGGAGCAACAGAGGCGATGGGCCCAACCAATCAAGAGGAGATCGAGGAGCCACATGTGGAGTAGAGGTTCAACATCCAACAAGAGCTCAAATGATATGAAGGAAGTGGGTGAAAGGTCTGGGCCCAATCTCTATGGACTTTAGTGCAACAAACCCGATCCCCGCTCACAAATTAAGGTGTCGACTTCCTCTTCCCAAGCAAAGTTCAATGCCACATATCAAGACGTCGAATTTAACGAGGCATAACCCATACCTAATTTAAATACATATAATAATCTTCAGACGCGAGCCATGTAGCCTGTGAGCCTAGTAGCTTAGTTTTTCAGAGCTTAATTGCTAAAAAAGGCAAAATAGCCTAGGAGGCTAAGTAGCCACGGAGCCATGTAGCTCAGGAGCCCAAGAACTGCATTGGCGTATGATAATCGGGCCAAGGAAGCAAAGAGCCAAGGAGGCGTGTAGCTCAAGAGCCATGTAGCCCACCCTGGGTGAGCCGCTGCAGCCCATTGGCTCAAGTAGCCAAGGAGCCATGTAGCCCGGGCCTCAAGGAGTCATGTAGCTCGCTCGGGCATTGCAGCCAAGGAGCCATAGCTCAGAGCCATGTACTTACTTAAAAGAGCCATGTAGCTTAGTTTTTAAGGCCAAGAGCCAACAGAAAAGCCATGTAGCTAGAGCCCAAGAGGCTCGTGATTACAAAGCATAACTGCTTAAGGAAGGCCAAAGAGCCACAGAGCCATGTAGCTCAGGAGCCCAGTAGCTCAGATTACAGAGCATAACTGCTCAAGGAAGGCTAAAGAGCCACAGAGCCATGTAGCTCAGGAGCCCAATAGCTCATATTACAGCATAATCCGCCAGAGGGCTAAAGAGCTACAGAGCTTTGATGGCCAAAAGCCCAAAAGAACTCGGGACACAGAGATAATCAAGCCAAGGAAGGCTAAAGAGCCATAATGTAGCTCGTAGCTTCCAGCTCGTGATTACATAGTATAACTCGCTTAAGGAAGGCCAAAAGCCACTGAGCTCATGTAGCCTACAGCTCGGGGAGCTCGCCGAGCTTGATTGCTCAAAAGGCACACCATAGAGGCCAAGTAGCCACGAAACCATGTAGTTCAGGAGCCTAGTAACTCATATTACATAGCATAACATCTCAAGGAAGGCCAAAGAGCCAAGGATTAATGTAGCTCGCCTAAGAGTAGCCATGGAGCCATGTAGCCTCGGTGAGCCATGTAGCTCAAATTTTAAAAGAGCCATGTAGCCTGGGCTTCAAGAGAGCCTTGCAAATTTAATTTGAACTATCAGCTCGCTTTAGAAGGCCAAGTAGCCAAGGAGTCGTGTAGCTCAGGAGCCATGTAGCTCAGTTTCAAGAAACAATGTAACTCGGTTTTAGAAGGCCAAGTAGCCAAGGAGTCATGTAGCTCAGTTTCAAGAGAGCTCAGGCTCCGGGCCTTCAAACGAACTCAGAGCTCGCTTCAGAGGCCAAGTAGCCAAGGAGTCATGTAGCTCAGGAGCCATGTAGCTTAGTTTCAAGGAGCCATGTAGCTCAGTTTCAAGGAGCCATAGCTCGGGCCGTAAGGCTGGGCGGTGTACCTAAGGAGCTACATGTACTCGGGGCTCAAGAGAGCCTTGTAACTTAGTTTCAAAAGAGCCTTGCAGCTTAGTTTCAAAGGCCATGTACTTCGGTTCTAGCTATTATGAACATGATACCTATACAAAGAGCCTGTATACAAAGAGCCCAGAGCTCCGTTTTGCGGAGCCACGTGAATCAATCCAAAAGAGCCATGTAGCTCACTTCAAGAGAGCCTTTGCAAATTTCGCTTAGAGAGCCTCAGAGCCTTCGCTCTTCTGGGCGCGGAGCCCAAAGAGGCTCGGGCTTTTCGCAGCTTAACCGCTAAGGAAGGCCTCCAGGAACCAGAGCCCAACAGAGCCGCGCTCTGGGAGCTTAACCACCGAAGGAAGGCCTACAGCCCAGGAGCCTGCAGAGAGCTCGCGCCTTTGTAGTCGAACTCAAGCCAGAAGGCCTCAGAGCCCAGAGCCTTATAGCTTAGTTTCAAGGAGCCATGTAGGTTAGTTTCAAGGAGCCATGTAGCCTCGGGCCGCATTCCAGAGGCTCGGGGCCTTCAGCTTAACCGCTCAAGGAAGGCTCAGCCCAGAGCCTAGTAGCTCAGGCCTAGAGCTCACAGCTCAAGGAAGGCCTCAGAAATTTCAAAGAGCCCAATAGCCTGGCCAGAGCTTAACTACTGTGAAGGCTCAGGAGTCTGTGAGCCCAGAGCTCAGGCCATGAGCCACAGCCAAGGCTTCATGTAGCGGCCAAGGAGCCATGTAGCTTAGTTTCAAGAGAGCCTCAGAGCTCGGGCTAGCGAGCCCAAGAGCTTCGCTCGTGAGCTTAACCACTCAAGGAAGGCCTCAGGCCTCAGAGCCCGCAGGAATGTATTGTAAAGCTCAATCGCTTCAAGGAAGGCCTTGTAGCCCAGAGCCCAAGAGTCGCTTCGTAGCTTAATCGTCAAAAAGAGCATAAACACTGGAGACAGACAGCCTGTGGAGCCAAGTAGCTCTGCAGCCTCAAGGCAGAATAACCCGTGAGCGACAGCCTCGCTCAAAAAGCATAAAATGTACCGAGAGTGCAGACAGCCTCAGAGCCAAGTAGCCTACCAGAAGGCATGAGCTCAGGAGTCAACAGCCGCTTCTAAGAGTTAAACAAAAGGCCAATACCTTAAGAAATATAATTACTGTAAGGCGCAACAGCCCAGAGCGAACAACTCGCTTCAAAGAGCAAACAACTCAAAGGCGCAATAGCCCAAGAGCGATTAGCTTCGGGGCTCAAATGTAGCATAAAACAACTCTGAGGCAAGACAACATAAATCACCAAAAGTAGTTATGAGATCGCCCACACTTCAAACCCACGGGAGGAAGAGGTCTTCAAGAACACAAGAAACGACATGTATGGAGGTTTCTAAAAGCAATGTGAAACGACACCGGAACGGGTGCGAAAACTAACGGGCCATCATTATCACAAGACATCTGACGGTGACAAAGCCCTAATCAAACCATCCCCAGCTAGCCACGTGGAAATCACACCCGATCCGAGAATCAATTCAGCCCTTGCCTAAGCTCGCTTCAACCAAGGGCTGGGGAGGCAACTGACAACTGAACCACATGTGTGTGGGCCTTACACCAGCCCAAAAGCTTGTGGGTTTGAGAGGGGATAGCAGAAGCGCAACATAAAAAGAGCTCTGGCCACTACATATGCCCAAACACGAAGGCCTGTGTTTGGGGGACCTTGCTTCACCCCTTGTCTGAGAAGGTGTGACATAAACATCCAAAGAACCCTCGCAGGTAAAAGTATTCGCCGTAGGCTTTAAAGTACCCAACTTCCATAATTAAATCTCCACCAATTAGGAAAAGATATTTCCTAATAATTGTTCATCAATTATCCCTTATTAATTGGTTAACGATAAGGAAAGAAATCCCTCACCTAATGGGAGAAATATGGTATCATCATCAAACTAGGAAAGTTATCAATTATTCCTTATTAATCGGTTAACAATAAGGAAAGAAAATCTCTCACCCAATGGGAGAAATATCCGTATCATCATCCAACTAGGAAAGTTATCATGATCATCCATTATAAATACTAGGTCACCTCATCTATGAGTTGGCAGCACAAGAAATTCACCTGCCAGCTGATTTTCTTCCACCTAAAGAACTCCGACTTAGGCACTGAGAGGTCTGGCGAACCTCGCCGATCCTTCTTGTTTCTTACTTTTGAAGGGGAGCTCGAGGTCCGTGAGTCGGGCCGGACCTACCGAGCAATTCCAAAGAAGCCGCCCCGCCGGCTGAAAAACATCATCAAGTTTAATCGAGGATAATGAAAGTTGCTAATTATAAAAATATGCAATTCAAGGATAATGAAAGTTACACTATAAAAAATATAATTCAAATATGTAGTAGTTTTTTCTTTTTAAAGAGTTGTATATAGTAGTTTTTTTTTTTTTTGAAGAGTTGTATATAATAGCCAAAAGCCTAAAACTATTATTACGAGATTTTGTATTAAAACCTGTGAAATAAACATATTACTAGTGAAAGCCAATATTACTTATTAAACTATAAACAAACACTCATGAAATATTTATATTTTACATTAATATCACAATATTTACAAATAAAACTCAATGCATTGCCTAACCCTTAACCATTAAGCTAGGTCTTATTGACCAATTTCCTTGTAACTTACTTATTTAAAATTAAAAATAATAATATTATTTTTTTCTTCCAAATATGGTTTGATATTCCCTTTTAAATCATATAACATTTTTAAAAAATATTTATTAAAATAGTAAGTTTTATTAAGATGAAGTAAAAGAGTGTTCTTATAAAATTCTAAATGCTTGAACAACTAAATTATATTTAACTTATAAACATTTATCTTAATGTTAAATAATATTAGAAATTTTATTTTCCTGTCATAAGATTAAAGTCATATATTTATTTAAAAATAAGTTTAAAAAAAATACACAAGAAAATCAAATTCATTTTGTATTATAAAATAGAAAAATCAAGATATTAAATTTTTAAATGATAGATAAAGGAAAAATAACAAATTATATAGTTACAAGTACCTTCAATGTTCCATTTACGCTTTAAAAATAATAAATATGGTTTTACTATCTAAAAAATATAAAAATAAATATAATTATAATTAGTTAAACTTATATATAAAGATTTTAGTTTATTACAAAAAAAAAAGTGAATTGAGTTCATTGAATCATATAAAAATAATTTATCAATTATAAATATTTATTTTTCTTTACTCTCTCTTACAATTTGCCTTAAATTGTTTTGCAACTAAACATACTTGAAAGATGATTTATACATTAAATATTGATTTGCTTTGAGCTTTCCTAAATAAAATAAAATAATTAAAAATATTTAGATTTAATCTTAAAATATATGTGTTATTTAGATTTAATAAATTTTAGGTTTATTTATTTTCAAATTTATGTACTTTATTCATTAATTTTGTCTTAATTTATTTTATGATATTTAGATGTTAGGAAGTGACTGTTTAAAACAGAACACTCTTCTCTTTTAGAGCAATAGAATAGTATACATGTCATCAACATCATCATCATTATTATTATTATTATTTTGACAACTATTCACTTGAAATTAAGAATAGTAATACAAGTTTGGAACGTGACCCTCCCTATGGCATAGCAGTCTAAGCTATGGCCTATGGATTATTGACATTATTATTATTATCATTATTATTATTATTATTATTATTATTATTATTATTATTGCTAGCTTTTCTAGAAATTTTTGAATAAATTTTGTATAACTCAATAAACAATTATTTTAATGTTAATTAAAATACATAATTTCAATTTTTTGGTTATAAGATTGACGTCATAAATATTAGTTAAAAATAAAATTAAAAAAAAAACACAAGAAAGTCAAATTCATTAGATAATAAAATAAGAAACTAAAATGTCAAATTTTTTTTCAAAATGATAAAGATAAAAAAAAAAAATTTACATGCTTATAACTATTTCGATATTTAATTTGTGGCTTACAGCATAAATATGGTTTTATCATTTAAAATATAAAAACATATATCATTTAGATTAATTAAAAATTTTATATTTTAAAAGTATTAGTTTATGTAAGAAAATAAGAAATTTGATTTAAGTTCTTTACAAAAAAAAATTGATTTAAGTGAATCATGTAAAAAAATGTATAGATAATATTTATTTTTAAAATATAAGAAGTATTTAATATTTATTTTCAAAATATTTATGCTTCCATACACCCAATGACTCAGCTAGGATTAAAAGTAGTGAGACAAACTTTAAGGCTATGTTTTTGTTACCCGAAAATTGAAAGAAAATAGAGAGAAAATTTTGGAAGGAAAAAATTAGAGAAAAATAAAAAGTAGGTTTGAAATTATGATTAATTTATGAAAGTCTCAAACTCATTTAATTTTGTTTCTTAATATATATGAATTAAAAAATTTAGCATAAGTAAAATTTTTAAAATTCTTGATTATATTTCAATAGACAATGAGGATACTTTTTCTATAGGCTGTTCGATGGAGGCAAGAACTGCGATCTGAAATCATGAAAATTGAGAGAGACTTTCTTTGGAATATTATAGAGAGGGAAATAGGGTTTTTGGGGTGGGGATGGGAATGGGGGCTTGTCTTTGTTTATTTAAACCCTCGGTTCACCGTCTTATTAAAGATACTGAACAATTTGAAGGCCGTCTTTGGTTCTTGAACGTATGAAGAAAAAATTATTAAGCAAATAAGTTTCTTAAAAATTCAAAGTATGCCCATGCATTAACTCAAGTGATAAAGTACACCGATTAGGTTAAATAGACAAATTAAGACAGAGAAATATGGTAGATTCGAAGCTCGAAACTCGGTAGGATAGTTTATTATAATATAATCAACATGTGTATTATGAAAAGAGGCCAATTTTTAATATAAAAATTATATTATAATTAGTTATAACTAATATATTTTAAAATTATTTAATCACGAAAGAAAACCTTGTATCTCATTTATGATACTGGTAAGGATTGCATTTCAAGTGTTCCTATTTGAGATATAAGGTAAATCCTTTATCTAAATATTTCTGGGTACTTTATTGCTATATCCCCATAAAAGAGAATTCTTATACGCTTCATTGTCTTCTTCTTTTTTTTAGGTCATATCTCCTCGTGGAGTGAGGTCAATATGGATTTGTATATAGAAAGATGATCTCAAAGGGACTTCAAATTCTTGATGATGAATTAGATAGATTTTGATGTTACTTCATATGAAAATTTTCATTTATTGGTGCGTTAGTGTGGAACTTCTAAAGGATATTAGAATAAAAACTCATTTGTTGTTGATACTATGTCTTCAATAAAAGTCCTTCTTCTATTGGTACTATTTCAATTCAATAAGCAAAAGCTTTGGCCATGGGAGCTTGGGGCTTATTTGACAACATTGTGAAAAATAGTTCTAAGGGGTCAATTTTTGAGCATGATGCTTAAAAAACAGTGGTTTGTTATTAATCACAAAATTTGTTTTTTTGTTACATAAAAGCATGCTGCTACTTTGTCATCATGATTAAGTTACATAAAAGGATTTTATTAATCTTTGGTTCTTAGAATAGTTTATGGAAAATGTGGTTCTTATAATTGTTTATATTGAAAAAACTTCTTTTATTTAGTTCTTGTTTTTGAGAACTGCCATTAAATAACATGTAGAATGATTTATATTTCCGATCCTTGATTTTCTTGATGTAACAACCATTTTATGCTAGCCAAACCAACCGGAGCAAGATGGTAACAGAACGATGCTCTATTATAATGCTGCCGATCTTGCCATTTCACTAGTGCATCTTCATTCTTCTCTTCTCTTTATGTTATCATTGTATTTTTTTCAAGAAAGATGATTTATTCAGAATACACGAAATTCGTCTCAAAATATAAGCAACAAGAGTATGAATTGTACAAGTTGTCACAGAAGTAACCATATTGAAATGATTTTTTTTCTTCTATTAACACTATTTTTCTTTGTCCCTTTTATTAATTTATGCAAAGTCTAAAGAATTAATCGGATATATCCTTCCTTGTATCTATCTCATGGTTGGTGGGATTTACGAGAACCAAACTCAATAGATGTTTACTTAAATGCTAAGGAAGTTGAGATATATATCCGCAATTCCAATAGCGCTTCCAATTGCAGTATCGAAGAGTTAGAGAAGGTGAAGAACAAACCCCTTGATTGCCTTATGGATGCAGTAATTTGATGTTGTGCTTAGTTGGGTTGATTTACTATATTTATGTTTCTATTTTTGGATTATCTTCATCAGTCTACAGTCCCTAGAGCTTGAAGCCCTACTTGTCCCCTGGGTAAAAGCACTAGAATCATGATGAGATTCAAACAAGGGAATGACAAAAAGTAAAGGAAGAATTGGAGAAAATATAAAATGATTGTTGGAGAAACCACCTGAGCTGGATAAAACTTATGGTTGATGCGTAAATGAGATTGACGTGATAACAATGGTTGGTTTGTTACAAAGTTAATTGAAAGAAAGATGTGCCTTCTGTACTCAATGAAGCTGTCTCAAAGAACTGGTCTTCACAATATTTAAGCCGTTTGAATGGTTTAAACAAATATATATAATAACTACTGTAATCTTTTTACATCTAGTCTAGGGTTTGATGATCCTATTACAAACCTTTTCTTTTTTGGGAGGATTACTTCAAGGTAATTATTTTTCTTTTTTGTTTAAATTTATTTTCATAATATAAGGTATTGTATATATGTTTCATATCCTGACAATTTTTTTATTTGTTATTCTTAACTAGTGTCATCCTAACCATGAAAGTTATCGCACGAATACTTTTGCATACTATGAAAATTTAAGGATTGCAATTAGAAATGGAACTGCTATTGAAAAACATGCAATTGGATTAGGGGACAACAATGATGCAAGAACGTATGAGGATGAAGAATGTAGAGGTCGATCTATAAATGAGTTGATTTATGATTCTAATACAGATCTACAAGAGGATACAAGATTTCTTATATCTGACTCATCTTATAGATGCTCCACTTCCCACCACCTTCGTGAAATCCATGATCGTAGAGGTCCCTCCTGCACCCAAAAGATGTAAGAGAAGCAAGATTGAAGGAAATTCTACATCTCTGAGATTGGTGCTTTCTGTTAACAAGTTGGCTCAATCAATTGATTCAATGGTTGCTAAGGAACATAGTTGTTGGAATCTTAACAAGGAAGTACAAAATTTAGATAAATGGACACATTACAAATTAGTTAAGTTACTTAATACTATAGTGAAAAAGGCCGAGTTCATTGAAATGACTTCCGAGGAACGCCATGAATGGATAACTTATAAATTAGGACTATAACAATCATACTATTTTTTTTAGGTTTTTATTTTTGAAGAACTAATAATGCATTTTATTATGCTTATAAATGAAGTTGGACCTTTATGATATTTGATTTTATTAATTTTATAATATAATAGAATGAAGAATGAACTTTTATGACGCTTCGAAAGTGTGTTTATTTTATTTTTTATAATCTTGAACTAAGAATGAATATTTATAAGTAATTTTCAGAGTATTTATAGGAATTAATACATGCACAACTTTATTTATTTTTTATTAGGTGGTTTCATTTTTATGAGTGTTTATTTTTTTTCTTAGGTGGTTTCATTTTTACATTAGACAATATGCATAGAGATGATAAAGTAGAACTTCAAGAAATGGAAGATGATGAAGTAGGACTCTGACGCCCCAAATCCCGGGGGTCCCGTTGACCACCGTCAACTTGCGGAATACCTGTGTCTCATATCATGAGACCCATACATGAGTAAAATGGCCACATTGGCTCATACATCCATACTCATAAAAATGTATATTTTATACAAAAATGAGTTAATTTACAATTACCCAAAACCTGGTCTTACCATATTTTACAAATGTGACAACGCCGTCATTATTATAACACCGTCTCCATCCTTATGGCACTCAATATCTATAGAATCTGATGAAATCTCAATTTTCTCGAAACAATATAAAAACGGTAATTCTTGGTAAAAATCATGTAAAATTTTTATAGATCTTCATGATAACAGATTTTCACCGTTGGAATCGTCTCGCGAAATCTAGCTACTACGTAGAATTTTGAGATAGTCGAAATTTCACGTTTTTCGAGGCATGTTGGAAACGGGTTTGAGAGACATGTGATGTGACAAAAGTCACCTATTACATGTACTCTTGTGACACATGTTGCAAGATGGGAGAGATGGTGGAAATGGACGGCCTAGATAGTGCCAAGTGTCAAAAATCTAGAAGAAGGAACATGATGGGAATTAAATGAAATGTTAATGATAATAAGACAAAGATGAACAATGTTCATCTTCTTCAAAAGACCAAATAACGTGCAGTGCTGAAAAAAAAGATGCAGTGAGGTGCAGATTTTGCGTTTTAGAGAGAGAAGGTTCACCTTCTCTCTAGATTTTCGGTCGTTCGAACCGTCGGTTCTCGACGGAGCAAGAAGCAAAGTTGTTCTACGCGGCGAGGGCTACGCGTGGACACCGATTTGGTGGAGTTCCAACAACTCCAATAGGTAGTAACCCTTCTCTACTTGCACTTTGCAAGAGCCAAGGTAAATGGTTGGGGAATGTTCCGAGGTTTGTTTTAGCAGTAAATTGGGTCTCAAAAGCTTTGAACCGAGTGGAGAAAATTTCCTTATTGTGTATTCGTGAAACAAGAACCCGAGGGTCACTGCTCACATGAATAGTGACACTAAATTTTGGTGTGAAAATGTGTTTGGTTGAGTGATTCAAAAAATAGAATTGCTTTAGTAATATAATTTTAGCCCATGTGAGCTAATTCAAAATGATCGTGAATTGCATAACATGTTTTATGTGATTTAATTATGTTAATATATATGCATGTGAATATATTAGCATGAATGTGTTGGAATTAGCATCATGCATTCTATATGCACTGGGGCACCCTAGAATATTAGGAGTGAGTGCATGACATGAAATGAAACAAAAACGAAAAAGTTTGTGAAAAGAATTTCGACGGAAGATTTTTCGGGCACCTGCTCTGGAGGGACGCCCAATGTGATCACTTCTGGATGAGGACCAAGGATCTGCTCTTGAGACATCTCACATCTGCCTTCTAGGGTGGTGTGGTAACATTTTTACCAAATCTATAGTAAGTTTCAAGAAAAAGATTTTGTTGTAGTGTTCGATATTTTTAATTATTGTCATTTAAAATAGTATTTTATAAGGGATCTACAGCCATGGTCTTGACGTTAATATTCAGCAAACCCATGAAACGTTCAACGTGATTTATTTGCCACACGCACCAGTGTGACTACAACCTACGCAAACATCTCTCACCGGGCTCTGCCTCGTCCTTGTCGATGACCACTATCTCTATATGGTATTATCGGAAGTACATCACTAGAAAATGCCGCAGTTGTAAGAAAGTTTGACTTGTGGCTTTGATATTGTTCTATAAATATGCTGAAATTGCAAACTTTAATATATGTTTGTATTAAGAGTAATGTTAATCCGTTAAACCATGTAGATATTGGTTAATATTTGTGAAAGATTTATGCAGTCTACGTCATTATTATACTCGCAGTGAACCCCGTGTGGTCATTGTAAACTCGCTCAGACATGTTTGCACTGGGTAGAGCCCCGTACAAAGGAGACTCGCCCGATGCTGAGAGGCGGGTGCCTGCCATCTCGACATCCACTAATATTCGTAGGTCGACGGTTGTCAACTGACACCCCTAGCTTTAGGGCATACTTGCAGACGAGCCAGGCATACGAATGTCTAGGGCTTCGAGGACTTAGGCTTAGCCATGGTCATCATGTAAAACATCACAACTTAGTATAGCTCGATGTTGGATACTAGCGTATAACTTAGAATCAGTAAGTTAGGTATACTATTAATTGTAACTTGATGGAACTAAGTTGATCTATGCATCCTGTGCATTGGTGGAATGAACGTGATGTGTGACTAGACGCGGTTTATGAATTCGTGTGATTTGTATGCTATGAAAAGATAGGAGAAAACGTGCTTGAGACCACTAGGGTCTGAGAAAAGTAACCTTAGGTGTTCGAGAAATTTTTTGACAAAATGGTCCGTAACTGAAAGAAAAGAAAAAAAAAAAAAAAAAAAAAAAAAAAAAAAAAATATATAGAGAGTATATATATATATATATATATATATATATATGGTATATATATATATATATATATATATAATTTTTTTGGAGCAAAGAGTTCCAGCTGAACATAAACAGATTGCGGTATTGAAACTCGGAAAATCTTTCCTGCCAGATAAGAAACAAAATTTTAACTCATAAAATTGAGTTGTATGAAGGTTGAAAATGGTTCAGAAGAATATTTTATGGAGTAGCAAGAAGGCTATATGAGATGGAAAAATATAGAAATAGCTCTTTTCAAGGTTTTACAAGGTGTAAAACCGAAGAAAAAATTTTTTTTAATAAATTTATTTGCCACTGGAGAATGAATATATATATATATAAGAAATTTTTCTGGGTTTTACAGTTGTGTAAAACTCGGGAAGAAAATTTTTTTTTACAATCTTATTTGCTTCATCGGAGAATGAATATATATATAAAGAGTATATATATATATATATATATATATATATATATATTAGTTTTTTTTTTTTGGTATTTTTCGCATGAATGAGAGAAAAATTTAGGGAGATCAGTCAAGCTACCACCATTTTTCACAGAGTCACACACATCGTCTGACAGACATGTGGTTTGATGTGCATGGCCTGAGATGCTCGGCGCGCAGTTAGCGCAAGGGTGCGCAAGGGGCGCCGTAGGCGCGAGTGGGCGAGCAGGCGCAGATGGTTTGCCACGACACGCCGGACCGCTAATGAGCACAGCCACTTACACGCTAAGGGAGGCCACGACATTACCGGCGAAGGTGATGCTGCTGAAAATTCGCTGATGGATTGCGGTCACATACGCTTTGTATCGTGACGTGTTTAGGATCGTCGGGCCGGGGTTGCGCCGATTTACTACGCCTTTTGTATCGTGACAAAGTGCGCTTTGGCTAGCGAGAGTGTCACGAGCAACATTCTGCAGAGTCGATACAATGCTGCGACACCTACCGGGCGAGGCCAAGGGACACTACGAGGAGCTCATGCGCACGGCAAGAAGAATGGGTGATGCGCAGTGCCGCAAATAGACACCATAGGGACTCAGACATCAATTAAGAGGGGCCACGACACGGCCTAGCCAGGCGCCACGAGGTCAACACGCTAATGACAAGGTACCGCACGCCGTCGGCGCAGTTCATGAGTTCACGGCGGCCCGCACCCAACCCGCTGACTCGCATCGCTTTCGGGGCTGAATGCTTGACCATCGCTCATAAACATCGCTCACAAGCTCATTTAAATAAATAAATAAATAAATAAATAAATAAATAAATGAATAAATGAATAAATAAATAAATAAATAAATAAATAAATAAATAAATAAATAAATAAATAAATCAAATCAAATCAAATCAAATCAAATCAAATCTTTTAAAAATGAAATTTTCTAAAATATAATTTTTTGTTGTTAAAAATGATTTAATGTGGACTATTGTCTGTAGATTTCAATGAATGCAAGGACATTTATGTATGAAATGTTTTATGTGTGAATAGTATTCTGAGAATGGTTACGCCTTGTAGATAATTTATTGAATATTAAGCTGCCATTTGACATGTAGATGGTTGTCGAAAGGTAGGACGAGAGGGCGTCCATCGAAGTCACAGCCAAGCACCACCACCAATGCCTGACGCAGGTTACGAGGTCAGACTACTACCACGGCCATGGTCAGACAGCCGGTGCAAAGAAACAGGAGGAGTAGATGACATAACAGGCATCCAAGATATGGGCGCCGGTAACAAGAGAAGGAAGATCCATCTTCTTCAACCCGGCAGAACAGTTTTAGAAGATTTTATGTTTCGCATCACCTGAAAGACAAGGACAAGCGTTACGCACTAAGGCCGGATGGGCATTGACCGTGCGTAAGGTGATATGTTATTTTCCATTTAATGGTACTGACATCTTTGATGGATTTCAGCCGCAGGCGTAAATCCCAAGTGGTATGGGAGAAATCACCCAATCATCGGAGACGCAGTTGTGGTCACAATGTGATGGGTATTTGCATGCTACCATTGCCGTGCCACTCGACATATGAGGAGGGATTGGCCTCTGCAGGATTGTGAGAATCCAAGGCTTTGGGACGACGCAGCCCAAATGGGCAGGACAGAGGACACAGCTTTATTCCTCCAATCTCTAGTATGGGTCGGGAACCAAGATCGCCCAGTGGTGCCGCACCATTCAAGTACTTCGTAGACGGTCACACAGCCGTGGCCAGCAGAAATGAGGTCTCCAGGTCGAGCACAGATCGCGCTTCGAGGAGCCGAGTTAGGTCACATGACGTGTTACCATTGCCGCCAACCGGGCATATCAAAGAGATTGTCCCAGGAGGCGAGAGGTCTCATGGTACGAGGTTTAGCATGCAGATCACCTACTGGCGTGTGCACGCTTTATACCCGCATTTGTTTTCTAATGCATTATGTTCATTAATGATCTCAGGTGATAGGTTCTCGCTGTAGGTTGGAGGCCTTTATATTATGTGTGGATGTTCTCCCAGTAGGTGGTGGCAGAGTCGACTAGATAGGTCGGATTGTGAGTTAGAGATCTCCTGATTCTCGCCATTGTTGGACCCTCTAGAGTAAATCGATCAAGCTCCGTGTGTGCATGGCGACCAGAAGACCCGAGGAAAATCTAATTTCTGAAAAAGGGTAAAATCGTAATTTCGGTCAAAACCCAAAAATTTTCTAGATATCGGATGACGAAACGGATTTCACCGTTGGAATCGTCTCGCGAAATCTATATTAACACGCTTAGAATTCTCTTCAAATTCAAGACATTTAATTGGCACAGATTTGAGGACGAGTTTCAAAGTCGTGAAAATCGCCATGTGATGTGACGAAAGTCACCCAGAACGTGTACTCCAGACATGTTGCATGAGTAGAGAGAGGAGGGAAATGGATGGTCAGAGATAGTGCTAAATGTCTAAATCCAAGATTTGAAGGCCAACAAAGAATGGGCTAAATGATAATAAGACGAAATAGCGAATAATGTCATCCTCCTCATTCAAACCAAAGACCAAAACGTGAAAAGATGGAAAAAGAACTTACAGTAGGTTTGAGATTGTGTTTTTAGAGAGAGAGTGTGTGGCTTCTCTCTAAGATTACGGGCGATCCGACCATTGGATTCCGTCGGAGCAAGAAGGAAAGTCGCTCTACGCAGTAAGGCCTACGCGTGGGCTTCGGTTTTAAGTGAGGTAGGGGTTTTATCCTACTTGGATTTACTTTTTGTTTAAGTGTTTTGTGATGATTGAGTATGATTGAGGCTGTGAGGGGCTGTTTGATTAGTCCAAAAACTTGGGACCGAAATGTTAGAATTTTTAGAGCTCAAGCTGGGACGCCTGTAGAGTGCAAATTAATTGCTTCTTGGGCTGTTTTCGGGTTAAAGCAGCTATAAATCAGGATGTGTTGGTTTGTATGAGGCTGGAAATTACTATAGGATCCAGTCTACAAAGTGAACCGATGATTGATGATTTGCCGTGAACAAAGAAAACCAGGGTTTCACCTGCTCACATGACAGTATCTACAAAATATTTTTGTGAGAAAATGTGTATGGTTGAGTAATTCAAATTGAATTACTCGTATTTGTTAATTAGCCCATGTGAGTTAATTTTTGGTGTAATAGATTGAGAATTCACATAACATGCTTTGTGTGATTTAATCTATGTAAATATATGCATGATGATGTATTTGCATGTGTTGTATGAAATGAAGAAGACATACGCATTTCATATGCAATCAAAACCTAGAATTAGGTGTGAGTGCATGATATGGATTCAAACGAATATGGCTGGGCGTGGAAGGAATTTTGTATTATGATGAATTTCCGAGAACGGGGTCAGAGACAATTCCAAACATCATTCTGATGAGGACCGTAAGACTGGTTGGAAGGTTCTCCAACATTACCCGCCCCTGAGTGGTGGTCCCATATTTTTACCGATTATTCGTAGTGCATCAATAACAACAGGTTTTGTTTTGAAAATGATTATTTTCCTCATACATGGCTTAGGCAAGTGTGTGAGCAAGCCTGAGGACTCAGACATGATGATATGTGTATGATCATATAGGATCACATATTTACTTGGAGTGTGTGTTTACATAGGATCATTGCATACGTACTGGTGGAGAGTAACCCATTTAGGGTGTGATTCAACAGAGGAATATTATTTCAGTACAGGAGCTGCATGTAAGAGACGGCTTCATCTTAGAGGCTCATTTTCTAAGAAAAAGCCGCTTGTGGGTTTTGATGGTTTAAGATGTATGACATGTATTAGAATTCTAGAATTTTAATATATGTTTGAAACAAGAGTGAATTATTAACTCTTGAACTATGGTATATAGTTGATGTATATTGATGAGTATCGCCAGACGGGCCTGCGACCCTTTACTCATGTATATATCTGTGGCGGAGCGTTGATCAAAGGTGTTGTGTACCTCCGTAGAGCCTCACAGCGCGTACTCTCGCCCCGATTTTCGGTGGAGTCGTGGCTCTGCCACCCGACATTCACAGTATTCCGCTGGCTTGAGCGGTTATCAATCCGACACCCCGCTGGCGTCACAAAGACATCGCGTCAATGTGTGGGTGCACTAGATGGTCATTCACTCACTCCAGGAGCGGGTCGAGTTTGTTCGGGACTACATCCAATGAAGATTCATAGTTCACCAGGAAACAGAAGAGTAATTAATGTGTGTTGGCAAAGCAAGAAGTGGGGTCGCATCCTCTGTGTGAAAAAGCCCTCGAGTTAGTATGAGATCCACAGAATCCAAAGGTTCCGCAGGGTGGAACCCAGAGATATCCTAAATGTGAGTGTAAGAGACCCGGAGATATCCTAAATTTCGTGTGGTGTAAGAGACCGGGAGCTATCCCGACTTCAGGCGGGTGTAAGAGACCCGGGGAGAGATCCCAAATTTCTGTGTGGGTGTAAGAGACCCGGGGAGCTATCCTGAAATTTCTGTGTGGGTGTAAGAGACTCGTGGAGAAATCCGAAATTTCTGTGTGGGTGTAAGAGACCCGAGGAGATATCCCGAATTTCTGTGTGGGTGTAAGAGACCTGTGGAGAAATCCGAAATTTCTGTGTGGGTGTAAGAGACCCAGGAGTTCCTAAATTTCCTCTGCGGTGGGTGTAAGAGACCCGTGGAGAACCACCGTGGTGGGTGTAAGAGACCCGTGAGTTATCCAAATTTCTGTGGGTGTAAGACTCGTGAGATATCCGAACAAAGGGTGTAAGAGACCCGTGGAGATATCCAAAATTTATGTGTGGATGTAAGAGGCTCGTAGTGTAGGCCGAAAAGTTCTGTTGCCTAAGAGAGAAAACACACGGTCATGTTATCACAAAGACTTAGAGTTGAATGATAGGAGTCGGGAGTGGCTCAAGATGAAAATGGTCAAGGTTATCATGCAGAATTTTCAGAGCCGAAGGATGAGCCTGGAGTGACTTGAGACGAAGTAGATCATTGCCATCGTTTCACCTAGAGTCGGCGATAGGATTCCTGGAGTGAATCGAGATGAAAACACACGGTCATAGCTATCACGTAGACTGAGAGTTGAGTGATGTGAGTCTGAGCACTCGAGATTCGATACCCCATTGGAAATTGAATCGTGTCAGTGAGCCTAAGGGCTCATATATAGATGTCATTCATGACATGGATTAGGGTTGATCACCATTGATTGTTAGCGATCAGGACCTTGGGAAGGTTAGCGCTACACACCGCTGTGGGGTTGTGTAGGTTACATGCTGTGTGGATTATATATGTAAGAGGATATGTCACATGCACCTGATCATAAGGGTACCCGGGAAGAACACTCGTCTACTAATTCGCTTACAACAACAAATATTAGGCGAGTATACGATGACACCATATGAGGCATCAGATGGGAGGCCATGAGATCACTCGAGACGCTGGACTCCGAGGCCATGTATATGATGTCATTCATGACATGGATTAGGCTGGATTCGCTCATTGATTGTCGTTGATTGTGAACTGAATAGCGCCCACACACCAAGCAAGGGTCAGGTAGTATTACATGTCAGGTGAATTATATACAGTGCATTAGAGGACATGTCGTTACGCGTCCCGGATCATAAGGGTAGCCGGGAAGAGCACTTGCTCTTAGCGCACTCCGCCTACAACAATGTGCACACATATCGTGCGTAGTATACGTGAGATACCATATGAGGCATTGTATGGGAGGTCATGTAGATCACCGATACATTGGACCGAGGTGGGAGAGAGCCCCATCATTGGTCCTGATCTGATTAGAGACACCTCCGAGAAGGTGTGCTTGATACGACAAATAAGAACTAGAAATTCCAATTTGGAAAAGGCAAAATTGTAATTTCGGGTCGTAACTGAAAATTTATTCTCAGATCTCTGATGATGAAACTGGATTTCACCGTTGAATTGCCCAAAATCTAGCTAGCACGTCGGTTCTCGTCGACCCCGAGACAACGGAATTTATACATTTTTCGAGGCATCGCGTTTCGGGTGCCGAAAAACGATATACGATGTGACAAAGTCACGTATAACACATAATCATGTGCCATAAGTGGCATGAGTAGAGAAATGATGGAAATGAGCGGCCGAGATAGTGCCAAGTGTCAAAACCGGGAAAGAAGGACGTGATGTCATTTTTTTTTAAATTCTAAATGATAATAAGATGAAATCCAAATAGTGTCATCCTCTTGCTTTGAAATACAAAGAACAAAACGTGTGGAAGGGAGACGGATGCAGAGAGTGTGCGCTTGAAGGTTTTAGTGAGAGAGTATCAAACTTCTCTCTAGGTTTACGGGCGATCCGACCGTCGGAATTTTTCGGAGTAAGAATGAAGGTCGTTCTACGCGGAGAGACAACGCTGACCTCGGCTTTGGGAGCTCACAAACTCCGTGAGGCAAGAGGTTTCTTCCTACTTGAGTTTTAGCACTTTATTTAAGTGTGTATTTATGATGCTTGCTGTTTCGAGGCCTTGAACGACCATTTTCTGATCGGTCCCAAAACTTGGGACCGAATTATTGAAATTTTAGAAACCCAAATGGACAAATTAGACTGGGTCCTAGTGGCTGTTCGGGTTGGTCATGGTGAAATGTGTGCTTCAATCGTATTGTGATGTGTGTGAGGCCTAAATGACCATGGAAATTCAAGCCCTAAAGTGAACCGATGATTGGATGAATGGATGCGAACAGTAAACCCGAGGGTTTTACTGTTCATACTTAACAAAGGACACTAAAATCAATTTTGCGCAGAAATGTGCCTGGTCGAAGAATGTGGTGTTATAAATTTGCCATGCTCGATAATTAAATTACGAGCTAATTTGATGTAATGGATTGTGAAATTACATGACATGTTTAAGTGCTGATGAAATTATAATATATGTAATGATTATATATTTACATGTGTTATATAATTGTATTTGAATTGGCATCAGATGTATTCTATATGCACTGGGCACCCTAGAACGATGAGTGAGTGCATGAAGTGGTTTATCGAGTAGAGTGGTCACAGAGGGTCAGACTAATACCAATAATTACTCCGAGGGTAGTCTATATAAAAATATCAATCGTCTGAGTCGCCCAATTGGATATATCTCGAGGGTAGTCCACTAAATATAACATCTGAGCCTGGCCCAATTACTTATATCGAGGGTTGTCCACAAATATAAATTTCCAAATATATTATGGAAAATATGGTTTCATAATGCAATAGGGCAAGTGAGGGAGTCGCGCGAGACTCCTGGGGATGAGTTGACTGTAGACATTCAAGGCAGATCATGCATTTGCTTGAATGTGTGTTTACTTTAGCATCAGATACGCATCTTAGCGGAGAAAGTATCATATTTGTGGTGATTCCACTAATGAGCATTAAACACCCTCGTCGAGGAACATATTTTCTCGCGCATAAAGGAGGGCACGAGGAGACTCCGCCCATCATGAGGCCGAGTCCGGTACAGCCGGGCTTGCGGGCTTCGCGACATTATGTATTCATGTATTAGAATTTTAGAATTTTAATATGTGTTGTATAAGAGTAAACTACCTCTGGAAACACATCGATATAGTTGGTTTACATTGACGATGAGTATCGCAAAGATGGGCCCAAGATAGCCGCTTTCACTCATATATGTATCTCAGGAATGCTTGATCGGGACGTGATGTATTGCAGAGCTCCGTACAGCGAGACTCGCCGATTTTCGTAAGAGACGTCGAGTCACCCGAAATTCTCGAATATTCCGCGGTTGATTCGTAGTCACCGCACACCCTGGATTCAAGGTCACACGTCTTCTCTCACAACCTAAACATGTAAGAGTTATGGTAGATGTACGACGTCGACCCACAGAGTTCGAGGTCGAGATCACGCCTTCTCAAGACATTGCCTAAGAGAGGAGTGCCGGTCGTTCTAAGTAGTTTAGGAAGCATCGCGAGGTTTATTAGGCCCTTCGAGATTCTCGAGAGGGTAGGTACCCAGAATAAGCACGCATGGCTTTACCGCCTAGCATGTTAGGTGTCCATGAGGTATTTCACGCTCCATGTCTTCGAGGTACACTCTAAATCCAAATTTCATGTAAAGTGGATCGTGAGCAGATTGAGGCAGACACTCGATGGGACCTTCGGTGAGGGACCGCAGGCATTATGGAGGCTAGCCTGGATCGTTTTACGACGCAAGACCATGAGGCTAGTGAGGGTACTATGGCAGCACTGTGGAGTGGAGGAGTCAATGTGGGAGCGCGAGGACACGATGTGGGCCACATATCCCTTCGCTTAGTGGACGCTACGTGATTTAGTCATTTATTTAAAATGACTAGTTTATGCATGGTATAGTGCACGCTAGCATATGCAAAGTGATTAGTCAGGATTATCCGCACTTTCAGATCTAAATTCCTTTTTAAAGAGGATAATGTAAGACCCGAAAATTCCCAATTTTCTCGAAAAATGGCAAAATGGTAATTTAAAAACCAAAAATTTTCTAGATCTCTGATGATCTAAACGGATTTCACCGTTGACACCGTCTCGCGAATCTAATACCACTTCACTTCACCAATTCTCGAGACAGCTTGGAATTTTGCTGTTGGCATCAGCGTTTCGGGCGCCATAAACGGGTTTCCGAGATATGTGATGACAAAAGTCACCTACTACATGTACTCTTGTGACACATGTTGCAAGATGGGAAAGATTATGGAAATGGACGACCTAGATAGTGCCAAGTGTCAAAAATCTAGAAGAAGGGACATGATGGGAATTAAATGAAATGTTAATGATAATAAGACAAAGATGAACAATGTTCATCTTCTCCAGCAAGACCAAAAAACGTGGCAAAGGCTGAAAAAAAGATGTAGTGAGGTGCATTTTGTAGTTTAGAGAGAGAAGGCCCACCTCTCTAGATTTCTATTGCCTGAACTCGCGCCTGTCGACTAGAGCAAGAAGCAAAGTCGCTCTACGCGCGGCGAGGGCCACGCTGCGATGACCGATTCGTGAGTCTCACAACTCCAAGAGGTAGGATCTTTTCCTACTAAGGCGACCCGCCAAGAGCCATGTAAATGGTTAGGAATGTTCGAGGCTTGTTTTATGAAGAATCTTACCTCTAAAAGCTTGAACCGAGTGGAGAAAATTATTGTGGTGGTCGTGAAACAGAACTTAGGTTTCACTGCTCACACAGGAATAGCGACACAAAATTTCTTGTGTGAAATGTGTTTGGTTGAGTGATTCAAAATGAATTGCTTGTGTTTGTTAATTAGCCCATGTGAGCTAATTGCAATTGATTGTGAATTTGCATAATATGTTTTATGTGATTTAATTATGTTAATATATATGCATGTGAATATATTAGCATGAATGTGTTGGAATTGGCATCATGCATTCCATATGCACTGGGGCACCCTAGAATATTAGGAGTGAGTGCATGACATGAATTAATAAAATGAAAAAGTTTATGAAAAGAATTCAACGAAGATTTTCTCCGAAGAATGGCTAGAGGACGTCCAAATGCATCATTTCGGGAGGAGGACCATGACTGTTTTGAGTTATCCAAGAATTAGCCCCTGAGGGTAGTCTAATATTTTACCGAACTTCTGTGAGTAAGTTTTCAAGAACAAAAGCTTTGGGTTGTGAAAACTCGGATATTTTTACTTGCATATCAAGCATGCGAGGAGCCTGTATGACTCAAGATACGAAGCCTGGGGTACGCATATCTGAAAGTGTGTTCATGAAATTGCTTGAATGTGATTGTTTGTCATGCATGTGCACTTAGCGGGGAGTAACCTATGTAGGAAATTATCTCTACCGGGCTGGCCTATCCCCGTCGCAGAGATCACCATTTCAAAAAGCTGTGGAGGACGAAGGCGCACTCACTAGAGGTCGTGTTAGAAGAAAGTCACCAGGGTTGATATCGTTGTATAACATGTATTATAAATTGTAAACTTTTAATATATGTTTGTATTAAGAGTAATGTTAACTCTTGAACCATGTAAGATAGTTGGTTGGATATTTTGTGAGTATTGATATAAACAAAGTGGCCATTACGTTACCTGCATGCGGACCCCTCCCTACGTGGTCATTGTAAACTCATTGGGCATAACAGACTCGTAGAGCCTCCCGTACAAAGGAGACTCTCGCCTCGGCTTTTCGAGAGGAAGGTCTGTTACCCGACATCCACGAATATTCCGCAGTTGATCGGGTTGTCAACGGACACCTGGGTTGGGGGCGTCACATCCCATGCTTCCAGTGGAACCTTCTGTGACTAAATAATTTTCCCTCGACAGGATGAACAATGCCCAGTAGTGGAATTATCCTACATGGGTTACTCCCCACCTAAGTGCACATGTAATGGAAACCAAACACATTCAAGCAAATGTATGATCTTACTTGAATATCTACATGAAATGGATGAGAATGTGGCTCACCCCTTTCCCTCTTCTCGAGCCCTCACTGACTCCCTCATGCATGCCTAAGCCAAATGTGAGAAAAACACTGTTTTCAAAACAAAAGGTTTTTTGCTTCAAAACATACTACTCAGTTTCCTAAGAAATCTATCGACAAACTGGTAAATTGCTGGGTAGAGATTCTCCGAAACACCATGGGCCCCTCCGACGTGAACGTTCGTTGACAACTCTCTTAAGGCAATTCTTCTCGAAAATCTTTCCTTGAAATTCCTTTTGCCAACCATTTTTCCTTTTATTTTCTTTCGCGCCATGCACTCACACCTATTGTTCTAGGTTGCCCGCATATGAATTTCATTATGCCATTCTATACAACATATGCCAATATATCAACCAT
This sequence comes from Tetrastigma voinierianum, assembly GCA_016808115.1. NCBI lineage: Eukaryota > Viridiplantae > Streptophyta > Magnoliopsida > Vitales > Vitaceae > Tetrastigma > Tetrastigma voinierianum. The sequence goes on along the minus strand of JAEQBH010000247.1, from coordinate 595,566 downwards.
GCATATATTACTGGAAAATCAATGCACTAACCACATGTTGTATTCATAGTTAATAATATCAAATCAGCTCACATGGGCTAATAAACAATTCAATTTCCAATGGCCCACACACAATTATGTTTCACATAATTCAAACATCATGTTAATCATTATTAATTCTTATACCAACACACGTGATCCCCCGAAGATATTCATTTTAAAAACAAATGGTTTTTCAAACAACACACATGGATAATTTTAGTCCAACCATCAACCCTGATCGTTTAATGTACTTCCAAACAGCATGCTGGTTGCCTAAAAATTTCCGCACATTCGTCCCACCCGGACCGAAACTCACGCTATTCGGGCCCCCAAACACTCCAACCCCACAGTTTATAACACACACTAAGGCACATAAGGACCATTTCTTGGTCTCGAGATCAACCAGACTCAGTCTAAAATGGGTCCCGAATTTAGAGCATGCATCCCAATTTTCGGATCGATCAAACGGCTCTCACGGCCTCACCACCCCAAACCATTAACAAGACTTTAAACAAGAACGAACTAAGTAGAGAAACCCCTACCTCGTGAGCTGTCAAAACTCCATTAAACCCGCTACCACGCAGAAATTTCATTGCGGTGGAGCAACTTTGCTTCTCGGCCCACCAAAATTCGAGGGTCCGATCGCCGAGAAATTTAGAGAGAAGTTGGAGCCTCTCTCTAAAAATCCCTTCTTTTCTCTCTCTTTCCTTTTCTCTCTCTAACTTTCCTTCTCCCAAAACCGGTTGGGAGAGCTTTGGTCAAGAGGACTTGTCCTCTCATGCCACATGTCACTCTTCTATTAGTTGATAGGATTACACCTTATCCTCTTATCCACCCACTTTAGATTTTCATCCAATGACATCATGCCATGTGTCCACCCATGGCCCACACTTGAGCTCATGTTTGACTAATTTTGCACCTGATACGTGGCACCTCTTGAGCCACTCAAAATGTGCCAAGTGTCCCGCACTACCCCCGTTGCCTCGAAAAACGTGAAATTCCGACTTTCTTGAAATTCGACGAAATTCGACGTGGTTACTAGATTTTGCGAGATGATTCCAATGGTGAAGTCCATTTCGTCATCTGAGATCTAGAAAAATTCCAGATTTTGACCGAAATGACCATTTTACCTTTTTTAAAAAATTTATCTTTCTGGGGTTTCATGACATCAAAACGAAGGAAGAATTACAGGAACAAGCAGAGGGGGAGGTGGCACTAGATGAATTTAAAAAGTATTTGTTTGTTACAGTTACAGAAATTTTATGTGAGTTAAATAAGCTTATACTTGACATGCACCAAGAACAAGTAGAGAGGGGAGAAAAATTAGATGAATTTAAAAAGCATTTGTCTGTTAGGGTTAAAGCAATTTTATGTGGGTTAAATAAGCTTATACTTGACATGCACCAAGAACACGTCCAACGTCCCCTATCTAGGCAATCGATGAATGCAAGGTATATGAATATACACATAAAATTATAAATGAGAGGATTTAAAACACAAATATGTAGAATTTATCCTAATGTGTTCCTCAAGTTGTGCAATAGTCTTAAAGAGAGAACACCTTTACAAGATACTAGATTTATTTGTATTTATGAATGTTTAGTTTTTTTAACATGGGCAGCAAAATTCCGTATACTTTAGTTCATAAACATTTGGTCAGGTCACATTTTTACTACTAGCCAATGTTTTAATACATTTCAGAGCATTAAACAAAGCGTGAGATAGATGGTTAAACCAAGTTCCTCAATGCCAATGAAAATTGGAAAAAGTACAAAGTTTTATCCTTACTTCAAAGTAAGTGTCTTATCATTCTTATTTTTATATTTTGTTATTATTATTATTATATTATTATTATTATTATTATTATACTATTACTATTTTAACATTGTTGTTGTCATTATTCTCATTATATTTTTTAATAAAATAATTTCTAGATTGTATCGAGCTATAGATGGTACTCATATCTCCAAACGACAGGGTACCTAGACAAGAGACAGACAGTTATCGTAATCGTTATGGAATAATTTCACAAAACGTTTTAGTAGCTTGTTACTTTGATTTGGAATTCATTTATGTACTAACTGAGTGGGAAGGATCCATACACGATTCAAAAGTGTTAAATGATACTTTATCAAGGAACAATGGACTTAAAGTGTTACAAGGTATTATTTTTTAGCAATTGGTTGTTAGTGTTAATTTTTACTATTTTAATACATTTTATAATAATATTTATTTAAGATTATTTATTTTCTATTTTGTTAGTAACTATTTTTAGTCGACCGTGGATTTCCAAATCAACCAATTTTTTGGCTCATTTTCGCGTGTTTGCTATCATCAAGATTTTCATGGCTATGGTCGCCATCCTAAATGCAAATGAGTTATACAATCTAAGGTCATGTTTCATTAAGGATTGAGAGATTATTTGGAATACTTAAGTCATGTTTTACAATTTTCAAAAAAGCTCATTCATTTCCATATAACACGCAAGAGGAGCTGGTGTTAGTTTGTGTAAGATTGCACAACTTTATTTGAAAGGAGTGTTGTTTAGATGAATTTCCACTGATAATGAAATTTCACTTTCTTCACAGGCACTAACAAATCAAAAAGAGGACCTTGAATAGTGTGTTGATACCTAGGAGCAACAAAAAGACATCGCTAATGGAACAACAAATAGTCGTATAATCAGAAACTCGAAAATCCCAATTTTTGAAAATGGTAGAAATCCAAGAAATTCGATAAAAATTATATTTATTTTCTAGATTCTGGAGATGGAAATGCATTTCACGTTGAATCTGCCTTGCAAATCTAGCTCTACCATGTCGATTTTTCATTTAATCTTAGACACCGACTTGCACGTTTTTCGAGGCAACGAGCGAATGGGGACACGATGATTTGAGGTCAAGATGAGACACATGTCAAGTGAGAGATTTGGTCAAACAAATAGACTGGCGGGACTTTAAGAGACATGTGGCAACACATGATTGGAGGGAAATCCAAGGTATATGGATAGCGTGATAAGAACCCAAGGAGCCACTTAAAATCGATAAGTGGAAGTATGAGAGGACATCTCACTTGACTTCTATCTTCTCCCAACCGGTTGGGAGAGAGGGAGAGAAAAGGCAAACCAGATTTGAAAAGAGAGTTTTAGAGAGAGAGACTCCACCTTCTCTCTAAATTTCTGCATGACGGACCGACCTGCCTGCTTTAGCATGAGGAAGAGTTCATCCTCACTAAGAAGGGCTTCGTAGAGACTGAATCGAGGAGTTTCAACAAACCCAAGAGGTAGGGTTTTCCACTTACTTAATTTTTGTCTAAGGCCATTCAAATGACATGGGTCAGGTGGGAGGCCGTGAGTGGCCGCGGTGAACCTCCCAAGACTTCGGGACATAGGCCGAGGATTTGACCGATTACAAGATGGGGACTGATTTTTGGGACTAAGTAATTGTCCTTGTGTGCCATTTTTATGTGTTAAAGTTAAAATGAATGAAGGTGTGGTTGTCTTGCCTTAAGGGGAATGGTTGGTTGTATTTTGAACCATGAGAAGTTGCCACATTGTGGTAGTACGCATGAACCGGACTTTAGAATAGGTTTCGTGGAGCAAAGAAATTGCAAAGGTTCCCTCCCTCGATAAATTGTAACCACATAAGTGAACTTGATTTTAGGCTTTTGAATTTCTCAATTCGGACCCCTGTAGACCAAGTTATGATCTTTACTCCGAATGCCTAATGAGCGAGGTCACCAAGAGGCTGATCGCAGGTCAACCCAGAGGTCGTCAGGCCACCCCATAGGCCGGTCGATAGGCTCGCCTCGAGGAGGCATCGTCAGATGTCAGGTCAGAGGTCAGCCAGAGAGGTCAGCCCGTAGAGGCTGGGGCCCGTAGAGGGAATGGTCGGTAGAGGTCGTACTAGAGGTCGCCACCCAGAGGTCGGCCACCGCCAAGTTAAGACAATGCCATTGGTTCGACCACGTATGACCTCCAACTTCAGAAGGTCATAACCCCTTCGTCTAAACTCCGTTTCGGGTGTTCTTGGACTCTATGGAAAGCCCATTGAGTCAAGATTCTATTCATGTGCATGTGGAGGGCAGTAGATGAGCTCAGCAAGGTCATATCAGCTCGGACAGTTCAGGACACCTCGGCCAAGTCAGGTCAGCTCGGCTGGGTTTGACTACGTATGACCTCCAACTTCGGAAGGTCATAACTCCTTCGTTCGAACTCCGTTTCGGGTGTTCTTGGACTCTATGGAAAAACCATTGAGTCAAGATTCTAGTAATGTGTCTGTTTATGGAAGAAGATGAGCTCAGCAAGGTCAGATCAGCTCGGACAGGTCAAGACACCTCGGCTGCTTCAGGTCACTGGCTGGTTTCACTAATGATGACCAACTTCGGAAGGTCATAACTCGTCCAAGTCTCCGTTTCTCAGTGTTATTGGACTTCCTATGGAAAGCCCATTGAGTCAAGATTCTATTAATGTGCTTGTTGAGGGCAGTAAATGAGCTCATCAAGGTCAGATCAGCTCGGTCAAGTCAGGACACCTCTGCCAATTCAGGTCAGCTTGACTGGGTTTGACTACGTATGACCTCCAGCTTTGGAAGGTCATAACTCCTTCGTCCGAACTCCGTTTGGGGTGTTCTTGGACTCTATGGAAATCCTATTGAGTCAAGATTCTATTAGTATTCCTGTGGAGGACAGTGGGTATCAGTCGATCTCTTCTGTAGTCAGACAACACTAGTTAGTTCAAATTGGTTGGTCTCGACTACATGTGACCTCCAACTTCTAGAGGTCATAACTTCTTCGTCCGAACTCGCTGGGTGTCTCGAACCCCTATGAAAATCCCATTGAGTCAAGATTCCATCCATAGTTCCCGTGGGGAAATCGGGCTGATCACAACTCTTCTGGTTCATGTTTTCAGTACTCAAGTGTTCGCTTGCTTAGTCAGGTCGATGTGTATAGTCGGATATCAAGCATGACCAATGCATGGCATGCCGAGGGCTACCATATTTACATGGTAGGGATACCATGGGAGGCCATGAATGGCCATATGGTTTAGTCTGGGGACTTAAGGATGAGGATTTCTATAACCTAAGCCACATAGTCCAAGACCGTGGTGGGTCAGGGTTTGAACCGAAACCAAAAGTTTCTAGGTTTTCTCTGGTTATCGAGGTTGTATGGATGATTGGAACCAAAATGGGTCTGCTTGTGAAGGGCCGGAGGTATCTCGTTGGATGGGTCAAGATGGTGACCTTGTTGTGTGCATCATGGTCGCCGCTTGAAAAGAACTGAAAATTATGTCATGGGTGATGCAAGGCCCAAGACGGATCATGGTCAGGTATTAGCCATGTGGAGCTAATTTATGTTATTGATATGTGTTAATGAATAACATGTTGATTGTGTAGCAAACTCCGTTAATATATGCATGCATAATATATTAACATGAATTATATAGTGACATATTACATTTCATATGCACTGGGGAACCTAGAGTAATAGGTGTGAGTGCATGACATGAAAGAAAATGGAAAAGGATTATGAAAGGAATTTCAAGGGAAGATTTTCCGGAGAATTGTGTTGGGAGATTGTCCACGCTTCATTTCGATGATGATCAATGACTGCTTTCTCGTAAGGCTATCCAACATTCCGCCTGAGGGCGGGCCAATAGCACACTAATCCCTGAGTTAGTTTCTTGAGAACAAAGCTTTTGTTTTGAGCAACGATTTTTGCTCACATTTGGCTTAGGCATGCATGAGGGAATCAAAGGAGGGCTCGAGACATGGAGTGGGTGGGCCCGCATTTTCATCCATATCGCTGGAGTAGGAACGTATATGTTTTGCTTAAAAATCTATCAAACTCTATAAAAGTCATCATCTTAAAAAAAAAAAAAGTCTACAAATGCTTGGTTAAAAGTCATGTAATCTAATCCACCTCATTAGTTATTTATTTTCTAATACTTTATTTTTATTAAGTATTAAGCTGTTTGTTTTTTTATGGGTTTAAAATCACCTTTTAACATCTTAAGAGTATACATAGTTTAATTTAAAATTTATTTATAAGATGATAATTTAACTTTATTATTATGATAAAAAATGAAAATATTTAATATGTAAAACCCGTTAAAATTTTAAATTTAAATTTTTCAGAAAAAAAGGGGGCAAAACTAGCACTTAACAAATAGTCCGGAGAAGTCGGATCTTTCTGGGATCTCGATGAAAAACGAATTACTTATTCATTGAATCATCTCGTGAAATCTAGCTACCCAGTTAAATTTCGTTGAATTTCGAGATAATTTGAATTTCACGTATTTCGAGGAAACGCGTGTCGGACGACACATGGCGAGCCATGTGTCACAATTTATGGCAAAGGCATGCATGTGTGACACATGGCAAGCCATGTATGTGACACATGGCATGCCATGTGTCAACATGCATAGCACCTTTGGACACTATATAAGGGCCTTCTAAGGCTACGGGGGTCTCGAGAATCATCCGTGAGAAGCAAGGAGAAGAGAAAGGAGGGGGAAGGAGGTAATGAGGAGGAAAGGAAGAAAAAGGAGGAAAGGAAAGAAGAAAAGAGAAGAAGAAAGGAGGAAGAGAGGAAAGAAAGAGAAAGAGGAAGATGTTACGTAGTTGAGATCTGATTGCAAGAACCTGTGAATCAAGGCTTACAAAAGGTGTTTCATACTGTTATTTTACGCCTAGTCAGGCGATGGCCTACCCGGCTCTCGTCTTGCTTCCCACACTCAGATGTTGTGTGGTTTGTTTAGGATTGTGTGAGATGGTCAAAGACCGGCTCATAGGGTTTTGGACCGGTCCGAAACGTAACATTGTGTTTCTCGATAAAGAAATCCCGAGCAGAACGGCAAACGGGGGTGTGCCCAAATTTCCACACACCAGGAATGGGCCGTGTCAACTATGGATTCGCCATAACTTTATCAGTCCGAACTCCGACCATTCGTTTGGGGACTCTACCCGAACTCGCCGAGTCATGAATTTAATAAGATAAAGTGCTCAACCAAAATGTAGGCTGAACATCAATGAGTCACTACGCTGGAGGAATAGTCCGCCTCGGCCTTAACTGCTTTCTGAACCGACCAGAACCAAATGCTTCGACTCCGCATATGGCCCGGAGCAAGGAATTGTGTGTTAGATATTTTGTGTGGTATTTACGAAGTCGGACTTTTTAGCGGACTAAGTCCAGATATTTAGGCCAAGAGCTGGCCTGATGGTATACGAATACACGCGTGTTATTGCCATAAATTCAATGACATAATTAATATAGAAATTATGTGACATATGTGTGATGAAGATAGAAGAATTGAGATGACTAACAGATGATTGACACACTATGTCTCACTCGAATATGTTACTGCCTAAGTAATGGTTGAAACTTATGTTAGTATTAGTGCCATGAATGATGTGTCGACATGAATGAACCTAATGATAGAAAGTATGTAGTAGCATGCTTATGTGATAATCATTACTTGAATGTATGGAATATTAACACAGACTACATGTATGCCGATGTTGAACTCAATATATGGAATATTGTGTGCATTAGACATGAGTGCTCAACACAACACATAGTGTATGGGCGAGCGTCCATGTAGAGGTCTCCAGCTACATCGTCATTGGTTCGGAGTGCAAAGTGGGCACAAATCAGACATCGATATGAACACCGCATTACATGGGTGTGTGTATGGTACTAGCTGCACCGCGCTTCGTGCAGAATCGTGGTTGTAATTAACGGTCCACCGAGTTTCATAAAGTTAAATGAAAATGGAAAATGAAATGTGTCTACAGAAAGTAGATATACCCCATCAGTAAAACCCGAAAACCTGGTTAGACAATGTATCCACCGGTGAAAGCTCAAAATGCCTGAGGGTAAGAGACCCGCTATGAGACCCTGAAAAGTTATAAGGTCGAAAAGACACCTAAACGATTAAATAAATATCACATAGACTACTTGCAGAGATGGGTGCTCTGGATCGACTTGGTATTGATTTCCCATTGGCACTTGCATCGTGTGGGTCGAGGTTGACCCTACTTAGGCATGTAGAGTGTCATCTCATACATGCATGTAGATTTTCCCATGATATGACAAATATGTATGCACGGATCGTTATCAAGTTCGACTATGAAATGATCAATTGCATGTGCACCTAGGTGGGGAATAGCCCTTATAGGATTTCTCTCTAGTGGGCGTTAGCTCACCCCATCGCTGACCCCCCTTCAGTACAAAAAAGATGTGCATGTGCGCACGACGCCTCCTGTGAGGCCGGATTACAGCCGGGCCTGACTGCGGGCCTTGATTTGTTTTGTGTATATATTAGAACTCAACTAGTTTTTTAATATATGTTTTGTATTAGAAGTGATTTGTAATAACTCTGGATCTATAGAAATGTGTTGGTCTTAAACCGTATGGATGATCGGCCCTATTGGGCCATTTACTTTTATGTACGGGTCTCACTATACAGACACACTGTGTTTCACAGAGGGTCGACGGTGGTCAACTGACCCCGGTTTTGTAAAAGTCAAGAACTTGGTATAAGAGTAGCTAGGCACACGAGCACGAGGGCTTGAGGACTGGGGCTTAGGCCATGGTCATTAAGGTGTATAAGAGCATCACACCTTTGGTATAACTTAGTGTCTGAAATAGTTAGAATTACCTACTCTCGGAAATTGATATCCAGACAACATAGTTTGGTATCAAGGTCAAGGTAGGAGGTTACCTAGAGTCCACTCTGACATGATTAGATCACAAAGATCTATAGTGTATTTTCTTGTTTATGCTTGATTGTATGTGTGTGATCAGGTGTACAAATTACGTAATTATATACGGGTAGGATGTATATAGGAAATGCGAACACTGTGGTCAGGAGAAACATAACCTTAGAGTTCAAAACAAAGGGGGCGCTTTAGACTACAAGACGATGAGCGTGCTTATGTTCTGGGAAGTTTGATGGTTACACCGCTCCCCACCGAAAGGTAGGATAGAGTCTCAAGGGCGTGACGCAAACTAGTATCCATCGTGGACCGAAATGTGTACAACTGGACGAAGGTCGGGCTAGTCCACACATATGGTAGTCTTCGTATAGGGATTGAAGTTAGGTCCCCACAGACTGAACAGGGAGGAGATCTCGTGGGAGTTCCATTGCTCCTGGATTCGCTAGCATCAAAGTGGCACGAAGATGTATCATGACCTTCGCCGCCGCAGACACGAGCGGGACGTAAGAGGCATGTCCGACTTTGAACTGACGGTCTCACGTACAGAAGGTGTCAAGGTCGAGCACCGAGGCCAGTTAGGCTACTCCACCATCGAGATAGCGAGTGGAAGTGGAGCACATCACGATGGATTTTGGTGACTCACTTGCCACGACATCACGTATGCATGATGCGGTGTGGGTTATGCGGACCGACTCACAAAGTTTCCAGACATTTTCTACCGTATGGATGACCTTCACACTGGGAGGAATTCCGCGGTGCTGTATATACGGAGATACGGCTGCATGGAGTGCAAGCTCCATAGTATTCCGATCGGGATCCTCCGTTTATGGCTCAGCTTGAAACAGTTTCCAAGGCCACTGGGACACAAATATCGATTAGTACTGACTTTTTCATCCTGACTGGATGGCTAATCGGGAGCGACTATTCAGATTTAGAAGACATGTCATGAAAGATGCATCCCGGACTTCAAGGGTATTTAGAGTATAATTTGCCTCAGGTAGAGCTCTCGCCCAAGCAATGTCGCTTATCGTGAGTATTCGTGATGGAGCCCTATGAGGCCTCTCTACGGAGGCCATGTCGATTACCAATATGTCGACAAGAGGTGGGGTGATTCGCGGCCACCAGAGGGGTGATCCTAATCAACAAAATTTGTTTCCTATTTTCTCCCATCGCTGTAGTCAAGCATCGCAAAGATAACGATCTAGGGCCTAACACTGGACGGGTTTTCATCCTGCGTACATCGGTATCATGGTTCAAAATGGAGGCTTTCATTTGATTTTTGAATCGTGACAAACATGTGGCAGTTATGTCACTAGGTAACCCAAAACATTTAAACCAGTATGAAATGGTGACCTTGGAAGGCTGGGTCACTAGTTTGATAAATAAGAGTAAAGGCGCCTGAGATTTCAGATTAGTAAGCAAATGACATAGTCATAAATTAAAACTCGTCTTTGTTTAGCTTTAAAACCAACCCCTTAAAAACACCCTATTTGAGCTGTTACCATCGAGCATTTAATGCCCAGCTTGAAGAATACACCATTTAACCTAATTTCAGTGGCTCGTAAATGACATCTAATGGATGTTAGTGTATCTACCATTAAGAATACATTGAACCCTCAAGCATGCCAAGTATCTACTAAAGGAAAGACATTAAATACATTAAACCCAGTTTGGAAAGCTCCTGAATAATAAATGCAAAAGATTGTTTCATTTAAATCGAGGACCAATTCTGCAAACCACCATTATCCAACCTAGGAAACCCTCCTCTTCATAGTTTTGAGGCTTAGCTAAACATCCTTCTGTTGTCATCCTCAAAGTGGGTGTCAAGCCACAAAATGAGAGAAAGAAGAGAGAATAGAGAAAACCGGTGAACCTAAAAACAAAAGATGCGTGGATTCAATAGTGTAATGAAAGAAGTTACAAAATGCCTAAGGTGGCGCTTATAGCCATACAAGGAGGCAAACACCAAAATACAAAGTATATGATTACTAGTCAAATGGGAATTACAATAAACTGGTCACGTTTTATTAAAAAACAAAGGGGGATCAATTTCGCTATGCATAGTGAATTCGCTTATCATAGAGAAAATATGAGCCTAAATTTCGCTATCATAGCTTAAAACTGTATAGAAAATTTCGTAGATCGCGAATTTTCGCTATGGTCATGAAAATTTTTCGCAATCCTTGCGAAATTTTCGCAATCCTGCTAAATTTTCGCACGCCATAGTGAAAACCCAGACCCTGTGATTCCTCCCGCATTCGCCTCACCTCAATTTCTTCAATTCCACTTCGATATTTCTTCATCTCGCTTGATGAAATCGCCTTGTGAATCTGGCATGAACATGGCAGGCTAAATCGGCAACAAGAACACAAGCCAAGCTTGAAATGATGGCTGAGGCTCACAAACCTTCGCAAACTACCAAAACAACTCGAACATCATCAAGAGTAATTAAATGATCCCACATGTCAATTCCATGATCATATGATTAAGACGTTAAAGCACTCAAAACCTATCTTAAATAGACTCAAAATACACTTTTCGGTACTAATCACAGCTCCCCCAACCGACACGTTGCTACCCCTTAAGATCGCGAAACAATCAAGGTATGCATGCTGTGCTTTTGCAAAAAGTGTATGCTGTCCAAAAAGTGTGTGTACAAGTGAGGCTTACCTTGGGTGATGAACAATTTGTGACTCGGCACAAAACCATCATGAGAGAACAAATGCCATATGTGAACAAGTTTTAGGGCAACATCAATTCCAAAGAAGTCAACCTACACTTCCACCAAAATCTAAGTGTTCTTAAGGTAATCAGTTTGAACCAATAAGTTGCAAAGCTATTCCCTCCCCAACTGCCATCGCCAGGCCTTAACCGCCGACCAACCTAAATAGAATCAACATAATTTTACTTTTCGATTGTAATGTGTGGTGCAATGCTAAAAACTCGACACCAAAGTCCGTAACGGGGTCCACCGATGACTCCCAACCAATTAAGGCTTCAGGCATCAAGTCAAAAGGATCACGACCACAAACTCTTCAAAGCCACCCCACTCGAATGACTTCGAGAATTAAGCACCTACAACTCTAAACCCACCCATCCACTGCAACTAACACCAAGTCGATGACCCCAACCGCTGAAGGCTTAGACACCCGCTTTAAAGGCTGCCATACCCCTGACCGTGTTCGGTTTCAAGGCAGCACACGACATTCATTTCTCTTTTCTTCTTTTCTTTTTCTTTTTCCTTTCTTCTTTTCATTTGGAAGACTACATCAGTCTTCTGCTTGTGGGTAACACAAACCTATTACGGGTCGTTAACAGATATAAGGCCGGTTTTGCAAAGTGAAAAGTGGTATATAGCTTCTCAACCTATTGATACAAGCTGATGTGCAATGTGTGTGATTAGATAAAGGGGGATGTACCAGGTTGAATACTACTGAACTTCGCCGACCAAAACTTAATCATGCATGGAAGAAAATAACATTATGGTAGCATACAAAGCTTCAATTCTTCAACTAAAGGCAAGAGAACACAAAAATATAGCACAAAAAATGATTTCAAAAAGTGTAGAAAGTAGTAAATAGCGCTATAAAGCTTTGATATAACCAAAGTGGCGTGCATGCTTTAATAACATAGCTAAACATGATGTAAAGTATCACCGCCATCATCTAATACATGTATCCTATACAAAATGAGTAGGGCAAGCTGATAAAGTTAAAAAACAAGACAAAATATGATAGAAAGATAATCCCAATTTTAACTTTTTCCCCAACCAAAGCGATAAACATGTCTACTGGGTAGGGATCGGAAGGTAAAGAAGGGGCGCGACCACCTCACTCATGGTGTGAGATGCCTGCAGGATCCGAAGTCAGCTGGCGGCGACCGCTAGCATATCCAAGGAGGCCTTACTACGAGTGACCAGAGTAGTCAGGCAGCCGAGACCGAGGTGCTCATAATCAGCGGCATACATGGATTCGCGCGAGAGTGACTCTAGCCGGGCCATCCACGGTCTAAAGACGCTGTAGTAGTAAGCCACAGACAACATCCATAACAAAGAGCCTACTCCTCTCGTGAACCGACATGAACATGCTTCTGTAGATCGGCCAAGCACAGATAAGAAGCCGCCAAGAGTGTCGGGCAGGGTTGAAAGGTGCAGGAGGAGGAGCCGGGCAGAGATGAATATGAACCTGGCTCCTTCCACCTCCACCTCCATCTCCGAACAAAGAGGTTCTCCTACGGTCCCTCCGCCACATCCGCCGCCCCTCCTCGGTCATTGAGGACAATGGAGATCGACACATATGATCGCTCTAAGTGGATAAGACCCGGTGTACAACCGATCCTCCGCTTGATGCGTGGCTCCTCAAACCCAGATGCTCCAAGATCCGGCCCGCAACCCCAAGATCAATAAAGGTAAACTCTCGCCGAGAGCCGTGCCCTTGCTGCGGGACCTTCTCCTCAAAATGGCAAACAGGAAGTCATGACAAGCCTGGGAGGGGGACCAAACCAGTCCCTCCGAGATCCTCAGATAGAGCCTCGAGTATAGCTCCCCGCATTATACATAGTGTCAGAAGGGAATAACCAGGTCCGAGCACATGGTCCACTGCATGATCCGTGGCGCAGCTCGATGGGCGAAGAGTATAGGCCTCACAGAGTATCCGAGCGAGACAAATGACCATCTCTCTATTTATCACCGGCCACCCTATATCCCGTTGCACCGCGCCACATCGGCGCAGCTTCCAAGGTACCGTGAATATCCAGCTCCTGAAAGTACTTTGGCGGTCACAATGCTGGTCCCGAGTCTACCGCATTCCTGACTCGGATGTCATAAAGGTGGTAGAAATTGCTAATAACCCGGATAAATAAAATGCCGCGACGTTATGAAAGAAGCAAGAAATGCCGTGATCAACCACACTGAGTCTCCGACCGGCCGGGTTCACGGCCACGTCAGATATCATAGTATGGCTCCTCGTGGAGTCTTTGGCACGTAGGATCCACGTTCCCGGGAACTCCGGATCATAAAGAACACGGGCGCCTGATCCCGAGGCCTAGATAACTGAGGCGATGAACCCTCATCAACAGGAGGAGGCGACGGCTCGGGCCGAGATCTCGAAGACTCCCGACCGATGTCCCCGCCCGCCGAGGGCGCAAATCTCCACGAAATCAAAAACGCTTGCCATTCAAGATAGGTTTTGAGTGCTTACGCACTCAATCATATCAATTAAGCCAATTGATGTAAGTCCTTAGTTTCACTAATCTCCATTTTCGAGATTGTTTCGATAGTTTCGTGCTTTAAGAACTCAATCAGTTTAGCTTCATTAGTGTTGAATGCGAGAATCCTCGATGATTTCACACTGAAATGAGTACATGAAATATCAAGATTTAGTGAAGAATCGAAGGCAAAGTGATGAATAAGAAGTGCAAAGAGGATGCAGTGAGCAAAACAGGAGGCAGGAGCCATCCCAGGATTTTCGCTATGATTTCGAAAATATCGCTGGGATTGAGAAAATTTCGCAATCATAGCGAAAATTTCGCAATCCTACGAATTGAAATTTCAAGCTAATGAGGCTAAATTCTGATCAAGGCCTAGTGAAATTTTCCACTGTTATCTCACAAAAATTTCGTTAGCTAGCGAAATTAATCGTTGCTAGCGAAATTCTCCCATTTCGCTATCTCGTAGAATTTGCTGAAGAATAAATTCTCGCTAGCATAAAGCAATTCAAGTATGCTAGCGAAATTTCCCGTGACAGCGAAATCTCACTGTTTTTGGTATACTTGATCCCAAACGACTCACGCTTTTGATGTATACCATTTCGAATTCTTATGCACTTTCATATTTTAGGTATTTTTAGCTTTCACACTTGGGTCGACTATATAAAACCCCCACCTCTTTGTAACCCTAAGCAACTTTTCATTTTATAAAGTTTTCCCCAGCTTATTTAGTTCTATTTGTTTCTTTTCTCTCTCTCTTCTCATTTTCTACGCAAAACACACCCTTTAAGGATGACAATCCATGATAGCTGGCTAAGCCTCATACCAAGAGGAGGGTTGCTAGCTTGTTTTCGGGGTCAAGGCAGTCACCTCATGCTTTGATTACATGTGTACTCCCCAGATTTATGGTTCCCGCCTTCCAAACTAGGTTTAGCTACGAATGCCTTTCTTTTGGCCAATACTCACATAAGCTAGGTTCAAGGCATTCTAATAGTAGCGCACCGACATTCTTAGATGTCATTTACTTGAGCAAATGGAATGGTGTTAAATGCTGTGGTTTCAAACCGAATGGGACTCTTTGAATGCTTAGTATTTGTAGTCAATTTAATAGGAGTGGTTTTTGTGGTTAGGTTTTATAGCCAAACAAAGATCCCAGGCTTTAGCTTCGACTATATGTCAATCGCTCTAATGCGAGGAAATAACCCGAGGAACACCGTAATACCCCCATGTTATCAAGCTTAGTAAACAAGCCTTCAAGGTTACTATTTCACACCCTTCCCACTTTAAACCATTACAGTTAGTTAGTGAACAAACAACCTCCACTATTTTTAACAAAATCCACAAATCCAAACAAAAGCCTCACCATTTTCTAAACACTAATGCAAATCATTCGTGGGATGAAAACCCATCCTCGTGTTCGACCCTAGACTGCTTATATCGGGCAGTGGCTCGGATGATCAGAGAGGCAGAGGCGAGCATGGTTGATCACACATCGCACGGTCAGATCCCGCCACAACACCTGGTGGCCCGGTGTCCCACCTGTCCGATATCGCCGGATTGGGCTCGGCCCGAGGCTCTTCGATAGCAAACTGGGCCAATGCGTGCTGTGTCTTCTGGCTGTGCAGTGTCCCAGAGCGAGACCGCAGCTCGAATTGCCCGCACGCCTCTCAAGTGTACCGAACTCACTGGCTCAGAAGGATGGATTCTTCTGGCGGTACGAACGATGGCCGTGGGTCCGGCTGTTGCTAGGCGCAGCAGGCTCGAAAATGGCAAGCGCGCAATGGACCGTCGCGGCGAGGTGCGCGGACCAGGCTCGCAGCGCCGCAGCTCTGGCTCTGGGTCACATTGCGCGCAGGCTCGTGGCACGAAGTTCAAACACGGCGGCGTGGCACCGGCGACTCGCGACAGGGCCGGTGGACCGCGCTCCTGGCCGCGACCTGCAGGCCTGGGGGCGGCGCGAAGGGCCATGCAGACCGCGCAGCCGGGCTCAACGGTAGGGATCCGTGGTACCGAATCCGCTCACCGATGGTGGCTTAGGCTCAAACCTCGTGGCACCTGACGAGGGCGCTGGAGGGGGCCTCAAAGGGACCTGCGCCCCACTTTAGAGTGGAGTGAATAAAAATGAGGCCTCCCCCTTTCTTATATATGAAACCGTTGGCGTACTAAAGGGTCCAAGGAAGCCGAAGAGCCAATATTGCGAAATTCAAGCTCCACCCTAACTCAGACAATAACCAAAATTTGATTTAGAAATTAAAATAAAATAAAATAAAAGGACATAAATATATCAAAATAAACCTAAGAATAAAAATAAAATAAAATAACTAAAATTGTACTTTTATAGTCAGTTAAATTAGATAAGGAAAGCACAAAAATAGCATAAAATGAAAATTGTCCAATTTAAGCAAAAATAAAAAATTTTTGAGCTGCAGTTTGGTCTCAGTGAAGACCAAACTAGCTCAATTACACTGGTTCCATTCATGGAGGATCCAAGAGAAGAGCTCTTCACCCCCGCAGTTGATGTGTGCCGCACATGCCCCCATGCTCTAGCCTTTGTGCTGGAACTCCTTCACTTCTGGTGATGTTAGGCTGATCATTGGCTCAGCAGGAGTGATTGGTGCAGTCCATTCTCCACCAATTGCTCATTTTTTCGCACCACCGCTGCGTTAGTGAGTTTTTTGGTTTCCTTACTTAATTAATTGAGCAGACTTCTCGTATCCCTTGCATGTCATCATAAGCCAGGCTCATACTCAAGTGAAAAATATTGAGCTCCAATGTCAGCGTCGCAAATGTGACATGACCTATTTCTCGATAATTGATTATTGCATTGGAAGTGGCCAAAAATGGTCTTCCCAGGATAATTGGCACATGATTAGGCCCACTTGTGATCGGTTCGGTATCAAGCACTACAAAGTCAGCAGGTAGTAGAATTGTCCACACCCACCAACACATCCTCAACTATTCCTTGGAATCTTTACCGATTGATCAGCTAATAGCGAGTGATGTTGGTAGGCTCTCCCAACTGGCTTGCTTATACACTAAATATGGCAGTAGGTTGACACTGGCCCCTAAGTCCAACAGTGCTTTGTCTATGCAAGTTCCTCCAATGTTGACTGATATTGTGGGGGATCCTGGATCCTTGTATTTGCTGACGGTCTTGCTCACGGATGATGTGACTTGTTCTATTAGGAAGGCTTTCTTTTCAATGCCCAACCCTATCTTGACCGTGCACAGATCCTTCAAGAATTTTGCATATGTTGGGACCTGCTTAATCATGTCAAGTAGTGGGATATTTACCTTCACTTGCCTTAGCACCTCCCAAATTTCAGCTTGGTTTGGGATTTTTTTTCTTGCTTCTTAGTGCTTGAGGAAATGGAGGGGCATGTTTTTCTTCATTGAATCTTCTTGATTGTGTATCCTCTCGGGCTCGACTTCCTTCTCTTTCTACATTTCTTGGCGGAGTCATGGGCCTTGGACATAATTTCTTTTCCACTCCTCAAAGTGATGATAGCCTTTACTTCATCCACCCTTGAGTTGCTGGAAGAACCTATTTCATGAACTCCCTTTGGATTGGCAGTGTTTGGGAAGGGAATCTTCCTTTCTCTGACCTCGACAAATTAGTAATCTAGTGGTAGATAGCCTTAGATTATCAATCTTGATTAAAGAGCACACTTTCAAGCCCATATTCTCTTGTTCAAATTTTCCACAGTATCAATTCTTTAGACGGTGTACATTGATTCCCTTTTGCTCCTACACAAAATTGCATACCACACCTTTCCAATTTAAATAACTTGTTCAACGGGGAAGAGGATGGTGATAGGCGTAGTTGAATGAGAACAAGCGTATTTGGCACCGGGAGAGCACATAAGCGGGAGGATTAGGTTTCAAGAGATTGGGGGTGATTCTTCCAATTGGAATTATATGTATTACCATATGGGGCATTAGGTTGTGGCATGGCCACGATATTGGCATGCTACGACATTGAAATCCCTCGAGCGAGCAATTGGACGGTGTTCTTAGGTGGGCAGTGGATTGGCAATTGATCGTGGGATGGCTGTTCGAGATTACTGATCCTTCACACACGCCATGGAGCCTTTTCCATCTAAGCTCTTCCACTTCTTGAAGGTTGATATCCTTGCTTTCATCCATATCTTAGAAAGTGCAAAAAATCCTCCCTTTGGTGGGGTACGAGGCCTCATTTTCTCCACCTCCCTTGGGTTTGGCTCATCCCATCCCTTGGAAGTTTCAGCCACATAATTAAAAATCCATGGCTTCATCTGAGTGCTTGCTCGAAGTCCCCTCACATTGTTTCCAAAGTTATTCATGGCTGAGACATGCCACCATAGAAGTGATTCACAAGCATCCATGTGTGAAACCATGATGTGGACAAGCTTGCCGATGGTCTCCATGAACCTCTCCCGGCCTTGATAGAACCTCTCATTGTCATGGGCTGACAAGCGTGTAGATTTGCCTCACTGGAATTGTTGGTCTTGTGAGCAGAAGAATTTTAAGAATGCTGTGACTCTGCCGGCTTCTAATGGTCCATGGTCTCGTGAGATTAAATATATTTTGGCTTTATACTTGAGGGTCGATGGGGAAATGCTACGGCTTGACAAATCCCGTATCAATTACCCTCGCCAAAAGTTATGCACCACTTCCTCAAAATCCAGAGATGTGGGTGTATGGATTTTCATTCTCCATACCATGAAATGTGGGAAGCAGGGGCGCAAATAGGAGTCTCTTTGCTTTACATCCTCGGCAGGTGGTATGATGCGGAAGGAAGCGCTCACTCTGGGGAGGAGGAGGAGGAGGGCGTAGCCGGCCTGTTGATACGTATCTTTGTTGGATTCAAATGGAGTACCTTCTTGAGCTTTGTTGTTCCTCGGTAGAGGGATCATTTGATCACCGTACTACTTGATTTCTGACCTTGCTCATTGGTGATTCTTTGCGATCTACGATATATCTCTATCCCGGTGATGCATAAACACAGTAACCTTGAAAATGAGACAAGAGCGAAGAACCTGAGCAAAACACCAAAAAGGATCGGTGTTAGCAATTATAAAAGCGGTAAACATTGATGGGGAAATCTGGCAGTAAAAATACTTGAAATTCTAACAAGAGAAATTCAGAAAGGGTTGAAAGGTCACTAACACTTGTAATGTAGTTACAGTTCATATCCAACTCATCATTGATGATTTGGCACCATCAACAGCAGCCATTTAATTCGTGCCACGATAGGGTGATCCGGAATCAACAAAATTTGTTTCCTATTTCCTCCCTCTTTGCCGTGATCAAGCTCTTTGCCAGTATAAGCGGTCTAAGTCGAACACGGGGATGGGTTTTCATCCTGAAAGTTTGTATCATGGTTCAAAATGGTGAGGCTTTCATTTGGATTTTTGGAATTGCATTAAAACATGTGGGTGTTGGTGTCACTAGGTAACTGAAACAGTTTAAACTAATGTGTGAAATGGTGACCTTGAAGGCTTGGGTGACTAGTTTGATAAAATGGGGTTATAAAGGTGTCCTCGGGTTATTTCCTCGCATTAGGGCAAATGACATATAGTCATAGCCAAAACCGGATCTTTGTTTAGCTTTAAAAACCAACCTTTAAAAACACTCCTATTTGAGCCAAAACACTTACTGAGCATTTAATGTTCCAGCAGTTTGAAGAATACAACATTTAACCTAATTTCAGTGGCTCGTAAATGACATCTAATGGATGTCAGTGTATCTACCATTAGAGCCTGCGAACCCTCAAGCATGCCAAGTATTGGCCAAAGGAAAGACATTAAATAGCATTAAACCCTAGTTTGGAAAGTTTGGAACAATAAATGCAGTACATGTTTCATTTAAAATTGAGGACCACCTGGAAACCACCATTAACCAACCTAGAAACCCTCCCCTTCAAGGTTTTGAGGCTTAGCCAAACATCCTTTGAGTTGTCATCCTCAAAGGGGGTGTTTGGAAGCCAAGAAAATGAGAGAAAGAAGAGAGAGAAGAGAGAAAACTGTAAACCTAAAAACAAAAGCTGCGTGGATTTAGTGTGTAATGAAAGTTAGGGTTACAAAATGTCATAAGGTGGCTTATATAGCCATACAAGAGGTGTGAAATACCAAAAATACCAAAAATACCAAAAATATATGATTACATTGGGGACAAAATGGGAATTACACAAAACGGGGTCGTTTGGATAAAAAACAAAGGGGGATCAATTTCGCTATGCATAGTGAATTTCGCTATCATAGCGAAAATCTGAGGCATAGCGAAAATTCAAAGTACCGCTATGATAATTTTAATATGATAGCGAGTTGTATCATAGCAATGTCTTATATGAAATTTGTGAGGGATTGCATTTCGCTATGGTTCTGAGCCCCGCAATCCTTGCGAGAATACCATGGCAATCCTCATAATTTTTCGCAATCCTTGCGAAATTTTCGCAATGCCATAGCGAAAATCCTGCACTCCTACATTCCTCCTACATTCAGTTCAGCCTCAATTTCTTCAATTCCACTTGACATTTCTTCATCTCGGCTTGATGAAATCACCGAGAATTCATATGAACATGGCATAAATCGGCGCACGTCTGGCTTGAGAAGCTTGAAGTGATGGTGAGACTCCTGGCTGCAAAACTACCAAAAACCTCGAAACAATATCGAGTGAAGTACTAAATGGTTTGCACATGTCAATTGGCTTAATTCATATGATTAGTACGCAAAAAGCACTCAAAACCTATCTTAAATAGGACTCAAATAGAACTTTTAGGTCTTGTCGGTGGGAGAGAGCTCCCATCGGGTCCCGAGTTTGATTAGAGACACCTCGGAGAAGGTGGGTATGATCCGGAAGCGTCTCCTTACTGCTCAGATCCAACAGAAGAGTTACGCTGATGTACGGCGACAACCTCTAGAGTTCAAGGCGGGTGATCATGTCTTCTTGAAGGTGATGCCTAAGAGGTGATCAGTTCGCGAATGGAAGAATTTATCGCCCGAGGTACATTGGACCCTTCGAGGTACTCGAGAGGGTGGGGGCGGTTGCGTATCGGTTAGCATTGCCGCAAATTTTGTCGAGCCTTCATGAGGTGTTTCACGTCTCTATGCTTGGAGGTACGCCGGATCCGAAACTCATATAGTGGATTGGGAGAGCTTGTTGTGCGGATGGGACCTTCGAGGAGGGACCGGTCATTATCATGGATGGCCAGGAAGCGGGGTTTTTGCGTGGCAAGACCGTGAGGAGCTTGTAAGGTGTTTTGGCGACTTAGGAGTTGAGGAGGCGACATGGGAGGCGAGGACACTGTGCAAGCCAGCTATCCCTTGTTCGACGGGAAGGTGCGCTTTCTAGTGGTAATGTTTTAAATGAGTATCATATGCATGTGTTTGATTACGTGTATGTGTGTGTGAATTTGAATGAAATTCTTTTAAGGAGGTGATGTAAAACGTGAAAATTTTAAATTTAAATTTTTCAGAAAAAAGGGGGCAAAACAGTAATTTATCGAAATAGTCTGGAGAAAATTTGGGATTTTCTAGATCTCGGATGAAAAAACGGATTGCACCATTGGAATTGTCTCGTGAAATCTAGCTACCCAGTCGAATTTTGTTGAATTCCGAGGTAGTCGGAATTTCACGTATTTTGAGGAAATGCGTGTCGGGCGACAGATGGCGAGCCATGTGGATGACACATGGGGAACCATTTGGTGACACATGGCGAACCATGTGTCACAAAGCTTGGTAAAGGCATGCATGTGTGACACATGGCAAGCCATGTGTGTGACACATGGCATGCCATATGTCAACATGCATGGCACCTTTAGACACTATATAAGGGCTTTCCTTATGGGGTCCTCAGAATCGATCAGTGGGAGGCGACGGGGAAAGAGAAAGGGAGGGGAAGGAGGAAGGAGAGGAGGAAGAGGAGAAGAGAAAGGGAGGAAAGGAAAGGAGAGGAAAGAAGAAAGAGAAGAAGAAAGGGAGGAAGAGAGGAAAAGAAAGAGGAAGATGGAAGGAGTGTTACTGATGAAACGGGCAGGACGGCAAAGAACCGGAACTACACCTTCTGAGAGGTAGGTTTCCTCATACTAAGTTATTTCGCCTAGGGGCCGTGTGGCCTACGAGTTTCGTTCGAGTTTATTCGGTAATTTGTATGTTGTGTGGTTTGTTTGTGATTGTGTGGTGGTCAAGGCCCAGGTTCATGGAGTTTGGGATACATCCCTAGAAATAGAACATTGTGTGTTCGGGCGTGAAATCCGACCAGAATAATGACAAGGGGTGTGCCCAAATTCAGCACACCCTTGTGAATCGGCGAGTATCCTTTGGGCTGACAATAACTTTCTCGTCCGAACTCCGATTCACGCGTTCTTAGACTCTACGAAAAGATCGTCAAGTCTAGAATTTATTAAGATAAAGTGCTTATCAAGAATTTAGAAGTGAAAGGGTGGGAATTTGGAGTCACGGACGAGTTGAGGAATAGTCGGGTTACGGTTTTAGGAACCACATTTTGAGGGCTCGAGTTTGCTCTTAAAGAAATGCTTGGGGGTGCATATGGCTGAGCAAGGGTGCGTGTTGGATATTTTGTATGGTATTTATGAAAGCCGGACTTTATGGACTAAGTCGGATTATTTCCTTAGACGAGCATGGCAGTTTATGGCCAGAGAATGGCTAATGTGTGTTATTATATAAATTCAATGACATCTTGAATATGTGAAATTATGTGACATATATGTGTGATGAAGATGGAAATAATTATATGCATTGGGGCGTATGATTGACACACTTATGTCTCGGCACAGGAGATATATTTACTTGCTAAGTAATGGTTGGAATTATGTTAGTACATGCTTGAATGATGTGTTGACATGAATGAACTGAATGATAGAAAAGATGTAGTGCATGCTTATGTGATGTACTGATTTGAATGTATGGAATATTAACATGACTGCATGTATGCTGATGTTGAACTGAATATATGGAATGTTGTGTGCATTAGACATGAGTACTCATAGCACACACATAGTGTATGGTGTAGAGCGTCCATGTAGAGGTCTTCATACATTGGTAATGGGTTTGAGTGTAGTGGCACAAATTGCATTGCATTGTTGTGCGGTAACACCGCATTACATGGGTGTGTACATGGAGTCTTGGTTTAGCCTTGCGTTTGGTGCAGAATCGTGTGGGCTTGGAAATGGGACGAAGTCCAACTGAGTTCCACAGTGTTAAATGAAAATGGAAAATGAAATTTGTCATGCGTAGCAAGTAGGGGATAGATACCCCCCTCAGGTGAAAAACCTGAAAATCCGGTTAGACAGCGTATCCAGGTGGCTTAGAAAAAATGTCGGAGGGTGTAAGAGACCGGTGAGACCCAGAAAATTTACATTTGCCCCGAAAAGACAAGCGATTAAACATATATCACATAGACTACGGATTTGTGAGATAGAGTCGGGGCCGACTTGAGTATTGATTTCCCATTGGCACTTGCATTTGGTGATGGGTCGAAGGTTGACCGTGCTAGGGCATATGGGAGTGTCGTCTCATACATGCATGTAGATTTTTCCATGATAGGACAACATGTATGCATGGATTGGTTATTGGTTTGACTATGAAATGATCATTTGCATGTGCACCTAGGTGGGGAATAGCCCTTGTAGAATTTCTCTCTAGTGGGCGTTGCTCACTGCCGGAAATCAGTAGGACCCCACTGGTGCGGGGCCAGTGCGGGCGGGCGGCGATTCCTTAAAAGTAGGGATTATGAGCGAAATTTGGACGTAGCCTTGATTCTTGTTTTGTGTATATATTAGAACGAACTAGTTTTAATATATGTTTGTATTAGGAGTGATGTAATAACTCTTGGATCTATAGAAATGTATGGTCTTGCTGGCAGTATGGATGATAGACGTATTGGGTCATTTACTCATGTATGGGTCTCATGATATGAGACACACGAGGTTTTGCGCAGGTTAGTGTTAGTCAGCAGGACCCCGAGTTTTGGGGTGTCACATAATAGGCTTATGATCCTATAACTACACTTTACGATCATGAGAAGCAAAACTTAAGACATAGACAATTAAATAAGCACACACCACTTAATCACCTTGCGGGTTTAGCGGGTTGGCGATGGTCTGGCCAGGTTACACAGGGTTTTGGGGTGTCACATAATAGGCTTATGATCACATACTTTACACTTTACGTCGCGAGGAAGCAAAGAGCAAGACATAGGCAAATTCAAATATTACTACCCTTAATGTCTACATTAGTATATATATATATATATATATTTATTTATTTATTTATTTATTTATTTATTTTTCCTTACTAAACGGCACACAATAGGTGAAGTCACATGAGGTGTCCCCCAACCACGTGACTTCTCTACGCATGGTAGCATGTTAGCACTAAAACTTGAAGTTGCGCGAAAGCACGTGTATTTTTTTTCCTTACTAAATGGCACACAAGTAGGTGAAGTCACGTGAGGTGTCTCCCAACCACGTGACTTCTCTACACACAGTAGCATGTTAGCACTAAAACTTGAAGTTGGGCGAAAGCACGTGTGGGTAGGAGGCGAGAAGCATCAAAGAAAGACTACGTATTTTATCATGATTAAATAGATGCAAATTACTCATATATGTTATAAGGGATGCTATATAATAGACCCACGACTTCTCAATTTTAGAGCAATTAGTATTCATGGAATTAACCATGACCAAATAATGTGAACATGTAAAATTGAAATAACTTGCTGTGTGGTTAAATAGCTTACCTTCAGAAAGAACTCTGTGTCGGGAGCACGCCACATAAAGTATGCAATTATAATATAAAATAAGATTAAGGAAAACATATATTACTCTCCTTAAATAACATATATGGTGGAAGAGGGCGATAAGATATTGATAAAGCAATATTGAAAAAGAGACTATTGAGAAGGAAAATAAAGGAAGAGAGAGAGAGAGAAAGGGAAAGTTAAAAAAATAAGTCTTCGAATAATTCATCATATAAAAAGATACAAAACTTTATAGGTTTTTTCATAACCCTTACTCTGTAAGGTGAGTAATGAAGGTTAATTATAGTTATATGCATGTGGTCATTCACCACATGAGGGAATATTTTTATTTACAACATTCATAAATGAGATCCATGAAAGTGGTGGTCATTCATTAACAACATTTACAACAAAAATGAGATTATTTATATAATTTGCTACTTATTTTAGCCCATTTCCACAAATAATTAAAAAAAAATTTAAATGAGACAAATTAAAAAATTATTTGAAAAATTAACATCGTTCTTTGAGATGCAAACCCTCATTGATCATTTCCTTACTAAATTGAAATTAAAAGGCAAATTATTTTTATAATTTGATACTTTTTTTGGGGTCTTTTTTATTCCTCTCAATTGATTTTCAAGTCTACCCAATCTTATAAATGTTTAATTTCCTCACCAAATTCTCTTGCCTTCCTTTTGCTTTGTCTATTCCAACTTGAGTTAGTCGTTTCAATAGAAGATCAATCATTTCTTCCAAATCAGGCTGGTGGTGAGCTTTTATTTCGGAATAGCAATCTGCCCAATACCCTAACAAACAGAAGAGACAACCTTCATCGTCTCTACTTAGGGTTCTATTTCACTTCAACACCTCTATCAACCCATCTTTGGAAACCCGATAACGAAAGTAAACGCATTTTGTCTTTCTTCGGTTCTCAAATTGGTTTCTAGAAAAAGTAAATACCTTTCTTGAAGCATTTGGGTTTTTCCTACCGTGTTCAGTATTTTCCCATTTCTAAAATTGATAGCAATTTTACCCGGCTCCTTACATGAAAACACCATAATTTTGCAATTAGATGCCCCAAAACACACTTTGTAACGGTCTGTCTCAAGAAGGTGTACGGTACGTGTAACCGCAGGGTCTCATATGTGCACCAAAAGCTTCCTCAATTATTTGAGTGTCATAGTAGTATTTTTGAACGTTGTTTTTAAGGATGAAATTATAAAGTTTTCAAAGAATTGTGGCACTATAAAACCTGAAAAAAAAAATTATTAGAAATTTTAAAAAATTGCAAAAGGATAATAATAATAATAAATTACCATAATGATTCGTGTGAAGCATAAAATTTCTCTAGATCTTGATGACGAAACTGGCTACTAAGTAAATCTGCCTCGCGAAATCTAGTGACCTTAAAAGTTTCATTAATTCTCGAGACAATGGAATATTATTTTTACGATTTTCTGGATGATAAGTTGCCAGTAACTTCAGGGACGAGATTTTTACGGAAATCTCGGAAGTAAGAAAATGGTTTGAGCTAAGTTCATTCAAAATAAATTGAACTGAAAAGAAATAAATTGTTTCAGGGTAAAAACAGACCTAAATAAGGTAATATGAGCCATATATCCAAATAATAATAATAATAAGAATAAGAAAAAAAAGGATAAAAACGAAAAAAAGAAAAGTAAAAAAGGAGGAGAAGGTGAGACGGGAGAGGGCAAGCGTGAAGAGAGAGATTTAATAATTTATTCTTTTCTTCGCTTCTCTTTAAGATCTATGGAAATCGGATCGTAGGTTTTCATCGAAGCAAAAGGCAAAGTCGGTCCATGCATCGAGAGCTACACGTGGACACTAAAATCTTAGCATTTCGTCAAACTCCAAGATGTAGAGAATTTTCCTACTCGTGTTATTTCTATCCTAAAGGTCATTTAATGGCTTGGGATTTGCTTAGGAGGTTAGCGGAGGATGTCAGGAAATTTAAGTCCAAACATTTTTGACCGGGAGTTTATAAATTTTTAGGAATTCGGACTGCTTTTCGGACACCAAGTTGAATTTTTAAAACTATTTTCGACAATCCAAGTTGAATTGGACTGCTTTTGGGATAGTTCACATGATTTTAATCGCTTGGCCAATTCGATTCAGAAGTTTCGAGGTTTGGTTTTGATCCCAGAACTAATGTTTTTGGGTTTATTTTCCATATAAGAGTCGTTTTGGTCTTAGTTGAGCATTAAGGGCTGTTTTGATTGTAACACCCCGTCCCGATGAGGTGCACAATACATGTAACTGTAAGGGCGCATATGTGCACAAAGTGTCATTTTAAGAATAAAATTGTAAAGTTTTCAAAGAATTATAACACTTTTGCAATTAAGGAAAGTGGAGGGGGTGAAAGTATAATTAATGGAAGTTTAAATAGTAAACTAATATTAATAAGTTGCCAAAATAGTTCAAGGAAGTCTCGAAAATTCTCTAGATATCGGATGACGAAACTGACTGCAAGCCATAAGTTCGGTCTCACGAATCTAGTGACCTAGAAAAGTTCGTTGAATTTCCTTTATGATAATGAATATTTTACTTAATTTCTAGGCGACGGGTTTAGAGTGAAACCTGAAAACGGGATTTTAGAAAAGTCTCGAAAACTGGCAAATATTTAAAGAATATTCAATTAGGATAAAGGAAATTGAAACCGGGACAAAATAAATTGTTTCGGATCGAAACTGATCAAGAAGGGAATAAAACATGGGTCCCACTAAAAAAAAAAAAGAATCACAAGGAAGGAGGTGTAGACAAGTGATGTAGAGAATGCGTGAGAAGAGAGAGAGTTTTTTTTTTTTTTTAATTTTTTCTCTTACTTTCTTTCTTAGATTTACGAAAATCTGATCGTCAGATTACATCGGAATAAACATGAAAAGTGCTCTACGCGACGAGGGCTACGTGTGGGTACCAGAAACACAGGATTTCATCGAAAATTCAGGTAAAAATTCGGAAAATCCTAAATTTTTAGTTTTTCTAAGATCTACGTCATTCTAATGGTTAGCACTCTTCGGACCAATAGGTAAAGTAACTCTATGTTTATGCTGGCGTACCGAAATCAATGGATTTCTCATCGATTTCCACGTGTAGTGAATAAATACATATGCATGCTTATAAAATAGTAAATCACGCAGCAACATGCATACAGTATAAAGTGCATGCTGCATGCTGCATAGTGCATAGTGCATGTTGTATAGTGTGTATAGTGAATAATGCGAGCGATACATAGTGCAGAGTAATAATGTGTAGTGATAGCGAATAGTATTTGGTTGGTTGTGCTAATGTATGTGTCTATCATGACCAATGTGAATAAAAATTAAAGATTCGAAAATCAGAACGGCTCAAGTTTAAGAAGTTAAAGGTGAGACCAAAAATCATTTTCTAAACAAAAGTGTTTAACAGAGCTTGTAAAGTGCTTTGAAAATAGATTTATAAAGCATTTATTACCTCCCAATTGTTATACCAAGAGAAAAGCTGACTTCGCATTTAAGAAACAAGCTGGCCTGGTTTAGCAAAACCCCTAGATGGCATAGCTCGCTTCCCCGCCGATGTATTTCATATCAGGCATGGTATGGTTATGGATATTATAATCCAACTATATTGCCCGGGCGACAATTGAGGGTTAACGATATATTTATATAGCAGAGTCGCCTCCTCAGACATTTCGGAGCAGATATAGCTAATAAGGGCCGACCTTGACATACGATTGGCGTGTCGTTCCGGAAGTTCCTCACCGAGCATTGGTCCCGAGGTTCCATTATGCTATATAGATCCCTTGCTAGCCAGAGTTCACCCACCATCTTTAGCTTCGTGAGTACCAGGTTCACTAACGATGCTAGGTTCCAAGGTTCCGAAATGTGTCTGGGTATTAAATGGGCCACAAGTATGGTACTTTATTTCGTGCATAAGCACTTTCAGATATTAACTACCATCAGTTTTCGCCAGTAGAAATAGTTTTTAGAACACTGCCAGCAAAACAAGCCAAGAAAATAGTTTTCTCGCACGCTGTAAATGGTTTTCATAGCAAAACTCAGTTTTTCTACAAACGCTGAAAAACTATTTATGTACGTATTGCTATTTTGGAGGTACAAAACAGCAGACAAAGAGCATTTAGAACATATAGTACCACCGAGCCCGTTTGCTCGCGCTCGTTTTAAAATAATTTCGCGGCAGCCTCAAAGATCTTTTTCAAAGATCCTCAATCCTAGACGTCAGGTTGCATTATATATAAGATAAGGTGTAAATTAAAAATAAAGCAAAATGTGTATTTTATATGTAAATATCTTTTTGCAAAATATACATGGTTTGAGAAAACAGTCACATAAAATTATGTTTTGATTTGATTCTTATCTTATATTTTAGATGAGGACCTAGGTCCGCTGCATGATCAGAAGGATTTTTGGAAAACATTGGGAGTGTATTGTTGTTTTTATACATATGATTTTGTATTTGGGTCAATTCACCGTGCGTCATATGTCGTCAGATTGGTTAACTAAAGATTTTGATAGTGAAAATTTTTATAACCCACGCCTCCAAAGACGCTTTCAACGCCAGCGCTTAAGGAAAATCACTGTACCAGCGAGTCAGCCCGGAGGTCGTGAGTTTGCCACATTTCCGTCACGCCAGGGAAGAGGGTCTCCGTCGTTTCTGTGACGTGAAAGATAAATATACAATAACTTAAGATTTGCGAGCATCTAACACCATGTCAAGTTGGTATCAGAGCGCTTGTGCGTATAGTTCGCCTCTGTTTACCGCTTTCCACAAAAGATTTTATAGAATTGTTTATTATAATGAATTTTCATTGCAAACTCATTGTTTTGCATAATCCGTATGCATAAAATATTGTAAATGTCACTAAATCTTTAATCTTGAAATTCACAACATTATCCGACTAGGTCGTGAGAGGCTCCATCTGGATCTCCGCACCGTAAACTCACCTCGCAGAGATTTGTCGAGCACACCCCCTGTATCCAAAACAATGAATCACTTCGCCAGAATCCATATCGAGGCACTGGGGTGGCGCACTTTCGACGATGGATCAAGTTATACAGATTAATGCACAATGCACCATCGCACAAGATGAGCCTTCAAGAGAAGAGGGGCATGATAAAGATGCGCTCTAAATTGGGGGCTAAACTTATGATGATACCCACGTAATCTGCAGGCAAGGCAATTATTGGTTGGTATTATTACGTCACTATTATATGGTGATGCGTATACGAGGTCTTTTCCAACTATACCACCTAAAAGCACGAGATGATGAGGTCTTTTCCATCGGCAGAGACACAGGTTTCGCATTTACTAGGATACAACAATAAAAGCAAAGCGCAATAGTTTTGGCAAAGTTTTTTGAAACTTTAAAGTAGCTACAAAGAATTTTATGAAAAGTTTATACCGGCACCAAAAGGCAGAAAAGGATCGCTTCGCCTAACTGTGGTCGTGATAAGAAGAGTGTTCTGCACCAGTAAGCCGTGCACCGCGCCTAAGAGAAAGAAAGGAAGAAATGGATTGGCTGTGAGAGGTCAAGACAGAGCAGCATTCAGCCGTGATCCGCTCGATCACTGAAGTAGCCCCAAGAGGTGGCAGACTTCATGATCTTTTTCCATTGTGCCCTACATGCCGTAGGAGGCATCTTCGAGAGCGCGGATGAAATGATAGGATGTTTCCAGTCAGGGGGTGTGAAGGTCACTTATCCGAAATCAGTCTATACAGTCAGCAGAGACCTCCGAGGTAGGTGGCACAAGAGTGACTCACCCCAGCACCCACAGTCCCAAACAGCCGGTAGGGTGGTTGCAGCAGAGGTGGGTAGTACAACACCCGCAGGTAGAGGTCGCAGAGGGGCGCAAAGCGAGGTAGCACCCCGATTGACCGTGACATACGTAGTGGCTCGTGACTCGCCTGCATTACAACACACAAAGAGAGGCAACAGATCACCCTGAT
This sequence comes from Tetrastigma voinierianum, assembly GCA_016808115.1. Lineage (NCBI taxonomy): Eukaryota > Viridiplantae > Streptophyta > Magnoliopsida > Vitales > Vitaceae > Tetrastigma > Tetrastigma voinierianum. The sequence goes on along the minus strand of JAEQBH010000247.1, from coordinate 564,916 downwards.
TTGATCACTGTACATTCAGCCATCATGATGCATATGTGATTGAAAAATCTGTGGAGCCACTCATATTCATTTATTTTGAAGTTATCATTCATCAAAGCAACTGAGTAGAGTCCCACTGGTGATGAATGTACAGGCTTCCGCATCAATGGGGATAATTATCAAAAGGATAGTTCCGTATGACATGATCCGGGACAAGGATTTTCCAGCACTGATAGCAAGTAGTATCCATGATTCGATATAGTCTTCTGTGGTATGACCTATTATTCAAGAGGCAGTCACCCTAGATTTGCTATAAGATATGGAAGATTGGTCCGTCCAGAGGAACCAGTGTGGAGTGAATCAAGAGATCGCCTCAAGCTCATTAATGGGCAATGGATCGCCAAATGCTTTTAAATAATACACAATATTTGCATTCATAGTAGAGACAAGAGGGGGACACGACCGAAGACATCTCATAGTCAAAGAAGAGTTTCCAGATGCCTTCCGCATGATATTTCTAAGCTTACCCAGACAGAGGAGTCTCACCATTGATTTGACCCCCAAAGTGACTGAGCCCATTTCCATTCCTCCCATAGATGTCTCCCCGCAGAGCCTGAGAGAGCTGGGGCGCCCGGCTTAGGAAGAATTGTTGAGTGGGATTTATCTCGACCAGCATATCCTCATGGGGAGCTCCGCCTTCAGAAAGAAAGATGGGAGCTTCATGTGGGTTGTATAGGATTACAAAATTTTGAACAAAGCTACCATCCGCAATCAAGATCCACTCTCAGATCGATGAGTTATTCGATCAACTCCAAGTGGCTCCCGAGTATACCCAAGATAGAATTTGAGGTCGTGTGGTATCATCGCTGAGGGTCCGTGGAGAGTGATGTTCCAAGACTGCATCCGCACATTTACCGACATTACGAGTTTCAGATGTTTGGTTTGACCACAGCTCTCCCAGCTTCTTACGGATTTGATGAACCCGTATCTAAAATGATTCGATAGGTTCGTCATAGTTTTTATCACGATATCCTCGTGTATTCAAAGAATGCAGGAACATTCAGCACCGGGCGATTGCGTTGCGGACCTTGGCGAGCGGCGCCAGCCAAGCTGGCAAGTGCCGCTTTTGGTCGACTGTGGTGGCATTCTAGGTTATGATCTCGCTGAAAGTGAGCGTGGATCCTAAGAAAATGTAAGCAAAGGGTAAATTGGAAACCAACGTGTGTCGAGGTCTAAGCTTCCTTGGTTTAGTAGGGTATTACAGGAAGTTTGTTAAGGGGTTCTCCAAGATAGCAAATTTCACTTAACAAGCCGACAAGGAAAGATGTTACATGATTGGTGGATGTACAGAGTCAAGAGTCATGGTGATTACCGCCTCCGCCCTAGCTTCGCCCAATGGGAAGGGTTTCGGTTTACAAGGATGCTCACCAGAAGGCCTTGGCTGTGTTTTCGATGCGCAATGATGTGGCAGGATCTGATGTTCTCGTGACAATAAAGAAGCATGAGGAATTACCATCCCACACACGACTTGGGAGCTCATAGCGAACAGGTTTGCTCGAAAATATGGGAGACATTATACGGTGTTCTTGGGGTGATCTTTATAGATCATAAGAGTCATCAATATATATTTTCACCCAGAAAGAGTTAAACCCGAGGCAAAGAAGATGGCCAGAGTTGATTACATATGACCACGACTGCATCTACGAGTACCATCCGTGAGTGCTTAATGTCGTAGCGCATGCCTCAGTAGCGACCGTAGAGTTCATTGGCTCATATGAGATCAAACATCCCACTGTCCATGATTCGGTGAGCTGTGTGATATTGGAGGCGAGGATTCAGATCCTTGTTTTCACATTTCATGTTAAATTCCTCCTAAAGGATCGGATTTTAACAGGCATTCTCGCAGATCCACGGCGATTGCTGGCGAAGAGATAGAAAAAGTTGAAAGAAAGCGTAGTTTCAAATTGTGAGATGACGACATGATAGTGAAAGGACAGAATGTGTGTGCCGTGAGTATGGCAACCGAAGAGAGACATATTATGGAAGAAGCACATTCATCTCGCGATACTATGCATTCGTAGTATCAAGATGCGTACAATACTTTGAAAGAACATCGGGTGGAACGGGATGAAGAAAGCAGATTGCAAGTTTCGCCTCTGCATGTCTAACCCGTCAACAGTGAAGGCAGAGCATCGCCCGCGGAAGATACAGCATCCCTATTCCAAGGGAAATGGGAAAAGATCACTAAGGATTTTGTAACAGTCTTCCACCACTCTATATCGATGATGCTATATGGGTGATAGTTGATCAATCAATCGAAGTTTGTCACCTATACCGCCAATGTCGAGGATTCTTTGGAAAAGTCGGGCACGCTTGTATGTGGATGAGATGCTGAGACTACGGGTTTCGCTTCATTGCCAGATCGAGACCCTGTGTTCACATCCGTGTTTTGGCTCAGCTGATGTGCATGTTAGGGCTCTCGCTCACATTTCAGCACAACATTTCATCCTCGTATTCGGGATGGTCACGAGGACTATTCAGACGTTAGAGATATGTCGAGAGCTTCAGGTGGGAATTCAAGGGGAGTTAGATACTCACTGCACCACGGAGTTTTCCCGCCAATAATGCTTTATCGTGCCGCATGTAAATGGCTCCACAGGCACCGTATAGGAAATGTAGAACTCCAAAGGTGTCGATGAGTTGCGAGAAGATTAGCAGTCTTAATAGTGCGCATCACCGTAAAAGTGAAAGTTAATCGTGATAACTTGAAAATAAAGAAGAGATAGACAGAAGTTATCGGCAACCGTCGCAGAGATTTATACTTGAGATAGGTGATCGGCGGAATATTTCCCCTTGGTGGTGTTTTGAGATTCGGGAAGAGGCAAACTCACCCAAGATATATAGACCTTATGAGATTTGTGTGTGGGAGTACACGTGAGCTTATAAATCAAGTTACCCCGTAGTTATCGAGATTCATGACACATTCCATGTCGATGTTAAGGAAGTGCCATCTGCCACATGTGCCGAGAGAGCAAACAAGGCAGCCTAAAGGAGAACCTCGATGATGAGGGAAACACTCAGTGTAGATTGTAGATCGCAAGGAATGTGTGTAAGCCGAGGAGTAAAGTAATTCCTAAGTTAAAGTCTATAGAATCATGAGGGATAATGTGCCTAATGGGAGCAAGAGGCTCAAACAAAGGTCAAGACCCTCAATTTTCTGATTGAGGCTTTTCCTTCCTTTGACTTAGTTTGTTCATTTCGAGGATCAAATGTTATATGATGGAGGATTTGTAACACCGTCCTCGATGAGGTGCAATGTGCGTACAATCAGAAGTACAAGATACGTGGTACAAAGTGTCATTTTAAGAATAAAATTGTAAAGTTTTCAAAGATTTGTGGTACTTTTGCAATTAAGGAAAGTGGAGGGGGTGAAAGTATAATTAATGGAAGTTTAAATAGTAAAATAATATTAATAAGTTGCCAAAATAGTTCGCTGAAGTTCGGTACTAGATATCGGATGACGAAAAATGATCAAGGCCGTTAAGTTCGTCTTCATGAATCTAGTGACCTAGAAAAGCTGCTGAATTCGAGACGCCTGAATATTTTACGAATTTCTAAAGTGACGAGTTTAGAGGAAACCTGAAACGGATTTTAGAAAAATTCAAAATCCGGCAAATATTTAAAGAATATTCAATTAGGATAGCGAAATTGAAACCCGATTAAATAAATCGCTTCGCAACAAACTGACCAAGAAGTGGAATAAAAGGGAAATGTGGGTCCCACTGAAAAAAAAAAAAAAAAAGAATCAAAAGGAAGGAGGCAGAGACGGGCGTGACAGAGAGAATGCGTGAGAAAAGAGATAGTTTTTTTTACTTTTTCTTCAGTTTCTTCTCATATTTACTAAAATCGATCGCTTCGTGATTGGCCGTGACAAACACCTAAAGTGCTCTATGCGACGAGCTACGCTGCGGTACCAGTAGTAAACAATGTGATTTCACCGAATTCGTAGTAAAATGAAAATCCTAAATTTTTAGTTTTTCTCAGATCTACGTCATTCTAATGGTCAACACTCTTCGGACCAATAGGTAAAGTTACTCTACGCGACGAGAGCTATGCGTGGGTACCGAAATCACGGGATTTCGTCGGATTTCCACGTGAAATAGTGAATACATATGCATACGTATAAAATAGTAAATACGTATAAATATGTATGCATGGTGCATAGTGCATGGTGCATAGTGCATAGTAAATAATTCATAGTGTATAGTTCATAGTGAATAATGCATAGTGCATATTGTATAGTGCATAGTGAATAATGTATAGTGCATAGTAAATCACGCATAGTAAATAGCAAATAGTATTTGGTTGGTTTTGCTGATGTATGTGGTCTAATACATCAAATGTGTAGAATAAAAGCAAAGACGGAAAAATTGTGGAATCGTGCTCAAGTTTAGTAAGCAGAAAAGGTGAGTACTCAAAATCATTTTCTAAAACAAAAGTGTTTAAATTACAAGTTTGTAAAGTGCTTTGAAAATATAGATTTATAAAGCATTTTTATTTCCTCCACCGTTATGCCCGCCAGAAAGTTTGATTTGCAAGATTTAAGAAACGCTTGGTCCGGTTTAGCAAAACCCGTGATGGCACAAATTTCGCTTCCTACGATGTATTTCGATTGTGCATGGCTGGTTATGGGATGACTAACCATATTGCCCGGTCGCACACCGGGGGTTAGATCTAGTATATTTACAAGGATCGCCCCCCGCATTCGAGGTATACGACTTAGCAGGCACATAGCAATGAGGTGTTGTCCAGGTTCCCCACCGAGCATTTTGGTCAAGAGGTTCATTGGCGCTATAGATCCCGCCGTGTTCACCCGACCATCTTAGCCGTTGTTCGAGAGCACCACTATCGATGCCGTGTCCGATATTCAGGGCATCACGCCTGTATTGGGAATGGGCCACAAGTATTGGTACTTGATTTCAGTATAGCACTTTCGTGATATTAACCACCACCGAAACAAGCCAGCAAAGAAAATAGTTTTTAGAATAGCTTTCAAAGAACAGAACAAGCCAACAAAGAAAATAGTTTTTTAACGCTTAAATGCTTCATATAAAACTCGCCATAAACACATAAACCATTTCTTATACCGATTTTCATATCGGAGCACAAATGCACACCAAAGATTTAGAACTTATAGACTAATCGAAGCCCGTTTGGCTCACAGTTTTATGTTTTTAAAATAATTTTTCAGGTGCAGGTGTTGAAGCCCAAAGACTTTTCCAGTATCCTCAATCCTAGACGCTGTGGTGTGATTATATATAAGATAAGGTGTAAATTAAAGATAGTAAAAGTTAAAATGTGGCATTTTGTATATGTAAATATCTTTTGTAAAATATGCATGCATGGTTTTGAGAAAAACAGGTTGCCATAAAATTATGTTTGATTGATTCTATCTTATATTTTGATGAGGACCGTATGGTCCTCGCTATGATCAGCTGATTCGAAAACACGGGAGTGTATTGTTGTTTATGCATAAGATTTTATTTGGCTTCGACCACTGTAAATAAGTATGTCAGCCGCATTTTTACAAATCGTGATTGATAGAAAAGTGAAAATTTTTATAACCCATCGCTTCCAAAGACAGCTTTGGGCAGAAGTAATCTGCTAGTTTTCCATGGTAACTTCAAGCGGGGCCGAGCGAAGCCACTGGGAGATTACTGTGGAGCTGGTCGTAGATTTCCCCTGGCTACTCAGGAATGGGGTCTCGTGGCGACGCCTTAGTGAACCGAGAAACTCATTTCGGGTTCGCGTATGTGTCACGTGCCTCTCCCCTCTCACGTTTGAAACCTCCAACTTTGAACCCACTACAACTTTTCGTCCCGAACTCCAATTCCTGGGTGTTCTCGACTCTACTTTAAAGCCCTCAATTCCGTAATCTGGTCATATGTCTGTGAATTTATTGAGCCCACATATTTCTGAAAATTTTAACTGGTAGCACCAAGTGCAAGTTTCTTTGCCAGATGACGCGCTGCAGATCTAATGTGTGGTAAAAGCAAAGGCTGAAATTGTGGAATATGTCGATTATTGTAAATGGAAAGGTGAGTGTTCTAACTTGCTTTTCAATACTAGTGTATTGTTTATAAATCAAGCTATAATTGTATGTTATGATTTAATTATTAAACCAGATAAAGTTTGTTTTGATTTGTTAAAACATATTTTATAAAGCAAGCAAGTAAGCAATATGTTTTATTAAACATACAAACTTAGTATTTTATGTTGTGCCTGAATAGTCCTTAGTCTTAAGCAAGCATTACCTAAGTTAAAGGTATTCGCACGGCAACGGCAAAGTTAAGACATTGCATTTCATTTTATACTTCTGCCTAGCTCTGCAAACTTAGCTCATGCATTATGGCATATTAGAGGACCGTGGCATCGGGAGAGCAGGTATAGCTTATTATTATGTGGTGATGGAGCCCACCATATTTACCGTAATAGGTGATAGGACACAGGTCCTTCCTAATCGGGCACAAAGAGACACAAGCTCGTGTTTACTAAAGGTACAACAAGCGTTAGCCCCGGTTGATCATTATATTTATAAGCATTTACATACAAACAAACGACCACCGATAAGTAAGCAAGCTTTAATGTAAGTTTTAGAAACTTTTATAAAGAAAGCGTACTACAGTTTTTCTAAAGTGTTTGTAAAAGATCGCTTTTACGCTTTCTTTGAGACATTTTCGTAAAAGCAAGCATTTTATAAAGCATACACCTCACCGAGCTCTTAGCTCACATTTTCCCCTGCTTTTTAAAAATTATCTGTGGTACAACACGTCGGACGTCGATTACATCAAAATATCCTCCCGATTTCTGCAATAGAGTCGTCGTATTATCACTCTTGTATATATTTGTAAAGAAAATGTAAACAACTTTTGTTAGAAAATACTTTGAACTGATGGCCAGTGCATGTATGTACATAGTTTTGTTTTATGAAATGTGATGAGTTCGAGGTTATTTTTAAGAAGTGTTGTCGGGGTTGCCATATTTTAGAAGTGTAAATCAGAGCCATGTAGTTGATAACCCATATGCAACTGTTATGTCGAAATTTTATAAATCACAAGTTTAGGTAAAAGAGGTACTTATATAAGCTAAAGAAGCAACATGGCTTAGCTTCATAGGATTCTCTAGTCGTTAGAAGTATCGGCTGGGAGTTTCTGTGGGGTTGCTAGCAATTCAAGCAAGAGGGGTGGGGTGTGTCAAGTTTGCATCGAGTGTGGTCTCAGCAACCCGTGTTATTAAGCATCGTAGTTTTCTTATACATTATTTTATACTATCAACCATGCCAAATTCAAAGTACATACATTTTAAGTGGTTTCAAAGTACTAAACAATTGATTTTTTTGCGACAAAGCACTATAGTCAGCAAGACGACGTCGAGGTCGCCCCAAGAGAGCCATTCAAGAGGCTTTCAACGTGTCGCAGCACTGAGGGGAGTGGAGCAAAGCACTGTTATACTACCGCTCCATAACCGCCTCCAAAGAAGAAGCTCACCGACTATCCGGGCCACTAGAGGGAGCTCAAGTTTCGATTGTTTTACCACAGAGCGTGTGGTGATCGTCGTGATAGCCAGAAACCGTCGCCAGCCATACTTCAACCACCTCCGCCACCCGTGAGGTTAAGAGCCTAAGAGGTCTATATTGAGAGAAAGATAGATCGGGCGCCGAGCCATATGATAACAAGTGGGCGATCTGTGAGGCACCGATTATGAAGGACGGTGAGTAAACAAGATTTACAGTTACTGGCCATATTAAATGATCGTAGTATGAGAAGAGGTTCGAGCTACGCATTGGTTCCATATATCAGCCGATGAAGTCCCTAAGTGCAAGCCGCCGCGTGGATTACAACATCTGATCAAAGTTCATTTGTCCGTGGTTCCCAACACTGGGGACTTAGCTGAGGCCGCCTAAGGGCTGAGAATTACAAATCGCGCACATTAATAGGCAAGAAGGTAAAGAGGAGGACCGCCCAAGATAGGAAATTCGGGTCGCCCAAGAAAAGAAGCAAGGGTAGAGGTTACAGGCCGAGGTGCAGTCAGGGGAACCTCTAGTCGTGGATCGTTGAGGTTCTTAGCCATGCCAAGGACACCTGCAGTATTCCTCCCGTCTCGTTATATGTGTCGAAAGACACCTGGGAGTGTAAAAGACATAAAGATAGGAAGTCACCAGGTCATAGTAGGCTGCTGGCTTTATTGGGCGAGTGTACTCAGCTGATTACATGTAGACACGCGCAGCCATCCAAATACCTCAAAGACTAGTGAGCACTCCCAGAGGCCTTCAGTGGAGAGGTTTCCCGAAAGGCAGGGGCCGCAAACCCGAGGAAGAGGCGCTGGCGAGAGGCGTAGTGCCCATGGATGCGCATGCAGACCCGTATCGTGCCAGTTTATGCCGTAACCCAAGAGATGCAACTCCGCATACGGGTCATCGTATTATTTCTATCCTTAATCATGATGCATATACATTAGTGACCCATGATACACATTCATTTGGCATCCGTGCCTTTCTAGATCGCTTCATAGAGACCCAACCGCAGGGGTCATATAAGAGTTTCCTTCAAAGAAGATGAGAACTGCTATTCTTACGGTAGTAAGAGATAGTAGAGTTCGATTAGAATAAGAATTCCTTAGACTGCAGCTCTGTGATATGAGGGATTTTTGATGTGACTCTCGCATGGATTGGCTATCTCGCCATGTGTGGCCACATTAGATTGTTATAAAAAGGAAGTAGTTGCATAGGCCAGGAAATCGAGGTAAACGTGGAATACACGTAGAGTTATTTTCCAAGATGATTTCGCCACAAGCAAAGACGTGTCGCGTAAGGGTCATAGGTTATCTCGGCTTATGTGGTGCAGACAGGGAAGAGGGGACCCAGTGATGAGATCTCAAAGCAGCAGAGAGTTCGCATGATATCGCAGATTACCCGTGACAGGGGCGGAGTTCACTATCGATTTGATCCCACGGATCGAGCCACAATTTCCATTCTCCTTATGTATGGCTTCGCAGTCAGGGATAAGGCTCAGTTGGAAGAGTTTTTTGAAAGTAAGGGACTATTCGACGAAAGATATCTCATGGGAGCTCCAATTTTCTTCTTCATGAAAAGCAGCATGGAGCTGTCGCTGTGTACAGATTTAAGAAAATTAATAGAGTTACCATCCGCAATCAAGATTAACTCCCTAGATCGATGAGTTATTCAACAAACCTGTGGGCTGAAAATTCCAAGATAGATTTGGAGGCTCCGGGTCATTAGTTGAGAAAGAAGAAGGGTGATGTTCCTAAGATTGCATTCAAGACACGCTACTTTATTATTGCGAGTCGATGCCGCTTGGTTTAATTAATGCCTCAAGAATCGTTTACGGATTCGGTTTAACCCAGTATTCCACCCATATTCGACAGTTCATCATAATTTTTATCGATGATATCCTTATGTATTTAGGTAGTCCAGAGGAACATTCGCAGCACTCGGTGACTGTATTTGCCAGATGCTGTTGACTGCCGGGCCACAGGTGGCATTCCCGGTCATGCGTGATCTTAGCCGAGGGGTGTGGATCCCCAAAAAATGGAAGAAGCCGTGGGTAAATTGGAAGCCGCAAAGAATGTCGAGGTCTAAGCTTCCTTTGTTTAACGGGTAGAAGTTTGTGCGGGTGTTTCTCCAGATAGCAAATGCACCGACTGCCGACAAGGAAAATGTCAAGTGTGATCAGTGACGCCCGCCAAAGAGTTTCGAGGAGTTGAAGACGACTTCGCCTCCAGCTTCAACTCGTCTACCGGGAGAGATGGGCTCAGGATTTACGCGATGCTCACTTAAGCAGGCCTGGTTGTGTTTTGTGCATTATTTACTCACTCTTGTATATATTTGTAAAGAAAATGTAACTAACTTTTATAGAATACTTTGAACTTCATAGTTGTGCATATGTATGTACATAGTTTTGTTTTATGAAAATGTGATGAGTTTTATTAGCATGTTGGTTTATTTTAGAAGTGTAAATTATACTACAAAGCTGGGGATTATGTCCTATATGCACTGCATGTCGAAATTTTATAAAATCACAAGTTTAGAAAAGAAAATTTTTTATACTGATTTTCAAAGAACCAACACGGCTTAGCTTCACATGATTCTCAGTCCTTGAAGACGCCAGGAGTTTTTGTGGGGTCAGGCACACTGCCTCGCTAGTAGGGGCGGGTGTGTCACACTTTTCCCTTAGTTTGGCACCCTGCCTAATTTGATCAAAACTGCTTAAGACGCAGAAAATTGAAATCCACAGGGTATTCTCTTGTTAGTCTCAAGAAGAGATGAGCGTGGCTGGTTTGCTTAGGGAAGCCAACGTGCCTCTAGAGCATAAGGGCGTAGTCCTAGCCTCTTGTTTTAACAATGACGAAAACTATTGTTTGAGCTGCAGAAAAGACCGCACCATCAGCCTCTAGAACCCTCACCATGGAATCCACATCAAAACCTACAAATCTCATGCTCGCGAGGTTTGCGATGTTCATGCCACATTGTATGTGATACATTGTTCTTTATCTCTTTCTATTAGTAACTAATTTAAGATAAAGATTTGATTGAAGAATTTGAACAATGTTGAGACTTTGTTGTTAGTGTTATGGCACATCTATCATTGAAATCTCTGAAATTGTAATTTTTTTCAAAACAAGCCTCTAGTTAGTGCAATTTGAAGCCAAGGGCAAAGATGTGTGAGAGAGAAAGGAGAAGGTGCGAAAAAATGGTTCTCATTTGACTCGAAATCGTTTGAGATATCTATGTAGGGGAAAGGAAGGCTCCAAAAGGCCTTTGTTAAAGAGAGAAGGAAAGGTGTGGTGTCATGGATTTGTTTTTGGGGGGCAAGGGTTCGAAACGTCTTACACGCAATTGAAACTTACTGTAAGGAAGAATGTATGTCAAAAAGAATCTTTGAATAGATTCAGATGTGTGTGTGAAGGAAGCTAGGGTTGTAAAAGGTGACAAATGGGGAAAGTTTTAAAAGGGGTTTCTTTTGCAGAGGTCACAAAATGCGAGAGAAAATCTGAAACTATCTAAATAGATGTTGGAGACTGCATGTTGAGGAACACATTGAGAGCATTGAAGTTTTGCCTTGTAAGGATTTGGAAGAATCCTTCTGATTCCTTCCCGTCGATAATGGAGTTGGAAGGTTAGGAAAAACTGTTTGGAGGTTGGAAGAGGACTTCATGGTGGCTTTCTCAACAAAGACTTGATGTTCTTGGAGAGTCGGAACCAAAGAAGCGATGGGTCATTGATTACAGTTAAGATGGTTAACGGGGATCTCTAAAACTAGAATGGTGGAGCTTTGACTCGCTGTGCGTAGTGTAAGGAGGAGATTCAAGAGGAGTGGATTACAGTCGGGTCACCATTGCACCTATGGATCGAAATTTTAATGATGATCGGTAACACCAGTGGGTTTTTACTATAGACAAAATAAATAGCACCAAACCACTTTCTATGGGCAAGAATATTGGTGAAGCATAAAGGGAAAGAGAGGTAAAACACCACACATCTTAGCGGTTTGAGAAGCTATGAGCTTCACATATGGCGAGAACTATAGCCGAGAAGTGTAGGTGTCTTTTCGGAAAAGGGACAAAAATATTTTGCATGAAGGGATCCTGAGGGAGATGATGAGTGCAGGACAAGCGCAGTTAAAGGAGCATGGTTCACCACTTAAAAAAATGGTAATGATGGTTGTCAAGAGAGGTAGTTGGATGAGACAGGTGAAAGGGGAAGTAGGGGATGGGTTTAAGCGGCGAGGGCAGTTGAGGTAATCCCTTAGAAAAACTGATATCAAGGCCAAGTAAAACCAAAAGTCCACCCTAGCTCAATAAAGGAGGATCGGGGCATTGAGCTAAGCCTCCAGACTCTAGTGGGTCGGGGAAGCACATGATTCAACAACCAGGCCATTTTTTGAGGTGGACCAAGTGGAAGAAGGGTTGTTAGAGGGCTTAGTCATAAAAGAGCTTTTTGGTCCAGTTTCAAAAAGATTCGTAGGAAGTCTTTGGAAGGATGAAGCTCAAGTTCTAAGGCTTCTTTGAGAACAAAGAGACGAAGAATCAAGAGGGCAACATATAGTGTCAGGCTTCAAGAGGATGAAGGGAAGGTAACGTTAAAGGAGGCATCACAAAGGTCCGAATCCCCGCCTCCCATCTATATTCTTCTTTGCTTTGACGAGCTTTGACTGGGGCGAGGGGTGTCTCCGTATGAAAATGAGGGGCCAAGCACTTAACTTACACTAAGTGTTTGGATGTCGGGGTAGCTCTAGAATATTTTAAACCAGAGGGTAGAGAAATAATTTTCAAGAGAAAGTAAAGGAGGCTTGTAAAACCCGAGAAGATTCTAATTTTCTGAAAAATGGTAAAATGGTAATTTCGTCAAAATCCGAAATTTTTATAGATCTTGGATGATGAAACGGACTTCACCGTTGGAATATTCAAGGAATTTATTACGTAGAATTTCTCGTCAATTCAGATATCTGAATTTACACGTTTTCGAGTAACGGTAAAGGACACTTGGCACATTTTGAGTGGGCTCACAAGCAGGTCATGTGCGCGACGAGTCAACTTGAGCTCAAGAGGGTCCACACAGCGCATTCTAATCGAGGAAAATCTCAAAGTAGATGGATAAAGTGGGTAAGGAAATCCAATGAGCCAATGAGAAATTGACAAGTGGCAAGTGAGGAACAAAAGAGGAATAAAACAAAAAGAAAAAAAAAAGCTTTCTTCTCCATTTACTGGAATGTGCAATGAGGGGGGAGAAATCAAATTCTGTGGAGAAGCCCAACTTCTCTCTAGATTTCTCGACCGTCTGTCAAGCCGCCAAGAAGCAAAATTGTTCTACGCTGCGAGGGCTAAGCGTGATCTGCTTTGGGAGTTCAACAACTCCAAGAGGCAGTGGCTTTTCCCACTCGATTTAATCCACTTAAGAGCTTTGTTAATGTTGGGTGGTGTGAGGTCAGTGAGAGGCCATTTCCGTTGGTCCCAAACTCGGGACCAAGTGCTAGAAATTTGGAACTCGTTGGGCGGTCCCAGGATCGACACGGATTGTTATTGGTCCACGTGTTATAATTATAATAAATTATGGTTTGGTGTGTTGTTTGGCCTAAATGATGGATTTCTGCCTCCACAAAGTGGAACCGATAAAAGCAGTGAGAGAGGGCGCTCTGGGCCGGACAACTCCATCATTGGGACCGTTAAAACACCTGCTTGCATGATTGGACCAAAATGTCCAGGTGTTATTTTCGCATGAACGCTTTTGAAATGAACGGCTTGAATCAGGTGGAAATGACAAGTTGATGCATGCTAAATTAATGTGTTAACATGAGGCTGAATTATAAAACACATAATCAGGTGTACTATTGAATTTGATTTGGTTGACAGCCCATGAGCTAATTTGATGTTATTGACATGAAATAAATAACATGTGATTAGTATGTGAAATTGTTAATATATGTATGATTGAGATATATTAGCATGTGTTGTATGGAAATAGCATAATGCATTCCATATGCACCGGGGCACCCTAGAATGGTAGGTGTGAGTGCATGACATGAAAGAAATTAAAAAGGAAAATGGTTGTGAAAGGAATTTCAATGGTAGATTTTTCGGTGTCCAACAATTGACGCCTGAGAGCCCATGAATCGCTTTCTAAAGTTATCCAACAAACGCCGTGGAGGGTAGTCCACTATTTACCGAACTCTGGTAGGTATGTTTTCGAGAACAAAACCTTGCTTTGCAAACGATGTTTTTATCATTTGGCTTAGGCATGCAGAAAGGTGAGGCCTGCTAGTGGGAAAGGGTGTTCTCATCCATCATGCAGACATTCAAGTAGGATCATATTTGTTGAGTGTGTTTGGCTGCCATTACATGTGCACTTAGGGGAGTAACCCATGTATGAAATTATCACTACTGGGCATTGCTCACCCGGCTGAAATATTATTTACAGAAATGTCGAAGACGACGCTCATTGGGAGGTCGCTTGAGAAGAAAGCCGACATGTGGCTTTGGTATTTATTTTGTAAAACATCTATTAGAATTCTAAATTTTAATATATGTTGTATTAAGAGTGATGTAATCAACTCTTGAACTATTGTGACATAGTTGGTTTAAATACTTGATGATGTGTGTTTGGGTGGCCATTTTCACTCATGTATGAGTCTCATGATATGAGACATAGGTATTCGGCGGGTTGACAGATTGTCAAAGGACTCCCGGGTTTTAGGGCGTCACAAGGCTAATATAGAGACCACATGGCCTTCAAACCAGAACATTATCGCCCCCCATCACACTTGATCCAGCCGAGGGAGATGTCGATATCGGGAGGTCGAGATGTATCGTATACCTCAGAGTATGTTTCCTTCCTCGCCGGGAACCGAGCATGGTCGACCAGCCTCCGGTGACTACGCCGACGCCCAAAGAACATCCCGTACCGAACCATCCGCCATTCAAGAAATAAGAAGACGACCGCTCGCGCACGACCCATTCCACGAGGGCGCACCAACTATTCCCGTTGGTTTCAAGCCTCCTTGAAGTGAGGCCGAGCCCTCAGCCTCGAACGTAGGTCCCGGGTTAAGTACACATAAGCCGCCCGAGCCCGGACGCAGTCCCCGGGTTGTGGCTATGTCGCCATGAGCCAAGTGAGTACACCCACGAGGAAGATGACAAAGCCTTGATAGCCATGGGAGAGTTAGAGATGGAAGGGAAGGTGTGGTTGGGAGATAGGATTTTATGGATAGTAAATATCGTAAACCCTTTTTAGTTTGTATGAAATTTTTTTTTTTAATATTAAAGTTGTTTATAGAAGTTTTTGAGACTTGACTCAAATGGTAAAAGGGTTGAATGAGCACACAGGAACACAATGATTGGACTTAAAAAACAAAGTATTACAGTGTAATATGTAATGTGAATAGATGTAAAATAATTTGTTTTAGAATGCCTCACTTTTCATTTAACAAAAAATAAGAAAATTTACTATTTTACTAATTTATTATATTTATGTAAAACCATCTCCAAAAAGAAAAATGGTAGTTAAAAGAAGAATGATTTGATTAGAAGAACCTTTTGAAAACCAAATTTCATAAATTTAATCCTTCATTAATTTTTTATATCATTTTGACAAAAATTCCCCCACCTTGTAAAAATAACCATTTAAGCCAAACACATGAAAATATATAAACTGAAGGAAATTTTGTCTAAAATAGGTTACTTTTGCAAGAAAAATTAGATTTACAAATGTTTGATAATTTGATGTTATTTAACCAAATATTTCTTTAAAGAATATGTAAAATAAGTTTAAACCTGTTGGAAATTAAAGAGTCTTGTCCAAAATTAATACAAATTTAAAAAAAAAATCAATATAGCTTAAAAAGCAAACTAATTCCCAAAGTAGTGCTTCTGCCACGTTGGAATTTTTTTTTAAGTTAATGTCGCAATCAGTGATTGTAGTATGGACTTTAAAAAAAATAAAAAATTCAAGAACGACATTAACTTAAAAAAAAATTCAATGTCATAGCCAATTACTATGGAATGATTGATGTGTATATTGACATAGCTTAGAAGCATTAGTTTGGACATTATTTTGGTTTTCAATCTATATTTATAAAATTTTTTTATAAAATAACCTATTTTTGTCCAAAACTAAACATTAAATTTATAAGTAATTAAGAATGGCATTTGGACCTAACCCAGACCCGATCTGCACCTGACCCAATCGTTTCTGGCCAGGGGATTTTGTCAATTAGGGTTTTACTTTCAAGTTGTCCCTTCCAATACCCTATTCTCCTCCATTCCAAAGCCCTTATTCTCCTTCCTTTCTAAATGCCAAGTATGATCCAACTAGACTTCAGAGGCTTCAAACACACTTCCAAAACCACAAGAAGGATCCTCTACATGTCTCTAAATGCCCTTAGAGCCTCTAGAATGGCAAAATTGCCTCATCTCGACCTTAGAATCTTCATATCGACCTCTCTCGAGGCCCGCCGCCTATCGCCGCTCTACACCCTACAGCGACTGACAAGTACCGTCCACTTATTATTATTATTTTTTCTAACATTTATGTTTTTTGTGAGGCTTTGCATAGTGAATAGATGTTTAAAATAAAAGTATTTTAAATTAATGAAGAAAAAGGAAATTAATATATGATATATTAAACACATGGTGTACCTTACCCTAACTTATAGTTCCATAGGATTAATCGAGGTGTACCTTACAATCCTATGACTACACTTTAATAGACGAAGCAAGACTTAACATGGGACAATCCAAATGGCATACTCTTAATCAATATTAGTCTTAATATATTTTTTATTTTTCCTCAAACGAGACACACAAAGAGGTGCGGGCCACTGAGGTGTCTCCTAGCCACGGACTTCTACACAGTGCATGTTATACCTAAAATCAAGTCGGGCAAAAGCACGCAGGGTGGGCGAGAAGCTTCAAAGAAAGACTATGTATTTTATGTGAAACCCCGAATTCATCTTCAGCAGCGGGTAAAATGGTAATTTGGTCAAAAATCTAGAATTTTACTAGACCGGATGATGAACGGATCATCATTGAATTCAACGGGCCAAACTAGGCTACTGCTCAGTCGCCAATTCCTCGAGACGCGAAATTGCACGTTCAGGCAACGAAGCGTAGTATGACACTTACACACGGCTCGAAACGCGGTTATGCGCACGAGTCGCACTTGAGCTCGCAGTGGGGCCCATGTGGACATATGGCACCTTCTAATTGGATGGAAATCCAAAGTTGGTGGATTAAATGGATAAGGAATCCTATCAACCAATGGCAATTGGACATGTGGCAAATAGGGGAACAAAAGGAGACTTCTCTACTGAATTCAGCGGAGAGAGGGGAGCAACAGATTGGCGAAATTGAGGGCTTTCAGAGAAAGTCCAACTTTTCTAGATTTCAGTTTTTCGACCGCTTGCTCGCATCGACCTGTGTTGCGTTGTCTTACTACACAGTCGCGCGGCACCGGCCATGAGTTTCACAAACCCCAAGATACAGTGGGTTTTCTCCTCAACTGATTCAATCCGTTGTTTTTATAAATGATTGTTTCGAGGTCGTGAATAATATTCGTCGGTCCCAAAACTCGACCGAATTAGAAAATTTGGGAATTACTGATACCCACCCGATCGTTTGGTGGAGCCAGGTTATAATTGCGCACAAATTGTTTCGCGTTGTCAGTCGGAATTAAGTTGATTTTGTCTCACGCGCGGAACTGACGCGAGTGAGAGGTCGTCACCTGATGCCCCACCGCCACGAATGTTAAAATTCTGCTCAATGATCGGACCAAAATGTCCATATGTTATTCGCAGATAAAATCGCTTGAAAATGGATGGCTTGAATCGTAGAAAGAAATTGTTAATGCATACGAAAATTTAGTGTTAATATGAGTGTCGAATTATATAAAAAATATAATTGTGCGAGAGCCATCGAATTAAGTTGATTGTCGACAGTCTGGCGATCTAATTTTTGATGTTATTGATATGAATTGAACAACACCAAGATTATGTGAATTTGTTAATACATTTATGATTGGAGATACATTAGCATGTGGCCAACCTAGTACTAGCTGGAGTGCATGGCATGTTGTACAAAAAAGGAAATGTCGTGAAATAAATTTCAATGGATACTGACATCGTTTTGTAGGGTTGTCCAACGCTTATCTCGGAGGTCGACCCACACCGCTTCAAAATTACCCGCACTTCGCCCCGTATGTCAGTTCAATACCTAAACTCTGCAGAGTATGCTTTTCAACAAAACCTTTGTTTTGAAATGCGTTTTTCTACCGCCAAAGGCGCGAGGGAGTCGTCAGGGCTCAGAAGTGAAGGGTGAGCTCATCCATATCACGACATTCAAATAGGATCATGTATTTGCTCAATGTGTTTATGTTAACGCAAAGCACAAAAATTAAAGTGTGGCAAACTCGCGTAGACTAATTCACTGGGCATTGTCACCCCGCTGGGCCGAGGGATCATGCGTACATGGAGTGTTGAGAAGATCGACGCTCATTGGGAGGCCGTTTGGAGAAGAAAGCCGGATTGCGGGCTTTGATATGAAATTAGAAAACACAAAGTGAATTATTATAATTGAAATTATGTTGTATAAGAGTATTATGTTAACTCTTGAACTATGGTAAATATAGTTGATGTATGGTATATGGGATGTATGGGCCAATGTATTACTTTACGTATGGGCCCTACGATATTACACATGTATTCACGGTTGTCAACTGACCCCTAAGCTGTGCATCACATTTTTATCATGATTAAATACATGCAAATTACCCATATATACGTATGAGATGTTATATATAATAGACCCAAGACTTGTCAATTTTGTGTAAGTACTAGGGGCATTCAAGGAATTAACCATGACCAAACATAATTGTACACAAAAATTGAAAAACTTAAGCTGTGGTTATGAGTTAACTTTAGAGCAAACTTGTGTTGATAACGTGTTGTAAAGTTTGCAATTATAATACAAAATAAGATTGATGAAAACATATATTACTCTCTTTGTATCACATATATAGAGGAGGAGGGCGATAAGATATTGATAAAGCAATATAGAAAGAGAGAGGCTATATAGAAGGAAGATAAAGGGAGAGAGAGAGAGAGAGAGAGAGAGAAAAAGGGAGAGATAGAGAAAGAAGTCTTTTGGAATGATTTATCATATAAGAAATATGAAGCCTTTTAGAGGCTTTTTCATGTAACCCTTCATTACTCCTCTTCTTTAAGGTGAGTAATGAGGGTTAATTACAAGTTATATGCATGTGGCCATTCACCATATGAGGAAGATTTTTCATTTACAACATTCATAAATGAGATCAATGAAAGTGTTGGTCATTCATTCACAACATTTACACAAAAGAGGAGATTATTATATAATTTGCTACTTATTTTGGCCAATTTGCACAAATAACTTTCTTTTAAACAATTTAAAAGAGACAAATTAAAAAAATATTTGCAAAATTAACATATTTCTTTGAGATGCAAACCCGCATTGATCATTTCCCAACAAAATTAAAATTAAAAGGCAAATTATTTTTATCATTTGCTACTTATTTTGGCTGCCTTTTTTTCTTCTCAATTTATTTTCAAGCCTACCCAATCTTATAATTATTTAATTTCCCTCACCAAATTATATCGGGCTTCTGTGCTAGTGGACACCCCAACACCTCTGTGTTAGGAAAGGGTGTCACGAAATTGTAAACTTTAAACCTGATTAATTGAGCAATTATAAAACATACCTTAAAATATAATCATATAATTTAACATATATTACAAAACCATACTATCATACCCCACTATTTGAGGCATTCAAAATATCACTTACATATTATTTACAAATCCTTTTCGTTGTACCCAAAAGTTTATATACAACATATTGCTCAAAGTAACACGTTAAATAGAAACATTGCAGGTGAGCATCTATCACTGAGAAGGCCCTTGATGTTGATGTGGAATATCCTGTTCTCTAGCCTCCTCCTCGGTACCTACATGGATAAACACCCATAGCTTAAGAAGGCTCGCTAGGAAAATTACCATAAAGGCCTTTTGGTCCACTTCCCAAAAAGATTCAAAGGAGCCCTTGAAGGGATCGAAGCTCAAGTTCTGTGGCTTCGTGTCAGGCAAGAGACTAAGAATCAAGAGTGGCAGTATATGTTAGTGCATCCGGGAGGACCTAAGGAAGGTGTGTTAGTGAAAGGCCACCAAAAGGCGGTACTAATCCCTACTCCAGATCTATCTTCTTCTTGCTTCTTTGACCCAGCCCTGTACATTTAAGGCCTGGCAGAGGGTGTTTCAAGAAGGAAATGAGGGGCCAAGCACTAAACTTCCATTATGGATTTGGATGTCGGGGACAACCCTATAAGATTTTGAACCATAGGTTAGAGAAATGATAATGGCAAAGGATGGTCTTAGTTTTCTAGAGGAAGTAAATAGGCATGATACGGTTATTGGCCTCAAACCAGAAGACATCATCCTTTTCCCTATTTTCCAATTTGATACGTAGAAGATGATGATGCCAGAGGCCGAGATCACGACACATTCTCAGCATAAGCTTCTTCCTCAATCGTGACCCTAGTGAAGTGAGTATGGCCACCACCGCTTCAGGTGTGATGACGCTGATCGTCGATAGAACCATTCACTATTCAAGAACAAGATGACTTTACAAAAAGTCAATTTTCCTTCCGTCGTCTCCACTCCTTCCACGGCATGATCAACCTGATTCCATAAGTGGTGTCCCAACATTCCTCAAGCCTAAGTTGCCGAGGCAGGTCGAGCCCTACTCCGAAAGGTGTCTTGGGTCACACCGTGTTCGCCATGAGCCGTGTAAGTACCAATTCACGAGGAAGACGACACCCTGATAGCCATAGTAGATTTGGAGATGGAAGGAAAGTGAGGTTAGAGATAGATTTTGGCAAAGGTTGTCACCAAAAGGTGTAATTAGTATTACTATTATGGTTCGAATCGTGTAACTAAATGACATAACGCAAAATAATGTGGGTGTCTAATTTCTTAAGGCTTAACCATTGAAGTGCCTGTAACTTTTGCATTCCATGCCTTAAAATGGTATATGTGATATACCACTTCGGTGTATTTAAAAAGTTAACTTATATTATCTTAAACTCTAAGTAATAATTTATTTCCTTCTACTATTTCTTTTCATCCCGTTAGAAATGGGGGGGGGGGGTGGGATTTGCTTTCCTTGGCCTGAAATCACCTATTCCATCCTTCATCCATTGATATTTGGGCTTTCTCCCTTAACAAAGTGGTCTCTTCCATCTTATTCGATTTTTTATTCGACTTTCCTTTGTTTGTTTTGTTTTGTTTTTTTTTTTTTTTTGTGTTTTTGTTACCGACTTATTGCCATGTGTGGTTATGTCATCTTACGATGATTGATTTGTTTGTTATTTTCTAGGAGATTCAAATAGCATGTATTGGTCAATCGACAAGTCATACCAATACTTTTTTTTTTATAGTATGTTTATATATTTATAATTCATTTTTAATAAATATTTCTATTGCTATTTCATGTTTCGTTAATGAATTTATCACTTTGTATTTTTGAAATACATTTTATTTAAAATTAATAAGGTTAATGAATATGTAATTTGATGAATTTACTTTTTCAAATGCTTAATTACAATATAGTAAATTGTTCTCACCAGACTTAACCCGAGACCCTCCCTATGTGTCCACAACTAATTAAAACGTGAACGCTGACATATATATGATGTTTGATACATGAAAAAGCACAAATATATAGGGTTTAAGCCCTCAGCTCATGTTTTTGTTTTCATTTTGTGTAGAATAATCTTTCTACCGCTTTTATGCAAAGTGTGCTGTTCGATGTCCCGTGTACATTTTTGTAGCGGTTTGGTTCCAGAGGACAACCAGAGTCGTTGTCAATCACGTACGCCGTCTGAGACCGGCGCCTATGTGAAGAGGGCCAAAGATAGTGGCAAAATCGGGTACCACATTGACTTGTACCGGTACCCACATGCAGTGAGGAGAAGTGGAGCAAAGGGTACTGCACCAAATATATCGGTACCGCACCCAAAGGCTATCAAGCACAGCGGGATTCCGGGTACCGGTACCACACCAACTTTGAATTGACATACCAACATGCGACTTTTGGGTGATTTGAGCCGGGGCCGATCTCGCAAGGGCTCGCCTTTCAATCCCCACTTCAAGATCACTAATGCGATTGTATTTATTCACTATATGCACTGAGGGAGTTCTATTCTAGGTCTTTGCTCTAACCTTCTATGTTTTCTCAATATTTTCGAGGTTTGGTAGAGTGGTGAGGTAGTTAGTTTTCTTCTAATTCTAATTTTAAGCATTTTGTAATCTTTCTCATTATTTTATAACTTGCGTTCATTGAGAGACTTTGCATTTTTTATATCTCTTCCTTCAATTGAAGTGTTATTTCTCAATTCACGTTTACTATTAGTGTTCTAGCAATTATGAATCAATTTCACCTTTATTCTAAACCTCTTGATAGAGTTCTAACAGGAACTCACCCCCTTCACACAACAACCTCAATCCCATGCCACTCGTTTAGAGATATTAAACACTTGCGGAAATTTTATAAGACCTTAGTTTACATCTTCTGACAACGTGTGAACTAGAGATTTTCAAAGACAGTTTCGGACCTCAAAACAAACCAAGAGTCCAAACAAATCGCCTGAGCAAGCGTTTGATATCACTCAATTATTTTGTCTTACAAAAGCTAAATCCCCATCAAAGACCATTCAACAATGGTCTAGATGAGATTAAGTGAGGTGGGTGTTACCGTGGTGTGAGCTGAAGATCCTATCGCCTTCGTTGCATACGCTTAAGTCACCGGTTAATAAATCAATCAATCAAACCTCCTGCATTTTACTTTAATTGCACATCATTGGAAAGCAATCCAAGGATCATCTAGGAAACCACTCGAAATGACCAGGACTCCCAATACGTGATAATGCTTGACTTACACGCTCCTACTTTTGGGAATAATTTCAGCACGTGAATGATCAGCATTTTTAAATACCACGGAGTGGCGAGAACTCTAATGATCTAGAGAGAGCTAGTGGTAATTTGTACCGGTATCCGCACGTTTCTACCTTTTGCTTAATTTTAGATATTGTATGATACCTATCCATTGGGTAATCTATTGCCTGTTGGGGCTCGTGACAACGCCCACTGCAAGAGTTATACCAAAAATCCCAAGAGTCTTACGCTGGTGAAGACGTTATTTCAAGAGAACCTAATCCTCAATGGAACATCCCGTGAACTCGCAACCCTTTAATCACGCCATGGGTTACCGGCAACCCACAAAGACCCCAATATTAAGGAGAGAGATGGTGTTGCACTGCCAGCAACCCCGGCGGCAAGAGGGGGAAATGTTAATTTTCAGCAAAATCACACATCGAAGTTCCCTCGCCCTTTACCCAATGTGGGAAAAACCCGCAACCTCAAAGAACCACAACAAAAATCATGCATTCGCCTTACCAAGAGGCTAACGAATTCTTTATGAAGTCGAGATGATTCGCTGCCTTCCCGTGTACTAAGGGGGTTGATTATGAGAACCCTTACCATTCATGAGATTTTTGTGATGTTTGCGTGCTTTTTCCACCAGATCGCCCTCCATATAATTTGTGGCGGTTTTATCATCTTCCTCAAGGAAAAGGCCAAAAATATGGTTTCACTTCTCGCCTCCCAATTCACATTGGGAAGACATGCGAAATGAATTTCTGAATAAATTCTTCCCTCCCGCACGCGCATTTCAATGCACCCTATGCGAAGCAATCCAAAAATTTTTCAAAACCTTATCAGGAGTGGGAAAGATAAGAAACCTCCACGCTCCCTCATCATGGTTTAGATGTTGGACAAATTGTTTCATATTTTCACCAAGGACTCTCCTTAAATAACAACAATATATATCCAAATGATGTGCGCGGAGTTCCCAGAGAAAAATCGCTAGGAGGCTGCAGCATTTTTTGATACAGCGTAAAAATGCTTGAACTTTGGAGACTAATACCTCCCTAGATATTGATAAAGTGCATAGTACACCTACAGGAGGAGGAATATATCACTTAAGAGAGAATGATGACCTGCAAGTGAAAATAGCCAATTTAACTAGGAAGTTAGAGGCCATGGAATTGAAAAAAGTGAATGAGGTGACTATTTGCATCTGCTGGTACCGGGTGCCTATGGGATCTGGAGTGGAGGAGTCACATCGACATGACCCCACTGATCCAACCATTAACTGCCCTAACCTTCCTCAAGCTTGTAAGGGAGCAAATCCGTAATAGAGCAAGCTACTCACTACCAAAGGAAAGCCTTCACTTCTCCATACTCCGAAATTATAATCCGTGGCGGGTGGGCAACTAATTCTGCCTGAAGAATAAGTGGAGGCCAAAACCATCAAACAATCACAATGAACTTCAAAACCAAGGCTTTTCAACCATTTCTCACCTAAAAATCTATATCCCCAATGATTTGAATCCAACTGTTTTCACCTCTTCTCAAGGGAGTCAAAATCAACACTTTACTAACCACCACATAAGAGAAGTTTCGAGGACATCAGGACATCAGCTTATTTAGGCTCAACACCAACACCGACTTCGAAATGCCTTAAATGAGGATCCCAAATCACTAAGTTAACCTTTCTATAGGCAATTTCAACAAGAAAAAGCGGCACCC
This sequence comes from Tetrastigma voinierianum, assembly GCA_016808115.1. Taxonomy (NCBI): domain Eukaryota; kingdom Viridiplantae; phylum Streptophyta; class Magnoliopsida; order Vitales; family Vitaceae; genus Tetrastigma; species Tetrastigma voinierianum. The sequence continues at coordinate 540,689 of JAEQBH010000247.1, read as the reverse complement.
TTCTCGCACTATCCCAAACCCCAAGGTCAAAATAAGAGCAAATCTCAAGCCCAAACGAGCAACCTTTGGAACATTGCTAGGCTATCTTCACTCTTCAAAGTGGAAAACAATTTATAAACCATTCACCCAAAGAATGTCCAAGAAACAACAAAAGATGTGCAAAAATGAACCACTAAGGGATGATGAGGTTGACAAAGCCCCATACCCCGTGACAGATGTCGCTGATGTCGGTGCCAGAAAGATAAAACTTCCGGCGTCCCTCCCCGCCCATCACCATAGGTCGAGAGCCCCTAAGAAAGTGAAATCAACTATGAGTTGTTCAAACAAAAGTTAAGGTAAACATCCCTTGTATGATGCCACTCTGTCATATGCAAAGCTTTTAAAGACTCATAAGACCGTGAAAGAAAGTTAGTGTCAACAAGGATGCATTCATGACTGAACAGTCCACCTCCTTGATTATGAACAACTTGCCCCCAAAATACGAAGACCCAAGAAGCCCCACTATTTCCATAGTGGTGGGAAATTCAAATTGGGACATGCTCTAGTGGACTTGGGAGCAAGTGTTAATTCTGTTTCCATACCTGCTGAGCTAAGTCAGGAGAGAGTTAGAACGATCATCACCCGCCTAGCTGACCGTAGTGTGAAAATTCCTAGAGGGATAGTGAAGACGTATTGGTGCAAGTAGACAAGTTCTACTTTCCTATGGATTTGCACTTGGCCAACCCGTGGTGAATCAAGTGACTCACTTCAAAGTGATTCTCGGGTAGCCATTGCCACCACCAATGCCATCATACACTGTAGGGAGGACTAACATCGTTATCTTTGGTGGCCATGATCGTTAATTTTGAATAACTTCAATGTTATCAAGGAGATAGAGGACGATGAGGACGTATGTGAGGTAAACATGATAGAATTTGTTGTGCAGAACTATGTAGATCGTGTTTCATATGATGACCATCTCAAGTCTTGTATAGTAAGCCCAAGTTATGTTGAGGAGGGGCCAGATCTGAACTCGGAGTTTCTTACACCATAATTTGGAGCACAAAGGAGGTAATGGAATAAATTCGTGGGCACCAGACGGAAAATTGCCACCAATCAGGATCGAGTATTACCTTCTAAGAGAACCACTTAAGCTTGAGTTGAAACTCTACCATCGCATCTCGCGGCATTCCTAGGGGTGGAAGAAACTCTCTCGTAATCATATCCTCCTCTTGTGAGTCGATCAAGAGAATAAACTCAGAGATATCAACCGCCTATAGATGGACAATTGCATATTAAGGAATTAGGCCCCTTGATTTTCACACATAAGATTCACTTGGAAGAGGATGTCAAACCCTTTAAACAACCACAAATGACGATGGAACCCAATCATGAAAGAAGGTTACCAAGAGCAATCTTAAACTGCTTGGATGTAGGTGTTATTTACCCCATCGTAATTAAGAAGTGGGTCAGTCCAACCCATGTAGTTCCTAAGAAACTGGGGTCACCGCAGAGCAAATGAACACAATGAGCCAATTCCTACTCTGTCACCACAGGTCGAGGGTGTGCATGTGACTACAGTGAAACTTAATGCCGCACTAGAAAAGATCATTTCCTCACCAGGATCAAATAATGGAGAGCGCATGGCATGAATTCTGTATTGTTTTCTCAGATGGGTACTGTGGTACAATCAAATTGAGATAGCCCTAGAAGATCAAGAGAAAAACCATGTTAACCCGCCCTTTCGCACATTTGCCTTTAGGAAAATGCTCCTTCGGATATGTAATGCACCAGAACCTTCTAAAGAAGGTACGATGGGGATTTTAGTGATATGATAGAACATATCTCGAGATTTTCATGGGTACCTCGTTTTGGAGATTCATATGAGGGATGTGTGGAGAATTTGGAAGGAGACATCGGAGCAACAGGAGAAGAATTTAGTAGTCAGAATCGAAGAAGTGTCATCTACGGTGACACAAGGGATTGTGTTGGGGACACACAGGTCGAGAGAAGGAATGGAGGTAGATAAAGCAAAGGTTGAGTTGATCTCCAACTTACCCATCCCTAAGTGTGTCAAGGATATACGGTCATTCTTAGGTCATGTAGGATGTTATAGGAGATTCATAAGAAATTTTAGTGCCATAGCCCGTCCTTTGTGCAATTTGCTTACTAAGGATGTCACTTTTGAATGGTCACAGGCATGTGAGGCGGCCTTTAATAAACTAAAAACTATGTTAGTGTCACCTCCTATCATGCAATCTCCTAATTAGAACTCTCGAGATCACAGATGCTAGTGAGTATGTTGATGGTAATGCTAGGCAAAGGGAAGATAAAAAGCATTTGCACGATGAGCCAACAAGACTCTAGACTCCGCGCAGTCCAATTACACAACTACAGAAAAAAAGCTCTGCCTGTAGTCTTTGTGTGGTTCTAGAAAAGTTTAGGTCTTACATCGAGAGGTCTCCCAGAATCATTTTCACTGATCATCGCCGGCACTTTCTCTCTAAGCAGGATACTAAGCCTCGTTGACTAGGTGGATCCTACTCTATCAAGAATTTAACCCAACCACAAGGATAAGAAGGAGTCAGGAATGTGTGTTAATCACCTGTCCTTAGTTTCTGAGACAACCTGGTCAACCAGTTATCTTCCTTGATGAGCAACTTTTTGCTCTTGTCCACTACCCATGGTATGCGGACATACCATCTAGTGACAGGACAAATTCCATCCCAATGGACCTCTCAACAAAATAGGAAATTTTTGGTGGACATAAAAAAATACTACTTTGATTATCCATACTTGTTTAAATACTGTCCTGATCAATTGCTAAGAAGGTGTGTATCCAATGACGATCAAATTGGGGTACTCACCTTCTATCACTCTAAAGCTTGTGGAGGGCATTTCTCCGCAAGAAAACTAAGAAGCTGGTTTTATCGCCTCTTAAAGACCGTTTGATTTTTGCAAGCTCGCTCGATGCCAACACTATTAGGAGGAATCATGTGGCATGATGCCTCTGTCTTAATTTTAATTATTGAGATTTTCGATTGTCGGGTTTAGACTTCATTGCCTTCCTCCCTACGTGGTACCTTTACATTTTATCGGCAATGATTATGTTTGCGGGTGGAGGCCATTCCAACAAGAACTAATGACTACAAAATTGTTTTGAAAATTTTGAAAGAATATTTTTTTCGCTGGGAACGCCTGGGTAATCATTAGTGATGGTGGGCTCCATTTTTGTAATTGACCCTTTGAAAATTTGTTAAAAAGTATGTGGAGTCACACACAAAGTTTCCATGGCTTACCACCCACAGGCCAATGGTCAAGCCAACCAGTCAATAGGGATCAGCCACATTTTGGAAAAACGGTTACCCCACCTAGCGATTTTGTCAGCTTCGACTAACCGACGCCCTTTGGGCTTACCGTACTTCTTTTAAGACTATTCTGCATGTCTCCCCATAAAGTGTCATGCAAGGCATGTCATCTCCTGTGCCGAAATGGAGCACATAGCATTTTCGCCATTAAACCTTAATTTTGATTTAGTTATGTAGGTAAACAGAGACTCACAAGTAGTATGAATGAAGGAGCTTGATTAATTGAAAGTGACCGATGAGCCTCGAGAATCTACAAAGAGGCTCAAGCTTTTTCATGACAAGAACATTATAAGGACGCACTGAACCTCACCAAAGGTAATCGGGCCAGATACTCGCTGCACACATTGCTCCGTGTAAACTCCGTCTAGACATGGACTGACCTTTCATCGGCCAATAAGGTAGTTCACCCATATGGCGCAGTGGAGATTGAGAATCCGAAAAATAGGAAAATCTTTAAAGTCAATGGTCAACGCTTAAAGCCATTTCTAGAGAACTTCGACCGCCAGGAAAGTATATGCAGAACCTGTAGATTCGGTCTGCATCTGATGTTCCCTCTGCACTTCTATCCTACCCTTTATATATAGTTTTTCTTTTCCTTTTCTTGCATTTCTTTACGCTTTATTCATTTAGTCAGATTTTCGCTTTTAATGTGCTGGTAGAGTCCAAACCCCTTATGTAACCTGCATTGGCCCTTATAGTTTGCTGGTGTATCCGCTACCATCGAGGGCAAATGGTTATTTCCATGGTGGGGTGGGTATACACTAGTTGTCAGAGCCATTTAAGTACTACTATTCGTTTAATTCAATGTTCTTAGGGGGCTCAGTGCATGCAATTTTTCGATTTTCAACTCTTTTGAGTATGGTACTTGACCTTTGATGTATGCAGTTGCATGACATTATATATGCACTCCATATAGTTTCACTGCATATACACAATAACAGGCATGCATAAAAAAAAAAAAAATTCATATTTGGGACCATATTGACCCAATTATTTTCTATTCCCGAAATAATCTGACCGTATCATTCTTATTCATAAAATCATAATAAGTCATTGATTTCCCCGTCCTTAAGCTCATTTTTGTCATTATTGCTTCAGCCTGTGCATTTTTAGCATTCCATGTCAACTACATGCATCTTATTCTTCGAGGGAAACATCCATACGAAGTACATTTCCAGCTATATTTTCTTTAAACTTCTAAATCATACCGAGTCATTCAAGACTTATCGAGCCTTGAGTTGCCAATTCTGTTCGAACCTTAGGACTCTTGATCACGTGGAGTAAGGATGACTCTGCTGCAAGCATGAAGGTGCCGAGTGTAGTACACAATCGAAAGCACAAGTCACTAGGGGCTCAAGGAAGCAGCAAGAAGCTTAGCATACAAAGGAAATCCAAAATGCAGAGAATCGAAATTTCGCAGTATGTCAGGTACTGACTATGAATAAAACGGCGATTCAGGATCAGAAACAGATATCAATTTGGTACCGACAATTAATTTACCGGTACCCTGCATCACTGCGGCGTGAATGGTCCTTTGAATAATCTTTTCCTCCCATTTTTCAACTTTTCATATTCCCCAACTCCTATATAAGAGAAAACCCTAACCCTAACTTTTCACCAAAGCAACCCTAAGTCAAATGGGCCTCAAGTTTCATCATCAATCTAACCAAATAAGTATCATCACCCAGACGCCGAGTTTGAAAAGGGTCGGAACCGTAAAAGTGGGATTCTCATCATCAAGCTATAGCAACCTGACTGATTTTCCACTATGGTTGGTGGCGGATTGCTTCGTCGGGCTTTCTGGGGTCGCGGGTTTTATACTTTCGTCAGCCAAGGCATCTTCTATGAACGGTAATGGGAGGAAAGTTTGAATGACTGGCGCGGTGTTCAACAGCGCTGAGACGGCCGCTGAGACTTTTGTGCGTGTATATAGGCTGTTCTTGAAATATTCATGACACACATCTGCATGGTGAGATCAAAGAACACAAGGAAAGGAAAGGCCACCAGCTCCTCTATGGAGCGAGACGTGAAAAAACGGAAGGTCGATACTTCGCAGATTGTGAAAAAGGGAAAAGGAAAGCGGAAAGGTCCTTCATCAGAGAGCGAGGAAGAAAGTGATAGAGAAGATGAAGAGATTGAGGCTATGTTTGCTAAATCTTTAGAATCCGAGCGAGAAAGGTGGGTCTAGTCAGTTGAAAGGCAAGGTTTCCACTGTGAGCGGGGAATGAAAATTGAAACGTTTCTATTTACTCACCCCATTCGTGCTGTTATTTAGGATCATAATTTGAAATTTGTAGGTGAGGAAGTAAAAGGCTATCTACCATCCATTGTTAGGTAATTTTATTCCAACTTGAGAGAGAGTCTGAATGTAGATTCCTCATAACTGGGAAGCAAATGATTATTGTTCGACCGATCACAGATCATCAATGTATACCCATTGCTACACAGATGAATCTACTCACTGGGGCTATTACAAGAGCTTGATGCGGATTCGCTGCAACACCATGTGCACCAACCCGGTACCCATGGGGGGTTTTATGCGCAAAGAATTTACTCCGGGGAAATTAAAGCCTGAGTATCTGTTGATGAATAAGGTCATTCACAATATGATCGGGCCAAAGGGAAAGGAGAAACTACCGAGCAAGGAAGAAATTCAGTTTCTGTATGAGGTAATGAATGGGAAAATTATTGATTACGCTTTGGTAATATGGTGTATAATGAGGGATTTTCTGAGGTCCCTAACAGAGAACAGGCACATCCCTTCCCAACCTTAGTGACAAATTGTGAGTTTACTGATAAGGGGTTCTAGTAGAGAAAAATAGTTCGCCCTAAGTCGGGTCCATCACAACAAAACATAAGAAAGCCAGTCGCTCCCACAAGGCCCTTCGCCCAACACATCCCCTCCTACTATTTCTCGAAGCTTATCATCATCGTCGCCCCGGCCGATGAGTATATCTCCTTGAAGAGGATGAAGCTGAGGAATCAAAGGATGGTTTAAATGCATTCCGGGGAAGGTGTGGCTGCATAATTGACCATAGGCTCTCCAAGCTTGAGAGGTCACATTCTACCAGGATCTCCATTGTTGCCACGACCCCCTCCCGACTCTCAAGGATCGACGAGCCGATGACAGCGATGAAGATAATTTTCCTCGATGGAAAGGGAGAGGGACGGTAAGAGTAGTGGCATTCAGTTGAATAGGTGGTGTTGGTACCGGGTGAGAGATCTGTTTTATGTCATGCCAAATACCCATTTTGTTTCCTCTATAAACCTTATTTGTGTAAATCTATAGCCGGCTTACAAGCCAAGTTTCCTTTACCTTAGTTATGCAGCATATGCCTCATTGACTTCTGGTATGCATGTTAGCTTGCTTGGTTATGGTGAAATGTTTACAAAGCTTTTAATGAAGTCTATTCGACAGATTTACTGACTGGTCTCTGATTTTCAGGATCCCTTATATGAGAATCTCTTTTATAACAAGCTATTATTTGGTCCATTACACTGGGACTGTTGGTGCTCATTTAAGTTCGTGGTCAGATACTGCTAGTTATAAAAGACTATGTTCATGTTTCATTCTTTTAATCTTGCAATGCTTGATCGCTTCCTTAGCGCACTTTGTTGAGCCCTCATAACAGAAAGTTATTTGTTCAAATATTGCTAGGACTAGCAAGACGTAGTCGGGGGTGTTGGATACGTAAAAGTGCGACACCATATGCGGGTTTTATGCCCTCAACTCATGTTTTTTCATTTTGTGTAGAATAGGTGCTTTGACCTTTTCTACCATTTTATGCGTGCAGCAGGTTGTTCGATATCCACATTTTCATAGCAGTTGTCTCCAGACAACCAGAGATCATCGTTGTCAATCACGACGCCGGTCAGAGGCCCCGTGCGCCTAAAGTGAAGAGGGGCAGATGTGGAGATAGTGGTACCGGTACCACATTGACTTGTACCAGTACCCACATGTAGTAAGGAGCAGTGGAGTAGTGGTACTAGTACCAAATATAGCGGGTAATTCTGCATTCAAAGCATGTCGAGTATCATCGGACTTCGTATCGCGCACACAATAATCGGTACCGATACCAACATGCGATCTTGCGTGATTTGAGCAGACTTCGATCTTGGTGCAAGGGCACCTGCCTCTTCGATCCCTGACTTCAGATCAATTACCGAGGATTGTATTTAAGCCCACTTGTGTGGCAGACTGAGAGTCTGATTCAAGTGGTTGCTCTAACCTTTCTGAGAGCAAGGTGTTTTCTTCTCACCCAATGTAATATAATATAATAAAATAAGATGTGTAAAAAAGTAGTTGCCTTCTTTACATGCATCATGATTTGTTATTTGTAATCTTCGCTGGTTTTATAACTTGGTGTTCATTGAGAGACTCTGCGTTTTTTATATCGCAACCTTGCAATTGAAATGTTATTTCTCAATTCACGTTTACTATTAGTGTTCCTGCAATTATGAATCAATTCTCACCTTTAATGGAGTTCTAAACCTCCATGATAGGGTTCTAACGGTGGAAACTCACCCCCTTCAAGGTAACAAATTTCAACCTCAGGGTTTTAATGGATTTGTATGATATTAAACACTTCGCGTAACTCTATAAACCATAGTTTGGCATCTTCGACAACGCAGAACGAGACTTTCGTACATGTCGTGCTTGGATTCAATGCAAACTAAGATTCCAAACAAATCGTCTAAGCAAGCGTTTGATATCGTTCAAGTATTCTTTATCTTACAAAAGCTTTTAAAGTTAAATCCCCCATCAAAGACCATTCATCAATGGCTCCTAAATGAGATTGTAAGTGAGAGGTGGGTGTTAATGAATGGGTGGTGAGCCGGTTCCTAGGGATCTTATCATTCACCCTTCTCTCGTTTACAATAGTTTAAGCCAATCTGCACAAATCCAATCAATCAAAACCCCTAGATTTTTAAAATTTTTAACTCCATTCATTGGATAGCAATCCCTATGATCATCTAGGAAACCACTCCTTGTGGAAATGACCTGTGGACTCCCAATAAGATATAATGCTCGATGACACCGGCCTACACTTGGGAATACCTCAAAGACACGAATGATTTAAGCAGAGATATTGGGTGGTCAATTTGATGAAATAAAAGAAGTTTAGATCATGTTCGGGGGTTTGATTTAATTTTCAAGTAGAATTTGTTTTAAAGTAAATAATTCTTAACAATGTTAAGTATTAAAATCTTCAGATAAAAATAAACTTTATACGTGGCCAATGGCATCAAAACAATGACTCTATGTAGTGAAGATCCATCGATTACTCCCTCACCAATTGGATTATGCGATCAAGCATTAAGTTCGATGAAACTTTATTCCAAACATATGCTAAACTCCCAAACACTGACAAAAAAATGTATATAATATTGGTTAATGATCATTAGTTAATTAATGTTATATACACTTTTTTATGTCTTTTTATAGGTGATTTAGGTATGATGAACATGATTCATAGGCACATTAAAGCTCATAAAAAATTGTGAGGTAACTAGATGGTTTATACGAAGGTTAAGTTTCACAAAATATAAATACTTTTGGTAATTTATATATCAAACTAACTTCTGGGTGTGACACCCCAACTCGGCACCCTGTGTCAAGAAAGGGTATTACAAATCTGAGAACTATAACCCTATTAACTTATATAATTCTAGACAATTATCTTGAAAATATAAACTTACAAAAATATTTCATATACATTCACCGTAGTGGTATTTACAGTGTCCTGTACATATATTCTGAGTCTCATTTACTTGTACTTTTACATTTACATTGTCTCAAAAATCTTACATTTATATTTACAAAAATCTTAGTCGGAAACCTGGCTATGGTGGACTCCTACGCTATGTTGGCCCCGTTTATATGAATATCACAGACGCCCTCTGGGCACTCTACACGATAAACACTGTGCTAAGCTTTATAGCTTAGTTGAATCCATAAATATGGACGAATCGTTTATAACAATCATCACAATACTTCATAACATTTTATTCCTATTATGTATTACTTCTCATATCATTATAATTCAATTACATATTGCATTTCATATCTTCATGTTTCACGCCTTTTATAAACATTCCAAAAATTTCATCTCATCTTATGTCATGCCCAAGATATTCCAAAAAAAAGTGGATACGAAAGAACTCAGATGGTTCGAGGGAAAAATTATCACATCGCATTTACGCTGATTTCTATCTATACTATATCAGATGATCCAAACAGAGCCACCTAATGATCCAACAGATCCATGTCATCGACCCAAACGGGGCCACTCTATTTGTAAACTGTATGTTGTAGCATTGTTATCCCTATAGGCATGTCTATCTATCCAACTACCCGGTCATAAGTAGGCAATTAGTTTTATTATATTTTCTTAACAATCTTTCAGGTATCAGAAAAAAATATCTCATATATATGAATAACTACTGATATCATGTATACTTAGGAGATATTCATTATCAAATAATCTCTTATAAACATTTAACTGTACATTGCACTTTTTCATATAACAAATTATACATGTATTCTCTTTTAACTTTCATAACACATGTTATCATGATCATCTTTACTATGATGCATTATTTCATATAACGATAATTTATATAGCCCTTATACAATTTCGCCTATAACCAATTCTACCCGAACAGCCGAGGCGCCCCTTAAGTCCATTTTTCGACTACAATTTTGACCCTATAAATGAGGATTGTTAGGAGGAAAGTGATCTTCTAACTCAATATATCCCTTTATGTCTTAAGTTTTTATGGTTCAAAAAATCATGTCATTTGGACTTTTAATTTGAGAGATATGGCTCCAACATTCTGAATTGTTTCTGGATGCTTTCTAGGAATAGAATCTAATTAGTCTTAGATTTGAAAATTTTATGGAAATGATAAAGACATAATTTGACCATACTTTCTTCATGAAAGTTGTTTTCCCAGATGCCTAGTTTGTACAAAAATTTGAATCACTTCATTTGGATCAGTATAACTCAAGTTATGCTTTAAACAACAGAAATACCCAGCCAAGGGACTGCTCGATAGGTTTCAGGGACATAATTGTTCCTTTAGTTTGAAAAATTTATGGTAACAATGGGGACTAAATTTGGCTATACTATCTTCATAAAAGTTGTTCTCCTAGAAGTCAAGTTTACCCAAAAATTAGAATCACTCAATTCTACTTATGAAACTCAACTTATAATCTAAACACCAAAAATCGGTACTCAAAATAGAGGATAACCCAGAAATTTACTCAGATTACTTCAATCACAAAAAAAGGGACTTAGGGTCAGGTTTGCTTCTTTGTACCTTCTATAATTTTATAGGTTTACCTCTTAGGGTTCTTTCTCAACTCGAATCACTTAATTTGGATGACTAATGGCCAAGTTATGACAAAAATAAAAACATAGGTTTTGGAAATATTTTGACAACATCTCCCCTAAAACTCCAATATTTTCTTTATACAAAAATTCCTCAATTGAGGCCTACAACCAAATAAAAATCAAAACCAACTATAAACCCAACTCAAACCAACAAAAACAACAAAACAAAGATGGAGAAATTAGGGTAGTTTCCTAACTAACAAATGGGAGAGTTATATACCTTAATCTTCTTGAAACCTTCAAACCCAAGCTTTCTTCTATTACCTTCCTTCTATTCTCCCTTCCTCGAGCAAAGATAGTCAAAACCATAGATAGGAAGAAACTAAAATGGGTTCTTCTCCCTCAAGAATCATAGCCCTAGCTCTCTCTCCAAGCCAAATGGGAAATGCTTCTTCTATAATGCCATGCCTGCTTTATCCCATTTTCGCCTAATTTCCCATTTTGTATTTAGTCCTCACATATCATTCAATTTGAAAATGACTTATCAATATTTCTACTTTAACATATAATCTTTCAACATAATGTCTTTGAGTCCTCAATTTTGGACATTTTACCAATTATCCTTTAAACTTCTTTTAAAATCCTCTTATGTCATTTTTCATATTTAAAGACTTAAATTTTTGAAAAATACATATTTAACTTATATTATACCCTAAACTATAATAAACTACTAGGGTATAATTTGGGGTGTTACAACTCTCTCCCCCTTAAAAGAATTCCGTCCTCGAAATTCATATCGGAATAAAAAAGTTGTGGGTACTGTGCCCTCGTAGTCACTTTTGGCTCCCAAGTATCTTTCTCTCGCTTATGGTGTCAAGCAGAGCACTTCACCAACTAAGATTTTTTTATTTAGCAATCGCTAACTTCATGAGCTAGAATAGCTTTTGGGCCTTTTATCATACAAGAAATCTTGTCAGATTCTATAAATTTTGTACCGAAGTGTGATATGCTATCTATCTTAATGGGTATTTCCAAAGCATGGGATACATGAAACACATCATGCAACTCGCTAACCCCTGGAGGAGTGCCAATCAATGTAGCCATTGGTCCAATTATTTCTAAAATCTCATATAGGCCAATGAACCTCGAACTCAGTTTCCCTTTCTTCCCAAATCTAAGCACCTTCTCCCATGGAGATACCTTTAGGAACACTTTATCACCCACTTCATATTCAATGTCCTTCCTTTTCAAATCGGAATATGATTTATGTCGATCACTAGAAACTTTTAACCTTTACCGAATAACCTGAACTTTCTCTTCTATATCTTTTACTATGTCTGGACCAATCACTTTATGCTCATTTAATTTTGTCCAACATAAAGAAGTTCTACATCTCCGGCCATATAGAGCCTCATATGGTGCCATGCCAATGCTTGATTGATAATTGTTGTTATAGGCAAATTCCATCAATGGAATATACCTATCCCAACTTCTAGTAAATTCCATTACACATACCTAAACACTTGAATCAACCTCTCGGACTGTTCATCTGTCTGCAGGTGGAATGTTGTATTGAAATTAATCAGAGTTCCCAAGGCTATGTAATGACCCGTACCAAATAATACAACTTTTAACACGTTTGACCAAGTTTGACTAAGTTTGACCAACCAATAGTATGTGGGGCCAAGTTGACTTTTCAAGGATGAATAATTTTGGGTTGACTAAGACACAATTTCGTAGGCCTTGTCGGCGATGAGTTCACGTAGATGTTGACATCAAAATCCGACTTACGATAAGAAGTTACACTCGTAAGTTCAAACAAGAAAGATTTATAACACCCCGTCCGATGAGGTGCACAAGACATATAATTGTAAGGGGCGCATATAAATTTATGCCATTGTATGACAAATTATAAAGTTTTCAAAGAACAGATACTCGTACCACAGTTATATGCGGAAAGATAATTAACTCGCCTTAAATAAGAAAAACAATAATAACGAATCGCCAAAATACCGCGAAGTCCCGAAATTTCTGTGATCTCTGATGATCTAAACTGATCATGCCTAAGTTCGCCTCTCGAATCTAGTGACCTAGAAAAGTTTCGCTTAATTCCGAGACGTCAATATTTTACCAATTTCAGCCACGGTATAAAGTGAACCCGAAACGGGATTTTTGAAAAATTCAAAATGGCAAATATTTAAAGAATATTCAATTAGGATAAAGGAAAAATTTTGAACGGTAAAATAAACAGCCAAAGGTGAAACGGACTAGAAAGGAAGAAAAATGGACATGTAGGCCCCACTTAAAGAAAAAGAAAAAAAAAAAAAAAAAGAATAACAAATGCCATGGAAAAGAAAGCAAACGACATTACAGAGAGAGCGTGGGAAGGAGAATTGTTTTAATTTTTTTCTAGTTTCTTTCGATTTACAAAGGAATCGACCGGCTTAGATTGGCTTCGATAAACACGAAAGTGCTCTACGCGACGAGGGCTGAAGATGAGCACCAAAACACTAGATTTCACTGAGATCAGAAAATTCGAAAAATCCAAATTTTTAGTTTTTTCTCTATTTACGGCGTTTTAACCAGAATTTTCAACCAGAGTTAAAAAATGAGTTTACGCTAATGGAGCATCATAGTCAAAATCACGATTTCACTCCGAGATTTCCATGAAATGTTGAACATTGATAAATGGCAGATAAAGAGTGAACACGCATGAATACATAAACACGTATGCACAAAGGCATAGCACAAAGGCACATTGCGAATAGTAACATGCAAATAGTGATTGGTTGGTCATCACCATGTGGTTCGAATGCATCAAATGTGTAGGCTAAAAGCAAAGACGGGAAAATTTTGGAATCGTGATCAAATTTTAGTAAGCAGAAAATGTGAGTGGTTTACATGTTTTAAATGCTTTAGGATATTATTATGATATATAATGGTGGTTATTTATTCTATCGAATGGTTGCTATATTAAAGAGACTGGATTGTTTAGAGTATAAACAAGATATCGTTTTATGTGATTTTTTTTTTAACATATTAAATATTTGGAGATTTTATTGAGTTCATGGATAAATTGTGGTATTTAAATATTTTGGTACATGGAATGAGGTTTTAAACCCCTTTGAAAATTTATTGATGTAAGGAATGGATTTTGAGATTTTTATGATTTTAAGCATGTCAAATATTCTTATAGTTTTATGTGCTTAAAATTGGTTATGGCGAATATTTTCATCAGGGTATTTCGACAAGAGATGAATTGATGAATTGAAATTCATCAATATATTTGATTAAGTTGTTGAAAATAAATTGATAAATTGTTATATTATAATACAAAGATAGTTGGAAAAGTATGTGAGTATGATGAATATGCGGCTGTTATATTATAATACAAGATCGCTTGAAAAGTATATGTGAGTAAGGATAATCAGGCCGGGTCAAGCCGCGTCAGATGTACCATATAGTACCAGAGTTCGATTCAGTATTTATATTACAGTGCACTGGGTTTTGCCATGGTGTTGTGAGGTTGGTTTCATCCAACGGTTGTGCACTGGGTTTGCCACGGTCAGAGGTTGTCACCTCATCGGTTATTTATTATTTCCAATTCGTCGCGAGGTTGGTTTCATCCAACTGGCCATACATTATTTCCATCACCGCGAGGCTCGCCACCCGACTCGTCATCATCATACGATATTATTACCGACACCTTCACGCGTTGAGGTCGGAGGGTGTTCGGCACCAGATGGCGACGGTATGTAAAATGCGGTATGCATGGTACATCGCCGTATATGGTACGAAGGGTGGCGCGTATGGTACATCGTTGGTATATGATATGGTACATCGTTGGTATATGGTACGGTGGTATATGGTATGGTATATCGTTGGTATATGGTATGGTACATTGTTGGTTTCTGAGTAAGTAATAACCATTGATATGGTACATTGTTGGTTTCGGAGTAAGCTATAACCATTTCAATATTTATGGTTATTGTATTTTCATGATTATTTTTACGACATGATGTTTATATAAGTTCATGCTCAATTTTTATATTGTGAATAATTCAGGTTATAATTTCGGTTAAAATTTGAGTATGGATTTCCATATTGTTGATTCGTATAAGTCATTTTTGGAATGATTTTTAACCAGAACTTTGCAAAAGAGTGATTCGAAGTCTTCGAGAGAAGGAATCCTTCGGAAATAAAAAATTTATTTTCCTTATAAATTATGTCACTCACCTGCATTTATTATCTCGTGCTCTTATTGTTTTAACCGTCTCAGTCCAAGCAAAGCCAGAGAGACTCACCTCGTGTCACTTCTACGCCACTCCGCTCTCGCGGGCAACCGCAGTGATTCTATCGCATCTATCCGCCTTTATATTATCGACTTATGTATTTCATTCAGACTCTAAATTCACAAACACCTTAGGAATGCTCGATCTTATTATTGAACCTGGCATGAGTCCTTATTATGTGTGTTTCATGGGTTATGACCTACAATAACATAAAGCCTGGGCTGTGGAGTCGGGAGCTGGGCCAGGGATCTTTTATATATCAAGTATTATATTATAGCATATGCTTATTTTCTTTCTTAAAGTGGGGTTCCATTGGATAGTCCCTAGAGATTGTACAATGGGACTTCACTAGGCGGGACCACCGGGAAATCCTGGTAGGGCATCCGGGTCGGGTCCTGTCAGCTAATTGTAATTCCTTCCAAAACCTCGATGTAAATTGTATATCTTTATCCGACACAATAGACAATGGCACACCATGCAATCGCACAATCTCATCCACATATAGCTCATCTAGTATATCAAAAGAATAGGCAATCCTGACTGGTATAAAATGGGTTGACTTTGTGAGCCTATCAACTATCACCCATACAGAATCATGCTTCCTTTGCGTAAGAGGAATACCAGACACAAAATCCATAGCAATATTGTCCCACTTCCACTGTGGAACCTAATGGGATTTCTAGCAGACGGATAGTACTTGCTGTTCAACTTTTACTTGCCGACACGTCAATCATTTGACAATATTACTCCGTCATATCCCTTTCATTCCAATAATACTGCTTTCAAATTCGTACATCTTGTTACCTCTAGTATGCATGGTTAATACCGTACTATGAGCTTCATATAGCAACTTTTTCTTCAGCTCTTTATCAATTGGCACACATAATCTATTTTGGAAATACAAACTTCCATCTTCTTTTATTGAAAAATCAGTCTTATCACTATCTCTTACTAATTGTACCTTTTTCTGCATCTCTTCATCATTTTTCTGAGCATCTATAATCATTTGCTTTAAAACAGGTTGTGCTTTTAATTGAGCTAATATAACTCCATCAAATACTATTCTCCATTCACTGTGTTGTATTAACAAAGCTGCCATTGTCTTTCTACTTAAGGCATTTGTTACCACATTAGCTTTCTGGGGTAGTAGTCTATTATGCAGTCATAATCTTTGAACAACTTCAACAACCTTCGTTGTCTCAAATTGCTTCCTTCCAAGCAATAAATATTCCGAGACTTTTATGATCAGAGTAAATTCCGTATTTTCACCATATAAGTAGTGTCACCATATCTTAAAGCAAATATTACTACAAATTTAGTTCCAAATCATGTGTGTGGATAATTTATTCATGTGGCTTTTAATCGTCTGATGCATATGCCACAACTTTACCATATCAGACACACAACCCACTCCAATTCTGAAGCATCACTATACAGTATACTTTACCTAAGGTAAATCAAGCATTAATACCGGTGCTTTAACCAAAGATTTCCCTTCCAACCGCCAAAACTATCTTGACATTTATCCGTCCAATCAAACTTTACTCATTTCCTAAGTAATTCAGTGAGTGGAGAAGCTATGACAGAGAATCCCTTTACAAATCTTCTATAATATCCTGCTAAGCCCAAGAAACTTCCTCACTCAATACACTTCGGCTAAGCCTAATTCACCATGCCTTCAATCTTAGTAGTGGTCAACTCTATACCTCAAAAGACACAATACGGCCTAGGAAATCGAAACTTCTTAGCTAAAATCACATTTGCTGTTTTTAGATACAACTTACTTCTCAAAGTCTGTAGAACTATTTTAAAATGTTGCTCATGCTCCTAATCATCTCTAGAATATACTAATATATCATCAATAAAGACTACGACAAACTGATCTAAATAAGGTCGAAACACCCTATTCATCAAATCCATGAATGCTGCTGGTGCATTAGTCAAGTATTACCAAGAACTCATAATGGCCATATCGAGTTCTGAATGTTGTCTACGACACATCGACATCTTTCACTCTTAGCTGATAGTACCCTGATCGCAAGTCTATCTTTGAAAAGACACCCGCTCCTTTCAACTTATAAAAGAGATTTTCAATTCTCGGCAATGGATATTTGTTTTTCACTGTCACCTTATTTATTTGTCGATAATCAATGCACATCCGTAGAGTATCATCTTTCTTTTTTATGAACAAAACATGTGCACCTTAGGGAGAAACATTGGGTCGGATAAACCCTTTATCCAAAAGCTCTTGTAGTTGAATCTTTAACTCTTTCAACTCATTGAGCCATCTCAGAGGTGGGCCCGAAGTAAGAGCTGGTCTTCGTTAAATCTCACAAATAAAGCCACTTCTCTTCGTGTGGAATACCAACTAACTCTTCGTGGGGAACACATCCAAAAATCTTTCACAAACTGCATTATTTTCCAATTTTATCGACTTTTGCAGTCAAGCACCAAAGCTAAAAAGGCCTCACATCCTTTTCTCAGCAATCGTCGGGCTTGCATAGCTGAAATCACATTGGACATTGAGCCAGAATGAACACCATGTACTATCACTTCAGACTTATCATAACATCTAAGCACTACTGTCTTTTTATCACTATCAATTATAGCCCGGTGTTTAGACAACCAATCCATTCCTAAAATCAAATCAAATTCATGAAATGGTAGATCAATCAAATCAGCAGAAAATTCCCTATCATGAATAACTATAAGGCAATTCTTATACACTTTATTAACCTTAACACTTTGCCCCATGGGACTAGTTACATGCATATCATATAACAATCTCTCCACTGATGTTATCTTATCAAACATATGCTCAATGCATACATATGAATGGGTAGAACCAGGGGAAATTAATGCATGCATCTCAATATCATATAAAGAAAATATACTAGCAATCACTTCAAAAGTATCCCGATCTCCATGAGCCTTCATAGCATATGCTCGTGTCGAGCCGCAGCATAGGATCATCCACCGCCTCCGACACTCACCTCCACGCCCTCTTACGCCGAATCAAATACCTCGACCCCTACCTTGATCCCGAGTCGAAGGTGGTGCAATAGATTCCATCTGCTACTCCTTACATACTTCTATTACTCGACTGACAATTCACCATGAAATGGTTTGTGCTTCCACACCTGAAGCATCCTCTTGTCAATAATCTGCAAACACCCAAATGTCGTCTATGGCAATGAGGGCACTCTAGGGCTTCTCCTTGTCTAACTAAAGCACCTTTACCAGAACTAGGTGCCACATTAGGCCCTTGCCTTCTACCTCTTGTGAATGAGCTGGTACCTAATTTGAAAGTTAGAGATTCCTAAATTCTTTTCCCGAGAAGAAGAAGCTCCTCTTGAAAACTTATTCTTCTTAAATCTTTCTCTACTGCTTACCTCATATTTCTCCACTTTCATTGTTGCTTGAACCAATTGATAGAAATTTACTTGTTGTAGTACTGTCACAGGCACCATATATCTTTTTATGGACTCATTTAGTCCATCCTCAAACCGCCTACACCGAAATGCCTCAATGAGGACTGATTCAAAAAGGCAGATTAGTTAAGATGGCTGAATTCTTTCTCATATTCAGCCACTGATAAGTTCCTTTGCTTTAGATTCAAGAACTGCTTCCACTTAGTCTCCCTATACATATCAAAGACATATTTGGCCCTGAACTCTTGGATGAAAAACTCCCATGGTATGGTATTTGGAAGCCTCGGACTCTTAAACACTAGCTTCCACCAATCATAAGCACTGCCTTGCAATAGAGAAACTGCACATGCCACTCTTTGATTGGGAGGGCATCTCACCTCCTCTATTATTCTTTGTAGCTTTTTCAACCAGAATTCAGCTTTATCAGACACTTCTATGTTTGACCCATGGAATTCCTCAGCCTCATGTCTTCTTATCATGTCTATCGAGGCTTTAGGAGCTGTTAATCTTTCCAATACCCTAGCCATGTCCTGGGATATCCTCAGCAAGGCTTCATTTGGCTCGGTTAGGGCATGACTCTCACTTCTGACAGATTCGTATGATCCGGGCGGCAACTCGATCTCCCTCGGGTTAACACTCGCTGCTCACCGGATTCTAAGACGATCCATCTATACAAAACATAAGGACATCCACATCACACCAACACATTTCTAAACACATGTTTTTCTATCATATACTCTATTCCAGAGCCACTTAAACCTTGGCTTTGATACCACCTAATTGTGACAGCCCAACCCGACACCCTATGTCAGGAAAGGGTGTCACAGATCTAAGAACTATAACCCTGTTAACTTATATAATTCTAAACAATTATCTTGAAAATATAAACTTACAAAAATATTTCATATACATCCACCGTAGTGGTATTTACAGTGTCATGTACATATATTCTGAGTCCCATTTTACTTTATTTTCTTTATATTTCACATCGCTTCCAAAATCTTACATTTACATTTACAAAATCGAGTCAAACCTACATGTGGTGGACTCTACAATGGTCGCCTGGCCAGATATGGAATATCACGGACACCCTCTTCAGACTACAGCCGAGAACACCCGTGCTAAGCTTTATAGCTTGAGCGGAATCCAAATATGGACAACCATTATAACAATCATCACAATACTTCATAACATTTTATTCATATTACATATTACTTCTCATATCATTATAATTCAATTACATATTGCATTTCATATCATTTTCATGTTTCATGCCTTTTATAAACATTCCAAAAATTTCATCTCATCTTATGTCATGTCTGCATATTCTAAATAAGTGGATACTGAGTTAACTATATGTACCCTTAGTGGTACTATCACCGTACAAGACAAAGGATTCTATCTATAATGTGAACGTATTTAATTCAAACGCCACCTGTGAATGCTCAAAACGATCCATGTCATCGACTCAAACGGGGTCACTCTGTCTGTAAATTGTATGCTGCAACATTGTTATCTCTATAGGCATGCCTATCTATCCAATCCTTCGATCATAAGGCATAACCGCTATTATGTTCTCTTAACAATCTTTCAAGTATCAGAAAAAAATATCTCATATACATGAATAACTACTGATATCATGTATACTTATGAGATATTCATCATTAAATAATCTTTTATAATTAACTGTACTTTGCACTTTTTTATATAACAAAATTATACTTGTACTCTCTTTAGCTTTCATAACACATGTTATCATGATCATCTCTTACTATGATGCATTATTTCATATAACAATAAATTTATATAGCCTTTATATAATTTCATTTTCCATAACCAATTCTGCCTAAACAGTTCGAGGCAGCTCCCAAGTCCATTTTCGACTACAATTTTGACCCTGTAAACGGGATTGTTAGAGAAAGTGATCCTCTAACTCAATATACCCCTATGTTTTAAGTTTCTTATGATTAAAAAATCATATCATTTGGACTTTTAATTTGTGAGATATGGTCTAAACATTCCGAACTGCTCCTGGACAGTTTCCAGGAACAGAATCTGGAATTGTGTCCTATATTTGAAAGTTTTCTGGGGATGATAGAGACATAATTTGACCATACGTTCTTCATGAAAGTTGTTTTCCCAGATATCTAGTTTGTACAGAAATTTGAATCACTTCATTTGTATTAATAAAATTCAAGTTATGATTTAAACAATCGGAATTACTCCAGTTCAGGAAACTGTTATGAAACAGGTTTTAGGGATAGAATTGTTCCCTTTATTTTGACGAATTTTTGGTAACAATGGGGACTAAATTTGGCTATACTATCTTCATAAAAGTTATTTTTCTAGAAGTCTAGTTTACCCAAAAACTGGAATCACTCAATTTGGATAAGTGAAACTCAACTTATGACCTAAATACCAAAATCGTATCACAAAATAAAGATAGACCCGCAACTTACTCCAGATTTACTTCAACAGAAAAATGTGGACTTAGGTTCAGGTTTGCTTCTTGGTAGCTTCTATGTTTTTGTAGGTTTACCTATTAGGGTTCTTTCTCAACTCGAACCACTCAATTTGGATGACTAATGGCCAAGTTATGGCCAAACAAAAACATGGGTTTTGAAAATAATTTAACAACATTTCCCCTAAAACTCCAACATTTTCTTTATAAAAAAATTCCTCAATTGAGAACCACAATCAAATAATGTCAAAACCCAACCTATCAAATGGGAGAGTTCTATACCTTAATCTTATTGAAACCTTCAAACCCAAGCTTTCTTCTCTTACCTTCCTTCTCTTCTCCTTTTCTTGAGCAAAGATAGTCAAAACCATATAGAGGAAGAAACCAAAATGGGCTTCTTTCTCCTCAGAAATCAGAGTCTCTTAGCTCTCTCTTCAAGCCAAATGGGAAATGCTTCTTCTATAATGTCATGTTTGACTTTATCCTATTTTTGGCCTAATTTCCCATTTTTCTATTTAGTCCTCACATATCATTCAATTTGCAAAACAACGTATCAATATTTCTACTTTAACATATAATCTTTCAACATAATGTCATTTGAGTCTTCAATTTGACATTTTACCAATTATCATTTAGACTTTTTTAAAAATCTCGGTTATGTCATTTTTCACATTTAACACTTAAATTTTCAAAAAATACAAATTTAACTTATATTATACCCTAAACTGTAATAAATTATTAGGGTATAATTTGGGGTGTTACATGTGGCATTTGTTTTTTTTTTTTGGCTTTTTGTTGAAAACATTTTACTTTTAGCATTCAACATGATTGTTTTTTAACTTTTTTCATAACTTATTGCTGAAAAAAAATTTACTTTTAGCATTCAACTTGTTTGTTTTTTAACTTTTTTATGATTTATTGTTTAATTTTTGGAAAAATAGAAAAAGCTAAATTACTTTTTGGCTTTTTATTAAAAAAAAAACTAGACATTCAAATACGAAAAAAAAAATCATATTTTTTATGATTAAATTGAAACTCTCATGATTCCTTTTATGCTTGTTAAATAGAAGCATATATATTTTTAATTTTTATTTTCTTAAATTTTAGATAAAAATAAAAAGATTGACTTTTTAAAAACTAAATACTTAATCCTATTAAGTATTATTAGAAAAAAAGAAGTTATATTAAGTATTAAGTAAAAAAAAAAACGTTAGACTTTCTTAAGTTTGGTTTCTAACCCGTCAAAAATAAAGTTTTGTTTCTAAGAAGCCAAGTTCTCTTTATTAGACCAATTAAAGCTTTTACTAAATTTTATAAGAATTTGTTATAGAAGATAAAGAAATGTTATAAGAATTTTCAAAGGTTTTCTTTTAATAGCCTTGCCATCATCAAATCTTGTTAATGATGATGAGTTAATTCAATGTTGGATGCACTATTATTATTTTTTCCCATTTTTTGTCTTTTGTAAAGTATATATTAATGATTTTTTTTTACACCTAAAAACTTTAGTTAATGTAGTAAATTAATTACCTCCACTAAGACTCAAACCTGAGACCACCTACCTATGTCCTGCCTTTTGTCAAGCATTCTACCACATATAAGCTGTATACGATGGACATATATATTAATGATTCATAATGTATGCAATGTTAAATTATTTTATAAAATTAAGAGTATTTATTGATCCAAAAAACAATTGATCAATAATCAAAGGATCCAATAAATACATTACAAAATAATAACTTTATTGAAAAAATAAAGCATATCAATTCGTATTGTGTAGAAAACAAGCCTGACATGGATCCAGAATTATTGATTGTCATTAGTTTCCCAAATCCGCAAGGGATAAGATAAAAAAAAGGATAGGATTAAAGATAGTTATTTCATTTTCTCCTCTAAAATGGCCAGACCAAACCCTTCTAGAATGTTAGTGGCTCCCATTTACTTATATATATAGAGCATAAGGGAAAATGTGACACCCCTATCCGGGGGGTCCCGTTGACAACCCATCAACCCGCGGAAACCTGTAAATATCAGGTGTCCTGATATCATTCTCATTTGTCTCATTTATTGAGACTCATTCCTGCATATTTAATTCACAAATATACAAAAATATATGATAAACTATTTCACCAACAGTCCATTTAATAGTCCGTTTATATAACAAAAAGGTATACATGAGCCGTTTATGCTCAACATAATACAAGACAAACAAAACAAAGTCGATCCCAGCCTCATCCCCATGCTGTCCCATATGCGGTCGAAGCCCGCACTGCACTGCACCGAAAGGGGGTCCTACAATGGGGTGAGCAATGTCGCAGAAAGTTCTCCTACAAGGGTTACTCCCACCTAAAATGCACATGCAATGGCGTACATAAACATCAATCACATTTCATACAATTTATGCAACATTATATGAAATGTTCCGTGTCATGCATGAGATGCGACCCCTCATGCTCACAACCTGAGTCCCAATCGATTCCCCCCACACTTGTAATTGCCAAGTGTGGAAACCAGCCATTGATAATTAACCCAATGACTTAAACCATTGGATAACCCTCCGATTTTAATTTATCATTTCATGATTTTCTTTTTCTTCAGAGTCACAGATTGGGTTTTCACCGCAGACGCCGTACGCCTTCCAACATTTTATAACTTACAGCTTCTGGATTCATGTCTAACCGTGAATAACATTTGGGTCTTTCACCCTGGGGGGGATCTACCCCAACTTGCTCCGCCCAAAACATGTAATTTATCATTTTGATCAATTTACATATCCGTGAGTCTCAACCTTGGAATTTGTCCCATTTTCCGAGCTTACGACTCATTCACCAACACCGGTGAATACTCAATACCATGCACCCACACTCGACTCGACACGATGTGACTGTGCATATGAAATGCATGATGCCAATACATTTTCCTTTATGTTACATGTATATATGAGTGCTACATGAAATACTGAATACAATTCATGGACAATTATAATTTTTATATATAATTATCATCCATGTAAACGGGCGTTAATACATCAAATAGCATATATTAACATGATACTTCACACAAAGATGTTATTCATGTGGCTAATAATAATACAACAAGGTCACAATCTTGGACCCATCCAACAAGGTACCTCAAGGGTCCCTCCACAAACAAGAACCGGTTTGGTTCCATGCATCCATACATCATTTTATCACAAAACAAGCAACCTAAACCCGGAGACATCAAGGACGGGCCCAAAACTAAACCTCTATCTAATCCAAGACTGCTCGAAAACAGTCCCAAAAATCCTCTTTGGACTGTTCGAAAATAGTCCCGAAATTTCAACCCGAACTCGTCCAAACAAATACTCGGCTCATCACAGACCGCCCAAAAGCCACTAAAATTCCTGTACCTCCTACACTAAATTCAAAAAATTTAGGATTGAAATTTATGGCCTCTCACAGCCTCTAAGAAAACCCCAAACCATTAAATGGCTTTTAGGCTAGAAATAACACAAGTAGGAAAATTCCCTACCTTGTGGAGTTTGACGAAACTCCAAGATTTGTACTCCACGTAGCCTGCCAAGGTGGATCGACTTTTGCAGTCTTCGTTGACGAAACTTGGCCATCCGATTTTCATAGATCTTGAGAGAAGCGAAGAAATAAAAAATAAAATTCTCTCTCTCTCTCTAACGCTCTCCCTCTCTGTCCATTTTGACTTTTCTTTCTGTTTTTTTTTTTTTCGTGATCCGCTTTTTTCTTTTTTCATTTGAATACATACTATATCGCTCTCATTCAGGTTTGTTTCACCTTAAAAAATTTATTTATTTTAATTTCAATTTATTTTAAATGAACTTAACTCAAGCAATTTCCTAACTTTCGAGATTTTCGTGAAAATCTCGTCCTTGAAATCACCGAATTTCCGCCTTTATCACCTGCAGTAAACATTCTACTTGTCTCAAAATTCCACGAAACTTTCTCTCCTGGTCACTAAATCCCTCGCGAGACGAATTTAACGCCTCGCAGCTCCATTTCACATCCGAGATTTAGAGAATTTCGCTTTCAACCGAAATTACCGCTTCCCTTTCAAAATTCGATTTTCTAGGGTTTCAGCAAAAATTTGGGCTGGTCTAATGGGCTTACTAGTGTAAGGGAGAAGATAGAACCACGTAGCCCCATGCCTGGGCCATTAAACCATCCCATAAATGACTCATAATTAACATTCACAATTATACAATTAAAATTGCAATATGATTATGTTTAGTACATGATTAATAAATTAATCTAACATTCTTCCACTTGGACGGTATAATTATAACTCAAATGTTTTCTCAATAGATTTACATAACCATAACCAATTATATAATTAACAATAATCGGTACGACGTATAAATCATAAATGTATTATTGCATTTAATCAAAATCATAACTCAAATGCTTCAACAAAAGACTTACATAGCTATAACCAATCATATACAATTAATACACCGAGAGGATGCATAAATCGTACATAATTAGGCGCTACTAATCTAGAAGCATTTCAATGACAAGAGTAGTGATTTAATAGAAACAAAAAACATCATTTTGTCATTCATCTAGTCAAAATGACACAAAATCATTAGATGATGACAAACATCAAAATGTGCATGTAATAATGAAAAAACATGAGTTTTCCTTACAAATACATGAAAAGGCAAAATTCCTACTAAAACAAAGAGTCTAGGCTCCTAACGATCCCATGCGAGTGATGTGTTCTTGAAACACACAACAGTAAGCCTTCGATAGTGTCCGCCAACATGCTAGTCAGAAAGGCAGGTTCAACTAAAATGAGGGACTCTATAACTTTCTCTTTAACAAAAAAGAACTTCACATCAATGTGCTTGGAGTGAGAAGTGCTCCTAGTGTTCCTAGAGAAAGATATGGTTGCAAAATATCACATAACAATTTCAATAGTCTAGAAATGGAGTGAACAACTTCCAAAGCTGAAATGAAGTTCCGCAACCATATTGCATGACAAGTAGCCTCATAACACGCCACATACTCTGCCTCCATAGTAGAAGAAACTATGAGTGTTTTCTTGAAAATTTTTCACCAAACAACTCATTCAACCATCATAAAGATGGAAGTGGACTTTTTATCATCCCTTAAGTATGCATAAGCGAAATCACTAAAACCAACTACCTCAAGAGTGTCGGTACCCCAATATGTCAACATGAGATCCTTGGTACCCTAAAGATACCTCAAAACTACTCTAATGGCTTTGATCAGGATCACTCAAATACCTACCCAACATGCAGATAACAAAATCAATATCAGGGCGTGTGCATACTTGAGCATACATCATGCTGCCCACAACCCAAGCATAAGGGATTGCTTTCATCTGATCTCTCTTGATATCATTATGAGGACATTAGCATTTGGAAATTTGTCACCCTTTAGATTTATTGCCTTACTAGAAGAACATGATTGCATATTGAACATTTTCAGAATGTGTTTAATATATAAGTCTGTTGAGACAATCTCATAATGCCACTAGGTCTACACGAAGTATCTGTATGCCTAAGACATAAGATGCTTCCCAAATATCCTTTATCAAAATGGCTAAACAATAAATGCTTTGTCTCAACCACTAGGTCAGTATCATTGGCTGTGAGCAAAATATCATCAACATATAAAACCAAGAATATGTATTTACTCCCACTGACCTTCATATGTATGCATTGATTGACGATGTTCTCCTTAAAACCATTTGCGGTACGACAAATCTCCTATCAAACGGAGATAGCCACGCTTCTAGAAGTTTTTAAACTATAAATGGATTTTTGGAGCTTACTATGTTTTCCTTACCAACTTCCTCAAAGCCAATAGGTTTAGACATGTAAACATACTCAACTAAGTCTCCATTCAAGAAAGTTGTCCTCACATCCATCTGATGCAACTCCAAATCAAAATGAGCCATTATAGCCATAATAATGCATAGAGAGTTTTTAATGACACAAAAGAGAAGTGCTCTTAAAATCAATACCTTCTCGCTGACTCGTAACCCTTAGCCACTAATCTTGCTTTATATCTCTCTATCGTCCTTTAGCATCACGCCGTATTGAATACCATTTGCACCCAATAGGTCTACAACAATCTGGAAAATTTACCTAGCTCCATACTTTATTCAATGACATGGAAGTCATCTCATCTTTCATTGCATCTATCCAGAAGTTGGATTGAGGATTAACAATGGCTTCTTTGTAGGTAGTTGAATATGATACATCACCCACATCATACTCATGCTCCTGCAAGTAAACATTGTAGTCATCTGAAATTGTGGGCTTACGCGCCCTCTCTAACCTCCTCAAGGGTATATCCATGACTATATCTGGGGCTACTAGATCTACATCCTCAATTGGTTTATCATCGGTAGTGGCTACTTGATGTTGGTCAACAACAGGGCTAGAGATCGGAGCGGAAGCAATAGGCACAGGAATAAAAACTTAGTGTTCTTTAACATAATTTCTTTTAGCCCTTGGCTTGTACCAGTATCATCCTCAAATATAGATAACTTCATCTGACTTAATCACTCTGGTGGTGTGCGATAGGCAATAAACCTTAGAAACTTTTGATCCCACATAATAACCAATAAAATACCCACTTATGGTTTGATTCGTGCCACAGTAGGCTGAGCTAAAATCAACAAAATTTATATACACCTAAGTTCCTACTACTGCCGTAGTCAAGCTACTCGCAGATAGTGAATTAGGGCCTAACACGGGATGGGTTTTCATCCTAAGAATGATACGCATGAGTGTAAAAAGGTAAGGCTTTCTATTTGGACTTTTGGATTTGTTTCAAAAACAGTGGAAGTAGTTTGAAAATTGAGGAATTGTAAAAACTAAAAGTAAATTGTGAAAAAGTTAACTTTGAAGATTTAGGTCACTAACTTGGTAAGTTAGCAAACAAGCGTCCCGGGTTTTATCCTCGCTGCTATGACAAGCAACCTATAGTCCCCGCATAACCGGATCTATGTTTAAACTAACAAACCTCACCCTAACAACTCCTATTTGAAACAACACAGTAGCATGCAATATGGCCCTTTTCGCCTTGAAACCCTAGCATTAAATATCATTTCGTAGGCTCAGAAGACCATCTAATGGAACCACGCACATCTAGCAATAAGTATGCAATCAGATCCTAAAGCATGGAGAGTATTGGCCAACCAATAACATTCCAAAGTTATTCAACCCTAATTTGAGAAGATGAGACCATAACACAGACTGCGGACTTTCGCAGACAAGAGGACAACATGCATATGCCCTAATAACTAAGCTAGCTTCCTTCCTCTTCAAAGAAAGGAGGCTTAGCTACATCTCTTGAGTTGTCATCCTCAAGAGGTGTTTGGCAAGCTAAGAAAATAAGGGAAAGAGGAGAGAGAAGAGAGAAAACAAACCCTAACTAAAATACGAGACTTTAGATTACAAAATGAAAAACTTACAAATTCTTCTCTCCTTTGCTCCAAAATTCTCCCCAAAAATTCTATTTATTACAAAAGAGTAGAGGGGTTTATATGTGCCACCTCAATACATGAAAATACTTCAAAAGCCTACAAACTTGGCTGGTTAAAGGACAAGAGAGTAATACACCAAATTTGGAAGTCGGTTGGCATTAATTACAAAAACATGACGAAGCAAAGAATTCCCGCTTAGATCGAAGAATTTCGCTAGGTAGCGAAATCACAAAAAGGCATAAAGGAATAGAAATTTCGCTAAGGTCGGGCAATTTTAGCTAGCGAAATCTCGCTAGCTTAGCTAAATTTTCGTGAGAGTAGCGAGTCTCATGAAATTTCGCTTAGAACTGCCTAGCGAAAAACCCCGTGTCTAGCTTAAATCCACACTCTCGCTTAACCCCATACTGGGCTAGTCCCCGCGAAATTCGCAATCCCAAATAATTCAGCAGTTTAGCCGAAATGGCCGGGTTTGCCGACATCGTTTGCCTCCCGTCTTCTACTGTGATCATCTTTCTTCACTTTGCCTTCGCTTTTCTTATCGATTCTGGCTGGGTTGGATAGCCGACACTTGAGTTCAAACTTCATGATTCATCATACATCCCGATATCGAACTTAAAAGTGCGCAAAACCCGCAAAATGTACCTAAAAATACTTCTTAAATGGCATGGGTGCTACTAAGAAGACTTGAACACTTCAATTGGTATAAATGACATGATTAATGCGCAAAAAGCACTCAAAACCTATCTAATATAGGGTTCAAAATTGCACTTTTTGGGCATTAATCATGGTTTTTGGATCAAGTTTCTTGAATTGCAAGTTATACATTCTCACTTCACCTCAGAGTCTCAAACAGTGAAGGACGAAGACTAGGCTTCTTTTGTGACCATAGCTCATATGGAGTCTTAGGAACATACTTACTAGGCACTTGGTTCAAAATATAAGCTACAGTTTTCAAAGCTTCACCCCACAAGAACTCAAGTAGTGAGGAATTAACAAGCATACAACGCACCATATCAAGAAGTGTGCGATTCCTCCTCTTTGCAATCCCATTCTGTTGAGGAGTAATAAGCATTGTGTACTGAGCATCAATGTCACATTCTTGAAGGTACTTTGCAAATGGTCTAGGGATGCGTCTCGTTTCATCATATCTACCATAATACTCACTACCTTTATCAAAATGAACTACTTTTATCTTCTTCCCTTGTCAGCCCAACTTTACTTTGAAAGCCTCCAAAAATTTAGACTTCTCACGAATGAGCTCGACAAAGCCATAACGGGAATAATCATCAATGAACGTGATGAAATATTTGTGGCCACCCATAGCAGGAGGAGTGAATGACCCACAAATATCTGCATGACTAACCCCAAGCAACTCAGTGCATCTATCAACCTTAGCATTCCTAACCTTGCCTGGCCGCTTTACCCTAATGCACCCACGCATTTGCATTAAAAATATGAGAAATCAAGATCCCGAAGGACTGAAGTGGAAAATGGGTTTGAGCACAATAAATTAGCTATCTTTTGAGCTTAAATTACAATGGTCCCACAAACCTTTTCTGCGGTCCACATGGGAATGTGTTCTCCTCCATGAGGAGATGAAGATTATATATTGAGTTGCTCAAAACAATTAAGGAGTGAATTAGAAATTGCCTCCAGACATCACCCCTTGAAAATGGTAACTAAAGGTTTAAGCTTGTAAAAAAGTTTGTGTATCACATTGGATGGGAACACGACTTTTAGGTATATATACACCTACCTCAGAGTCAGCTTGGGCCCTAAGAGGCACCCCCGCTTTTGTGGAAAGCGGAGGACTTAGCTCATGCTTGGTTCACTACACACACGCACACGCGCTGCTGCGCTGCCCCAAAGACCGAGCCGGGTTCGGGTTCGGAGCTAGCTTAAACTCACTTTTCAAGGCCAAAACGCCGCTGCTTGGCGACAAGTGTAGGTTACCATTGATCAAGCGCTTCTCTTCCACGCTGCACGCGACTATGTCCGGCTTCGCTATGAATCACGTACACGACTCCATCCCCAAGCTTCATGATCAGACCGAAAGTCATGAGTGTGTCTATATAGGCCACACATTCTCTCATTTTAAAGAGCCCATTCATTCATCCGTTCATATTCACGTTTGAGAGAGAGATGAGTTCGCATTACGCTTCCGTTCGACAACCAACAGCTTGTTCGCTTACTACCGGGAGATCATTTCATCCTAGGATGAATCTCTACACATTATTCTTGAAGCACCACTGCGAGGGCAATATTTGTCTTAAGGAGATTGTGTCCAACACAAGACTTAATTTACACACAGGTTCCAACTGATTGCTTTAATCTTTATTTTGGTTTTCCTACAAACAAATCCACATACTGATCTAGGTTCTACAAACTGGTTTGATTGAACTTGTTATTTGTTCATCTCTTCTGCTATGTTCATTCTATTTTACAGTACTGATACCTAACAATCTCATCCTTAATTAATCTCTCCATTCTTTGTTTGGAAATATGACTCAAACGCAGGTTAAAGAGTAGAAGACTTTTCATTCAATCTCACGCTTCATGCTACTAATAGTATTAACAGAAAGGTAGTAGAAATAGAAGGCCAAGCAGACAACTCTAATATGTAAAGATTCCCACAAAGTACTCCAGTGCCAATCAATAGTGAATCTCGGTACAATTTAACCTTTCCATTTCAAAAAAGAAAACTATATCCAAGTCTATCCAAAATAGGTACTGATATCAAATTTCTCCTGATCGAGGTTATGTATGCCACATCCTGTAATTCCAAAAAAATTCATGTACTAAGTTGCAATCTAACAACTCTCAGAAAATCAACTTGGACTCTTGTACCTTCTCCCATGTACACGTATTGTTCCAAACTAGTTAGACTTCTTCTACTTATCATCGCCTGCATAAAATTGCAAGCGTGAATGGTAGCACCACTATCCAACCACCAAGTATCAGATGGCACATCAATGACATTGAATTCAAAACAAACATTCACCTAATTTATCAGAAAAATCATTTTTCTCATTCTTTGAAAACTTTGTATATTTCTTGCTAATAGCATTCAATAACTCTTTTGCATTCTCAATCTTAAGAATGCTTGTATAAATAGATTCATCCATATGATTCTCCATGATCATCAAACAACAACTATTATAATACTTCCAATCCTCATAGAACTTTTCCTCATTTGCAGAACTCTCAATAGTGGGTTTTAGAGGAGCTTAAACTTTCAAGGTCATGTTCAATTTCATGATTGTCAAATTCATCGTAAGAGATTTAACTCATTGCTTGTAGTTAGTCCCATTAATTTTCGTGATGACAAAGAACTGAAGAAAGCTTAAAGTTGAAGAATAAATAAGAGAACAATGTCAAAAATACATGTATTCTTCATCTTACCAAATGACCCACAAAAGTAGTCATCAAATACTAAAGTCTATAAAATACAAAAAGACTCATACATAGGTAAAAGCAATTCACCAACCATCATAACCAAATGCATCAATTACTCACCGATAGGGTAGTAAAATTGTACAGTTCATGACACTTAATGAAATATTTTCAGCAAACTAAGCATCCTATCAAATAATAAAGTTATTGATACAACAACTTCATTATCTATATGGTTCTTAGCAAAATTGATGTACAAAACGGGAGAAATTACAATTGCAACATCAATTTTAAAAAAGATATTCAACATGTTCAAACTCATGAGAGGCAACTTCATAAGCATCCAATATTTCTCAATTTTACCCAAGTTTATAAGCATTCAATCTTATTCACAATATGATACTATAAATAATCACAAATAGCACTAACATAAATTGTTAAAACAATACAAAAAAAAAAAAAAAAAAAAAAAAAAAAGACTAACAACATGATTTATGTTCCTGTAAAATTCAATTTTTATTCCAAGACCAAATTGGGTAAATATTGTAAATATTTTCAATTTTTTTGCAAAATTACTAGATACTCACAAAATATTATGAAAATATTAGAAATTATGAAACCAAGAAGCATTTATTGAAAAATCGTCAAAGGCCAATTCTCCAAAATCCTTTAAAAACAAACATTGTCGGTTTCAAACATCAATCCCATCCACACAAATTAAATGACAAGCAATCTAAACAAAGATTTCCTAGAGTTTTGGATTAAAATACTATTTTATTTTTAAATTACAAAAATAATTTTGATTTCAAACTATTGCCCAATTTAATACGTTCAATAATGAGGCGACATATAGATAATGCCACTATCCTAAACAACTTTATCAAAATTCACCATTACCACTCGTTCGCAAGCTAATTATTTTACGAAAGCACTCACATGTCCTCAATTACATATTTTAAGAAGATTTATTATAATAATAATAAAATTAAAGCGACAATAATTCTTTAAAAAAAATATTAATAAGATAAATATGAAAAACAACTCAAAAAGAATAATATAAAATAAAAAGAAAGAATAATTTAAAATAATTATATTTTAAATTATCGGTTGGAAAACAATAAAAGGTCGATTATTTTAATATCAAATAAGATAATTTAAAAAAAAGATTAATAAGATAATATAAAATAATTTGAAAAAGAATATAAAATAAATGACAATATATAATTTAAATAAATACTCTTAATACTAATATCAAATATCGTAATAGTTTAATCCGAGATAACCAATTTTTTCAACGGATAATTTTAAATTAGTTTATCTCGGATTAAAATAAATTTTTGATATTTGATATTAATTATTAAAAAATTATTTATTTTAAATTATATTGTCATTTTATTTTATATTATTTTTTTCAAATTGTTTTTCAAATTTATTTTATTAATCTTTTATAAAAAGAATTAATGTCATTTTAATTTTATAATTAATTTTAATACCGATAATGTCACTGTTCAGGACAACAAAAATTAAATGCTGAAGTCGTTGTTCAGGACCTGCATAGTTTGTCACGACAAACTCCAGATCCAGAGTTTGTTGTGACAAACTCCACAGTTTGTTTAAAAAAAATATTAATTTTTTTGTTGATGACAGCAGCTTCATTATTTAAAAAAAAAATTCAATTGACAAATCTATATGAAATTATAAATATTTATTTTAAAGATAATGTTTGATATCTAAAATATTTAAAATACAAATTTTATTTAAAAATTATTATTATTTATTTTTTATATCAACTTATTTTAAAATTATTGAAACGAGAATATTTAAAAATCAAATACAAATTTTTAAATATTCTCGTTTCAATAATTTTTAAAATAAGTTGATGTAAAAAATAATAATTATTATTATTAAATAAAAATTTTATTTTAAATATTTTAGATATCAAACATTATCTTTAAAGGAAATATTGTCATTTTATTTTAAATAGATATTTCTCTTAGGCTTTATAATATTTTTTTTGAAGCAAATGTTGTTGTCTTGAACAGCGGTTTTATCATTTTAAAAAAAGACGCAATTGAAGACAACTACATTATCGCGTTTTAAATTAGTGTTGTAAGACTTGAGAAATTCCAATTTCTGGAAAAATGGCAAAATCGTAATTTTGGTTACAAAATTGTAATTTCGATTAAAAATCCGAAATTTATTCTTTGGATCTTGGATGATGAAACGAATTTCACCGTTTGAATCGTCTCGCGAAATCTAGCTAACAAGTAAAATTTCATAGAATTCCGAGACAGTCGGAGTTGGCACGTTTTTCGAGGTATCGCGATTTTGGTGCTGTAAAACTATTTTCGATGCGATGAAAGTCACATATAACAAGTACTCATGTGCCATAAGTGGTATGAGTAGAGAAATGATGAAAATGGACGGCCGAGATAGTGCCGAATGTCAAAACTGGTAAAAGAATGACATAATGGTCTTTTTAGAATTAGATTAAATGAGGATAAGACAACACTCAATAGTTTTTGTCTTCTCCAAATGCAAAGAAGCAAAAAACATGGGAGAGGAGATTATTAGATCCAGTGGCCATTTTCATTTTGTTTTAGAGATAGAACCTCAAGCTTCTCTCTAGATTTGCAAACGATCCGACCGTCGGCAGTCGTCGGGACAAGAAGGGAAGCTGCTTTACGTGGAGAGGGCTTTGCGTGGGTACCGGATTTAAGGAGTTTAGACAAACTCCGTGAGGTAGGGGTTTCTCCCTACTTGGCTCTTTACACTTTATTTAAAGCTGCTTTTTCAATGCTTCGTTAGCTTGAGGCCTCAACGTTGTTGACGTCCAAAACTCGTGGACCGAATTGGATATAATTTTTAAACTAAAACGGAGCAGCCCGTGGATCGCTCCATGGCTGATTTGGGTGGATTAATTGTGCATTTGGTGTTGATGCATGTATTTGTTTATGAGTTTAAATGGCCGTGAAACCCGGGTTCACTAAGTGAAACGATGATTGGTGATTTTCCGGGAAAAGTAATCGAGGGTTTCACTATTCTCGGGAATAGTGGTCACAAAATATTTTTTTGTAAATTAATATGTTTGGTCGAGTAATTCAAGTAGAATTGCTTGTGTTTGATCATTAGCCCATGTGAGCTAATTTTTGATGTGATGGAATGTGGAATTACATAACATGATTGTGTGATTTAATTTTTATGTGAATATATGCGTGTTTATATATTTGCACGTAGCATAGACCAGAATTCGAACGCATTATATCTATGCACCGAGACACCCTACGACGATAGGAGCGAAACCGCATGGTATGAGCTCCAGAGAAAATACTTCTGGCGGTTGTCTAAAAATGATAATTATCTGAGGGTAGTCCATACCAAAAATATCAATCAGTCAAGACGGCCCAATTGATATATACCCAGGGTAGTCCATAAATAATATCAATCGTCAGACGCCCAATCGATATATATACATCGGAGGGTTGTCCACAAATAAACATAATAATTCTCATAATGGTGTTTAGCGAGTGTGAGGGAGTCATGGAGGACTCTAAAGTAGATGGTCATTAGACATTCAGGATCATGCATTTGCTTGAAAGTGTGTTTACTTTGGAGCATTGCATATGCACTTAGGTGGAGAGTAGCCCACTTAGGGTAATTCCACTACTGAGCATTAGCTCACCCTGTCGAGGGATACTATTTTACAGGTACAGGGAGCGTGCGAGGAGACGGCTCGTCCTAGAGGCCGAGTTTGTGAAGAAAGGCGGCTTTGATGATTTTATACATGTATTAGAATTCTCTAATTTTAATATATGTGTTGTATAAGAGTAAAACATTTCAACTCTGTAACTATCGATATAGTCGATTCATAGCCGGGTATGTTTTATGGGTATTGTTTATGGGCCCAAGTAGCCGATTTACTCATGTTGTGATTATATTGGACCGTTTGGGACAGGTTTTGTACAGGTTTTGTATTTGGATAGAGCTCCCCGTACAAAGGAGACTCTGACCGATTTTCGTGAAAAATGTCGAGTCACCCGACATTCACGAGTATTCTGCGAGTTGACGGGTAGTCAACGGACACCCCGGCTGGGGGCCAACTTGGTATCGAGCTTAGGCATACGGTCACCTAGGAGCTCTGCCTGGGGTATCCATCATCACTAGGTGTGGTTTGATGAGTATAGGTATATGGAAAACCTAGAGATTGAGGATCGGGGTTAGCCATAAGCCGAGTAAGAACATCACCACTGTGGCTCGATGTCTGATTTAGGTATGAAATTACCTAGGAAATCACGACAAAACTAGGACACCGTATGCATGCGTTGGTGTGTTTTCAGGTGATCGATTTTGTGAAGTGTGCTTGCATGCTTGGTTGTGCATAACATGAAATATTG
The DNA here is from genome assembly GCA_016808115.1 of Tetrastigma voinierianum. Taxonomy (NCBI): domain Eukaryota; kingdom Viridiplantae; phylum Streptophyta; class Magnoliopsida; order Vitales; family Vitaceae; genus Tetrastigma; species Tetrastigma voinierianum. The sequence continues at coordinate 504,558 of JAEQBH010000247.1, read as the reverse complement.
TGTTGTGATTGAATTGTGTGATTAGGTGGATAGCACATAGGAAAATTTATAAGAGTTTACAATGTGTAAACCGGAACAAGAAAATAAATAAAATAAATTTAAACAATTTATTTGGTTTGTTAGGAAATGAAGATATATATATATAGATAAAATAAATTTTAGTAAATTTATTGGTGTACTGAAAATGAAAGAAAATAAATAAATATTTTTTTTTTGGTATTTTCCAATGGCTGGAAGAAATGAAAAAAAGGGCAGACACTGAAATGGGCTACTGCCCATTTGAGCATAAGGCTGGCTTCGCGCGTGCGCGAGTCAAGGCTGGTCAAGTACGTGGCACGCAGGGGTGCGCAGCGAAAATATCGCTAAGCAGCGCTGCACGCACGGCGCCGGGCGCCGCAGAAGGAAGCCGGGCGCTGGGGCGCGCTGCACGGGGCGCAGCGGCGGGCGCTGGGCGCGCACAAGCGCTAGGCGGCGGGCGCCGATCGCGGCGCCGCACCGCGCACCTGGGCCGCAGCATCGGGCGCCGCGCGGGCGCAGCTGAACAGACTCGGGCGCGCTGCGCACGCAGCGCCGGGCGCGCCGGGCGTTCACGAATACGGGTCAGGTAATTTGGCACCAGCCCGTTGACCGGCTTCGAATTCCAAGCATCGCTTCGAAATAATTTTGACATTGTTAGTGAAACGCTCATGAACATCGCTCATCACAAATTTTCAAAATTTTTTAATTAAATTAAATAAAAATCAAATAAAATTAGACAAAAACTAAAAATAAATTTTCAAAAATGAAATTTTTGTTGATAAAAATATTTTAAATGCATCATTGCCTTCAGATTTAAATGCAAAGACCATGTATACACTGACGATGCGGTATGATTAGTGTCTCGTGGTCGTGTTTATGCCTTAGAGTCGTATTGAGATTTAACGCCATGTTAATTGTGTAGATGGCTAGTAGAGGATGAGGATCGCAGAGGACGCCCACTGGTAATCGGGTCGGGCACCACCGACATTCGACCACCACAAGATTTGATCCGCAGCTCACGAGGCCAGGTGTGGTAAACTGGCCAAGTATCGCACAAAGTTAGCATAGCAGTAGTCGTGGAGGTCCTAGTAACTCTAGAGGTTTAGGAGCGCATCATCCGACATTCACAGGAGGAGACCCGATGGTGGCGCACATTGGTTTACGCAGATCGAGAACGTGACGAGGCTACGGAGATCACCTCCGATACGATCAGATCGTGTTACCAAGCCCAGCCACAGGGTGAGGCCCAGATGGTGGAGATGGGCTAGGACTCTAGAGATTTAGAGGTTAAGACATAGCCAGTTAGAGACGGAGAATGGGCCGTTGTCCATATCTCAGCCGTGATCAGTAGGATCGCCATCGGATACGGACTCCATGGTCAGGGACAAACTCCACCATGCAGCCAGAGATGAGGATGCTAGAGCACTCACGATGCGAAAGTGTTAGCAGCAAGAGGAAGGATGATTTCATTTTTCCAGTTCAGAAAGAGACAGAGCTTCAGTTCGCGAGGGTCCTGGTGGTCGCGCCATCCGCCGTGACGTACGAGAGTTGGTTTGACAAAGTGGGCGTACGCATGCTACCATCGCAGCCGGCACATGAGAAGGGATTTGCCCCGAGACAGGATCCTGTGGTTTTGGGACAAAGACAACCAACAAGAGCGTGACAAGAGAGGATACAAAGACGCCCTCCACAACACAAGATAGGCCGTAGGAGCCGCTGCTCTCAGGAGCCACCCGCACCCCACATTTCACAGTGGAGGCCCGAGAGGCTAGGAGTATGGGCAGAGGTAGAGGACGAGGCCCACAAAGTGTGGCGATCAGTGGGTCCAGGGCGTGTCTACGCCATCACACCATTGTGCCAAGTCACAGATCAGCCGGCCATACAGGTACGCTTTGCCATCTCGCCTATGGGCAAGAGTGTTATTTGATTCTTAAGGCCATATCTATTCATCGGGCCGTGATCGGGCCATGGATAGAGTTAGGCTTAGAGGCTGAGACCCTTAGAGGAGCCTGTATGTGAGTTCTCCCCTAGGGATTAGGCGAGAATAGGGATGATATGTCGAGGTTGCGAAATGAGATCTCGAGGACTCTACTCACAAAGTGGACCCGAGGATCAGCTTGGACATGTCGAGTCTCGATGTAATCCCTGTGGATGGATCACGACACTACAGATCGTTTATCGACAGAGCGCAGGGAAGGTTACCGCCTACACGCAAGACTGCACTCGTGGTGGTGTTTCGTGAGCACAAGCATGACATTTTGGCCCTGCATTAAGATATGAGTCCGTGTCGTGATGCTTAGCGGGGTCGGGCTAGCCAGCCCACTCGAGGACGAGGAGAGACCGCACTTCTAGATCTACCCTCGAGAAAAGTAGTATGTGGATGTTTTTCCGTATGAGCTTACCCACTACTCCCCAACAGAGGTGACTTCGTATCGAAGTTACACCTGGTGTACTTCACCCATCTCTATGACTCCGCATAGGATGGCACCAGCTGAGTCAGGGAACCCTTTCGCAGTCCAGTTACGGAGTTATTGGACAAGGGGTTCATTGATCGAGCACTTCACCACGGGCGCTCCGGCTCTATTTGGCTAAGAAGAAGGATAAGACTCTTCACTGCATTGATTATCGACAATGATCAGGTTACGATTAAGAATCGGTACCCATTGCCATAGAATTGACGATTTGTTTGATCACTAGAAAGAGCTGGAAGTCGCTCCGCAAGATAGACTTTTACACCAGTTACCATCGCCTAAGGGTTGGGGTGAGTACGTATATCCCTAAGATAGTGTTTAGACGTTATGGGCACTTTGAGCTACTTCGCGATGCCCTCTTTTGATCAATTTAATGTGCGCTCATCAAAGATTCATGGATCTCATGCATAGGATATTCCAACCCTATTTAGATCGGGCTTTGTCGTAGCTTCGTGGATGACATTCGACCTAATTCCCGCCAGAGCCGAAGATGAGTATCACTTAAGGATCGCTTACGCTTGTCGAGAGACCATCACCGTACGCCAAGTTTAGTGCGCGAAGTTCGCCATCGAGGTGAGAGATTTCGGGACACTGGTCGCATCGAGTGTCACGACCGCAGAAGGTCGAGGCAAAGGATTTAGTCAGGGAGAGTCAAGTCGCCGAGATAATGAGTTTCTAGGGATCGGGCCGGGTATTACAGAGATTCATCGAGGATTTCTCCGTAATAGCAAGATTTTATGACCAGTTGACCTGGAAGAAGGCCGGTTTGAGTGGATGACCATGAAGAGGCATTCCAGAGTTGAAGAGGAGACTTACTTCCACCTCCCATCTTGATAGTCCCTGACAGGACAGGGTACACAAAGTGTATTGTGATGCCTCGAAATGATCGGGATGTGTTTTGATGCACCGAGGGTAGCTTATGGTTCTGCTGAAGAATCACGAGTGCATTACCCCACACACGACATGGAGTTGGCGGCCGTAGTCTTCGCCTTGAAGATTTTGCGCCACTACTAATACGACGAGGAGTTCGAGGTGTACTCAGACCATAAAATTCTAAAGTATATCTTCACGCAGCGGGATCTCAATATGAGGCAACGCAGATGGATGGAGTTCCTAGAGGATTATGAGTTCACTTTGCATTACCATCCCGGTAAGGCAAATGTGGTGGCTGATGCACTCACTCGGAAGTCACAAGGAGCGCCGCTAGTATACCTTCGAGAGTGGCTGACGCCGAGACTCGGATACTAGCTACAAGACAAATGGTGCACTCGTGGTACCTGGGAGCGAGTGGCTAAGCACTGCATTCGTGAGCAGAGTGATTGAGCCCCAAAGGGCAGACGCAGAGATAGTGTCCATCAAAGACCGAGTATTACCATGTACGGTGACGAGGATCGACAAATTCACGCAGATGAAGCCTCGATATAGGGAACCCGTAGTGGTTCCCATTCGACCGACTTGAGAGGAGATTCTCAGCAGTTTCATCGCTTCGATTTGCCGTGGCATCCAAGTGGCAACAAGATGTACGTGACTCGGCCAAGACTATTGAGTGGGATGAAGAGACACGTAGGACTTTGTTCACGATGTCTCGCTATATGCTCACAGGTTATGCTGAGCACCGTGAAACCGTTAGTATTACTCACCATTAGAGGTATTTCAGTGGAAGTGGGAGCATGTCATAATGGACTTTGTGACCCACTTGCCACGGACGCAGCAGAGGCATGACGTGGTATGGGTGATAGTGGACCGGCTCACGAAGTCGGCACATTTTCTAGCCATGCAGATGACCTTCACCTTGGAGAGATTCTGCCTGGCCAGATATCTCGAGATAGTCCAATACATGGAGTACCAAGATCCATAGTGCCTGATAGGACCTCGAGGTTACGGCACACTTTGGAAGAGTTTCCAAAGGCTATGCGCTGGCTTCATTGACAATGAGTACAAATTTCTTCCACCCTGCATTTATAGTCGGGCCCGAGAGACTATACAGTATTGGGAGGACATGCTACGAGCATGCGTCCTGGATCATAAGGGTAGCTAGGAGGAGCATTTTCCTTAGTGGATTTCGCCTACAAACAATATCGCGAGTATACAGATGGCACCATATGAGGCATTGTATGGGAGGCTATGTAGGTCACTGTTATGTTGGACCGAGGTGGGAGAGAGTTCCATCACTGGTCGTGATCTGATTAGAGACACCTCTGAGAAGGTGATCTTCTTGGATACGACAATCATGCCTTCCCTACCCGCTCGTGAGTCGCAAAGAGCTATGCAGATGTAACACGCCGACCCTTAGAGTTCGAGGTTGGGGATCACGCTTTGAAGGTGATGCCTAAGGGGGAGTTGTCGTGCTAGGGCAAGCGGAAGAAGCTATCGCCGAGGTTTACCGGACCTTCGAGATACTGAGAGGATAGGCACCGACAGACGCTTGATGTTACCACCTGAAACATCGTGTCCATGAGGTATTTCACGCCCATGCCCGATGTATACCCGTGATCCAGCCTGCGTTGTGGATTGGGGGGCATTGAGGTTAATACCTAAATGACCGCTGAGGAGGACTGGGGCAGGCATTTTTGATAACATGGATCGGGTTTTGCGACGCAAGACCGTGAGGCTAGTGGAGGGTACTATGGAGGCACTATGGAGTGGAGGAGTCGACGTGGGAGCGCGAGGACACGATGCGGGCCACCTATCCCTTCTTGTTTAGGGATGAAGGTACGTGGTTCAGTCGTTTAATAATTAAATGACGAGTTTACATGCATGGTAGAGTGCACATTGCACATACATGTTAGTGAGTATGATTGTCCAGAATTTGGGGACTAAATTCCTTTTAAGGAGGGGAGAATGTAAGACCCGAGAAATTCCAGTTTTTGGAAAAACGGCAAAATCATAATTTTGGTTACAAAATTGTAATTTCGATTAAAAATATGAAATTTATTCTCTGGATCTCGGATGACAAAACGGATTTCACCATTGGAATCATCTCGCGAAATCTAGCTAGCACGTAAAATTTCGTAGAATTCCGAGACAGTCGGAGTTGGCACGTTTTTTGAGGCATCGCGATTCGGGTGCCGTAAAACGATTTTTGATGCGACGAAAGTCACATATAACAAGTACTCATGTACCATAAGTGGTATGAGTGGAGAAATGATGAAAATGGACGGCCGAGATAGTGCCGAATGTCAAAACTGGTAAAAGAAGGACATAATGGTCTTTTTAGAATTAGATTAAATGAGGATAAGACAAAACACTCAATAGTGTTTGTCTTCTCCAAATGCAAAGAAGCAAAAAACATGGGAGAGGAGATTATTAGATCCAGTGGTCATTTTCGTTTTGTTTTAGAGAGAACTCCTGCTTCTCTAGATTTGGTAACAATCACCGCTTCAAGTACGTCGACAAGAAGGAAGCCGCTTCGACGCGAGAGGGCTTCGTGGTGGGTACCGATGAAGGAGTTTGGGACAACCCGTGAGGTAGGGGTTTCTCCCTACTTGTGTTTTACACTTTATTTAAGTGTTTTTCAATGTTTCGGTTAGCTTGAGGCCTTGAACGGCTGTTTGATCGGTCCCAAAACTTGGGACCGAATTGATATAATTTTTTAAACCAAAATGGAGCAGCCCGTGACTGTCCATGGCTGATTTGGGTGGATTAATTGTGCATTTATGTGTTGATGCATGTATTGGTTTGTATGAGGCCGAAAATGGCCGTGAAACCCGGGTTCACTAAGTGAACCGATGATTGGTGATTTTCAGGGAATAGTAACCGAGGATTTCACTATTCCCAAGAATAGTGTTCACAAAATACTTTTTTTTGAATTAATATGTATGGTCGAGTAATTCAAGTAGAATTGCTCGTGTTTGATCATTAGCCCATGTGAGCTAATTTTTGATGTGATGGAATGTGGAATTACGTAACATGATTGTGTGATTTAATTTTTATGTGAATATATGCGTGTTTATATATTTGCATGTGTTATAGACTGTAATGGAATTGGCATCATGCATTCCATATGCACCGACACCATGACGACAGAGTGAGTGCATGAGATGAGTCTAGAGAAAATGGTTTCGAGGGTCAGTTTCAAAAATGATAATTATCGGAGGGTAGTCCATACTAAAATATCAATCGCTCTGGAGACTTCAATTGATATACATCAGGTAGTCCATAACAATATCAATCGCTTCCGGGAGACGTACTCTAATTGATATATATACATCGGAAGGTTGTCCACAAATAAACATAATAATTCCCTATACGAGGCTTAGGCGAGTGTGAGGGAGCCTGCGGAGGACTCGTGGTATGAGATGGCCGCTAGACATTCAAGCAGATCATGCATTTGCTTGAATGTGTGTTTACTTTGGAGCATTGCATATGCACTTAGGTGGAGAGTAGCCCATTTAGGGTAATTCCACTACTGAGCATTAGCTCACCCTGTCGAGGGATACTATTTTATAGGTACAGGGAGCGTGCGAGGAGATGGCTAATTCTGTGAGGCCGAAGTTTCAGAAGAAAGCCGGTTAGTGGCTTTGATGATTTTATACATGTATTAGAATTCTCTAATTTTAATATATGTAATATAAGAGTGGGTAAAACATTTGAACTCTTAGGAACTATTGGATATAGTTATCCATAGTTGGTATGTTTTATGGGTATTGTTTATGGGCCCAAGTGGCCGATGTACTCATGTTGTGATTATATTGGACTGTTTGGGACAGGATTTGTACAGGTTTTGTATTTGGGTAAAGCTCCCAGTACAAAGGAGTCTCTGCCCGATTTTCGTGAAAAATGTCGGGTCACCCAACATTCACGAGTATTCCGCGGGTTGACGAGTAGTCAACGGACACCCCGGTTTTGGGGCGTCACAAGTGCAAAACCCTTATTCCTCCTCTATTTCTCCATTGTATTATTTTTTGCATCCTTCTCTTTTTCTGGCAACGACGTTAGGGCTTGGAGAAAATGCAATGATTTTTGCCCCATCTCTTCTCCTAGTACCCCATTCTACCCCACAACAGGTAACCCTCCTACATTTGTAAAACCCGAGAAAATTTAAAATTTTCTGAAAAATGGTAAAAAGGTAATTTCGGTCAAAATCCGGAATTTTTCTAGATCTTGGATGACAAATAGATTTACATTGTTGAATCGCTCACAAATTTAGCTACCACGAATTTTGTTGAATTTCCAAGCGACAAATGGAATTTCACGTTTTTCGAGGCACCAAGAGTGATGAGTGACATGTGGCAGGTGTTGAGTGGCTCACTTTGAGCCACGTGTCAAGCTGTGAGCAAAGCCTGAACAATGAGAGCTCGCACCCATGTGGACATGCTGCAACCTACGAATGAAAAAGAATCTAATATTAAGGAGCAAGTGGATAAGGGAAATCCTAAGGCTAATAAGGATTGAAATATGTGGCATGAGATGACATGTCTCTTCTTAACCCCATCTCACTAAATTATTCGAGAAGAGAAGGAGAGAGGGGGGCGAACGGAAACCGAGAGAAAGGAGGAGGAAGAAGAAGAGAGTTTTAGAGAGACAAGCTCTCACTTCTCTCTAGATTTCCCAGCGATCGGATCGACGGTTTTCGACGAAGCAAGAGGAAAAGAGCTTCCTCGCGACAAGAGCTACAAGTAGAGATCGAAAACAAGGAGTTTTGACAAACTCTGAGAGGTAGGGGTCTTCTTCTACTTGGATATTCTTTGTCTAAAAAGCCATGAGAATGGTTTTGGGTGTTGTGAGGCCGAAAATGGCCATGGATTCCGGTTCCAAGAAGTGGAACCGATGCTTGAAGAGGGGGTCCTCGATGTTCTGTATGATCTGCCTGGGACCCAAAACAGCCCCGAGATTTGCTCATGGACCGAACCATGAATTTGCTTGAATTGAATGGCTTGAATGCAAGAAAATATATTAATGGCTGCTAATTGATGTGTTAACATGATTGCTTGAATATTATATATAATATAATTATGTATGAGCCATTGAATTTGATTTATGAATTGGTATCATTACATTCATGTGCACAAGATATCAAAGGTTTAGCTCAAAGCAGGTGCACGGTATGGCTGTTCACCAATTTCCTGTGAATGTGGTTGAGTTTACTCAGGACTACGTCCAATAAAGACTCATATAGTTCAAATCATATAAATGAAAAGTAATTAATGTGTGTCAGAAGCAGAAGGGGGTTGTTAATCCCCCGTGAAAAGCCCTGGAACATGGTGTAAGAGACTCACAAGATGAGATGTACTTCTAGATGGGTGGGTGACCCATCGTGTGCTCAAAGTCTCTATTGCTCAAAGAAAACACACGGGTCATGTTTATCACTTCGTGACCTAGAGTTGGAGTGATGTGAGTCGGGACCGACTCCTGATCGTTCAATTCAAACGCGGAAATTACACAGGTGTCACGAGCCGACAAAGGCTCTGGGGAGGCGGGTACTGGGCTGGTATTACTAAGACACACACACTTGGCATAGGCATGTGTGAGGGAGTCAGTGAGTGACTTGGGGTATGGGTATCGAAACATTTCATGCATGATAGAAATCATTTCATGTGTAAATTGTAAATTGTATGGAATATGGATGTCTTGATGTGCCATTGCATGTGCATTTTAGGTGGGGAGTAGCCATCATAGGAGAATTCAACTACTGAGCAATGCTCACCCTGTCATGGGATCCCCTTCGTGCAGTGGAGTATTCAGAAGACAAGACTCACTAGACGCCGCTTGAGAAGAAAGTCGACGGTGACTTTGATTTCATATTTTTGTAAAACATGTATGAAACATTATGATCGATGCATGTTTGTATAGGAGTGTAATTAACTCTTAAAACTATTATAATATGGTTGATTATATTTTGGTGAGTATGGATGTATGGGCCCGACGTGGCCATTTTTACTTATGTTTGAGTCTCGGGTAGAGAGACACTCGTTTTGTAGCATTGGGACACTCAATGGCTACTTGTATTCCGCAGGTTGACGGATTGTCAACAAACCCCCGTGTTTGGGGCGTCACAACATTGGATTGTTTTTTGTTTAAAATTTATTACATTGCTGCTTTTGTTGGTTTGTTATGTTGATAATGTGGTGATAAATCTTTGGATTTAGTTCTCATTTTAATATTTGGGAACGGAGAAGTTGAAATGATTACAAAAATAGTTAAAATGACCAATTTTTAGATATGATCTTCCTGCTTCGTTTGGGAAGCCAGAAATGTTAGAGACGAAAAATAAGCAATGAGGATAATACTCTTTCCTGGGCTGATAACATGGAAATTCAAAGGGAAAATTTTAGGAGGAAAAATGGATTTATTAGCTTATTCAACCTCCTAATTTTTAACATGTTCGCTTGATTCAGTTTTCGCGCTTTGATCATTTGTGTTCTATGTTTTGTTTTTTTTTTTTTTAAATAATCTCATTTTTCTAAAAGTAAGGTTATTATACATATTTGGTTCGAAAATATTGACAAAAGAGAAGAGAAATTGAAAGAAAAATGCAATAAAACAAATACGATTATCATAGATAATTTAAAGGAAAAAATGTTTTAATATATTTTTCTTATTTAATCTATTTTTATGGGAATGCTAAAATTTATGTATTTTATAGGATTTTCTTGTTATTTCTCGCTTTTTAGGTCATCTAAACTTGGAAAATGTTTATTTTCCAAAAACGATATTTTTTGTTTCAACATGAAAAAATAAGAATAAAATCTAATTAATTTTTATAATTAAAATTATTTAGGGAATTATATATGCTTAAATCATTTCATATTTGTATACCAAACACTTGAGTAACTTTTAGTTAAACCCTAAACTATCATTTTATCAATTGACTCTAGGCCCACCCAAGGCCACTACGAGAAATAATCTCTATCCCACGTGAATAAGCTTTTTATATATTTAGTCTAATTCAATATTCTAACAAAAAATTTATTTCTCATAGGTTAACTAATAAAAAGATAGTTTAGGGTTTTACGAAAAGTTATCTATAAAGTGCATATTTCTATTAATTTCACGGAGATAGTGCATTTCAAGGTAATATCCATTATCTGGATTCTATTTTCCTTCTTATTGGACATGTAATAATGCACCTTAACATAATTGCCTCTATATTATTTCAATATACTTCCAACAATTAAAAAAGGACAATACTAATAAAATTGTTGATTTCAAAAGATTAAAATAGCTTTCAAAATTAAATGTAAAAAAAAATATACTTACATTTTTCGAATTTTTCTATATAATTACCAAATATGTACTAATTTTTCTTTTTCCTTAGAATTTTCTAGGAATAACAAAAGAAGGAAAATTTTATATTTTTCTTTCCTTGTCTTTTTCTTTTCTTACCTTTTTCCTTTCAATTTTTCTCCCATCGTTTTTTGTTTTTTGTGTTCCATACATAGTCTTTATATCCTTGTATTATTTAACTGATTTGAACCATTTTGTATAGGTCAAATATGTTTGTTTCCACTATTCTCGTGATATGATGTTATTACAATGAAAAAATAATGAGGACTGAAACATATATGAAATATGTCGAGCACAAAGCTGTCATTGTGCCTTTGGATGTACCCATTGATTGCATGTTTGAACAGTTAGGTGATATGATATACTCAAGACCAGACATTAATAAACAAAGGTTCAACTTAATCCTCAATTGTAAGTATCCCCTGAAAAGTGGAAATAGGTTCCAACCTTGTCCAATATGAGATGATAGTAGTGTGTACCGAATATTGAAATTGGTTAACACAACTAGCATGGAGGAAATTAAATTGTATATTGAGGTCGTTCAAGTCAAACCACAAGTGAATCAATTGCAGCCACACAGATTTATTGGTTGACGAAAATGTTGCAAATTTGGTCTAAGGTCGTGGGCCTAGTAAAGGCTCCAACACCCGATATACCGATAGATGCAAAGTATAAGGCGAAGATGATGAAAACTGAAGATGAAGAAGCTAATACCGATTTAATTCCAAGAAGATGCACGATGAATCTAATGAAGATATAGATGTTCAAGCCGGATGGACATCTTTCGCCCTTCCAGGCTCTTTTAACCAAGGTTTGAGAAAGTCTGAGCAAGTGATATATGCTCCATGTGGATGTGATCTTGTGATGTATCAAATAACCCAAAATGTTGAGGACCTGCATGAGTCATCCCTCGTCTGGTCACTTAGCACCATCACCTCAATTTGAAAATGGAAACTGGCACATTATCAAGCATCGACCTATACGGCTTATACCACCAGATACTCATGTGGAGAATTTGTAGTCGGCCAAGTTTTTAATTCCAAATCTTCTTTACAAGAGGCTGCAAAGATTTTCTCAATTAAAGCACACCAAGAGTTTATGGTTGTTGCATCCTTAAAAAAATTGATAGTTTTAAGATGTGTTAGTCGAGGAATGTCACGTCCATGGAAGGTCTTGTCATATCAGAAAGATACTAGTTTATTTGTTATCAACAAGTATAAAGGGTCGATACTGCGGTCAACTGAACTGACCATCATCAATTGACTCAACCATGCCGCTCATATCAAGGCAATTATTAAGGCACAATTTACTTGGTCTGTACCTGCTATTCAAGAAAGTGTGATGGAGAAATGGGGATATGAAATTTCATACAAAAAGGCTCTTCATGGAAAGCATAAAGCAGTTAGACACTTATTTGATGACTACTAATCATACACGAGTTGCCACACCAGCCTTAAAGCAAGCAAATCCTAGATGTGTTGTAATTTGGAAAACATTTGATAGTAATATGTCAAACACTGAGATATTTCAACGTGTGTTCTGGTCATTCAAGCCATCTATTGAAGGGTTTGAACATTGTCATCCCATACTGAGTATTGATGGTACACATTTTTATGGGAAGTATAAAGGCACGTTAATGATTGCTATGAGGTGTGATGGAAATAATAAGTTGTTTCCATTGGCATTTGCTATTGTAGAAGGCGAGAATATTGATAGCTAGGCGACTTTCGGGTATGTATCAAAAAACAGAGAATCTCCAACTGACGGAATTTGTGTTATATCCGACATGTATCCGTATTATGGCAGCACGAGTGGATCCTCATCTTGGTTCTACATCATCCGCCATCGCTGTGATTTGCATTCGCCATCTTGCAAGCAATTTGGAGAACTCGCCAAGATAACTCTTGAAGAATTTGGTATGCAAAAGTAGCTTTAGCGTACTACACAATCTAATTCAATAAGCATATGGCTACAATTCAGAGAATTAATTCGAAGCACAACAATGGTTGGGAGGCGATCCCTCTGAGATATGTGGGTACCTCACACATGATGGAGGTCGAAGATATGGGATAATGACTACCAACATGTCAGAGGTATTTAACAGTGTTCTTAAAGGAGCCCTTAACTTACCAATAACTGCATTAGTTCAATTGACATTTTTCCGCCTTAATAGTTACTTTGTTGCAACAAGGGAACAAGGTGCTAACAGATTGGCATCTGATGAGTAGTGCACTCCTTATGTTGATGCTCAGATTAAGGCCCATGTGGTTAAGGCTGATCAATAAACAGCTAATGTGATCAACGGACGATTTCATGTCAAGTCAAGGAGTGGTCAACACACTAACTTACATAACTTAAATGCACATGTGGTAAGACACTTATATATGGATTTCCATGTAGCCATATCATAGCAGCATGTTAGCATCGATGTGTTGACTTTCGATTATTTTTTCAAGGCTACTACACTACGCTCGTACTATGATACTTGGGCAAGCTTGTTTCATCCCATATTCAATGAAGATGAGTAGCCTCTTTATGATGGTCCCACAATTGTACCTCCTGAGTCAGTGAAAAAAAATAGGCAGTGGACGTCCTAAATCAACTCGTTTGCATAATGAAATGGACGTTAGAGAGGGGAAAACTACTATCACATGTGGGTTATGCAAACAACCGGGTCACAATCAACGGTCTTATAAGAATAGAAATCAAGTTCAGTGAAAGATATGAATTTACTCTTTTTTTTCTTTTTTTTTTTGTAAGGCAATTTGAAGGACATGTTTGTAGTTGCTTGGTATAAGAAATATGTACGAATGTTTATTTCTTAGATTATAAAAGACTTGTGTACCTTATTTATGTAAATGAGACATCATTTTTATACGTGGTTTTTTTGTTCATTGCCATAGTAATTAGTAATTGCATTCATGACTATGATATTAGTATCTCAATGTTTTTTGTTAATAATTATATTGTCTTTGTGTTATTTGTTACAGATATGACGTTCAGAGAGCTTTATGATGTAGATCCTTCAGATCCATCTGTCTTGGTATTGTAAAACAGACACAGGTTGCACTTAGTAGATACGGACCAAGTACGTATTTTATTAAATATCAAATATTATTACATATTGTTGGTGTAATTTATATATAATCAATTATAAATTGATTTCGGCTTGCATTTGTAGTTCCAGTGAGGTACTCCACCGCCGCCGATGAAAGCCACCGCCAAGATGTGGAGGATGGATGTGTCGATTGGCCCATATGTGATCGTCGCGGGATTTTATGGTATATACCGCTTGGGCAACATCATGATCGATTGGTCACTCATCACTTGTCTCGTCGAGAGATGTCGGCCCGAGACACACACATTCCATGTACCCGTTGGAGAGATGATGATCATGTTACAGGATGTTGATATCATCCTTGGGCTCTCTATCCAAGAACCAGCAGTCATCGGGACATGTGTGTTTGATGTGGTGGAGACTGTAGTGGGGAGTCATTAGTGTCACCCCACCCGCTATGCCTGAGGATCCACTGTGGCGGTGGTAATGTGACCAGTTGATCCACCTACCACCGGCCGATGATGTGACACCCCGATCCTCGGGGTCCGCTGACTACATCGCCAACCTGCTGGAATACCCGCACGTCAGACCCGACATTTTCACGAAAAATCGCGTAGCCCCTTTGTACGGAGCTCTACCCAAATACATAAACCCGTATATAACCTATAGATCCCAAACATCAATATAACAATAACCGATTCGTGTGCTACGAGGGTGATCCTGCCAACAAAATTTATAATGTTTCTCCCATCGCTGTGGTAGTCAAGCTACCGCAGATAAATGTCTGTGGTCGAACACGTGGACGGGTTTTCTTCAGACAAATGACTGGGAGCGAAGCTGTAAAACAGATTTAATGCACTTAAGGCTGGTAAAATATGGGTTTAAGTGTTCACCATCAAAGCAAGAAAACAAGAAAAACCTGTGAAAATAGAACCCTTGAAGTGTTAGGCTACCTGGTTTAGTAGTTTTAAGTGTAACCACAGGTCCTGAGCTTTTTCCTTGAGTCGGGAGGATGACATATAGTCATTGGCTTCGAACCGATTCCTCTTATTTAGCTTTTAAAACTAAACCCTATGATTTTCCCTTTTGAAAAATAGTATTTAAATGGGCATAAATGTCCTGCAATAAAGGAAAACACATCTCTAAAACCCCAATTCACGATAACTAGCGTGAGACAACTAATCTGCTTCAATGGATCTAGTGAAAGTATCCGAACCCAAAAAGCTTGCCAAATACACATTAAACATGCTTAAGAGATTTTAACCTAGCGCAGGAACACAAACAACCATATAAATACAAGAACAGGGAACCGTGATACTCCACACTTAGCCACGCCCGTCCTCTTGCTGAGGAAGAGGTTCACGCATCCTCCTGTCATCCCCGAGGAGTGTTTGGCAACGAGAAAATGGAAAAGAAAAGGAAAGAAAAAGTGGAAAATAAGCTGGGAAACTAATACCTCCCGCCATCAGATATCCGAAAATCTGGGTCCTCATGATTTGCATAAACCGAGACTTATATAAATGCTCAAGTGGAAGTTACAAAACCAAAATCGAAGGTTGCCAGTTGTGGGTAAAATGGAAAACAACCAAAAGCAAAAGCAAACATGAGCGTGAAAAACAGTAGAATGGCGCGTGAGAAATGTGTTAGTCGAGCTGAATGCGCTCTGCAGAGAAGCTTTCCCGCAGCGGTGTTTTTCTTAACATTTCGCTTCTTCTTTCCTTCGATCTTGATCCAAAGTCAGTTTGACTTGAATTCTTCTGCCAGGCTTGACTCCACTCAACAATTTTGGCATGGAATTAGCTCGCAAAACCGCAAAATTTTGCCAAATGCGATCATTAAAATAGTAGGGACCTTAATGTGCAAACGGTTAATTAGGCACAGACATATACAAAAGCACTCAAAACCTATAATAAATGTGTGGTTCAAAATAGCACTGGGTCACTAATCACACTCTTAACCCACATACTATAGTCCTTAGCAATGTAAGAAAGAAAGAACATACAAAACGATGAACAAAATTACGCTATAAAAAGGTTGCAGCCTCAAAAAGGCTGTGTCGAGTAATGCTTAACCCTGGGCAAGAATCACTGTCCAACAACTATCATGAGAGAAATGAAGGCCATAATCGAGTATTAAAAGAGCCTTCTCGTGAATCAACTTCCACTCAAAATCTAAGTGTTTGGTTTACCGCTCAATAAACTCACAAACCGCACTCTCCCCCAACCTAGATACTACCACGACCTAGCATGCTAACCAACCTAAATAGATCAGACCCACCCTTATTCCATCTTTAGTTTGGTAGGTAATGTCGAGGAATCGACCACCAAAGTCCATAAAGTGGACGATCTACCGATGACGCCCAACCAGTCAAGGTTTAGGGCAACAAGCCATAAGGATCTTTCGACCATAAATCCTAAGGTGTTTCACCTCTGACTTCGAATGATTTCGAGACTCCACACCTACAACTTGCTAAACTCCACCCATCCACCCATGTAGCTTAACACTAAGTCGCGTTCCAACCGCATGTTTAAAGCACCGCTTTAAAGGCTTTCGCCATATACCCTCGGACTGCTCGTTTCAAGGCAGCGCTGCAATTTTTATTCTTTTCTTTCTTTTTCTTTTTCTTTTCATTTCTTTCTTTTTCTTTTTTCTTTCTTTTTCCGTCAGGTCCTTAACTCAAAGGTGGTCAATGAAACTAGGGTAGTTATAAAGTAAAGGAGGTTGTGCAAGCCAGCCTATTATTGAAATCTACCTGTGCTTTAGTGTGTAGGTTAGCCAAAGGTGGAAGAAAAAGGTCGAAATCAATAAGAATTCAACTAATATCATTCAACCAAAGATGGAACCAATCTAACATCAATAGAATTGACATGCTCTTCAATTTTTCAAACCACAAAGTTGTGCAAACCACAAAAATTTTGATTACAAATGGGTCCATTTTGAAAAGTAAGTTGTTGCGCAATAAATGAGTAGAAAGGGAACCCAACAAGCCACTAAACATCACAAAATGGGCTTGGAAAAATGATAACAAAACATAACATGTAAAATCCACTTCTCAACTCTCCCAACCCACATCTGCAAGTCCAAATGGGGCTCTAATGGAAAATTAGAGAAGGAAGTGTTACTCCATGATGAGATGTGATCATTTCTGATAGAAACTTCGCAAGCTTTCCATCGACACCTTATTCACTCCGCTTCGGGGCTTCAAATAAAACAAGTTAGGAGAAGAAAAGAGAGAAAAAGTGACACTGGACCATTTTTAAAATTACACTTTCATAATAATCTCAAAATGTTCTTTCTGGCCATATTTGGATTCACACTCTAAGCTTTCCAATCTGGGCATCAAGAACGCCTAAAACTGAGTTCGTATTTAAAAGCCATGAAATAAACAAAATCGGAAAGGCCAAAACTATGCAAAGATAATAAAATTTTCGTTTAGCGAAATGCTTAGCTAGCAAATTTGGCATTTTTTGTTTATAAAATTTCGCTATGTCTAATAGCTTAAAATTTTATTTTTTTTTCAAATAAAATAAATAATAATTAAAAATGAAAATTAAAATAAAACCTTTTTTTTCAAAAAAATTTTTTTAAGACAAAATTCTTTATAATATATATAAAATAAAATAAAATATTTTTGAAATAAAATAATATATATATAAATAAAAATAAAATAAAATAAAATAAATATTTTTTTTGAAATAAAAATAATATATAAGAAAATAACTTGTTTATATATATATATATATATATATATATATATATATATATATATATATATATATATAAAATAAAATAAAAATAAAACAAAAGAAGCACTGTAGTAATTATCATCTCAGAGTGGAGGTAATCGTTTGTTTCGCTGAGAACTGCAGATTTCATGTTTCACAGCAGATTTTCTTAGCAAATTTTCATTGGCTATCACGTGATTTTCTGCTGAGTTGTTAAAATTTCGCTAGCGAATAAAATTCCATATATAGCGAAATTTTGATTTACAATTGCGTAAATTTTCGCTATAATTGCGAAAAACTCTCTCGTCACGCTTGCCGATTTTCAATCCAGTTTCAAAATTTGCAATAAAAATCAGTAAGAAAAAAGAAAATTAAGAAAACTTGCAAAAGAGTAAAAATTAATCTAAAACATAAATTAACTAAAATTAGAGAGATAATCTAAAAGAAAAATTAAAGAAATCAAAACAAAATACGATAAAATAAAACAAAACAAAACAAATTAAAACAAAAGGTGAGCTTAGAAATGCCGAGGTTCAGATGTCTAATCCAACCTAATTCGAATCCATCCACTATGCCACATGCGATGTGAGCCTATTTTCTTTGATGTAGTGGCAAAATCGAAAGCAAATTACCACTAGCTTCTTGAATTTTGTACATGGTCGATACAAAGTGTTGGACTTAGCTTGGGAGTCGCAGGTTTGAGTTTGTCGCATGTGTGTCAGTCAGGAAAGGTGAAGGTAGAATATATACTGGGTCAAATTTGGGCCGGCTAATGGGCAAAGGGTATTCGTGTCTCGGGCAAGGGAGGCAGGTCCAAATCTAAGGATTCGTTGAATACCCTTTGGGCACTTCCACCGCTTTGTTTTACCGCCTCCCGCCAACAAGGAAATGATTTCTTCTCGTTCTCCTCGAAAACATCACACCTATCCGAGGATTTAGCCAACTTCGTATAATTCAATAAAATCTATAAGCTCCCGTGTGGTCACACACCGTCCCTCCGCCATTATGTCACTTTGACAATCCTCCTCCGTGGACATTGTTGTCGATCAATTAGGTCTCACGAATTCGCAGGTTGTCCCATTTATGCTTGAAATCAATGTTCATCCCATCTAATCTTTCGGGTCCAGTGGAATTCTCCTCAAAGATGGATTTTTTCAATTAATCAAGTACTGGTTATTCTACCACAAAGATCACCCACCAAGCCTGTAAGGTCTAGAATTGCTTGCCCAATTAGGGAGATTGGTCGTGATGGTCAGAAAAATGAGACAAAGAAGCATACCGTAATGCGGAGGAGGCGGATAGTCGAGGAACACTATAGATGTGTGCACTCATCCATTGGTCTCTATAGTCCTCTTAGACCTATTTGGATTTGGATTTCTCCTAAGGGTTGGGTCGATTTTGGCGAAAGGTTCCTATAGTCCTCATTGTCATGTAAGCTCTAGACACCCGACCGTATTGCTCTTCATATGGGGGTTCCATTTTCTCTCAATTCACTAATCGGAAATGCAATCTCAGTAAAGAGGAAATGTGGCCACACAAAACAACACGTAAACGACCCCGCAAATAATCGTTTTTTTTTTTTTTTTATATGAAATGAAAATAAAAATGATAAAGAAATTCACCAAAACTTGTGACGAGGATCACAAGTGTTCCATACCACTGCGCATACACCATCCCTAAGAATCTGGCCATTTGATTCGTGCCACATAGGTGATCCTAATCAACAAAATTTATATCCTGTTCTCCCATCACGTGAAATAAGCTACCGCAAAGATAGTGTCTGTAGGGCCTAACACAGGATGAGTTTTCTCACAAATGACTTACAAGAAGGCCAAAAATGGTGATTTCAATTTGATTTTAAGGCTTGGTAAAAATGGGGCTTGGGTGTTCACCACCAAAACGAAACAAGAAAAAAATCGTAAAATAGAACCCCTTATGTTAGGCCACCGGTTTAGGTTTTAAGGTAACCATGTCCTGTGATTTTTCCTTCTATTGGGAAGATGACATATAGTCATTTCGAACCTGATCTTCATTTTAGCTTTAAAAACTAAACCCTATGATTTTTCCTTTTGAAACATAGCATTTAAACGGGCAAATGTCCCTAAATAAATGAAAACATGCATCTCTAAAACCCTACTCCACGATAACTAGCAGGAATTAACTAAGCCTCAATGGATCTAGTGAAAGTATCCATTGAACCAAAAGCTTGCCAAATACACATTAAAGAGAGCATGCTTAGAGGTCCTGGGCGAAGCGTGAACACAACAACCATAAATACGCGCAAGTGCTAAGAACAGGGGAACCGTGGAGTTCCACACCCTAGCCAAATGTTCCGTCCTTCAAGGAGGAAGAGGTCTAGTCGAACATCCTCTCAGCTGTCATCCTCGTGAGGAGGTCAGCAGCCGAGAAAATGGAAAAAGAAAGTGAAAGAAAAAGGGAAAAGCGAAGTCATGGAAACTACCTCCCGCTCATCAGATATCCAAAATTCAAGTCTGTTGATTTGGTACAAACTCGAGACTTATATAGATGTCAGCAAGGGAAGTTACAAAAACCAAAATCGGAAGGTTATTAAGGGTAAAATGGAAGAACCAAAGCAAAAGCAAACAGGTGTACGCTGCAGAAAAGCAGAACGGCAAAGAAGAGGGAACAGCCACTGAGCTGAACAACAGAACAAAGGTTCGCAGAGAAGCTTCGCAGCTGGTGTTTTTCTTAACATTTTGCTCTTCTTTCCTTCCGACGGATCTCGCAATGCTGAGTTTGACTTGAATTCTTCTGTGCTTGGATCGACTCAACAATTTTGGTATAATTAGCTCGCAAAACCGGCAGGTAAAAATTTGCTGGGCTAAAAATGCGATCATTAAAATAAGAGGGACCTTAATGTGCAAATCGGGTTAATTAGGCATGATTAGTACATGTCACTCAAACCTATAATAAATAGTTCAAAATAGCACTTTGGGCACTAATCAATAACATGAGTAAACGACCACTCTGGGCCCACTGAATAATTATAAAACATATATATCCAACTATATCCAATAGCATCAAGAGTTCAAATTTTACTCTTATACAACACATATATTAAAATTTGAGAATTCTAATACATGTCATACATCATAACCCAAAGCCACAATCCGGCTTTCTTCTAAAGCTGGGTCTAAGGATGGTAGTCTCTCCTTACGATCTTGTGCACAGCAAATAATATCCGCCGGCGGGAAGTTTATTTAATGCTCAGTAGTGGAATCACCCTAAGTGGGCTACTCTCCACCTAAGTGCATATGCAATGTTCCAAAATAAACACACATTCAAGAAAATGCATGATCCTACTTGAATGTCTACCTGTACAACTCGTACCCCGAGTCCTCACCGACTCCCTCACACTTGCCTAAGCCTCGTATGAAAACATTATTTTAACAAAGCTATTTGTTATTATTTGTGGACTACCCTTCGATATAAATAGTGGACTGTCTCCGATGTTATATTTAGTGGACTACCCTCCGATGTATATCAATTAGGCCGACTCCGACGATTGATATTTTGTTTGAACTACCCTCCGATATTTATTATTTTTAGTCGACCCTCTGAAACCATTTTCTCTAGACTCATCTGTACCTCCTCCTCTTTTAGTCTTAGGGTGTCAGTGCATATGAATGAATGATGCCAATTCCATTAAGTCTATAGATGCAAATATATAACATGCATATATTCACATAAGAATTAAATCACACAATCATGTTATGTATCACATCAAATTTAGCTCACGTGGGCTAATGATCTCAAACATGACAATTCCAGCGATTACTTGACCAAACACATTAATTCTAGAATTTATTTGTGAACACTATTCTCGGGAATAGTGAAACCCTCGGTTACTATTCCCAGAAAATCACCAATCGTCGGTTCACTTTGTGAACCCGAATTTCATGGCCATTTCCAGCCTCATTCAAATCAAGACATGATTTATTTCACAAATTACACCATTAATCAACCCAACAGCCCGTGCCTGGTGATGGACGGCACAAATGGGTTTAAAAAATTTCCAATAATTTGGTCCCAAGTTTTGGGACCCGATCGAGCGACGTTCGAGGCCTCAGGCAATAGAAACATTGAAAAACACTTAAATAAAGTGAAAAACCCAAGTAGGGAGAAGCCCACACCTCCACGGAGTTTGTCAAACTCCTGAATCAAGTGTCCAAGCGTAGCAGCTCCAGCGTGGCAGCTTTCCTTCTTGTCCCAAAGACTGCCGATGGTCGGATTTGTCGAAAACTTAAAGAGAAGTCAAGTAATCTCTCTCTAAAAATGTCATTGTTAGCCTACTGCATCTAATTTCTGCCCTCTCTCGTTTTTTTGCTCCTCATTTCATTAGGAGGGAGATGGCTACTATAGCTTGTTGTCTTTTATTAACTTAAACTTTTCCAAAAATGACATTTATGTCATTCTTTTCCCAGTTTTGACATTCGGCACTATCTCGACGATCTTTCATCATTCTCTACTCATACCACTTATGACACATGATTCGTGTTATATGTGACTTTCGTCCTTGTCGAAAATCGTTTTTCTTTTGAACATGATGTTTCGAAACGTGTAAATTTATTGTCCAAAATTAATGGTGACGTGCTAACTAGATTCATGAGGCAGTTTCATGATCAATCCGTTTCATCATCGAAGATCCAAATAATAAATTTCAAATTTTTTACCGAAATTACAATTTTGTAACCGAAATTACAATTTTGCCCTTTTTCCATAAATTAGATTTCGCAAGGTGCCATTCTCCCACATCTGCCAAGAATTTTGTCCCAAAGTGTGACAATCCAGGTCGCTCCACATATGCAATGTGCACTCCACCATGCATGTAAACAGTCATTTAATTCTTAAACGACTAAACCACACATACCTTCATCCCTAAACAAGAAGGGATAGGTGGCCCACATCGTGTCCTGTGCTCTATGTTGACTCCCACTCCATGGTCTCTTGCCATAGCACTCTCACTAGCCTCACGGGTCTTGCATGCAAAACCTTATCACGGCTTATCAGAAATGCTGCTGGTCCACATCTCGAGTCCCATCCGTGTCAACCTCAATCATCCCCGATCTTACATGGTGGATGCAGGTATACTTAGAAGTATGGAGCGTGAAATACCTCATGGACACACAGTGGGCGGTAAACCCGTAGGTGCAGCTGCGCTATCCTCTCGGTATCTCGAAAGGCCCAATAAACCTCGGCGATGCTTCAGCGCTTGCCGAATCGACCCTCCTCTTGCGGCATCACCTTCAAGCGTGATCCTTGACCGCCCAGACTCACAAGAGATTGACGTCGCACATCGACGCAGAAAACCTCGGGCTGCAGGCCGCGAGGAAGGCGCTGCCGTATCAAGCTCACCTTCTCGGAGGTGTCTCTGTGAGATCAGGCCCGTTGATGGGCTCTCTCCCTCGGTCCAACACAACGTGATACGCATACTCCCATACAATGCCTCATATGTTGCCATGCAATATACTTGCACATTAGCGTTGTTCTTGTGGTAAATTCCACTAAGGCGGTGCTGTTTGACTATACATATGATCAGGGATGCTCATGGCGTATCCTCTAACACCTATATAGTCCTCTGGTGACCATGCAAATACGAGGTGGGCTAATAGCCTCATAGTCGGTCAAATTATTACTGTAGCCTTTTGGAAACTCTTCCAAAGTCTTGTCAACCTCAGTTTTGTCAGATCTTATGGATGCGGTACTCCATGTAGCCAGTGTCTCTCGAATGTATAATAGGTAGAATCTCTCTATTGAGAAGGTCATCCACCGACTAGAAAATGTAGCAAACCATTGAGCCGGTCCACTATCACCCCATCCGCGTCATGCTTCTAGGCGTCCAGTGGCAAGTGGTCATGAGTCCATTGTGACGTGCTCAGCCAGCTCGGCCACCTCCGATGGAAGTAGCCCTGCGGCTTCTAGTGCTCGAGCCTTAACTGGCGACACGTGAGACATGCGTCGAACAAAGTCCCGTGTCTCTTCATCCCACTCCAGCCAGTGCGGCGAATGCGGGTACATCTTCATGCCACCGGGATGCAGCGGAATCGAGGAAGCGTGAAACTTCACGAGAATCTCCTCTCTCCGTCAGTCAAGCGGGAACCACTACGTCCCCTATATCGAAGACTACCATTTGCGTGAACAGTCCAGCCCTCGTCACTGTACGACTATACCAGTCACGATGGACACTATCTGCGTCCTATACTTTGGGACTCAATCACTACGCTTTCAACCCGAAGCGGTGTACTTAAACTCCCCAGGTACCACGAGTGCTCAACTGTCTTGTCCCGGTCTCGAGCATCACTACTCGAGCTATACTGTGTGCTCCTCGTGACTTTGCCCGAGTGCATGAAGCCACCACATTTGCCTTAGGGATGGTAATGCAAAGTAAAGTCATAATCCTCAGGAACTCCATCCCGTTGCCTCATGTTGAGAGGTCTCATTTGCATTAATATACTTCAAACTTTTATGGTCTGAGTACACCTCGAACTCCTCGCCATATAAGTAGTGGCGCTAAATATTCAAGGCGAAGACTACGGCCGCCAACTCCATGTCGTGTGGAATTAGTGCGCTCATGATTCTTCAACCTACTTGAGAACCATAAGCTACTACCTTAGGATGCATCAAAACACATCCAATCCAGGCCCTCGAGGCATCCTGATACACTTTGTGTACCCGCTCCCTGTCAGGGACTATCAAGATGGGAGTTAAAGTAAGTCTCTTCTTTAACTCTTGGAATGCCTCCTCGCATTGGTCATTCCATCAAAACTTGACCTCCTTAGGGTCCAACCTAATCATAGATCTTACTATCACGGAGGAGAAATCCTCGATGATCTCTGTAATACCAGCCCGATCCAGAAGAAACTACGTATCTGGTGACTTGACCTCTCCCAACTCATTACTGCCTCGACCTTCTCTGGGTCAACTGACACTCCTAATGCTGACACCACATGTCCTAAAAATCTCAATTCGATGGCGAACTCTTCCTTGCGAACTTGGCGTCTGGTGATGATGCTCTGCAAGCAAGCGTAATACGATCCTCAAATGATACTCATGCTCCCGCTCTGTTGCAGGAGTAGATCAAAAAATGTCATCTACGAAGACTACAAGCAGTCTAGATGAGTTTGAATACCCTATGCATGAGATCCCATGAATCTTTCTTGGCACATTCGACAATCAAAGAACATCACCGTAAACTCAGAAAGGGCATAACGCATCCTAAGCGTTGTCTTAGGGATATATGTCTCCACAACTCGGTGGTAAGCCAATTAGAAAGGTCTATCTTAGAGTAGACTCGCGCTCCTCTCAATGATCAAACAAATCGTCAATCCTCGGTAATGGGTGCGATTAGTGTAACCGGTTCAAATGCAGTCAATGCACAGTCGAAGGGTCTTGTCCTTCTTCTTCGCAAATAGAACTGGAGCGCCCCATGGTGAAGTGCTCGGTCTAATGAACCCCTTATCCAGTAGCTCTTGTAGCTGGACTCTGAGTTCCTGCAACTCAACTGGTGCCATCCTATGCGGAGTCATAGAGATGGGTGAAGTACCAGGGTGTAATTCGATACCGAAATCTACAACCCTCTGTTGAGGTAGTCCAGGTAGCTCATCTGGAAAAACATCCACATACTCGCACAGTACTCGAGTTAGATCTAAGTTTGGTCTCTCCTCGTCCTCTAGGGTAAGGCTCGCTAGTCAACCGCTAAGCGTCGCGCCCGACACTTTGGACTCATACATTTATGCAGGGCAAAATGTCATGCTTGTCCCCACGAAAATACCACCACCCAGTGCAGATCCTAGCGTGTGGCGGTAACCCTCTACGCTCCCGCAGTCGATGCTGACCACATGGTATCGTGATCCATCCCTAGGATGACATTGAACTCGACATGTCCATGATCCTCCCGGGTCACGTGAGTAGAGTCACAGGATCTCAGCTCACCCAACCTCAACATATCATCCTATTCTCACCCCTAATCCTAGGGAGAACTCACGTACTAAGGCTCCTCCCCAAGGTCTCTAGAGGTCCTTGCCCATTTCCCACCATATTTGGGCCTCACTCTCTCAGTGGGTTCAATTTAGTCTAATCCTGGTAGTGTCGGAAATTGTTCCACAGCCTCACGCCTTCTCAATCATGTAGACAATGGTGCAACCATGGTCTCCTCCCCTGTGAATGTCGAAGGGATGATGTGCCTAAACATGGAGAGTTTTAGGACCTCCCGACTACTGTATGCTAGCACATTGCAATATTCTTTGCCGCTAATACCTGCGGCCTCTCTGAGCCTCGTGATCCAATGCGGGTGGTGCTGACCCCGTACCACGGGCGCCCTCTACGTCCTCGTCCTCGACAACCATTTACATTATTTCAGTAAGCGGCCAAGAATCATTAAATTTTCATTTCGATCTAACTAGCAATTTACGTGTACCAATTACTAATAGACTTAACAACCATGAAGCCGGCCCTAGTTCATTTCCTAAGTGGGGCTAAATTCCAACCATTCATTTATTTCAATAAAATTCTAATTTTCTTGTTCATTTCTTTATCCAAATTCCTAAGGTCATGGTTTCCTAGCATTCACCACTTTTCTATCGCATTACACCATGCATATAATTTCCTACGCCCAACAATTACTTGCGATCACAATTCCATATACATACCCCATAGTGTATATGTCCTTCCCACCCACTTAATTTTGAAACATAAAATCACGCGATCAAAACATGCAACATAATTACATTATCTCAAAGGGTGTAAATGAAGCCCCAGAGACACTATTCATACACAATCGGTGTATATTTCAGTCCCAGCATTCACGAGCAATGCTGAGACCGACATCGATATATTAAATCATATTTATCAACAAAAAAAAAAAAAATTCGAAAATTTCTTCTCTTTTTTTTTTCAAAATCTTGTCCCATTTTGTTTGATTTTTTTTCAAAAAAAAAGTGAAATTCTGTTCTGATTGCCAGTTAATAGTTAGTGATGCACATTCCTTCACATTCTTTGTTAGTGTTACTTGTTGGTCACATTACACTTCAAATCTTGCGATACAATTTCCACGCAGCGAGCCCTGTATTGCAATACGAGTTTTTCTCCGGCCGACAAGTTGCTCATGTCCTGATACAATGGTGTATTCTGATACAAAATTTCATTGACCTTCTCTTACTGTGTCTGATAGTGTATTTATTACAATTCAACCACTACACACTTTGCAATACAATTCCAACAGCCTAGCCCACTTGCAATACACCTCATGTGCAATACAATTTTCCGATAACTACACCAAAACATGCAATTCCGTCTTACTGACCTGAATTTCACTAGCCATTGAGCCACTTCTCTTCTGATACAAAACCAAACCCCTGATTCTTTGCTCACGTCACGTACAATTTTTGTATTGTGACACTCTCATGCGACCAGCCTTCCTCTTCTGTCTGAGCCCAAGGTTGCAATACAAAAAAAAATTTCACAATACAATTGGGCAGTAGCCCAAATCCGTTCTGCTGCTCCAAAAAAATTTTTTTTTTTCAATTATTTCCAACTATTGGAAAATGTCCCAAAATTATATTAATCCTTTTTTTTTTCCAATACACCCAAAATAAATTTATGAAAATTTATTTTCTTCATTTTTCTTTAACTTTACACACTGTAAAACTTTTAGAAAAATATTTCTTTTCATCATATAAATTTTTTTCACATTTCTGTATGGAAAACACTAAAAAAATTATATACCTTTTTCATTTTCCAGAACACTCAAATAAATTTATAAAAATTTATTTTTATTTACTTTTCTTCAGTTTTACACCTTGTAAAACCTTAGAAAATTATTTTCTTCATCTCATTTTTTTTTTTCATTTTATTCTGGACCATTTTGTCCAAAATTTCCTCTCCTCATTTTTTTTTCATTTTCATTTCCTCCAGTTGCCTTCCTTGCTACTCCCACATGCAGTAGCTTGAACACGCACCCTTTATCTCAAAATTTTATGAGTTCAACTTTAATCCTTTTTCTTGTGCAAAAACTGGAATAAAATTCTAGAATTTCACAAACCCAACCTGTTCTTGTTTAAACTTGAAGCTACTGTCCAGAATTTTCTTAACCAATTAGCGAAAACTTTCTCGACCTTGTTCTCACACTAAACCCTAGTGTTCGACATCTTTCTATACTGTTACCAAGCATACAATTCATACACACAACACACAACCATCCATATTATAAACATCATTCACACATAATCACATGATGTATGATCACCACATCACAAAACACATGCATGCGGTGTTGTCATGTCCGTGATTTCCTAGGTAATCGCATACCTAAACCTGCCGAGCCACACCCAGTGGTGATGTTCTTATCTCTTAAAGACTATAGCCTTAGCCTAAGTTTCCTTCATATGGATACCCAAACCCCGAGCTCCCTAGGTGGCTCGTTTACCTAATCCTCGATGCAATTTGTGACACCCCCGTCCAGGGTCCGTTGACTACTGCCGTCGGCCAGCGGAATACCGTGAATGTCGGGTGACCCGACATTTTCCACGAATCGAGGCGAGTCTCTTTATGCAGGAGCTCTACCCAAATACAAAACGCATATAACTTTGTCCCAAACATCAATATAACAATAACATGAGTAAAACGACCACTTGGGCCCATGGACAATACTCATAAAACATATATATCCAACTATATCCAATAGCTTCAAGAGTTCAAATTTTACTCTTATACAACACATATATTAAAATTTGAGAATTCTAATATATGTCATACATCATAACCCAAAGCCACAATCCGGCTTTCTTCTAAAGCTGGAGTCTAGGATGAAGCTAGTCTCTCCTTACGATCCATTGTACTGTAAAATAATATCCCTCAGCGGGGTGAGCTAATGCTCAATAGTGGAATCACCTAAGTGGGCTGCCTCTCCGCTAAGTGCATATGCAATGTTCCAAAATAAACACATTCAAGAAAATGCATGATCCTACTTGAATGTCTACCTATACAACTTCATTGCAGAGTCTCAGACTCCTCACACTTGCCTAAGCCTGTTATGAAACATTATTTTTAACAAAGCTATTTGTTATTATTTGTGGACTACCACTCGGAGATATAAATGATGGACGTATAGATGTTATATTTAGTGGACTACCCTCCGATGTATATCAATTGGGCCGTCTCCGACGATTGATATTTTATATGGACTACCCTCCGATGTATATCAATTGGGCCGACTCCAACGATTGATATTTTGTTTGGACCACCCTCCGATATTTATTATTTTTAGTCGACCCTCTGAAACCATTCTCTCAAGAATCACACGTGCGCTCGCTCTGTATCGTCGCAGGGTGCCGATTGCATATGGAATGCATAAATCTTAAATTCCATACGATCATAACACATTCAAATATATAAGCATTGCATATATTCACATAAAAATTCATCGCTACAATCGTATTTATGTAATTTCGCATTTTAAATCACATCAAAATTAGCTCACGTGGGTTAATGATCAAACACGAGCAATTCCGCTTAGATTACATGACCAAACATTAATTCACAAAATTTATTTTGTGAACACTATCTCGGGAATAGTGAAACCCTCGGTTACTATTCCCAGAAAATCACCAATCGTCGGTTCACTTTGTGAACCCGAATTTCATGGCTATTTCCGGCCTCATTCAAATCAAGACATGATTTATTTCACAAATTACACTATTAATCAACTAGGGCGTACTTGATGATGGGCTGACACAAATGGGTTTAAAAAATTTCCAATAATTCGGTCCCAAGTTTTGGGACACCCGATCCCAACTATTTGTTGAAGGCCTCAAACCAACCAAAACATTGAAAACACTTAAATAAAGTGTAAAGCAGAAGTAGGGAGAAACCCTGCCTCGGAGTTTTTCAAAACTCCTCGAATCCGGTGTCCGCAGCGTAGCCCACTCTGGCGTGGGCGGCTTTTCTTCTTTGTCACGGAAATGCCCAGGCGGTCGGATTTGTCGGAAACTTAGAGAGAAGTCAGATAATCTCTCTAAAAACGCCATTGTTAGCCTACTGCATCTAATTTCTGCCCTCTCTCGTTTTTTTGCTCCTCGTTTCATAAGGAGGGAGATGGATATTGTAGCTTTTTGTCTTTTACTAAATTAAACTTTTCCAAAAATGACATTTATGTCCTTCTTTTCCCAGTTTTGACATTCGGCACTATCTCGGCTGTCCATTTTCATCATTTCTCTACTCATGCCACTTATGACATATGAGTACGTGTTATATGTGACTTTCGTCGCATCAAAAGTAATTTTCGACACCCAGAACGCGATGTCTCGAAGCGTAAATTATTTGTCTCGAATTGACGAGTCGGCGTGCTAGCTAGATTTGGTGAGCGATTCCAATGGTGAAATCCATTTTGTCCGAGATCGGATAATAAATTTTAAATTTTTGCGAAATTACAATTTTGTAGCGAATTACGATTTTGCCCTTTTCCATAAATTGGGATTTCTGGGTCTTCTGAATGAGGTCACTTTAGGCGAAGTGCGCATGGATTTCATCTTAAGCGTTGATGAGATCCTTCTTGTTTGTGAATGAAGTGTATATCTGTGCTTTCTTGCATTGCTACGAGATTTGATGTGTTGAAGCTTATAGTTGGGTTGGTACAGTACTAGCACAGTTATATCGAGAGTTATGTCGAGCCCGGCTTGGATCGTGAGCTAGCGATATTAGTGGCTATTACCTTTATTCTGGTATCATAACTTTATTTCAGCCATACATTTATATACACAACACATCATTAGTTTGCTTATTTTGTATTTAGCTATGGTCTTGGGAGAGACTTCACATGGAGCGACCCGATTTTGGCCTACTAGTAGCATATCCAGCACTTCCAGTCACTCATGCCTTACATCATGACAACGTCTATGTCATCACGATGGAGCGTGGCGAGTATCGATGGATTCTGGGCGGGCTTGCGATTATTCGTCGACTCTTCTATTAGGGTGTAGATTGGAAGTACCTTTGACACGGGTGCATAGCATTCGGTGTACTCCTCGCATATCGAGATCATCTAGATGCCTGAGACTGCGATCATGTAATGGTATATGTAAAAGTATATGTTTCTTTAGTAATTTCATTCATATTCACATCAATGTTATTGATGTCAAGTGTAAATGTGTAGGTCTTATGGCAGCCATATGTCGGAGAGTTGGTTGACCAGCTACCGGATATCTGCTTATCTGATTAGGAGATCTGGTAGACGATGTCACCGCTTATATGTTTTGGGACTATTGAGTGGCATCGTTCAGAGCGAGTCTTGCGCTAATTTGGGCTACACCATGAGATACATCCATCTTGCTCTTATGAGCAACAGCACATAGAGTAGATGCGTGGACGACTTGAGAGAGATTGGGCGGCGTCATCATGCTCCAGCATCGTTGCCTTATGGGATACCTGCACTATGATGGGTATTATAGACTTCCATGATCCATATATGCAGTGGTATTGTTGTATTACACGACATTTTATGTACATTACTCACTTAGGGATGATATGAGGTGCCATCACTAGTAGGTGCTCTTTGGGTTTTGGTAAGTTAGAGTCTTGTGTTTAAGGTGTTTCAAATTTGAATCGATGGGTGTAACATTTCTAATTGTTTGGTTGGTTCTTTTAGATCTCTATCATGGTTGACATAGCTAATCGCTCACGTGGGGCTACCACCGGATTGGTGTGCGACTTACATCATATTGCTATATCAATGTTACGAATCGGAGGGAAGCGTGAAATGCCGTACATGATCGGGGAGGCATCACCGCCCATATGGACCATCCATTAGACCTCCGTGCTCGGCTACTACGGATTCGTATGTAGCCGATTCGAGGGTAGGAGTTGTCAACGATGTCATGGTCATGATGGTGGGCGAGGTCGTGGTCGAGATGGTGAGGGAGGTCGTGGTACACTTGAGCCGACATTGCCTACTTCCATACCCCCCATACTTACCCATCACCCGATACTTTCATCTTCCAGGACACTACCATCGCTGATCTTTGTTGCTACCCCACCAACTTATACAATACCTTCCATACCCCCACACACTTACACATCTTTACCATCTCCGATGTCACTAGAGCAAGCTTCCATGGCAGTAGATATCACCTTATCCACGCTATTATATACTGTTGCCTCCCGTGATGAGGCCAGCGGTTGACCTTATATTAAAGTTGGGTGCACTTCCAGTTGGGCGACCTCGTGCTCCACGTATACGTGAGTACTTCATCCATCAGCTCCATCAGCTCCATCTGCTCCGTTTGAGATTGCACAGGACCACATAAGATCAATTAGTATGTATCTTGAGAACTACGTTAAGAGAAATATAAAGTACTACATCTTTGTGAAATTCAATTGATATATATTGATATTTGTATACATTTTTTATATATTTATATGGTTTGTTTATTATGAAGCTCGAGGAGTTTCTTGTTTCTTGGGTTGGTTATAATTTGGATGCATGTGGGTGGTGATTTATATATATTCTTGTTCTTAGTGCAAACTTGCAGGTCATAATCCAGCTTCATGCAAAAATCCATTGAACATTCCATGATTCTGTATTTTAAAATGATAATATACACAATTAGATACAACTTGTAAAATAAAAAATAAAACTTAAAAATATTTTATAATCTACACAAAATATTTTAAAAATCTTTTAAAAAAACCAAACAAATACTTCAAAATATTTTAAAAAAAATTTCAACCTATTAATTTTAAATTATTGATTTTTTATATTCTATTTAGTTATATAAAATAAATAAATATAATAATAATTTTTTTTTAAAATGATAATAATAAATTATGTATCATAATAATTTTATCATTTAATTTTTTTTTTTTTGTAAATATGTTAATATATTATAGATATATTATACAAGTATATTTTATTTTATCATAATAATAAATTTATATTATCATTATCTCTCATCGTTTTTTTTACTTAAGGATTAAGAAACAACTATTATCAATTTTATATCCATATGAAATGTAAAACTCAAGATGGAAAGCAAGTGATTTGGTAAGAAATTAGCAATATGTTTCCAAAAGGAGAGTCAATCAAGTGTCTCACAGCGCGTCATTGGGAAGATGAAATTTTTTATACCATCTGGAATATCAAATGGTTCAAGCATGCCGTAGTTTGCATTACGTTCAAAGATCTTCGACGACATCTCACTGCCTCAATCAGGAGTTAAAACGAAGAAGTTATGACCTCGAAAAATCAAAGAAAAAAAAGTTTGTCGCGATGAAAAAAACAGTTTGTCGTGAAGTATTTGATCTTCCGGATGGTACAGAAAAATTCATTTTCCCAATGACGCGTTGTGAGACACCCGATTTACTCTCCTTTTAGAAACATCTTTGCTCACATTTATTGGCAAAATCACTTACTTTCCATCAAGAGTTCTACAAAACCAAGTTTAGAGAAAATGTTATGAGTTTTACATGAATATGGATAAAAAATTGATAATAGTTGTTTCTTAATCCTTAAGTAAAAAAAAAAGCGAGATAATGATCAAAATAATCATATTTCTCTAAAATTATATTTATTTAGAAAAATTAATTTAAAATTTTATAACAATACAATGATAACATATTGAAGTTAAAATTTTCATAAATTATATTAATAATTTATTTTTAGTAAATCATATTAATTTATCAAGTCAAAAATAATAATAATAGTTTTTAAATATGTTTGTATTTTATATATTTTAAAGATAATTATAAAATTAATAAAATTAAAATGGCAGTAATTATTGTCAAAAGATTAATAAGAAATATGAAAATTAATTTAAAAAGAATAATAAAAAATAAAAAAATGACAATATTTATTTTAAAAGAAAATGTTTGATATATAAAATATTTAAAATATTTAAAAAATATTTATTTAATAATAATAATTTTTATAGCAACTTATTTTAAAATTTATTGAGCTTGAGAATATTAAAATCAAATACAAAATTATTAAAATTATTAATAATAATTTATAAATAAATTTTAATTTTAAATATTTTAGATATCAAACATTATATTTAAAATATAAGTTTATAAAGTGATTTTTTTAAAATTATTAAGCACTATCATCAACAAAAATAAATATTTTTAAATGGTATGGAGTTTGTGCAGCAAACTCTGGGTCAAGTTTGTCGCGACAAACTCTGCTTGTAATAAACTCCACAGTTTGTCGCAACAAACTCTAATTTCAATTGTCGTTGTTTTAAATAGCGACATTATCGATCAAGTAAATTCAAATAGCGGTAATTCTTTTTAAAAATATTAATAAGGTAAATATGAAAAACAATTTGACAAAAATAATATAAAATAAAATGACAATTGATTGGGTTTAAAAGTAGGTGCGCGAGGCCCACTCCCGAGCCAAAGTAGGTTTAAAGAGAGCACATAAAGCGGTAGTCGCCGTCCAGGCTCTAACACGAGGGCCTAAAACGGGGCCGGTTCATACGCCTAGGTAGATAACACGTCTGACCCTAAAGAGCCCATATCCTAATAAATCAAATCAAATCACCAATAAGGAAGTAGGATAATTCTCGATAAGCTGTTCTCACAATTATCCATTATTAATCGGCAATGATAAGGACCAGAAAATCCTCCATCGATAGAATCCCTTATCACCATCAAATTGGGAAAAACATCTACTATAAATACCAAGCCACCCCATCGGTGAAAGGTACGTAGAAAATTCACTCCTTAAGCAGTTGATCTTTTCTTTCCCCGGAAGGAACTGACTTAGGCATCGGAGAGGCAACGGGCGAGCCATCGCCGATCCTTCTTTGTTTCTTGTTTTTGCAGAGGAGTCAGCGTTCGAGACGGCGGGCCGGCCAGCTGATCGACACGCTCCGGCTCGGTTCCGAGTTGAAAAAGGCATCATCGGTTGGCGCGGAGTGCGTAGGAACGGCGGTTCCTTTACAAATAAAGTTGATCTCGATGGCGGTAGTATCAACTCGGAATACAGCGAGCCACGCCCGATCCTCCGGGATGCGAGACCGACCCGGGCGGGGTGGGCGGTAGGCCTCCGGCGTGTTAAGGCGATGTTACGAGCCAACCACGGACGAGATGGAGCACTCGAGTCTCACCCGACCAATGTGATAAGAATTCGAGTAACTCACGAGCGAGATGCAGCGCCAGCGGGGAAATCGGTGGCCCCGAGAGGCCATAATACCACCCTGAAGCGGCCACCTCGGCCCTCCCTGAGAGGTAGAGATAGAAGTAGAATCCCGGTAGAAATTTAGGAGACACAGGCCACGACCCTCATTAGAGGGTGCTTGAAGCAATACTCGGGGGAACATTGGAAGCGATGAACCGGCCCACCATCGGGAAGGAATGGGACGATCATGGGACGAGAGGTTCAAGGGCATCAACGGGGCTCGACCATGAAGAAGTCGTAAGGGCCGAACTGCGGACTCACATGGACACCACAGTGCGACAAGCGAGTCCCAGGATTCACGGTAGGGTGCTACATTTCCCCCTTTCGGCAAAGTTCAAGATGCTGCAAATAGAAGCATTCGATGGAATGAAGGATCCCGTCGACTATCTTAATACCTATAAGAACCAAATGGAGCTGCACGAATATTAAGACCCCGTATGGTGCAAAGCCTTCTCTATCACGCTAAAAGGCCCGACGTTGGCTTGGTTTAACAGGCTCCTGTATTAGTCCTCTTCGTTTAGAGATCTCTCCATCGCATTAGTCTCCACTTCATTGGAGCTAGAACATCGGGAAGCCGAGTTATCATAACGACCATAAAGCAAAACTTCGCAGAAAGCACGAGGTCTTATGTCGAGGTTCAACGCCCGAGTCTTTAAGGTAGATGTCTGGACGAAGTTATTATGTGGCATTCATTCTTGGGTTAAGTGCGGTCAAAGACGTGTTTCCATCTCAAAAGAATCCTTAGGCAAGCATGGGCGAGTGCTCGCTACGCAAGAAGTACATTAACGGCGAAGAAGCCCTTACATCCAAGAGGAAGCTGTGACCTGAGAAGCAGGTAA
Source organism: Tetrastigma voinierianum (assembly GCA_016808115.1). Classification (NCBI taxonomy): domain Eukaryota; kingdom Viridiplantae; phylum Streptophyta; class Magnoliopsida; order Vitales; family Vitaceae; genus Tetrastigma; species Tetrastigma voinierianum. The sequence continues at coordinate 469,027 of JAEQBH010000247.1, read as the reverse complement.
TAATGGCTGCTTGAATTGAATCCCTAAAAGACAAAGAGATCCCCAAGAAGGGACAAAAGCGATCCCGAAGGGCGAGGAAGAGTCGGGAGCCGCTTGGGACCACCGGCCCGAGCTCGGCGGCGGTATTCTCGGCGAGTTCCACCCCGATGGCCACGATATCACGGGTCTTGCGGAAGAGGTCTGACATGAAAAATTTACGAGATGGCCAGCCCAAATGAGGGAAAAACCCTGCAAAAGAGATAACACCAAATGCTGGCAGAGTTCCATAGGGACCACGGGCATCGAACAGGACGATTACATCTGACTCCCGGGAAGGAAATAGAGTACTTGATTCGACGGGGATATCTCGCCTTCATAGCTATACGAAGGTCGGGATCGAGACAACCACCGCCTCGCGATAGCCTAACTTAACACCAACGACCCTTGGGAAATCCATGTGATCTCGGAGGATTTGAGGATGTGGGAATCGACTTTGCGGGAAGGCTCATTTGCGTAGCATCAGATCAGGAGAGGTAATGGAAGTGCATGCAGTGTCCAAACTGCCTCGACTCGACACAGCCATAACATTCTCGGATTCAGACCTGGAGGGATGTCAACACCCCCACGACGATCCTGCGGTGATAAAGAGGCGGAGTTGTGGCTAACAAGGCATAATCCCACCGGGTCCTTGTCGACAATGGGAGCTCAGCCAGGCATCATCTTTGCATCGACTTTTGACCCGGATGAGCATGTCGAAGGGAGCGAGACCGGTCGACGAACCACTGCGAGGGATTCTGCGGAGAGAAAGTGCTACCTTTGGGGTCAATACAGCTTCAGTGCTTTCACTCTGGGAGACCCAGGTGCGGGCAACCTGCTTGATCGTAAGATTTCTCATAGTGGATGCCCCCTCTGACTTATAGTGTTATTAAACGGACCCTCTCCAGCGCCATAAGGACATCCATACATCACATGGTGATCAAGTTTCCTACAAGCGAAGTAGGAATGGTTTGAGGAGACCGGTAGTGGCCGAGTGTTACTCGACATCAATGAAGCAAAAGGATTCGGCAACATATGCGATGGGCCGAGCTCGACATGCGAGCGAGGTAAACACGGGCACGAGCCCTCCGGAAGAAGCTGGAACCTATATAGTTGGGCCGATCACCATGAGCACCTAACTCGTTGGTTCAAGCTGGCGAAAAGACCTCAAAGCCTCATATCCACTTCTTGAAGCGAGCGAGGATGTCTTCCGCGGCAGACGGGAGGGGACATGAGAGGAATTGACCACGCAATAATCACTCACAGACTAAAAGTCAGTCCATCCTTCAAACCAATCAAGCAAAAAGAAGTTTAAATACAGAAGACAAGCGATTAATGAGGTGGCTTGGCTCCTCCGAGGCCGAATCTTGATCGGAGAAGTGGAGTACCCTGAATGGTTGGCCAACGTCGTACTCATCAAAAAAGCGAACGACAAATGGCGACTCTGCATCGATTTCACTGACGTCAACCGAGCATGCTCTAAAGATAGTTTCCCTCTACCTCGGATCGACCTCATAGTAGACGCCACAGCCGGCCATGAACACCTCAGCTTAATGGATGCTTTCTCCAGTTACATTGGTCCGGCATAGATCCAGATGACGAGAAGACCTCATTCGTCCCACGGGGCAAAGGGACCTATTGCTAACCAGTATCTGCTAGACTAAGCGGGGGCTACCTACCAGAGGTTGGTGAATAGGATGTTCCAAAAACAAATAGGGGCATCTATGGAGGTATATATAGACGACATGTTGGTAAAATCAACTACGGTCGAGCTCCATATAGCTCATCTGGCCGAGGCATTCCAGATCCTGAAAGAGTACAACATGAAGTTGAATCCAGCCAAATGCTCTTTCAGAGTCTCAGTCAGAAAATTCTTGGGTTTTATAGTCAACAACTGAGGAATATAGGCAAACCCAGACAAGATAAAAGTTGTGCTCGACATGCCGTCGCCATCAAACATAAAGGAAGTCCAACGCCTAATAGGAAGGATAGTTACAGAGGCCGTTTTGTTTCGGGACGGCGATAGAGTGTCGACCAACTTCTTCCAGGTTACGAAAAAAGCAATGGGATGCACATTGCGAGAAGAAGCATTCGCGTTAAAAACATACGAGCTCTCCCCATTCGGTAAGTCCCAGTGAGGAGAGCTCCTTACTCCAATACTGGCGGTTTGAGTTCTCAACCGGCGTAGATCGTCGGAGATAAAGGCCAGGAGTGCGTATCAGTCTACTATTGCAATCGAGCTGCGAGAGGAGGCGGAGGATAGGTATCGAATGGAGAAATTAATCACGGCATTGGTAACCATGGCGAAAACACGCTCTTACTTCCAAGCTCCTTACCGTTCAAATCTCAGCGAATACCCGATAGGCGAGGTCCTATACAAACGGAGACCTCGGGAAGGCGATGAAGTGGTCCGTAAATTTGGCGAGTTCGACATCATATCTGAGCCAAAAGCAGCCCGATAAAATGGCGGATCTGGCGGACTTAAGTCATGGAATTCACCTCGGCAAAGCTAGCCGAAGCTACTCAAGCGGCGTAGGCCTCCCCATTTGGAGTTGTCAAAGTAGCGGGGCATGATGCTCGGAGTGGTGCAGTCTAATTTGACCTCTAGAAGAATGAAATATCGAATATACGCTAAGATTTGGGTTTTGAGCCTCCATAACGAGGCCGAGTATAAGGCCGTCATATTTGGAGAAACTAACCGCCCATTCAATGGAAGTTGATCCAGCTAGGGTATGTAGCGACTCGGTGGTAGTAAAGCAAATAGAAGACTCCTCTGGCTTGAGAGGCGAAAAAATGATCCCATACTTCAAAGGTCACGAGAATTACTTAAAGTTCGACAAGTTCGGTCAGACACACACTAAGAGCGAGAGGAGTCGCGAGGCGGATGCCTTAGCAAGCGGCAGCAGCCTCCCCGAAAACCTCAGCAGTTAGCGCACGGTGGCACCTTTGAGCCCTCAGTGCAGATCTCGACAGAGGTCTCCTGTCATGTCCTAAGCCCAGAAATTTGGATGGACCCCATTGGGACTACTTAATAGAAGGGACTAGTCTTAGGAGCGACCCAGAATGAGGCATCTAAGGCGAGGTCGTGCATAGAGTTCACTATTCATCGGGGGCCCTTCTGAGCGAGGTTTTCACCCCGTCCTCGAGTGCATTCTGAAAGGAGAGGCAGGCTACGTGTTGAGGAAGTACATGAGGGTGTATGGAAATCACATCCGGGCTCGGCGTTGCGGAAAGTGCGGAGGCGGGGGTACTATTGGCCCTGATGCTCGGAGGCATAACGGAACTAGTCGAGAAAATGCAAGTTTGTCGAGAACCACGCAATCTCTCGCCTCCCATCAGGAGCCCGCGACATCGGTTACAGAAGCCCCTAGCCTTTTCGGTGGGGAGTGGACATGGACCTCGCCCGTGGAAGGGCCAATGCAAATTGCTCGTCGTGCAGTGGATTATTTCACAAATGGGTAGAAAGCGAACCCTTGGCTACTATCACGAGCAGGTATGCGACTTAAGCTTGGCATGCCATAATATGCGATTGGTATCCAGGGAGCCACGGTGTCGGACAATGGGAAACAATTTGACAAATCCTAAGTTCGAGGGATTTAAATGTAGAGCCGGGATCATGAACTACTACTCGTCCCATTTCGTCCACAATCTAATGAATGAAAAGTCACCATCGGATCCTTAAAGCGACAATGAGGCCAAGTTGGAAGATCTAAAGGCAAATGGGTAGAATACCTCCCAGGGTGTTATGGGCATGTCTGAGAGGAACTACTGTGAAGTCGACAACTCGGGAGAACCCATTCGCTCACAGCCTTTGGCACTAGAAGCGATAGCCACTTGTTGAGATCGGATTAAAATCCCCGAGTTGAATTGTAGCGTGGAACACAACAAAAGAATCTTCGCTTAAACCCTAGACCTCCTAGATGAAAAGCGTGATCGGGTCTGAAACGTGCAGAGCTATTAAGGAGGATGGCGGTACTACGACCGAATTCGAACCCGAGGTTATAAGCACGGCGAGCCTAGTCTTAAAGAGCTTCTTCTGCGAGAAATATCTACACACGAAACTAGGACCAATGGAAGGCCTTATATCGTGTCACCAGCGTGGTCGGACACAGTAACTTCTGAGCTCAGGGCGAAGAAGGAAAATTCTACCTCATTCTTGGGCTATTATAAGCACCTCAGTGGGTTTATCAATAGACATCGGATTGCAAATTTTAATAAAGTATCATCAGCTTTCAGATAACAGTCTGTGTGTTCGTTGATTACTTTGTTTAATATCCTTATGAATAAAAAAGCAAGGCATCTCGGTAAAAACGGACATCTCGGCTGAGGCTTAGAAATTACACACTTGAGGAATGCGAAAATTTTGCTTCAAAAAATTATCTTTATTAGAAGAAGATATAATTGATTACAATCCAGCTGAGTGCCATCCCTTACATCTAGGAGCGAACGGTACAAGCGGCTCCCTCGAAAAAATCTCGAAAGAGGGAGAGGGAAAGAGAAAAAGAGAGAGAGCGAACGGGAAGGAAAAGGAGAAGGAAAAGGAGAAGAAAGAAGAGAAACGGAAAGAAGAGAAGGAAGAAAAGGAAAAAATGGAGAAAGCGGTACTAAAAGTTTTTGTTTAAGTACACCGCCCTCTTCGGATGCATTCCCTAGCAAGTAGTCATGAGACCGGGCTAAGGGAGCTCTTTATAACTCCCATAAGGGAGGAACTAGGGAAAAACACAGCTCCTACAGCGAGAGGACCATCGGAACCCAAACGCCCCATTTCGGGATCTCTAGGCGAGACCTCCTGCCCGGTGACGGCCAAACAGTGCTCCATCTTACGGCGGATTCCAATTACGCTGAAAAGGGGGAGGGCTCGAAGCATAGGCTCGTTTCACGGAGAATTGCGATTTAAGGAAAGCGGAGCACTCGAAAAAATCGGCATGTCGGTTCCAATTCTCCATAAGCATGCATTAAAGGCGCGCATCTTTCCAAAGAAGGAAGTTAAATGACCATATAGCCACGCGGGAGCCCGCGTCGCCCGGGGCCGACGGCTCGATTCGGGCACGCCATGTAGCCACGGGGCCTCGTCGCAGGCCCGGCTCGGTTCGAGCAGCAGCGCCATGTGCGGGCGAAGCATTGAAGCCTCGGCATCTCGATTCTAAGTGTTGCCAACTCGTTCCAATTCTCCATAAAGTTGCATTAAAGCTACACGCGCCTTTCCAAGAGAAGGAGGTTAAAAGGCCGTATAGCCCATGGCTTGATTCATTTCAGGCGTTAGCCCACGGAGCCTCGAGTGTAGGACCCCTTTCGGGCAGGCCAGGCCCGTTTGGGGCGGATCGAACCGAGGTCAGGATGCCACTAAAATCACTCAATCCTCAAAATCCTTATCTTTGTAGGCGATTTCAAAAGTTGGGCACGCCCATGCAAACATTTATATTTAACAAATACATTTACAATGAGGCATTCAAGCCTTTTTCAAAATGATTACAAAAATAGATGTTGAGTTCAAATTGTTTTCTACATAATATCCATATCAAAGAAACATGAAAATGAGTGCACATGTAGACATACTCAGAGACCTTTATGACTGCTCCTGATCTTTGGTCAAAACTTTTGATCACTATCTATCCCTTTCGGTACTGGCATTGGTAAAACAATACGCTAAGAATTTTCATGGTTAGTGGTTCTACACAAATCCATTCCTCGATTCAGTTTAATCCATTGCTACAATTTAACAATTCAAAACTTTCAAATCATTATGGATGATCAATATAAATAATTTATATCTTTATTTTATATCTGATTAGTAAATGGTCTGATCGTCCCAAAAATACTTTCATATTCAATATTTATAATCTCAAATCAATTCAATTATGCTCATAAATTCGATTCGAGTTATACCCAAATCAATTCAGTTAAAAATTCAATTCGATTGTCAGAATCAATTCGATTATAAATTAATTCGATTTAATACCATCCAATTCGATTATACGAATCAATTCGATTATGCCAATCAATTCGGTTATGCCCATAACAAATTTAACCTATGTCTTGATGCCTCCTGGAATATCGAGCCACCGCCATGGTCGTGTTTGTAAGGCCGGTATCAAATGGTTTTATAACCTGTCACGGTCCCGTTGGAGCTCTTTGGCCAGTTATAAACAATCACACCAGTGAACCTCTGGAATCACGGTCCATTTGAAGTGGCGGTCGGATGACACATGTCTGATAGTTCGCGATCACGCTGTTGACCACTATTGGTATGCAATCTATCCTTAATCTCAAATAAGCGGTTAACATTCTATTAAGGCGTTCAAATCCTTTATAGTAAAATATAGTACAATATGTACTTGTATAAATGAGTTTATTTTCAATAATCATGCAATTTTATATGCAAACATTTCACAATCACTTTTCTCAAATCAATTAAATCAATTAATATGCTTTTAGAACAAACATGCAAAAACTTGAAGCAGGAATATGAGTAAATTAGAACAAACCCAAAATCCTTTACTTTGATTCCAATCCACAGAATCTAATCTCAGACCCAGAACTTTTCCTCACCGTCATTACTATTCCAAAACCATTAAAGAACAATATTATTCGATGCGTACTAGTAGTTTTAGTTAGGATTGATTCGAGAAGATTAATATGATTTCCAAATCCCGACAAGCTATATATAGATGGATTCTTGACTCAATGGGCTTTCTATGGGGTCGAGAATACCGAATCGAGTTTGGACCGAAGGAGTTATGACCTTAGAAGTTGGAGGTCATACGGTCAAATCTGGTGACAGGCTGTTTGACCTGGACAGGCTCGTCTGTCACCTCGGTCAAACATCTTCTATCCTCCTCAGAATATGAATGAATTCTTGACTCAATGGGCTTTCCATAGAGTCCAAGAACACCCGAAACGGAGTTCGGACGAAGGAGTTATGACCTTAGGTTGGAGATCATCTGCCAGATCAAATCTGAGGCGGCAGGCTGGCACAGGCACGGGCCTTTCGATCTATCACCACAGTCCAAACATCTTCTATCCTCCTGCATGAATATGAATATATTCTTGACTCAATGACTTTCATAGAGTCCAGAATACCCGAATCGAGTTGGGCCGAAGGAGATATGACCTTCGAGAAGTTGGAGGTGGTGCGTAGTCAACTCGGACGGTTGACTTGGGCGACGAGCTGACCTGGCCTGGACGAGCTCGATGATACCAACACCTTGGTCTGACATCTAATATACTCTCATGAATGAATGTATTCTTGACTCAATGGGCTTTCCATGAATTCGAACACTAAATCGGAGTTCAAGCGAAGGAGATATGACCTTCAGAAGTTGGAGGTCATCACGTAGTCAACCGGACAGGCGGCACAGGCGGCTACGACTGACTGGTGACTCGATCTAACACCTCGATTCACGACATCTAATATACTCCTCAGATATATGGATGGATTCTTGACTCAATGGGCTTTCCATAGAGTTCAAGAACACCCAAATCGGAGTTCAAGCGAAGGAGATATGACGCTTCAGTTGGAGGTCATGCACAGTAGTCAACCCGGACAGCGACACGGAAGGCCGACTGGTGAAATTTCTACGGGACGGCTGAGCTCTTGAGCAGTCTGCGAGCCTCCACGGGATGAGGTGCTGACCTCTGTTGCATGGTCTGGCCTCCTGCTGCATAGTCTTGACCTCCTGCGACCTCTGGCACACTGAGGTCTGTGACCTCCCAATTGCATGACCTCATGGGTGAACTCGCCCGTTTAATTTGTTCAAGTAAAAAGACCATGCTTGGTGAGTCAGTAAAAATTCGAGCTAACGTGAGTTCATTGATGTGGATACAATTTTCCAGAAGGTTTTACCAAATTCCATTTCTTACTCAAAAGCCCGTTCTAAAGATTCCCGACTAGTTGACCCGAATTTATGGCATAACTGACCCTAGGTTAAGCTGGGCTGATACTCAGTAAAGGACTATAAATTAGTCTACAGAGGTCCAAATTGAGAATTCAAAATCTAACATCAGTTTCATTGATGGCATGGATACAACTAACTAGAAGGACTCATACCAGATTCTCTGTTTCTTGCAAAAATCAGCTCTAAGATCCGGCTAATGCGCACTATCACAATGTGGCAGAATAGGGTATAAATGACCAAAGTAGGGAAAGACCTACCTCTTAGGTTTGTCAGTGCTCCCGATTCAGTCTCTACTTGCAGCTCTTGTCACGAGGAAGGACTCCCTCTTGCTTCGCACAGGACCTATGGCCGATCGTTGGGAAATATAGAGAGAAGTGAAGCCTCACTGCAAAATATCTCCCCTCTTTTCTTTGTTTTCCTTTATGGTTGTCCTAAATCGTATTTTGAAAGGAGAAACTTCCTCCCGAAACTTTCCCTCGTACCACATGCCATTTCCTTGATTTTTTTCTTCTTTTTCTTTATTTCTTTTTATATTTAGGTTCCTCCATTTCTCTATTATTCTTCATTTAAGTCTCCTATTATTTTCCATTCTTTCGTTTATTTCTCACAATTTCATGAACATATAAACTTACTTACAATTGACCCTTAGGTCCCGTTTTACAATTATATTTTCTGCTTTTTCACTTGGGTTATGGATTCAATAATCATTTAATAAATATTCATCAAAATTCAGGAAAGCTTGTCTAAAGTTGGCCCAATTATACGAGGAATATATAATAAATTTTATTATAAAAATTCGAGTATTTTAAACGTTACAACTCTCCTACTTAAAAATTTTAAGCCCTCGAAATTCTGTATTCAAGCAGTTGGGATATTGATGCGCATCGTTTCCTCACTTTCCCAGTGGCTAGCCCGGTCTTATGGTTTCTCACAACACTTTGACTAGCGGAATCTTCTTGTTCCGTAATTCTTTCACTTCACGAGCCAAAATCTCTCTGGATCTTGTCTGTCAGGTGGCCTCGCTCAATTTGTCTCGAAGAGACACATGTGAATTACGTCAGTACCTCAGTAAGCATGGACACATGAAATATTTTGGATCTTTTTCAAGTCAGATGTACTAATCTATATATCCACTTGGACCCACTTTTTCAGTCGCCATAGGGACCCGTTAAATCTAGGGCTCAACTTGCCCTTTTTCCCAAATCTCATCACCTTCTTCCATGAAGACACTTTCAAAAACACTCTTTCGCCGACCTCATATCGAATATCTTTTCTTTTCATGTCGGCATATGATTTCTGTCTATCGGTGGCCACCTTCAATATTTCTCTAATCATTTTCACTTTTTCTTCAGTCTCCTGTATCAAGTCGGGGCCAATTACTTTCTTCCCATCGTTAAGGTCAACACAACGGTGTTCTACATTTTCTCCCATATAAAGCCTCATAAGGCGCCATTCCAATACTTGATTGGAAACTGTTGTACAACAAATTCAACTAAAGCAATTTGTCGATCCAACTACCCTCAAGGTCGATCACACAACTCCTTAACATATCTTCCGAATACGGATCCCTTTCTCTCAGTTGTCCATCCAGTTTATTGGGTGGAGCGTTATCTTGAAATTCAATCGAGTGCCTAAAGCCTTTTGCAATTTTCCCTAAAATCTAGAAGTAAACCTCAGATCTCGGTCTGAAATAATGAATCTGAGTCCCATGTAACGAACTATTTCCTTGATATACATCTACTTGGCTTGCCAGTGGATAGTCGGTTCTCAACGTAGAAAATTAGAGATAACTTGAGTGATCTGTCTACTACGACCCAAACTGAGTCATGCCTTCTCCCTGTCAATGGTAACCCAACCACAAAATCCATGGTGATTCGGTCCTATTTCCACTCCGGTATTCTAATAGGCTGCAATAATCCCGAAGGAACTTGATGCTCGCCTTTGCTTTTTTTTTTGTACAAACACTTGGATACAAATTCGACACATCTCTTTTCATCCGGACCACGAATGACATTTTAAATCTCGATACATCTTTGTGCTACCGGGATGGATAGCAGATCCACTATGTGCCTCTTCAGGTATGGATTTCCCTCAAATCGGTACAATGAATTTACACAAACCCGATCCTTATATCTGAGCTCCATTTTCGTTCACCGTGAACTCAGTTTCTTTACCATTTTCCAATCTGATTTATCGTGGCAGCAATTTTCTCATCTTTCTTTTGTGCCTCTAGTACTCGATTCAACAAACTCGGTCTTGCTATCAACCTGCCTCACGGTACCATGTCATATAATGACAAATGGGCATTCAGCGCTCGGCGTTAAGTATTGACTTTCTACTCAAAGTGTCGGCCACTACATTGGCCTTTCCCGGGTGATAATCAATCACGCAGTCATAATCTTTTATTAGTTCCATCCATCTCCGTTGTCTCAAGTTAAGCTCTCGTTGTGAAGGCAAATACTTAAGACTCTTATGATCAGTGTATATGAAACACTTCTCTCCATACAAATAATGTCTCCAAATTTTCAGCGCAAATACAATTGCGGCTAATTCCAAATCATGGGTGGGGTAGTTCCTTTCATGCGGCTTCAAGCGTCTTGAAGCATGAACATCCACTTTACCTCTTGCATTAGGACACATCAAGTCCATTTAACGACGCATCACTAAAAATCACATATTCTCTACATGGTCGATTGAAGCGAAGCAGAGCCTCGGTTAGAATGCTTTCAACTATCAAAACTTCTTTGACATTTTTCACTCCATTCATACTTTACATTTTGGAACAATCCTCGTCCGCCAGGGCTACGAGTCATAAGCCATGCTTGAATTTTTACGTAGTATCCACCTTTAGTCGAAACTACGCATACAATAACATTTTCTAGGTGGCTTCCATTCATGACCACTTCTATTTTCTTTGGATCTACTGGATTCCCTTCTTTTGATACTATATGCCCGAGAAAGGACCTTCATTCTTCCAAAACTCACACTTGCTCGGTTTTGCATCACAGTTTGCTCTTTTCTCGAGTCTCTAACACTACTCTAAGGTGTGTCATGACTTCGTGATCTTTTGAATACAAGAATGTCGGTCTATGAACAACTACGACAGTGATCCACATCTGATCAGAAACACGATTCATTAGGTCCATGAAAGCCCACATTTGGAGCATTTACATGATAAGCGGCATTACAAGGAACTCATAAGGTCATATCGCGTCGCCGTCTTATGCACATCGACATCCTTAATTCTCAAGCGTATTACCCGGATCATAAGTCGATCTTGAAAGATACTTGCACCTTTTAATTAATTGACAATCATCAATTCTAGGTAACGGATACTTATTCTTCTGTTACATTTACCCCACAGCTTGTTCAATTGTCTATAGTAATCACATGGCTAGGAAGTGTACCATCTTTCTTTTAGCAAAACGGGAGCTCCTCATGGTGATACACTTGAGTCGAATAAACCCTTTCTAGTAGTTCTTTCAATTGCAATTTCAATTCTTTTAGCTCTGAGTGGAGCCATTAAATGCAGATGTATTGAATCTTGGGGTGCATGGCACACAGTACGAGGCGATCAATAGCAAACTCGATCTCCTATGTGGGGGCAATCCACGGTAACTCTTAGAAAACACTTAGGAGAGAGTCACTAACCGATAGGGATGTCGGATACCAAGCCTTTCCTTCTTAGGTATCAATCACATAAAGCCAAGTGAAGCTACATCCTTCACGCACCATTGTTCTAGCAATGACTGCGGATATCACATTAGATAGGTGATTTGACCTCTCACCAATGAAAGTTACTTCATCTTCATGTGGTGTTTTTAAGGTTACTCTTTTCATTCTACAATCTACTATTGCTTGATAATAGGGACTAACGGGTCCGTCCTCGATATCACATGAGCTCACTGAATGATAACTCGATCAAATCTCTAAAAATTCATACTCTCGTATTTTGATGGGACAATCCCTATACACTCTGTTCCACCTGTAACACTATGGTAGACGGGTTCGTCACCAAGATGTCATGTCGGTTTCACTCCTCGGTAATTTACCCCGAGTTAGGTATGTAGGTGCAAAATATATGAGTGGGTTGTTGGAGATTGGATCAATGCATGTACAATAGTATCAAAGATTTGAAATTACTGACTATCAGATCGGGCATTCGGTATCTTCCACTTTACTTTCATTGCATGCTCTAGTGCGGAACCTGACCATGCGCCTACTGACGTTTGTGTCCACGTGTCTCGGAACACTCGGTGTCTGACACTCTTATTGCCTTTTTGTACCACTAAGGTTGTACCCCGATTACAGTCTTTGCCAAATGAACGAGCTCTAGAACAATCCTCTTGCTCATGCTCTTTGGATCTAAATCGAACAAGCACTGTGAAGTCCTCCAAACATTCTCCTCATGATTTCTCCCACAATGGGACAATGGGGCTTGATGCGTCACTAGAAGGACCTCGCGGTGTACTCGCGTGATGGTCTTTGGTAGAGTAGTATTCCTACCGGTAGCCTGAACTGTAGAATTTGTTGGAACCACTATTAGTCCCCAAATTTCTTCCTTCTTTGTTGTGTGGCTGGGTGAGCAGGATTTTTCTTTCCCCATCTTTTATCTTTCTCTGCTTTCCTGCTCTTTACTCTCCATATTCAATGCACATGTCACAATTTGGAGAAATCCTCATGGCAAAATCTTTGTGACATGGGCTCAGATATGGTCACTAAAACCATCTTCAAACCTCGGCACTTTTCTTCCTCCACTCCACAAGAGTATCTACTGGAGCATACTTGCTCAATGAATGTGAATTCTCTTTGATATTCGGTCACGCTCATCTGTCTTTGCTTGGTTATGAAACTCCCGAGTCTCATGTTGTTCGGATAAATCGACACACATAGTGCTTCTTGAACTCATCCAGAAGAACTCCCATGTAACTCTCTCGATGGTGCGGTCCCTAGTCACGAAACCTGGCGATAAGCCTCATCTGTAGTAATGAGGTCGCACATTCCTTTCTCTTGGTGTACAATGCATTTGCACAAGCATTCGCTCGATTCTCTGGGCAATTTTACATATAGAGCTCATCCTCTTTCATTCCCATAAAATCTACGGTCGGTACCTTGCCATTCTCGATGGTGATCGCACTGGAGCAATTACGGTGATTGCGGCTCTTTGCGGTGCTGAACTAGCATTTCTTGGAGGATACCCATAGTACCTCTGCCGCGTTGCAGTTCATTCATTGGTGGGGCATGGGATGCTGCCCACCGCCACTAGCGGAATTTGTTTGATGAGGTCCACAGTCATCCTTGACCCTAAGGGAAGCCGAACCGTCCATGCTTATCCTATTAAGACCAGCAAGATCCGCGTCAGAGTCATGTCATCCTTTCTATGCAAATGAAATGCATGTTAAACACAATTTCAAAATCGTTTACCAACAATTTCAAAATCGTTTACAAACAATTTCAAAATCATTTTGTAAAACCGCCTAAACCTTGGCTCTAATACCATAAAGTTGTGGGACCCCTTTCTCGACCCAACCCGACTGTTTGGCGGTTAGAACAGTCCAGGGATGCAGCCAAAATCACTCGATCGCCCAAAATCATATCTTTGCGAGGCGATTTCACGCCCATAAACATTTATATATTTAACAAAATACATTTACAATGAAAGCATTCAAGCCTTTTCAAAATGATTTACAAAAATGTATGCTCGTAGTTCAAATCGTTTTTACATAATATCCATATCCAAAAGAAAAACATGAAATGAGTACATGCCTGAGCACATACCCGGGTTCCTCTCTTATGACTAACACGCCTCTAGATTCAAACCCGCTTTCGATCACTATCTATCACTTGACTGTATCAAGTAAAACAATACGCCAAGCATTTTCTAAATGCTGCTCTTGCCTATTATTGTGGTCCATTCCCGGGCCAGCTTTAAATCACATTATGCAATTTAACAATTCAAACTTTCAAATCATTGATGATCAATATGTCACTACATACATACTTAGCTACATACACAGTCATATCTATCGATCATCCCAAAAATATACACTTTCATATTTTAAGAGTTTCGAATTCAAATCAATTCAATATGCTCATAAATTCAATTCAAATTCTAAGTCAATTCGCTGAAATTAATTAAGCTTAGCATTTAATTCAAAGTGATGTTAATCCAATTCACTACAGAATCAATTCACATAAAATCAATTCACATGCCAATCAATTCATTTATAATTCTTTAACGAATTTAACCTATGTCTTCATATGATAGATAGAGTCACCCAAGTGACTTGGCCTGGCTGGTCGAGCCTGACAATGGTCTTATAACACGCATTTGTCCCGCCGGGCTGCGATCAAGAGAAACAATCAACAATAACACTACCGACACGGCCTCACGGGTCACGACTGACTAACATCAATACAAATAGTTCACGCGATCGCGCATTGAACTTATCAGAAATTGACCTATCCCCAATGCTAAATAAACGGTTAAGATTCATTGTCATGCTTCAAATCCTTTATGGAAAACATAGTGCCAACAGGCGCTTGTATGTTCGCTTTATTTTCAATAATCATGCAATTTTTATACGCAAACATTTCTATACAATCTACTTTTCTCAATCACCAAATCAATTAATATGCTTTTTGCAAACAACATGCAAAACTTCAACGAGGAATATGAGTAAGTAGGAACAAAACCCAAAAGCAATCTTTGGTGAGAAATTTCGATTCCAACTCGAATCTCAACTTCATTGGCTTTTCCTCCTCGTCAAATTCCTCATTCCAAACCAGCTGCAAAAAGAAATTGGTTGCCCATAGTTGGAAGTGGCTGGTTAGATTGATTTTCAGAGATTTTACTATGGTTTCCTGAAATTCGACAAGCTATATATATGATGATTCCTGACCAATGGGCTTTCTATATAGGTGTCCAAGAATACCCAATCAGAATTTGGGATTTAAGGAGTTATGACCTTCCAAGTCGAGGTCATACGTAGTCAAATCCCCAACCGACGAGCTGACCCCGACGGACGAGCTCGACTGCCACCTTGTTCAAATATCTTCATATCCTCCCTTGGTAGGCATATGCGGAAATGAATTCTGACTCAATGTAAGCTTCGCTAGAGTCCAAGAACAAATCAAACGAAATGGACGGCGAGTTATGACTCTTCCGGGTCGAGGTCACACGCACAACTCAACCGACGAGCTGATCTCACCCGGACGAGCTCGACCTATCACCCGTCAAAAACATCTTCTATCCTCCCCTTTAGAATGAATGCATTCTTGACTCCAATGGTCTTCCATAGAGTCCAAGAACAACCCGACCCAGCCCTGAATTTTGGCTGAGATATGACTTCCGTCGAGGGTCGCGGCGTAGTCAACCCAGACGAGCCGATTCAATCGGGACAGCTGACCTCACCGACGGCAGCTCATATAACACCTCCTCGTCTGACATCTAATATACTCCTCAAATATGAATGTATTCTTTGACTCAATGGGCTTCCATAGAGTTCAAGACACCCAAATCTAAGTTCAAACGAAGGAGATATGGCCTTCCTCGAAGTCGAGGTCATGCGAGTCAACCCGCACGAGCCGACTGTAACTCGACGAGCTGACCTTAATCTGAGGTCGATATAAACACCCCGGCTCGGATTCAATATTACTCTAGGCAGGATGGATTCACTCAACGGGTTTACGTAGTCCAAGAACACCCAAATCGAAAGTTCAAACAGCGCAGATATGACCTTCCTAAGTCGGCGTCGGGCGACAGTCAACCCGCACGAGCGACTCCTCGAATCGACGAGCCGAGTTTCGGCAAGACGAGCTGAGCCTTTGACGAGCCAGCTCTTCAGACGAGCTAAGTTCTCGTGACAGGTCCCGCGATCTCTACATGACGAGAGGTCTCGCTGACCTCCATCGTGAGGTCCGGCCGACCGGCCCATGAGGTCTCGCTAACCCCATCGACCTCTCGCGATGAGGTCCGCTGACCTCGGCCGAGATGAGGTCCGGCTAACCCCACCGACCTTCTCGCTACAGGTCCGCCGACCTCCGCTGCGGGCGACCTCTGCGGCCGAATCCTCACCCATTTGACTGCTCAGAGTAAAAAGACCATAATCCTTAGTCTAATGCGAAACCGACCGAGAAATTCAAAATCCTAACATCAAGTTCATCGATGTGGCTAATTCTTTTCCAGGAAGGACTTACTTCGCCAAATTTCTTATTTCTTTATTCAAAACCAGTCTTCTAAGGTCCGGTTAGTCAAATCTGAATCGCAACTAACCCGCCGCCAGATGGTTTAGGCCGTGACTCGCAAAAGGACTATAACTTAGTCTACAGAGGTCCAAATTGAGAGATTCAGTGCTCACACTGTAAGTTCGATGTGGGATACAACTTATCGAAGGACTCACTAACCGGACTTCCTTATTTCTTTACCTGAAAATTAGCTTCCATGGTCCCATGACGCTACTTATCAAATAACGTACAACTTTTAGTGCAGAAAATGACCAGTTGTAGCCCTCGGAGTTTGTCGATGCTCCCGATTCCCATTCTACTGCAGCCTTTGTCACGAGGAAGGACTCTTCCTTTCTTCTTCGCTCTGGGACTCATGGCTCAATCACTGTCATAGGGAAATCTAGAGAAGTGAGAGCTTCACCTAAAATATCCTCCTCTTTCTCCTGCTTTCCTTTACGGATCACTCTAAACGTATTTTAAAAGGAGGAAACTTCCTCCCACTTCTTCCTACATGCCACATGCCCTTTCCTTTGGATTTTTTTCTTTCTTTTTTTTTCTTTTATTTCTTTTATATTTAGGTCCCTCCATTTCTCTATTATTATTCTTCATTTTAAGTCTCCTATTATTTTCCTTTACTCATTTATTTCTCCTAATTTCACTTATTATTATAAACTTATACTTACAATCGACCCTTAGGTCCTCTATCATTTTACAATTTCATAGTTTTCCTTTTTCACTGGGTTTATTTACGATTTTGGTTAACCATTTAATAAATATTCATCTAAAATTCTTAAACATACCCAAGTCGCCCACCATACCCTAATATATAATAAATTTTGGCTATAAAAATCTGTATTTTTGGGCGTTACACTCAAAGAACTCGCCAAGAATTAACCGCTTCAACAAAAGACAAATTGCCAGAAATTAGCTCTCGCCTCAGCAGCACAGCCCACTGAGCTCCTCAAGAACAGCTTCGAAGAGCTCAACTGTCACAAAGCCACAGAGGCCAAAGAAAGCCGGTCAGCTCAGCAGATAGCCCCACCTGAGCCCCTGCCAGCCAAGCTTCGGGTGAGCTCAACAGCCAACAAAGGCCATATACCACAGCCAATTTAGCTTCAAAGGTGATTTAGCTCACGAAGCCCGGTGCCAGCCTCGCTCGAAGAGCTCACCTAAGCCAACTAAGGCCTTATATAGCCCAGAGAGCCGTCAAATGCAGATTAGCCCACGAGCCTCACGCCTCGCCAAGAGCTCAATCAAGCTCAACAAAGGCCATAGGAAGGTCGTGAGAGCGCTTCGGGCCGTGCATATTAGCCTACTGAGTCTTCAATACCACTCCTCAAGAGCTCAACTGCCAATCAAGGCCTTATAGCCAGAGCCGGGCCTCACCAGTAAGATTAGCCCACGAAGCTCCGGCAGCTCAAGCCAAGGAGCCTTAACTCGCACAACTAAGGCTCCGCAGCCAGAGCCGCCCACCAAGCATATTAGCCCACTGAGGCTCGGCACTGGGCCGGAGAGAGCTCAACCGCCAACTAAGGCCTCGTGAACCCAGAGCCAGTCGGCCGAGGCAGAGCATCACAAGAAACCCCACTCATGGTAAAGCGAGGAAATAGAAAATCGGGTATTCAATGAGTTCTCAAAGCTAAGAACTAAGCATTACATATAACCTGAACAGCTCAAGGTTTAAAAAACAAAGAAATTTGCATGGGCGGAGGCTCGGGACGTGAGGCGGATCGTGGCGTATGAGAATGAAAGGGACGGCCTCACCCAAGGCTACCGGGCTTCCGGTAACAATCGCCAGAAAAGGACTCTTCCGCTCCTCATCACCGGGAATATCAAAATTAAGGTCCGCACCGAGTAGGTGTTAGCAAACTCCTCCGAAAGCTAGCCATCCAGCTGTTCCCCACCGGAGGTGCGTGCCTCATCCTCAAATCCCGCTATCGCTCCGTCCATCCGAATCGAGCAGAACTTCCCGCCTCCCGGGGTCCCCGCAAAGCATGACACTCATCTGGGCCGCATCCACGAGCTCTCACCCTAAGCTCACGCCTGGCCCAGCAACACCGCTTTATCAAGCAAGGCCAGCTCATCCCCAGGGCTTTGCGCCTCCCCGACCATCCGCCGGCCATCTCCGGGCCGCTTGCAACTCTTCCCGACCACTCCCAGAATCATCCTGTAGCGCTTGCGCCTCTTCCCTAGTCGCACGCACTCATTCTCGCGCTCCCGTTGCCCCATCTCTCGACCTCCCGAAGCTCGCCCTCGTGTTCCTGCTCCTCATCTGTGGCTTCTCCCCGCTTCTGGCCGGGCTGGGCCGCGCCCATCAAAGCATGTCCCGTGCAGACTCAGGCTTCACTCGCTCCCTCCAGTTGATATTTCAGACCTGAGTCGTTAGCTCACCGTCAGATGTAAGAGGAAGCCACCTTTAGCTTAGCTCCCGCGCTTGCACGACCTCGTTCAGACTGGCCTTTTTCACCAAACTCTTCAGATGGGTAGCCGCTTAGTACACAACACATAATCAATGCACAACTCAAAACCAAGATCAAGGCAAACACATAAGGACACGGGAACTTACGGAGGCGACCCCCTGGAGGGATAGAGCCAAAGCTCTCAACAGCAGCAAGATCAATTCTCTGAGATCGAATCCCTGCAGAACGGATGAGATCGCCTCCTGAAGAAGAAGCTCGACATCGAGTGCAAGGAGTCTTCATTCTCCATCAGCCGGCGCTTCCGTGTCTTCCGCTATCGAAGGAGGAGGCTCAACGCCCTGCGCAGGAGGACTCCAAACTGAGATTGGCATAACCTCCAACGGAGGCTTAGTAGCCCTCCTCAAGGAATCTTTGGCCTTTACGCCAGGGCCAGCGAGGTCACGAACTCCGGGCGCCTTGGACTTCACCGGAGATGGCAACACTTGCCCCCGCTACGGACACAAAGTGAGGGCGATGAAGCTGAAGACGCACTTCAACCTCGAGCGCCTACCCTAGGCCTGACGTTCCTTCATGGGAATCCCCAGATTTCTCGGCTTCACACCAGACCTCCGCAAATGCCTCCATTCGGAAGCTCAAGTTCACCCTTAGTAGTTTGACAACAAGAGGCCTATCTAGAGAACTCATAAATCTAACGGAGGTGAAGGCCTCGTAGTGGAAGGTAGTGGAAGACTCAAACCCGAAGATCCCGGGAATATCTGACTTGATATTTCCTCGTGAGTAAGCGCCAGCGAAGACATTTTTCCAACTCGTCTGCATGACCCCGTCTCTGGACTAAGATCAAGGCGACACCGAAGAGCGCACAACCAATGCAGTTAGGGATACCTTATAACCCGTGGGAAGACTAGACTAAATTAAAGAAAACAAAGCCTCACGAGATTCTCTGAGTGTCCTGCCAGATACGAACGCCCAAAGGTGTCTTCCTCGGGTCGGGATCACATCCCAACCGTCACCAACAAAAAGTAGCGTTCCTTCCAAAATTGTGGATGACTGAGATCCCCGAGATGATCAACTGAAAGTGTCGAACGCTGTGATAAATGTAGGAAGCTCCCAAGCAGCCTTCCTTCACACTAAAGAGGTCCAAGAACAGAGCTATACTGGGAAAACCCAAGCCCTTATCCCTAAAGACAACTAACAACCCGATCAGAATACCCTAGAAATTGGGGGAAAGCTGAGAGGGGTAGACGTTGAAGTGCTGCAAAACCCTTTATAAAGGGGATGGTGCAAAAATCTGGAAAGCCATTCTCAAAGTGCCATACCTCGAAGAAGGCCAATTCATCTGCAAAAGACTAACAACATAATACAAGATGTCAGAGACCAAATCTAGACACCAACCAGCCTATATCTGCCTCACTTAAGACTTCCCATATAAAGGCTCAACCCTACTAGACCCACCGCTGTATGCTTCGCACTCGCCTGGCTGATATTTTCTCCAGACTTCTACTGTGGTATTTAATCTCATCAATTTTTATCCTCGTGACTACCCAAGGCTGTGTTGTCTCCCCCTAAGCTCCCAACAACCCGCTACATCAGACTCACCAATTGGTCCGCCCTGACCGGCTACCTGTAGAGGAGTCACCCCTATAATGCAAAGAAGAAGAGAACGACCGACTCATGGAATAACAGCATATGCCAAAAAACCCAACCTGTTACTTAACGCCTTGCACATATTACTCAAGAGATGTTGGCTGCATTGTAGCACGTTAATCGATCCTAGGAACAGAACAAAAGACGCACCTTAAGGCAGATATTACAAACACCAAAGATTTCAAACAAAGGTCACTGTTTTTATTGTTTTTAAGCTCGAACTCCTACAGAGAAGGAAAAGCTTCAAATATCGTGGGCACACAATGCTAACTACCGAGGATGCCTGAAAAGAAACCCGCAAAGAACTAGAGGAAACAGAGCGCTAAAGTCAGCAAAGTCATTATTATCACAAGACAATTGACGACTCCACAAAGCCCCAACCAAACCAAATTCGAGCCAGACCATCGTGAGGTCAAAAGAATCCGATTCAAGAAAACCATTATAGCCTCGCCACGTCATCGTGAATCCAAGTGGTCAGCAACCATTGGTTTGGAAAACAAAGCATGGTGCCGAACTCCCAAGCCCAAGAAGTGCTTGGGCAGAAGGTTTATGGCTAATGTTCCAAGAAAACACTGCTCCTCAGAATGCTCCAAATCATTTTTGGCCTTATTCGCTCCCAGCACAACACCACTTGATGCCTCTGTAAAGAGCCACATCCTCACCAAATCTTCAATTTAATAGCAAAGAGATAATTCTCAATGAACTGCTTCTCTATTATCCTCTGTTAATTCATTGAAACATAAGTGACAAAATCTCCATCCATCAAATGTGCCTCTCTCTCTCTCTTCTTCCTTTCCTTCTCGTTATAAACTTTATCACCATCAAACTTAAAAAACACTAATTATAAATACCGCAGCTACAATCCCATCTATGAAAAAGCGGTAATGCAAAAAATTCACCTTTCAAGCAATACTGATCTTCCTAAGGAACTCGACTTAGCACTTATAGGCAATCCAAGGCGATCGCCATCCCTCTCTTGTTTTGTTTTCGCAGATGAGTCCTAACGTTTCGTAGATGCATTCTAGCCTCACTTATCCTAACACGCTCCAAATTTGGCTTTTGTGCCTGAAAATGCAATTACCAAACAACATAATTTAAAATAAACAATTTTAAATAATATCAATTTTTAATCCCAGATAAACCAATTCTTAAAATTATCCGTTGAAAAAAATACCAAGCTCTATCTCTGGTTTAAATTAGTTTTTGTTTATATTTGATATTAATTATTAAAAAATTATTTATTTTAAATTATATTGTCATTTTATTTTATATTCTTCTTTTCAAATTTTTTTTGCATATTTATTTTATTAATAATTATTTTAAAAATTATCTTATTTGATATTAAAATAATCAACCTTCATACAAAAATCCATTGTTTTTCAACAGATAATTTAAAATATAATTATTTAAAATTATATTTTCTTTTTATTTTATACTATTCTTTTTAAATTGTTTTTTATACAAGCATTTCCTCAAAATATGTCGTTGTTCTTAATTTTTAATTTTTTTTAAGCAAATCCACTCATTGGTAATATTTACTCACCCTTTAAATAAATTGTTTTTGTGTTTGGAAAGATTTATTATAATAATAATAAAATTAAAGTGACAATAATTCTTTTATAAAAATATTAATAAGATAAATATGAAAAATGCTTTAAAAAGAATAATAGAAATAAAGAAAAATATACTTTAAATAATTATATTTTAAATTATATGTTTGCAAAAAGCTCGATTATTTTAATATCAAATAAGATAATTTTTTTAAAATATTAATAAAATAAATATAAAAAATAATTTAAAAAGAATAACGCAAAATAAAATGACATTATAATTTACAATAAATAATTTTTTAATAATTAATATCAAATATCAAAAAAATGTATTTTGTTTGGATTTTTAAAAGATTTTAAAATATATTTCGTATGTATTATAAAATATGTTTAATATTTTCACTTTTCTATTCCCAACCAAAAATTTTAAATATTAAAAATAAGTTAATCGAAAAATAAATAAATAAATTATTTTAGAAAAAAAGCCAAAATAAAAATAAAATGCCCATTTGGCGTTTATTATAAAATAGACATTGAATGTTGAAAGAAAAAAAAAAACACAACATTTGAAAAGATGATTTAGGTAAAAGAAACCTTTATTTTTATAATATATCAAAATCATCTTTTTCTTGCTGAAGGGGTTTTGCCAATCTTCTAAACCCTCTCCTCAAGTCCTCCCTTCTTCGAAAACCCATCTTCTTCTTCCTTCATAAACCCCACTGAAAACCCACAAAATGATCCTCTGCCGATCTCTCAATGCCCTCAGAGCCTCCAGAATAGGGCCACTGCCTCTCGCCCTTAGAACCTACAGATCCGCCTCTCCTTGCAGGCCCTTCGCCGCCTCTGCAGTCCGACAGCCCTGCACTGGACGGAACCCATCCGTCAGGTACCCTCCATCACTGTTTTTTTTTTTTTTTTTTGAGTTTAATTTATAATATTGATTTTGTTTGCTCTTTATTGCTCCTGTATTTGGGTCTTGGGATTATCGACTAATGAGGAAACAAATCTAGGATTGTTGTTGTTTGCGACTCTGTTATAACTTATAATAGAAAATTTTGGAGGTTAGCAAATTTTGGGGTCATTTATAGTTAGTTATGAAGAGGAGATTGTTGGTTTTTCCAGTTTTGAGTAACTTAAATTTAGGGTGCAATAAAGTTAGCATCTGGAAATGAAGGTTTGGTTAAGCTCATGAGAATGAAAGCAAACTGTACTAGCTTTGTTGCTAGGTCAATTGTGATGGTGAAAGGTGTTTTCCTAGGGAAGGGATGTGATAGTGGTCTGTTTGTTGCTCCTGGTTGACCAATAAAGCTCAGTGTCTTTGTTTAGAAGACTTAATGATGTGCACTTTATGTCTTTTTGATCAGTAAGGAGCTTAGGTTCTAACCAGTTTCTGGTGTGGGTGCAACTGACATGGGTGGTTCAGCCAAGGGGTTTGTGGTTTATGGAGGCTTGTATCTTCCTTTCAAATTGTCTAGAAAAGGCAAGTAGGAGTCATTCTCGGAACCTTCTTTCTCTTCTTGCCAATGAAAACTCTGTACCAACTCATTAACATGTCCATTGTAAATGGGAGAACCCATTAGATATCAATAGTGAGAAGAGAAAGCGTCAAAACTCTCTAACTTTCTTATAGTAGATGAGAAGATGATCTATTAATTCATCTGCATTTTTGCACATAAAATAATAACCAGTCAAAACCCATCCTCTTCTTTTAAGTTCGTCCATAGTATGGATCCTTCCCTAAGTCGTTTCACACAATCATAAACTCACTTTGGTAAGAGCCCAAGATCCCTATACTCATTTTTAAGGGAAGACACTCTACCCCTCTATGATCCAGTGCCATTGTAGCAAGCAAGCATCCTGTTGGAACATCCCACTTTTTCTATCCTCTCAAACCATTTTGTCTTCTATTATAGCATATGTCTACTTTACATATAGAGTTGTAATCAATTAGGAAATTTGTCTTATGGAGTTGTAATCTATTAGGAAGGTTAGATTAACTTATATATATATATATATAACAATGGATCAATGAAATATACAAGTAATTCTTTCCTCCAGCTCCTCTCTTTGATTCTCTCTTTACATGGTATCAGAGCCTAGGGCTCAGGATTGAGGAATCTCTTAGAGAAATTCAAACTTCGACATATAAGGCAACAAATCGTAAGGCAAGGGAGGTGTGTTTTTTTAAACACGCATCTCAAGGGAACGTGGGACCTCACCATCGCATGCAGAGGAGAGTTTAACGGCCGACGAAGCCTGCCACCAAGTCCCACTTCGATCGACAACCGTGCTCGTGGCCTCACGCGAAGCTTTGTCTTCACACGTTGAATAAGGCCAGACGTGAGCCACGACAAATGGGGCGTGTGACACCTATGGTCGATCTCCCAGAACCACGACGGCGCGCCTCCCTCCTCGGGAACTCCGGCTGAGGTGGTTTTGTGATGCCATACCCCACGAGCCTTCGTGGGTTTGCGAGGAGCCTTGGTCACGGATCAGTGGTTTTTTTTCGCTCGAATATTTTGGGCCTTCGTGATTTTTCGGTTGCTTCAGATTCCGTGGTATCAACAAGTGCTTTTGAGATTGTAGACCAAATTCCATTCGGGGTGTGGTACTTTCGTGGAATCGTGGCCGCCTTCTTCTGCAAGAATTCTATCTTTCAAGAGCTGGATTTTCGTGAGACTTGTTTGTGTTGACCGTCTCATGACTAACAAGAAACCCTTAGGTGGAGTTGTGTGTCATTATTATTATTGCCATAATCTAGGGCATGTACACAAGGATTGTAGGAAGTTGTAAAATAGAAACCGAAGGTTTTCGTATGTTCATGAATCAACTACACCTCTACCGTTACACCCTCAGAACGGGTTAATATCTCAGGTCCTCGGGTTGCAGGACAATTCATCCTACTCTCTGAATCACTTTGACTCTATGTTCGACTTCTAAGTACACTTAATTGCAAAGATCTTATTCTTTCCTCGGACATGTTTGATTCAGGATCTTTTGACAAAGCGGATTATTGGTAGAGGATCTTAATTGCAATGAACTCACTCTATATCCTTGAAATAGAGGTGCCAAAGGTTGTTGCTTGTTCTGGAGTTGTTACTCCATTCAAATTACATTGTCGCTTAGGTTATCCTTCTCTCTCTCCGTTGAAGAAGCTATATCCTTAATTTTCTAACCTATCCTCATTGAACTGTGAGTCGTGTCAATATGCTAAGCTTCTTTGTGTGCATTTGAGTCATAGAGTCAATAATCGAGCTTCCTGGCGGGTGTTTGGAGGGGTTAGCTCTGAAACCATGAAAATTCCCTTGGTAAACTGGAGAACTGTTAATCAGGCAAAGGGTAAAGGTGGTTTAGGCATTAGGAACCATAACTTTTCAAATAAACCCGCTGGGACAAGAGTTGGAGGTTCGTTGGGGAGGAGTTCAACTTGGAAAGTCCGCATCGCACAAAAGTATGAGATGCAGGCAGCAATAGTACACACTATCCCCTGGAGGAAGTTATGGTTTGGCCCTTTGGAAAGCTATTTCTAAAGAAACAGGCCAGTTGAAGCAAAACTGTGAGCTGGTCCTTAGGGATGGCAAAATGATAAGATTTTGGGAAGACAACTAGTGTGGGGGTTTGCCTTTATGTGAAGCCTTCCTTGCTCTTTACAATAATGCTGGTTTAAAAGGGGTTATGATTGTAGACATTTGGGTGTTTTCAAGATATCAAGGGGCTTGGGATCCAAAGTTTGAAAGGCCTTTCAATGACTGGGAGTTAGAGGCGCCCATACTTTATAGGCCACTAATAGCGTATTTGATGTCATTCCTCGCCATGCAGATGTTCCCCTATCCGGAAGGATACCGTCTCCGGGATGTTCACTAAGAAAAGACTATTTCAATTCTATGGAAGGTCTCCTCTCGTGCCCCCATCAAACTTCTCGGGAACCCTCACGTCCTCAAAGACGGCTGTTTTGCCTCTGGGAGCTTGGTGGGCAAAGTCCCTTACTCTTCATAACCTAGAAGAAAGAGGTTTCCACTTAGCTAGCAAGTGCCATTTTTGTGGGAAAAAAGAAGAAGAGCTAGAACATATTATGATCCACTCTCCCCCAATTTTAGGGGAGTGGAGTGATCTTCTTTCTGCTTTTGCTGCAAGTTAGGTTCCTTCTTTTTTGGTCAAAGATCTCCTTCAAAGCTAGCTACACTTTCCTGTTACAAAAAAGCCAACTGCGGTGGGAGGGCGCCTTTAATTCTCTTACGTGGCCATTTTGTTAGTGCCAGGCCAGAATTGTCTTTGAAGAGGCCACTTTCTCAACTCCCTTTGACTAAAACACACAATTATCCCATTGCTTACTTAGGTTGGTTGTATCTCCAAACATGATATATCTTCATAGCTACTTTTGGTTCAATCTCTATGGCTATGCTTAGAGCTAGTCTGTTGTTTTGTCATTGGTTCATGTCTTTTCTAGCTCTTCTCTCCTTTCGCCTTCTCGTTCTTTTGTATACTCCATGTATACTGTATACTCCATGTATACATTTTTTCTTCAATAATGCTTCTCTTTACCTAAAAAATATATATAATACCAACCATAAGGTTTTGAGCACAAGCTATGTACATTCATCACCATCTAGGTAATAAAAAAGGAAAAAGGAAAATGTAATAGGATCACGTCTGTGATGTATATAATATGATCAAAACTTCTTTTCAGGATTTGGGACATTTCCAAGTCCGTGCATGGTCGTTGTTTGGGCTCGGGGGCCTCAATGTGGTTCCGCTCCTTCCTAGGGATCGAGAAACAGATCCAACCCAAAGAGCTCAGGATCTGCTTTGTGGTGGTGGTGGTGGCTTACTACTACCATGATAGTCAAGTCCAGGGGCTTCACTGCTTCCTAGCTAAGATTAGTAGGAGTAGGCACATGTTATCTGGTTAATTTTGCTTGCTTTGAATCTATATGGTTTTTATGTGTTTTCAATCCTCATGGGGGTTTATGTTCTTGGGCACTGTTTGTGGGGAAATGGTAACTGCTGTTGTTTGCCATGTTTTTAATGCATGTAACTCTCTTATCTTCTTGAGAAAAAGTCCATGTTTCAGCCTTGTTTCAAGCGAACAATAGTTCTACATGTAGATTCCTCACTAAACATCGACTTACCTTGGTGTATCGGGTAGGTGGTGTGCCTTGATATGGAAAAATGGGGTGGGGATTAAGAATCTATAAACTCTATATACTACAGAAAGTAAAGTTATTCAAATTTATTCCTTGTTTTTTATTAATCAATTCTTAGGTATGTAATTGATTGTTTGTTTGTTTTTCAAATTTTGAAGATCAAAAACACATTTTGGAATAAAAAAAGTGCGAGAGGGCGAAGTGTTTGTAATTGAAAGAAATGGGAGATTCTCAAAGACACCACCGCTGAGTACATTTTTCCGATCCCCTTGTGGATGATCGTGATTGCGCATTCGGGCTTGGGGAAACAATAGTTAAAATTCCTCGACAGCACAATGTTACAAATGACGGCATCACCAAGATGACTGACTGCACATTGATGGTGAAGGTAAATTCTGTTTGAATTGTAGTCCCCTATTGTGTAAATTTAATTATGAGATAATAAATCATTAGTTTCATGCAGATTTTTGATGCAAAGTTAGCATCATACTGGTCAAAGGACCCTTTCGAGAATATTATCGAGTCGCTCAGGTAACGCCGCATGACGTGATCGCTGAAATTTTTACTAGCAAAATGTATGAAGAACAAACTACCTTGGTGACAATATGATGATTATCATAAATGACAAAATGAAAAATGGTGGCTTCAAATGCGTCTTTTTTCATATGAGTAAGTAATTGTTTATTTAAACATTTTTACATAATTTCAATCGTAGAAAATTTTATTTGTTATCAGCTCTCTTCCTTCGTATACGAGGAGAATGAATTTTCCCTTAGGAGTGCGCACAAGCGTGAGAAGCAGTGCAGGTGAATTTTTAATACATTAAAGTTAGAAAAAATTAAGAAGTAGCTGATTTTCTTCTTAGGGATGGTCACAAAGTTAGGCATCAAGGAACTGTACGTAGTGCAAATGGTGCATAGTCGATGAGATGATGAGTGAAGATGGTTTTTCTCAGAGATTCAAAATCTTTTGAGATATTAGTAGAGGGAGAAGGAAGATCTTTAAGGGGGTTCATCATTGAGAGAAGAAAGGGTGTTATGTCATGGGTCTGTTTTGGAGAAGGATGATGGGCCCCATATACAAATAACCTATGTGAGGAGGAAAAAGGGAAAATGGCAGCCCATATGACATTTAAAAGACTACAACCCAGGTGAAATTAGTTGATGTTTGAGTTGGTTGTTTGGGGCAATTTTATGGCCTTTTTGAGTGTTTTTTCCTTGTGTCTCATGGTCTTTTTTGTGGCTTTCTAGAAGAAGTTTGTTAGTTTGTCGAGGCAGAGGGCAAGGTTATATCGTGTGCAGTCGGTACCTCGCTCAGTCTGTTTGTAGGGAGGGAATCATACAAGAGCGTAATTCCTTTTTCATTGAAGTAACAGAGAATCGAAGCCACCATCGCTGTAAGAGGGCTTGAAGACCCATCAAAGGACTATGATATCTTCTAATGGGTATTGAAATCTGCTGTAAGGAAGGGGGTATAACCTTGGAAGGAAAATGGAAGGTTGTACAAGCTATAGAGTCTCAAAAACAATACGGGAAAATTTCTGTCGTGCTCGATCATTGATAAGGAAGGAAAAAGACTTAAGTTACTCATTCCAAAAGGGTCTGATGGCTGCTAAGTTGAGTGAGCTATGGGATAAGGGGAAGACAGAAGATAGAAGGAACACTATTGCTACCAAGGTGTCGCGTGTTTGGAAGGATGATATGGTTGTTGAGGGCGAAAGCAAATGGACTCACATCCAGGGAAGATCTTTCGTTGAGGTACTGAAGGTAGAAAGAAGTCATTCATCAAACAAGATTTGGCTAGATGTAGGGGAAAAGTCTGTCGAGGGAGGCAATGGGTAGGTTGAAGTTTGCCTGTCGGGAACCGGGAAGAATCCCCCCGCCAATTCCACCCGATGGCTTTGGCGTTGGAAGCCTGGCCCATACAACATGGAGATTGAAGGGGAGTCTCCTGGTGGCATTATGATAGAACCAACAATTGTAAACAAATTCTCTTCAATGTATTCCCTTTTTCCAGTAACTTCAAAACATAAAGAAAATTCAAAGGTGCAGGCACCCCTCCCTTAATTACAAGGATCGCTCATCATCTCATTCATGCCCCCCTCACTTACACCCCCTCCCCAAAAATATAACCTCCTCCCAACAAATTGTGATACCTCACTCAGTAAAGACCACACGACCCCAATAGGTCATGCAACAAACAAGGTGCTATACACACAAGAAAAACCTAAAAGAATAGCTATTGACGTTTGGATGTTATTTCTAAATGTCACAAGGGGGTTATTTTCATCCCTTTCTTCCTCCTTGCATATGTGACTTGTATTTGGGCCTACCATTCTCGTCGCTTCTAAGCACCAACCTTGTCCTCGCGTTGTAAAACAATGAGGAAATTGAGTCCGATCACCTCAAATGGTTCCTATGATCCTCATAAGTGGGTAAATCTGTCAGGATTAAACTCTAGGCTCGCTTGATCGGAAATCGTGGAAGGATGGACTCCGCTCTATAAAGCAAGCTAGAAGCTGCACCAATTGTTCCAAGTCCAAAGGGTAATGGACGAGGGAATAGTGGAGAAATTGGCTGTGATCCCAACAACTTTTTTAGTAGTAAACATGAAATACCTATGGATAATGTGTCAGAGATGGAAAACTAATTTAAAGGCACCAGGCCAATTTTTCCAAGAATCTGGACTCATTGACCTGTCGTGCCAAAGTTTAATGGTGGTAAGTACGTAGCTTGATATACATAAATTCTTCCACACTCCACTGAACATCATTTCGCTTTAGAGTCGTGGCAGGCGCCTTCATCTTTGTTAAACACTGCAATGGTGCATGAGTTCCTCCAGAATCTCATCTCGTTGTAGCAAGAGTGATTCAACCTCCGACAATGTGACCCCATATTCAAAACGAATCATGGGGGAAGCTCAACGTAGACAAGCTTAAAAGGGGTCAGGCGCACTGTAGGAAAGGAGGTTATAGCTGTACTCAGCCCCATGGTAAACTAATTTGACCACGAAGGCTTGTCGCACCAAACATCAAAGATATGTCTCAACACAGCGATTAACGACTTCAGTATGACCATTAGACTGCGGATGATATGCTGAGCTGCGCCGAAGGTCTGATCCCAATAGAGCCCTTTGCGAGGTTAAAAAAGGGTGGGATAAAGATAAGAAATGAGCCTATTTGGACAACCGGTCCACCACAACCAAAATAGTATCTCAACCCTTAGTTTCGTAATCCTTCAATGAAGTCCATGGAAACATCGTTCCAAATCGATTGAGGAATAGTCAACATAATAACTGAAAGGGAGGTGGAATCATACTTGTGTCACTAGCATATACTACGGACCGCCTTCTAATTCTTTCCAATAAAATTCAACTACCGATTGTGGTGCGCCTAACACCCCCAATGGGGTTGCAAACTCTTGGAGGAGATGTGGGATAATAGGGGAAGTTGTAGAAAGAACCACCCGTCCCTTATAACTAGGTAGTTCCTCGTCATAAAGGAAGGTGGAAACTGGTCATGCACTACGCTAGGATGTTTGCCAAGTATGGATCATCGGCAACCTGCTCCTCCAATTCCTTAACATCCAGCACAAAAGAGTGAGGTAGTAACCGAGGTCATCTCGACAGTAACTCTAGAGAGTGTGTTAGCCATTGTATTTTCCTTCCCAGGTTCGTACTGAATGTCAAAATTATAACTGCTGTACTTTAGCAACCATTTATGGTGCCTCTCCTTTCTATCCTTTGTTCTATGTATACTTCGTGACTTTGCTTATCAATACGAATTATAAATTTGCGCCCTAACAAGTAAGGCTACCACTTCTTTCTCATGCATTGATTTAGCTTGAGTTCGAGGACTAAGTTTATGGCTAAAATATGCCAACCACTTCCCTTCCTGCGTTAAGACTGCACTACCTTAAAAAAGTCGGGAGTGCTAGTATAGGTAGGGAGGTCATGGCATGTTTTAGTTGCTGAAAGGCTGTGTGGCCTCTTCATTACAAAGAAATGCATCCTTCAACTGTTGTGTTAAGGGCCAGGCTATCCGACTATAATTGGCAACAAAACGATGATAGTACCTAGTGAGCCCGAGAAACCCCCTTAGAGCCCTTAAGGACTTAGGAATAGACCAATTCAACATTGCTTGCACCTTGTTGGGATCCGCAGATACACCATCCTCCTTACTAGTAATATGACCCAGATACTCTATCCTCCATTGGGCGAATACACATTTTTTTGTATTGGCAAATAACTGTTGTTCCTGGAATCTGGAACACTACTTGCAAATGAGAGAGATGATCTATTTTAGAAGTGCTATACACCAAGATATCATCAAAGAAAACTAATACAAAGTGATCCTTGAAAATGTCGTTCATGAGGGAATGAAAGGTGACAAGAGTGTTGGCAAGCTTGAATGGCATGACGAAGAACTCATATAATGTCGTGGTGTTTGAAATGTTGCCTGTAAACGATAGCGCTTGCCCCATGTAGTTCATCTAAGAGTTCAATGACGGGATCGGAAATTTATCGCCCATCGTTACCTTATTAAGTGCTCGATAATCTACACAAAATCGCTAACTTCCATATTTCTTCCTAACTAACAACACCATGTTGAAGTAGGGGCTCATACTCGGTTGAATAATGCCTTCTTGGAGCATTCCCGGTACCAATCTTTCAATCTCAATCTTTTGGAGGTGGTGGTGGTATCTATAGGGCCAAACAAAAACTGGTGTAGTCCTTGGTTGCAGAATAATATAATGCTCCCTAGTTCGAGGTGGAGGATGACCGATCGACATTTTGAAGATGTCCTGGAAGATATGTAGTAGCTTGGTGAAAGCAGGGGAGAGAGGATCGGTCATAGTGATGATTGATTCTTCTCTGTCCTCTATCGTAAGTGATTGGAATTGCAACATACTGCCCTACCCTTCCCGTTGCAGTGTGCGAGCCATGCTATTCAATGAGACTTGAGCCTGAGACAATGTAGGGTCCCCTTGAATTGTAACCTTGCATCGAACCAACTTAACTCGTATACTAAGACTATCCTAATTCTTCTTTGTGTCTGGTAGGGTGGCTAACCATTGACCCCAAGACTAAGACATCGACATAGCCACCGAGTCCACGACACACTCCATGATGCTCGTACTCGTCCCCATAACACATAACACAAACTTAGATTTACCCATTTTATATATGCTAAACGGGTTGTCTAATTGACACGACCCACGGGACATGACAGAACCTCGACATACTTATGGCTCGAGTCGAAGTATAATCACGCTTTTTATCACCCGTGTTGACCCGTTTAATAAACAGGTTATATTTGTGTCAATCCACATAACATGAACTTAGATTTACCCGTTATATATATATTATTTGTGTTAAATATTAATGAATTAGTTATAATTTATATTATTTTAAATTATTAAATTAAAAACCGGGTTATACGTGCTTAATCGTGTTACACAATTACTAATTGGATCTAGATCATGTTTGAATTTAGTACTCGACCTCGTGACACTGTGCTCGTGTTCCGATTGACAATATTGTAAAAAACCCGGCACGATACCTAATCTACGAACACCTAATCATTCACCCCAGTAAAGAGGTATGGTGGTAGTGACGAATGGCAAGGGAGGGGGTTTGTGGTCTGAGGGCTAGTTCATAGTGGGTTACGATGCACATTGTCCAATTAATGGGCCCTGGTGGGTGGGCTTTGACCACCTCGAAGGAAACCCTTTTCAATACGCTCCCAAAGCCATTTGTTTATCCTCTCATTTCTATGCTACCCTCATCGTCCCTACCAATCACGTCACCTCTGGTTGCTTAGAGCTTTGCCCGTAGTGAGGACGAGATAATCTCAAATGGAATGGTAGACGTTTGGTGGAGGGGTATAAACTGCTCATAAAGAGTCCCTTCCTGGCTCAATAGGAATTGTAGCAACAATAATTCCTTGCAACTCCTCCCATTATCGGAAGGCCCATTGTCCTTCCCACAATAAATCTCAAAGTAACACTTTCTGCCTATGGATTCAATTGACTAACTTTTGCACAAATCATTTAGAGTCTTCATTCGAACTTCCATTTCTTCCACCTGGGCCATATCCTTCAATGTCACTTTATTCCCTTTAATTAACTTCAAAACAGAAAGAAAATTAAAAGGCATTCACCCCCTCCTCGATTACAAGGATCACTCGTCTCATTTACAAGTTTGATTTGTATTTGGGCCTATCAATTTTTCTGCAATTTGAAATTAGCTGATCAATTATGACAGGCTTACTGAGCCCAACTGTTATTTGTCCAGTTCTGAGAAGAGGTGGAGACTAAATGAGGGCCCAAATGATCACAACAATAGTTTTCAAAGCTAAAGGTATCACCTGTGCATGTTCATTTATATAAAAAATTCATTTCCAAATAATATCAAATGCTCATCCGTGTATTCTTCAAAAAATGCTTTACAGAACAATTTTTAGTTTCTTTATTTTACTGAGCGTATGCTCATGTATTTTTGTGAACGGAGGAAAAACATTCAGTTGAAGCAGATGTTTAGCAAACAATGCACATGGAAACCTTCTTATCCTAACTATTACGTTTGAGAAAAATAAAAGCATGATTAACCTTTCAGACATTTTGCTTACATATATGATAAAACTGACCGACGGTTACAAGTAGAGCATGCTAACCAAGAACTTCAAAACTAGTGCTGCTACAAATTTTCCTAAGAAAGTTCTTTAAGAACCTACGATCCGGATCCCAAAGCCCCTTCAGCTAGACCTAAACAGGAGGAAAAGCCTGAAAAGCCCAGACATAAAAAAAATCGATTCTGGTAAGGATCAACAATAACAAACACTTTCACCCTCACTTTAAAACTATTTTACATTCATATTTTCTTGAATATATTTTCAGTTTATTGGTAATTTGCTTTATTTATATTTTTCAAGTAAATAATTTTTTATCTTATTTTACTTTCACCTCACTTAAAACTATTTTACATTCATATTTATTCGAAGTTTATAGTTTATTGGTAATTGCTTTATTTATATTTTCTATTATATAATAATTTTCCATCTTGTATTTTTGGAATATGTTTAGGTTCTAATACACTTATTCTCGGTGCTGGTTTAAAGGTAATTAATTTCTTCTTCAAAATTTGTCTAAATTGTTGACATTAACAATTATATAGGCTACTTAGAAATGAAGCAGGCCTCATTATTGGTTTCAATTTTTGTTTAGTTGTTTTACATGAACCACAGGGCTACACCTTCAATTTTGGTTAAATTGTTGATTTTAATATGAATCATATGGACCACAAAAACTACAGGGCGGCATTGTTGGTTTCAATTTTTGTTTAATTGTTTTACAAGAACTATAGGGTCACACCTTCAAATTTCGCTCAATTTGTCGACTTGGTCATTTAATCATGTACCAAAGAACCAAGGTGGCGGCATTGTTGGTTTCCACTTTTGTTTGAATGGTTTTACAAGAATTGGCTGTACATCTTCAAAGTTTGGTTCAATTGTTGACTTTAGTATGAATCATATATAGACCACAAGAACTACAAGGCGGCATTGTTGGTTTCAATTTTTGTTTAATTGTTTTTTTGACTTCAATATACATACGCATGAATCTTACCATTTTTTATCCAAACTGTTAGCTCTTAGTTGGTTTATGGTTTTATTTTTAGCTTATGCTTCATTATATTTCCCAAAAAAAACCAACGGAAACTATCATCATAATGTATCATCGGATATAAGGATGAAGCCTATAATCCCACCAAAATAAGAAACCAGAAGCAGAGTAACTTCCAAGAAAAGCATGACAAAAAAAAATAAAAGCTTCAAGCCTAACAAAGCAATAAATACTCAACAACGCCTGTGTGAGCACATTACTGAATGGTTGGGCCTGATTAGATGGGTGAGGGTTTAGCACGTTTAATAGCTATGATACATCCATTAATTAACTAAGATGTGATGCCTAAACACATGCATGAGTATCACGCCACAAAGAGTAAAGTTTTACACCAAAAACAAATGACTATACAATTCAAGTTCATAGTTTTTAAAGGCACATGCGTATCTGAGTGTGAATAACCTAGAAGCATAATTATATAAAATATGATCATATTAATAAATAATTGAAGATTCCTAATATTTTATAAAATTCCCATAAAAAGAGAAAAAAAGGATTCCTTTTACTAGTCCATGCCATAAAGGGAAGGATAAATTGAACTAGAATGGAAAGTGTAAAATTGATCAACAGAGTAGGGGAACTTATCATAGCCCATTCACCGTTCTC
The DNA here is from genome assembly GCA_016808115.1 of Tetrastigma voinierianum. Taxonomy (NCBI): domain Eukaryota; kingdom Viridiplantae; phylum Streptophyta; class Magnoliopsida; order Vitales; family Vitaceae; genus Tetrastigma; species Tetrastigma voinierianum. The sequence continues at coordinate 433,848 of JAEQBH010000247.1, read as the reverse complement.
CATTCCCACTTTATTTCTTCGTTTCAATGGTTCTCTCCCACTGCATCACCTGATTCCTCATATACTTTCTCCATAGTCCGGGTGTTGGTGTTATTGTCATGCTCATAGCATTTGCCGTATATAGTTTCCCAATTGTTCCCTACTCCCACTGATGCCATGAAATCGGGCCGGCAACTCGTAAACTGACCCAGATCGGTACTTGAATATATGGGATTGTGTGGTGAATCTGTCCGGTTTGAGATGATGTAGCACAAAGAGGTGACTAAGGGTCAGTGGTATCGAGCACCCTTTGAAGGTCTACGATGTGGGAAAATTTAAACATATACACCATCTAGTTTAATCTTTTGTAGATCTTAACCCCTCTCCCTGGTCTCCAAATACCTGCCATGCAGTGTTTCATTGCCAAAAATTGATCGTCTTGTCGGTTAGAACCTCCTATAAGGCATAGTCTGTTCTCTAGCCTTCCGGTACAGTCCGACGACCCTGGAGAGCAAGCTCCTCCTCTTCTTCGTCATTCAAGGATAGCCGGCCAATTCTGTCCTCCATGTTTGCAGCAACACCGACGGCGCCAACACCAAAACAACACTTTCTACAGGAACAAAAACCTAGAACTCTCACCGTGGATAGAGGGAGCAACTCTCAACTTGGAGAGAGAAACCATGCTTAATTGTTATTGATAATTAACACTTTTGATTTAATTGATTTCTAAAATATTAAATCATGGATTTTATATTATTTATATGATGATACCATATAAAATATAAATATTTAAAATATACTTATCTTGAATATATATATATATATATATATATATATATATATATATATATATTCAAATCTATATTCAAATAATAAATTATAGTGTTAATATGAAATTTACTTATCTTCTCGATTCTATTATCTAATTTTAAAGATTATATAAATCCATATTTTAATTTTTTATTTTTTCCTTTTAATTTTTAAATAAATTATAAATTTATTTAAAATAAAAATGGAATTAATTTGATAAATTATACATAGAATTTTAATTATTTAAATAAATTAATGGGGCTCAATGGAGAGCATTTTATGCCAAATTAGATGGTTAGACACGTTTTAGAGGATTGAGTTCTAAAAACCTCTAATGTTGTTGCTTGATGAAAAGAGAATAATGGATTTGGCCTAATTCGTTAGTTTAAAAAAACGTTGCTCCTAACAACGTTTTCCTAATAAAAGATTGCATAAATGGAGTTGAAAATATAAATTTGTCCCAAAGTTATCAATGATTACTATCATAACCCTAAGGTTCTCACAAAACCATACAAAGTTGTCAATAATTATTTTGCATCTAATTTAATATCTAATTACTATGAATGAATTGAGATATTAAGAATATGACATATTTATCATTAATTTACATAAAAAAATTTGTTCACAACTCTAATGATAAATTAATAGTAATATTTATCTATTTATTAATACTAAGTTAATGTTTCTTACAAATTAGCAACTAAAGAAATTTGTATATTTTAAAATTTTAAATGATTTTTTTATGTTTTAATTCTTCATTATTAATATACTTTATTTCCAATAAACGCACCTTATAAATCTAAATTACTAAAAAAAATACGTATAGTTACAGAATCAACTCCATCAAACTGGCCATCAAATCAACTAACAGCATAACGCTTGTTACAAGTGTTTTCTCTCAGTATTAATTAATGCATAATGCTTTTATAAAAATACTTTTTACTTTAAAAATGCTTATTAAACCCAGGTATTAATAACGAAGCCTTGGTTAGCTATTGAGAACCTATAAATAAATGCATATAAAAAGAAGATTAAACTAATTATAACTTCATTATTAAAATAATATTTATATAAAAAGTAATTTATTTAGTTCAATTATTTTATTAATTGGAAGATATTTTGAAGATTTTCTTAGATTTAAATATTCATAAATATAGTCATATTTATCAGCAAATTGTTTAGCTGAAAAAAGTATTTACATTATTGATTCTATTATTTGGTGATCAAACTTTTTTAGAAATTGATTTATGCTTTTTCAACCTGAATCACGGGGAGCGTAAAGGTCGCCGGGCCGATCTCGGTTGTTTCAAGTGGCTGATGCGTGCTCTGGATTGTCCGGGTCGAGGTAGGATCGCCGCATCGCTGATCCGGCAGCCCCGGCGAAGTACTTCGCAAAAACCGGCAAAATACCTGGCCAGCATTGGCCTGCAGCCGCCTCCGATGTGCCAAAGCCGATTCTTTCCTGAGAGAAAAGTAGAGAATGCTTAGAGAATTAGTATTGGCGATTTGAATGAGCTGCATTTTCAATCGCTTCAGGGTGGCCTCAGATTATAGTGGATGATCATGACAACTTTCCTAATTGATTATGATACTAATAGTATGTTTCTAGTTTGAGGATGAAATTACTCACTGGGTAGAGATTTTATTTTTATTAAACCACCAATAAGTGATAATCGAGGGGTGGTAAATATCTTTACTCTTATTGATAAGATTTGCTCATTTGATAGATGCTTAGCTATCGAGAATTATCCTACTTTCCTTATCAAGTAGATTTAAGAGGATTCATAGATATGGGCTTTCTCAATTATCCATAACCGGCCTTTGGGCCGAGTGGACTGGCCTTCCTCAATGATATAGGGCTCGGGTGCTCTTATGTGGCCCCGCCTCGCTCAGTGAGCAGCCCGCGCGCCTATTTTCAAACCTCATCGGGCCGCCTCGTACTCTCGCACTGCAAAGCAAGGGCCATATCAAGCTCAGATTCGTGTGATTTGACGTTGTCACCTAGGGCCGGATTAGTTAGGGCTTTGCTGTCGCCTTATGTCCGGGTGATAATGATGACCTTCTAGCTCGCGCCATTTCTCAGAATATCCTCCTCGATCAAGCCACTCAAGGCCTCTCGGGTCGAACGCCTGAAATCAGCGGCCTCGAGTTGAGAAATTAAGCTCACAAACCGAGTCGCTAGGCTTCGGCCAAGGCTTGTTCAGCCGGACCGATTCCTGTGGCCGCACGACTTTGGTCGAGGTCGCCGCGGCGAAGTCACGATCTCCACTCCACACAGTTGCCCGGGTTGAATCGATTCCTTAGGCTCGCATGGCCCCGGTCGGTGGTGGCGAACTCTGGCCCGTTAATTCCGCTGGCTCCCGTCGCCGACTTGCTTCGTCAGCCTTCGATTTTCGCTGCATGGCCGCGATAGAATGGTAGAGCTCGGCCAATGTGAATGGTCGGCGTGAGCTCGCCCATGAGAATCGAGGGAAGAGCCTGCCCGAGTGAACGAACAGCAGTAGCCTCGTCCAAGTGAACTCGATGGGAAGAGCTCGTCGAGTAAAACAATCGAGCAGAGCCTGCCTCAAGTAAACTGCATGGGAAGGGCTCCGTCATAGTGAACAATTGAGTAGAGCCTGCTCATGAGAATAAGAGTCGCCATGCTGAGTGATGGGAAGAGTCAGATTTAATGAATATCGAGGAGGAGCTCATTCCATGTTTAGTGATAGGAAGAGCTCAGGAGGAATGAATATCAGGAGGAGCTCGGCCCATGCCGAAAGTGATGGAAAGAGCTCGTTAGGATGAGTGGCGATTGAGCCAAGTGGCGGTGTAGCCAAGTGGCGATTGAGCCGAGCGGCGATGTAGCCGAGTGGCGATTGAGTCGAGTGGCGGTGTAGCCGAGTGGCGATTGAGCCGAGTGGCAATTGAGCCGAGTGGCGTTGTAGCCGAGTGGCGATTGAGCCGAGTGGCGATTTAGCCGAGTGGCGATGTAGCCGAGTGGCGATTGAGCCGAGTGGCGATGGAGCCGAGTGGCGATTGAGCCGAGTGGCGATGTAGTCGAAAGTGGCGGCTGTAGCCGAAAGTGGCAATTGAGCCGAGCGCGGTGTAGCCGAAAAGGATTGAAATGAGTGGCGATTGAGCCGAGTGGCGATTGGAGCCGAGTGGCGCTTGTAACCGGGAGTGGCGGCTGAGCCGAAGGGCGACGAGCCAGGGCGGCAGCCAGCAATTGGTTTCAGTGGCGACAGCCGAAAGGGCGCAGCCTGGGGCATGGTCGAAAGCCGGTGCGGGCGATTGAGCCGAGTGGCGATCGGAAATGAGTGGCGATGTAGTCGAAAGTGGCGATCGAGCCGAGTGGCGCTGAGCCGAGGGCGGTGGGAAGCCGAGTGGTGATTTAGCCGAGTGGCGTATTTAGCCCAAGCATGATTGAGCCGAGGGCGAACAGGCCGAGTGGCGATGTAGCCGAGTGGCGACGTAGTCGAGTGGCGGTGTACCAGTGGTGATTTAGTCGAAAGGGCGATGAATGAGTGGCGATTGTAGCCGAAAGTGGCGATTGAGCCAGTGGCGATCACGAAGGGCGATCGAGTCGAGTGGCGCAGGTCGAGTGGCGATCGGTGCTCTAGCGGCGATGTAGCCGAAAGTGGCGATCGGTCGAGCGGGCGCCAGGTATCTGAGTGGCGACAGCCGAGCGGCGATGTAGCCGAGTGGCGACAGCCGGAGTGGCGTCAGAGACGAAAGTGGCGATTGAGCCAGTGGCGTTGTAGCCGAAAGTGGCGATTCACCGAGTGGTAATATGTAGCCTAGTGGCGATTGAGCCGAAGTATGGATTGAAATGAGCGGGCGCAGCTCGAGTGGCGATCGAGCCGCAGGGCGATCGAGCCGAGCGGCGATTGAGCTGCAGGGCGATTGAGCCGAGTGGCGATGTAACAGGGGCGATCGGAGCCAGTGGCGCTTGTGGCCGAAAGTGGCGACCGAGCCGAAGGGCGGCGTAGCCGAGTGGCGACAAGGCCGCAGTGGCGTTGTAGCCGAAAGTGGCGATCAGCCGAGTGGCGCGTGTAGCCGAAAAAAAAGGGCGACGAGCCGAGTGGCGATTGAGCCGAGTGGCGATGTAGCCGAGTGGCGACAGAGCCGAGTGGCGATTGAGCCGAGGGGCGATTGAGCCGAGGGGCGATTGAGCCGAGTGGCGTCAGAGCCGATGCGGCGATTGAGCTGAGTGGCGCCAGAACCGAGTGGCGATCGAGCCGAAGGGCGACAGAGTCGAAGCCGCTGGCGTAGCCGAGGGCGACAGAGCCGGAAGGGCGGGTAGCCGAGTGGGCGATTGAGCCGAGTGGCGCGTAGCCTACTGCGATCGAGCCGAGCTACCGAGCTCTGGGCGGGCGCCAGAGCCGGTGGCGTCAGAGCCGGAAGGGCGCCAGAACTCGAGGGCGAGCCGGAAGCCGCAAGGATGAAGCCGAGCTACGATTGAAAGCCGAGTATGCATGTAGCGAGGGCGATTGGAAAGCCGAAAGGGCGTATTGAGCCGAGGGGCGCTAGAGCCGAAAGTGACGACGACAGTGGCGATTGAGCGAGTGGCGATTGAAACAGTGGCGATGAAGCCGAGGGCAATTGAGCCGAAAGGGCGATTGAGCCGAAGGCGATCAGTCAGTGGTGTCAGAGCGGCGGGCGACCGAGCCGAAGCAGATGTAGCCGAGCGCGATTGAGCCGGTGGCGCCAGAGCTGAAAGTGGCGTTGTGCTCGAAGTACGACGGGCCGGTGGCGCTGCGGGCGAGTGGCGATTGAGCCGAGTGGCGATGTAGCCGAGGAGGGCGGAGCCCGCCCGTCTACGCAGCGGGAAGCGGCTCGCCAATAGGAGTTGCTTGAGAGCTCGTAGAGCTACTAAAGAACTGCCAGTAAAATGCCATAGAGCTCGTCCATGTATCAATAGGCTCGCCGTAGAGCCTCGCTTTGGAAGGATCTCACTGTAAACTCATGTAAGAGCTCGCCCATGTAAATAATAGATCTCGTCGTACAGCCGCGTGGGAGGAGCTCGTCGGGGATCACAAGAGCTCGCCCATGTAAATAATGAGCCTGCCGGGATAGCCGCTGGAGGAGCTCGCCAAAGGATCATTGTAAGAGCTCGTCTCGTACAGGAGCTCGCGCAGGCCGTTGGGAGGAGCTTCGTCGTAGATCATTGTGAAGAGCTCGCCCATAAATACGTGAGCTCGTCGATGAGCCGCTGCGGGAGTGAGCTCGCCGCAGACCGTCAGAAGAGTCATCCATGGGCCACAGAGCTCGTCGATAGAGCTGTTGGAGGAGCTCAAGCCGGGGGACTGTTGTAAGAGCTCGCCTGCATGTAAATAGGAGCTCGCCAAGTAGAGTTGCTCGAGGAGCCTGCCAGCCGACTGGTCAGGAAGAGCTCGCCCATGTAGGGCCAATAGGAGCTGCTAAGTAGAGTCAAGCTGAGGAGCTCGTCAGTAGACTTATTGTAAGAGCTCGCCCATGTAAATAACAGGAGCTCACTGCGAGCCGTTGAGGAGCTCGTCAGTAGACTGGCCAGAAGAGCTCGCCCATGTAAATAATGGGGCTCGCCAAGGAGAGTCCGCCGGGAGAGCTCGTCAGGTATACCGGCTTGTAAGAGCTCGGCCCATGTACATAATGTGAGCCTGCCGATAGAGCTATCGGGAGCTCCTCGTAGACCGTTATAAGAGCTCGTCCGTAGATAATGAGCTCTCTCGTCAAGTAGCCGTTTTCGAGGAGCTCGCCAGGTAGACTGTTGTAAGAGCTCGCCCATGTAAATACAGAGCTCGCCGCATGTAGTCAGCTGGGCGAGCTCACGTAGACCGTTGTAAGAGCTTCATCCATGCAAATAATAGGAGCCTGCCGTATGTGAGCCGTCGAGGAGCTCCGCTGTAGATCATGTAAGAGCTCGCCATGTAAATAGGAGCTCGCCAAGTAGAGCTGCCGAGGAGCTCGCCAAAGCCGACTTATCAAAGAGCTCGTCCATAAATAATAGGAGCCTGGCAGAGCTGTTCGAGGAGCTCGCCGTAGACTATTGTAAGATCTCGGCCCATGTAAATAATGTGGAGCTCAGCCAAGTGGTAGTCAGCTGAGGAGCCTGTCAGTAGACTGTCAGGAAGAGCTCGTCCATGTAAATAATAGGGCTCGCTGGGCTGAGAGCCGCTGGGAGAGCCTGCCGGGTATATCTGTAAGAGCTCGGCCCATGTACATAGGAGCTCGCCGATAGAGCCGTTTGGGAGGAGTCACGTAGACTGCTGTAAGAGCTCGCCCCATGTAGTCACAGGAGCTCGCCAAGTAGAGTCGCTTTGGAGGAGCTCGCCGTGTAGATCAAGCCAGGAAGAGTCGGCCCATGTAAATAATAGAGCTCGCAAGTAGAGCCGCTGGGAAGGAGCCCGGCCCGCTTGGAGTCCAATGAAGGGCGGCGTCAATGTAATAGTGTGGGCTCGCCCATCCGAAGCCGAGGGACGAGCTCGCCAATAAGGAATTAGTACGATGGAGCCCGGCCTCGTCTCGAGTGCCAGTGGCTCGCCATCGCGAATGTAGGGGCTCGCCCATCCGAAAGTGGAGGGACGAGCCTCGCCAATGTGAATTGCAACGGCGGAGCCCGCTCGCCCGAGCGCACAAGGGCTCGCCACCGCGGAATAGTAGGCTCGCTATTCCGAAAGCCGAGGGACGCTTCCCGCCAATATGAATGGTAAGAAGGGAGCCCGGCCTGTCCGGAGTGCAAAGAAAGCGGCCTGCTATCGTGAATAGTGTGGGGCTCGCCATTCTGAGTCGGTGGGACAGCCTCACACGCGAATGGTAAGAAGGAGCCCGCCTGGCCCCAAGTGCAGCCAAGGGGCCTTCGCCACCGTGGAATAGTAGGCCTCATCATCCGAAACAGGAGGAGCCTCAATAATAAGGAATTGTAAGAAGGGAGCCCGCCTGTCCGAGCGCAATAGCGGCTTCGCTACCGCGGAATAGTGATGCGCTCGGGCTTATTCAGCGCCGAGGACGAGCCTCGCTAATATGAATGGCAAGAAGGAGCCCGCCTGGTCTGGAGTGCACAAGGGGCTCGTCATCGGTGAATAGTAGGGCCTGGGCTCCATCCGAGTTGAGGGAGGAGCTTTGTCAATATGAATTGTAAGAAGGAGCCCGCCTCGTTCGAGCTGCCAGCCGGGGCGGCTTCGTCATCGGTGGAATAAGGAGGCTCGCTATTTGAGTCGGTGGTTTGAGCCTCTGGCTAATATGAATGGTAAGAAGGAGCCCGGTCTGCCTGAGTGCAAACAAGGGCTTCGCCATTAGAATAGTAGGGCTCGGCCCATCCAGCCGAGGAGGAGCCTCGGCCAATATGAATTGTAAGAAGGAGCCTGTCTCACCGGAGCGCAGCCGCGGCTTCGCCATCGCGGAATAAGTAGGGGCTCGCCCATCCAGTCGAGGAGGAGTCATTGGCCAAGGAATTGCAAGAAGGAGCCTGGCCCTGGTTCGGGAGCGCAAATGGCGGCTTCGCCAACGGAATAGTAAGGGCTCGCTATTCTGAGCCGAGGGACGAGCCTCGCCACAGAATGGTAAGAAGGAGCCCGCCTCGTCTCAAGTGCGTCAAGGGCTCGCCATCGTGGGAATAGTGTGGGCTCGTCCATCCGAAAGCAAGAGGGAGGAGCCTCTGCCAATATGAATGGTAAGAAGGAGCCCGTCGGCCCGAGTGCACAAGGCTTTGTCACCGTGGAATAGTGGGGCCTGCCATTCTGAGTCGAGGGACGCAGCCTCACACATGAATTACTGCTCCCGGCGCTGTGGCCTCATGCCTCCAACCGAGTGGCGATAGCCGAGTGGCGACGAGCCGAGTGGCGAAGTGTAGCCGAAAGTGGCGAACAGCCGAGTGGCGTTGTAGCCGGGCGCGATAGCCAGTGGCGACAAGAGTCGAAAGTGGCGACGCAGCCGAAGCGGCAAATAGCCCGAGCCGGCCCACCCCGAGGCGCGTGGTCTCGTGGCGGGAGTAGGTGAGCTCAAAGTGAGCTGGCACTCCGGCGCCGTGGGCCGAAGGGCAATGTAGCCTGAAATGTCTCGACTCCCGAGGCGGGGCCAGGCTCAGGTGGAGCAGGGTGAGCTCACAAAGGAGCAACGCTGCTCGGGCGCCGAGGCCGAGTGGCGATGTAGCCCGAAATGGGTCTCGACCCGAGGCACAGGGTCTGCGGTGGGCAGGTGAGCCTGGCCAGTGAGCGCCGCGGGCTCGGCGCCGAGGGGCCGAGTGGCGATGTAGCCTCACCGGGTCTCGACTCTCGAGGCAAATGCGGGCCGTGCGGGTGGAGTAGTGAGCTCGTCAAAGTGAGCTGGCGGCTCGGCGCCGAGGCCGAGTGGCGATGTAGCCCGAGCCGGTCCGACTCCCCGAGGCGCCGTGGCCCCGCGTGGGAGGCAGGTGAGCCCGGTCAAAGTGAGCAACGCGTGGCTCGGCGCCGTGGTCGAGTGGCTACCGGTGAAATGAGCCTCGTCCGACCCCGGCGCAGCCGCGCCTCGCTGCAGGAGAGGCGTGAGCCTCAAAGTGAGCGGTGGCTCCAGCGCCGAGGTCGAGTGGCGATGTAGCCCAGCCGGTTCGACTCGAGGCAAGCCATGGCCTCATGGCGGTAGGTGAGCTCGGCCAAAGTGAGTCGAGCCGCCGCATGTGGCCATTCAATTTCCGACTTTGAAAGGTGTGAGCGCCTTTAATGCCGATCGCGAATTCAAGCATCTGCGCGAATTTCCGAAAGTGTTCGCCTTTCTTAGATGGCGCTTATCAAGGCGGAGTTGCTTCGATATTCCCATTTTCCTGTGCGTGAATCGAAACTGGCACGAGATGGAAGCCGGGCCGAAGTTTGATCGCCTTCACGGATCCACCTCAAGATTCGTTCGCTTTTGTCGACTCCTACATTTCAGAGCTCGTCAGCCTTCACGGCGAGGCCAGGACCTTCCCAACTCGTTGCTCGCGGTCTCCCCGTGGGCGCGCAGATCTCACCGGGTAAGTTGTTCTATTCTTCTATCGCGCCTATTTGAGTACGAGCGCCCACCTCGCGCTCGTTACCGCCTTTGTTTCTAATGTGCGGTGTAGGGCCTGCCTCACGTTGAGCCGTCGGGTCCCGCATCCTTGGCGGATCAGCGCAGCCGCCACAGGTTCCTTTGCCGATACCATCGCGAATCGGAGAAATCGCTGAGAGTTTTTCCAGAACTCGCCGTTCCTGGCCAGACGCGCGCTAACCGATGATGCTTTTTCTAACCGGAACTCCGGCCGAGCGCGGTGTGTCGGGCCGGACCCGTTGCTCATGGGTCGGGATGCGTGCTCTGATTGTCCTGGTCAGGTGTGATCGCGCATCGCTGACCACAGCCCGGCGAAGTACTTCGCAAAACCGAGGAAAAATGGGGTCGGCCAGTGGCTTTGCCCGTAGCCGCCTCCGATGCCAAAGTCGATTCTTCCTGAGAGAAAAGAGAGAATGCTGTGGTAATTAGTATCGTACTAACGAACAGACTTTCACCGTCGTGGCCCTCGTATTTATAAGTGATGATCACGACAACTTTCCAATCGGACATGATCAATAAGATGTTTCCTAAGCTTGAGGATGAAATTACTCTCAATGCAGAGAGATTTTATTTCTTATTGTAAAACCAATTAATAGTTGATAATCAGGGTGGTAATATCTTACTTTCCTTATCAGATAAGATTTGGTTTGATTTGACAAAGATGTGTTAGCCATTTGCACCATCCTACTTTCCCATCGGGCTAGATTTAGCATGATCGGCGCGATATGGCTTTCTCAATTATCCATAACCTGCCAATGAAAGGGATCTGGCCTTCCTTGGGCCGACGCTGGGGTCAGTGTTTTATGTACCGCCTCCTTTCTAAGCCTACGAAGAAAAACGCGCGCCTATTTTTCAAACCTCACGAAACGCTTTTAAAATTTTGTTTCATGATTATTATGGTTCTTCATTTGATAGATTATATATGTTTTCTCACATATTTCTTTGAAAAAATAATTTTCGTTAAAATTAGGCCAAAATTGACTAGGATCATATTTCAAATTTTGCATTTTCAAAACCAAAACCCATTTTAATGGAGATCGGCAGTTGGATGTAGCTGTGTTTCTCCTGTAATGTGACAGGTGGAATTTGCCAGAAAGATCAATAAATGAAAGTAAAGGAAAAAGGAAGAAAAATCCGAGAGAAAAAAACCATATAAAAGATACTGAGTTGACTGCTAGGAAGTAGAGCCGGGAAATGGGCCGTGTCCGTTTGGGCCATGGGTTAAAACAGGCTAGGTTAATTAAGTCCATTTTTGTTCGGCTCAACTTTTGATTGATCCAGCCTAACTTTATACTGGTTGAAGGCAGAAACGGGTTAAAATGGGTTAAAATATTAAAAAAAATGCTAAAATATATTTCTTATGTTATCATTCTTCTAATAAAAATAATAATACGCAAATAAGTAATAATATTTAATACACAAAAAATATAGAACATATACGATATAATAATATTAAGAGTCTTAAATAAACGTAAACAAGTAAATACCATTAAATATCATCATAACCTAACTAACTATAACCACATCAAGGAATCGTATCTTAGTCCCCGACCTGAAGTTAAACTTGAATGAAAGAAAAAATTAATTTTCTTTAATAACATAAATATCCTTGAAAATTCTACTTTATTCGAAATGGGTCAATAGGCCAAAGTTTTATTCGCTTTCACCACTTCTACAACTCCACCATCCAAACTTTAAAGTAATGATCCATCGAAATTTCAACTCATATTACTAAATTTTTACTACAAGGTTTAATAAAAGCCAGAGGATGACTTGGGCAGTGGGGCTTAGCATTGATGCTTGCTTGGAATAAGCTTCTTCTCAAAGGCTTTATAGGAGCAATTTTTTGGGAAAACAATGTTGTAACACCCTCAAATTATACTCTGACCATTTTATAACATGTTTTGGGTAATAAAAGTAAATGTATATTTTTCCGAATAAAATAATGCTAAAATAAAATAAGAAAAACCTCGAATTATATTAAAAGACAAGGCAGAATAAGCCTATTTACCAATTCTGGTAATTCAAATGTCATAATTTACAGTTCATAGCCAAAGTGCACTTGAATAAGTAGAATTGAGAAGAGAAGAGAGATAGAGGACTGTGCGCATGAACATACGATATCAAGAAGATTCACAGATATTTAGATATCTTTTTCTAATACCAAAAGAGATTAAGAAAACATAATAAAACCGATCACTGCCTGGATAGATATACGCCTACAGGACACAATACATAAAGATAAAATTTTATAAATATCGAGACCGTTTCAGCCGGACGACATACAAGATAGAGATCACTGTCTGGGTGATAGTTTGCAGACTTCTAAGATATGTAAATTTCTTCCCGTATCCACTTCTAAGGTATTAGCAGGCATGAAATATAAAAGAAAATAATAAGTATATGCAAATGTAATGTATATAGACTAATAAGAACACTAAGGCTATAATTCCTTAAAACTATAACATTATCTGCAGCAAGGTCCTTTCACTCCAGTTGATACAGAGGAGGAGAAGCTGGTGTGGGATGCTTGGACGACACGTTACAGTAGCCTTACAGTATGTTGCTTTCCTTGGCCGTGAACCCTAGAGAAATGAGCGGGGCCAACGCGCAATTGCCGATGACGATGCTGATGGCCTAGCAACATTTTGGGTCGACGACGGTCTGGGCCATTTAGGAAGAAGAAGAGATGATCCTGTTTGTGCATGACCTTATCTCCATGAGGGAGTCCCAGCATTCAGCTATTCCTCCGTTGGTTTCAAGCCTAAAAGCAAGATTGAGCCTCGGGTCAAGATGCAGGTCCTGGTTTCTGGCTGCATCTACTATTTTTATGCCAGGTAAGTGCCACTACTGAAAGACAGTCTTAATAGCCAGAGAGAGTTGAGGTGGAAGGGAAGTTGAGTTTGGGAGAGATTTTATAGAGGCTATGTGGGGAGTGGCAGAAGGCATTCACTAAAAGATGCAATTAGTATTTACTGTTATGTGGTCTTAGTTAAAAATCGAAAGGCATGAAATGATGGGTCTTGGGTCTTATTTATGAGCATTGACCTAAGATAAGTACCATAAAGACTTTGAGGTATTTGCTTAACTTATATTATTTAGGGGGAATTATAATTCATGGGTGTCGTGGTCCTCTTATTTTAAAAAAGCCCCCTATAAAACCATCTAAATTAGGTCCAAAATCCAAAACACCATCTATTTTTAACAAGAAGGTTATACAAATTTGAAAATACCAAAACTACCTTACTCCCCCCGCCTAGCCACTTCTCTCCCACTCACACCATCTAACCTTTTTTTTTTCCTCTCCGTATTTCTTTTTTTTTTTTTTATTGTGTTTTCCTATCTTTCCAATAAATTAAATTTTATAATTTTTAATCAATTTTATAAGAAAATGCCTTATTTTACTTATTTTGAAAGTGTATTTCTAATTAAGAATTCTTATTTTTCTTTTAGACTTTTATTTTGTGCAATAAATATATAAATAAATTAACTTTTAATATATAAATACATTCACTCTATAAAGTACAATAATTTAATAAATATACAAATAAGTACTAATATTCTAAATAATATGACTATAATATTCAAATTACTATTATTAATATTTTCAAATAATAATGATAATAAAAAATGTCTTAAATTATATAAAATATTATATATTGTTTCTTATTTGTAATAATTTTTATTTATAATATTTATAAATTATAATGTTTATATTATGATATTATTTTTTATATTTTTCCACTTGATTTTAGAAAATTAAAATTTTACAGTATATATAAATCATTATTATTCATATGGGTTTTGAAACTATTTTAAAAATCAAAGTAACATAAAAAAATATTTATTATTTTCAATTTTATCTAATAAAAATTGATAATAATCAATTAAGTATTTAGTTTTGAGACAATATATACTTGTTTATAACAAAACAATAGTTAAAAATAAATAATAAATTACATAAATTAGCATATCTAATAATTTTATTAATTAATATATTACTATTTTTTCTGAAAATAATTAATAAATTGCATAAGAAAAAATTTTAATTGGAATTTTTTTTTTTTTTTTGACAATGCAAACTAAAATTTCATTAATTCAAACGGTAATACCTATACATCTGAACACATAAATCAAACTGTTAAAAATATTAGAGGATGACACAACATCCAAAGTTAATAGTAAGAGGATGACACAAAAGAGATAATCCTAATATGCTTAAAATACATAAGATTCCAGGTTTGATGAAGCATATCAAAGAACGGGGATTTGAAGTGACTTATCTGTCTGATCGAAGTAGTGTTTTTCATCTTAATCGCCCACGTAAAAACCAACGAACAATCACACGCCGCAAATAAATCGCGATAAAACATAAGGAAAACAGTTAAAAATCAAATGAAAAACTCAAATCAAAGAAGAGTAAACCATTTTATCGGCGGCAGTTCTATATTTGATTAGATGAAACAATATGATGGTGGATTTCGTGTAAATGAATATAAAAATCACCCTTGTCTTTAACAAGGATGAAATAAAATGAAATAAATTACAGCTTCGTATTTGGTGAGGAGGAGAGGAGAGGGGCGGTGTGGTAAATTGAATTTTGAATATGAAATTAAATTATAAAATTTTAAAATTGTTTTTAAAGTATAAACTTATTTTAAAACAAAAATTTGTTGAAATCAATTCCTCAATATTAAATATAAAAAACTAAAGCAAATCACATAAGCTAAATTATAATTAAAAAAACCCTAATAACGAAAATATAAATTAATGAATAAAATTAAAATTATAAAATTTAGTTTATTTATTTATTATTTGAAAGCAAAATTTAATTTTTTCAAGAAATATAAAATTGAGGATGATTTAGATGAAAAGGAAAAAAAAAAGAAAAGAAACTTACACTGTAGGAAAGACACTCCTTAAAGCTGGGAATATAGGTCGGCATACTTTGACCCACAAATTTTAGTAGAGTCGACTAAAATTTGCGGTCCAAATAAAACCCAGCCCACGTGGTTTGGTCTTCTCACTGGTCTGTGGCCCAGGTTATGCAGTCAGCTAACTCACTTTGGTCCGAAATTGTTTTTTTATATTTTTAAATTATTAACTTAAAATATAAATTTAAACGCTAAAATATAAAAATGAAATTTATTTTTTGAAAGGAATCAACTAAAATTTTATTTTGTATAAAATAAAAATTAATTATTTCTAAAAAGCTTTTTCAACAAAAAAAAATTCAATCCATAATAAATCTCATATTTTATATAATATTTATAAGTTAAAACTATTTTTTACTATTATTTTTATTAAATGTCTTACAAACACATTCTTATAATACCATTTTTATTAATTTTTAAAAAAATAATTTTTATTAACATTTGAAATCTGTTATATAATATTTTACAATATTGTTTTATATTTAATATTTTATTTGTTTAATAATTACACATGTTTTGTTAATATGTTTTTAAAGTAGTTAATTTTATAGTTATAAAAATACATGTTTTTTTTATTATTAAACATATAAAAAATAATATTCAAGATTTCAATTATTTTAATAAAATAAAATCATATCTATATAAAATTAATTAAAATAAGATAATATTAAAAAAATAATTAATATACTTTTAGTTTTTTAAATACTTCCATAAAAACAAATTAAAGGTATTTTAAAACAAAATTATTTTTAAAGTATTTTTAATATTTTAACACATTTTGATCCCAAGAGGATTGGATTGAACCGATCAAAAATGGGGTAATTCGCCTCGACGACCCATGGCTCATTTGGAACCGAACTTATTAAGACCGGCACCAATTCCTAAACTCCAGCGCCGCTTCTTTCAAAACTAGTCCATTACTTCAAAACCCTTCTTCCAAAGTCACTCTTCACGTCGAAAAACCCTAATTCCATTTCGTTTCGCGATGGCAATCAGATCACTTAGTAGCCGCTATGTCCAAGTGAGAATGACAGATTTGAAATTCTTCTCTACTTCTAACCGAGTTGAAATTGACGACCGCGCTCATTAGACATAATACATCCTTCGTGTACCCGAATCACCTTCATCTTTTAAGCTTAGCAGAGAACTATTTGATTTGCGTTCTTTGAGAACAGTTTTTGTAAGTCACTTCTCATCCCTTGGAATAAAGTCTAATTCAATTTCGTGATGGCAACCAAAGCTCCATTTGGGGCCTGACAAGCCGGAATGGCGGCATTGCGTCCCTCCTCGAGAGTCTTATCTCATGGCAATCTTGACGCTCTACTGTGGGACCCATCCTTCAGGTACCCTCGATCCCCTTTAAATTTTTTAAGCTTACGAGAAAACTGTTTGGTTTGTTGTCTCTGAGAACGCTTGTGCTTCACTTCTCCTCCTTCAATGTATAAAACCCTAACCAGATTCTCTCGTGACTCCAAATTTCATGGATCATCTTGCGCCCCAAGATTGGACCTGTATCTCTCTCAGGACCCTGGGGCCATACAATCATCTACGCCTCAAGATTGCGGGTCCGACTGCCTACTCTGGGGTACCCTTTATCCTTTTTCTGGGCTTCGAAAAATCGTTTGGTTCTATGAAAACATTATTAAAGCACCCTTTGATGTTCTCTTAAAACTGTTTTTATGCTCTTAATTTAGTGTTTTCTGTGGTGAGTTTTTTTGCTTCCTTTCATTCCTTTACCATTGACTTGGATTGTTTATGATCATTATGCGTGTCAATGTTTTTTTGCTATTTATGGTTATTGCTATTGTAAATCTACAACGCTCAGTAAACTCAATCCAGAAAGGCAAGAAATTTTTTTTTTGAAACTTAACAAACAATCAACTCTTGCAATTTTCTATTTGTCACAAGGAAAGGCATGTTTAGAAACAAATTAACATGAAACTGCAGCGACCACGTGTCGTGAAAAATGGCCTAGAGTAACATGACTCTCTGCCATGCAGGACAGAGGGGTGATGAAGTTTATGAAATTTAAAAGTATAGCGCTGAAGCTGAGAAATGTATGGTTAAATTGTAAGATCCGAGAAAATTCCCAATTTCAAAAGTGGTAAATCGTACTCGGGTAAAAACTGAATTTTTCTGTAGATCTCGATGACGAAACGACTTCACCGTTGGAATCATTCGGCGAAATCTAACTACCACGCCGATTGGTCGAATTCGGCATTACCGAACTTAATCGCGAGGAAATGAGGCCGAGGGACACTTTGGCACATTTTGAATGGCTCACGTTGTGCCAATGTGGCCAAGTGATTTATCACCAACTCGGCTCACAGGGCCCATCGCTAACACATGGCATAAATGTCATCAAGAGAAGGTCAGGTTTAAGTGAAGTCGAATGTGATGTTAAATCCTCTCAACCAATTATACAATGGCGTGGCAAATGTGGTAGATAAAAGGGGAGCTTCTTCTCCACTTTGGGAGAAACGTAGAGGGGAGAAGAGAGTGCTGGTTTTTCTGCAAAAATGGTGGATTTTTAAGGAGAGAGTGTCCAACTTCTTTTCTAGGATTCCCACTTAATCGAACCGTCGACGCTCTTTGCCAAGAAGCAAAGTTGAGCCCTTACTGATAAGGGCTACGACGTATAACTTGCCGGAGTTTCGACAAACTCGAGGGGGTTTATCCTAATTTGTTTTACCTCTTATTTAAGTGTTTTGAAGATGGTCGAGTATGATTGAGGTCGTGGAGGATCATTTGATCGGTCCCAAAACTCGGGACCGAAATATGGGAAATTGCTTGGAGCTGCTTTGGACACCACCATTGCTCACGGAGCCAGGTTGGAATTCTATTCAATAAATTATGTGTTGGCGCAAAGAGGCTTCGAAAATGGCCATGGAAATTTAAGCCAAAAGTGGAACAAATATTTGATGAGTGGGTCAGCCACTTTGACACCCCACTGCTCGTTGGGGATTGTAAAAACAATCTCTTGCCAGATGACCACCAAAAACGTATACGTATTGTGTGCATGAAATTGCTTAGCGGAAATGGCTTTAGTTGTGTGGAAATAATAGGTTAATGCATGAACTTGATGTGTTAACATGTTACCAAAATTATATAAAATATAATTGTGTATGTAGGCCATTGGAAATGGTATTGTGGTTAGTTCAAGTGGGCTAATTTGGGTGTTGGTTGATATTGTTGAATAACATGTGGTATGAGTACAAATTTGAGAATATATACATAATTGATATATTTGTATAAATTGTGTTGAAATTGCATAATGCATTTTCATATGCACCGGGTAACCTAGAAATTAGGTGTGAGTGCATGACATGAAGAAAAGCGATTATTTTTCTGTCTTGTGGCTTAGGCAAGTGTGAGAGTCGGTGAGACTTCGAGACATGGGAATGGAGCATGTAGACATTCAAGCAGGATCAAGTATTTGCTTGAGTGTGTTTAAATTGGATGCGTGCGTATATACGCTTAGGTGAAATTAGCCCATTTAGGGTAATTCCTCTTGAGCAATAGCTCGCCTATCAGGAATATTATTCGGGTACATGGAGCGTTCAGAAGATGACTCGCTAGAGGACGTTTGAAGAAAGTAGAGTTGTGGCTTTGATGTTTTGGTATAACATATTAAAATTGTAAATTTTAATATGTGTTTAATGATAAAGGTAATGTAATAACTCTTGAACTATTGGAATATAGTTGAGTATATTTTGATGAGTATTGGTGTATGGGCCTAAGTGGCCATTTTGACTCGGGTATGAGTCTCGCGATCTGAGGCGTGAAAGATTCCGCGAGGTTGTGGGTTGTCAACGGACACCGGGTTTGGGCGTCACGGCCTTGGTATCGGGAGCTTAGTACGAGGGCCCCAGGGCTTGAGGACAGGCAAGGCCACGGTCTTAGAGTGTAGAACTTAGGTATATGAAAACCTAGGGATTGGAGGACTTGGGCTTAGGCCATGGTCGAAAGGTGTAAGAACATCATCACTTGGTGGCTCGATGTTAGAGTTTAGGTATGCGATTACCTATGAAATCACGGGGTAAGAGTAGAACACTGCACACATGATGTTTTATGTGTGATCATGTGATTGTTTGACAAATTGTTTTGTATGTATGTGTGAATGGTGAGCATAACCTGGTTGTTATGCGAGTTGATTTTGTGCTTGATTAGCAAATAGGAGGAAAAAAAAAATAATATAGATGTGAAGAAAGTAATTTTCCTAAGGTTTTTTTTTACAATGTGGCAGAAGAAAATCAAATAAAATAAATTTTTTATAAATTTATTGGGTGTCTTGGAGAATGAGGAAAAATGGATATATTTTTTGGGTGTTTTCGATGCTTGAGAGATAGAGAAAAAAAATGTGTGAAAAACGAAAAAAGAAAAAAATACGGTTTGGGAACTTATTTGGGCTCTTGCTGGCTTGGTAATCATCATCCATTGGAAAGAATTGTATCGTGACATAGACTGACCACACGGTGTCTGCAGGTGGGTTTGAGAGTGTATTGCAACATTGGGGCTGTTGGGTTCATGTAATATCGCAATAGGGCATGCGGTTTGGTACAGGAACCTGTCCGCGATACCGCCAGTTTATGTAATGACGGCGGTGGTTGATTGGCTAAGGGCGTCACGATCTGATCGTTTGCCGTGGGAGAAGAGTAGCAGGCGGGGGCGTATCATGATACAAGGGGTGCTGTCGTGAAACGGGAGGCTTGGGCATTTGGCGTGTCTGGCTGTCAGTGTATCGTGGCAATTAGAGCGGTGAGGTGTAGCCCAGGCATGTGCGATACAACACATCCAGGGCTGCGATATGGCACAAGGCAAGGGCTTGGTCGCGATACAAAATTTGTATCGTGACCAGAAGGTTGCATGAGATAAGGCATTGGGTCGCGACACGGCCAGGCCAGGTGCGACACGGCCGGTGCTAGGCGAACCGCGACCTCCTTGCGGCTGGCGCCTGGGGCGCTGTACGCGGCCGAGGTCGACATTGTGTGCACATATGCACTTGGCATTACAGACCGGTCACCTTTGTTTACGAGTCCTTTGTTTGGGGACACTATTCATGAACCTTTGTTCATAGGCAGCACATTCACAAAATTTTTCAAAAAAAAAAAAAAAATAAATAAATTTTTTGAAAAATAAGATAAAAATCAAATCAAATCAAATCAGATCAAAATGAAATTTTCTAAAATAAAGTTTTGTTATTAAATGATTTGATATATTGAATTAATTGTCTTGCATTACTTATGAATCGGAGACTTAAATATATCGCGTTTTACGTGTATGAATAGTGTCTCGGAAATTTGTGTTTGGGCCTTAGAGATCTTGCATTGAAGTGGCACGTCATTTGACTTGTGTAGATGACTAGTCGGGGGCGAGGGCGTGGGGCGTCCACGGCGTGGTCGAGCTGCGATGTTGACGGCTATATCTTCTTTGAGGCCGTAGGGATTACGATCGCGTACGAGGCATGTCTGCGATAGTAGACGAGCGGATAAATGACCTCGGCGTTTAGAAGCACATCGTCCTCCGATGGTTAGGAGAGTGGACTCTAGGGTCGGGCGACTATGACCCACGCAGAGAGGAAGAAGGTAGATGTTATGCGAGGAATCCGGGATATGGTGAATCTTGGAGGAGCGTCAGGTCTTCTTCGACCGGAAAGAAGCGAAGACTTGTTTCACAAGGATATCGAACGAGGGGCCGAGGTCATCGGGACTGAAATTTGGGATGGGACATTTAGTCGGGCGGGGCGGATGATGTGTTATCTGCGCCAGCGACTGGACACTTTTCGACGGGATTGCTCACGGACCAATCCCAAAGTTGTAGGACATGCGTCTGATCGGTAGTGAAGACGAGTTAGGGTTGCCATCAGATGGGCGGATGGTGTGCTACCATTGCCGATGCCGGCATGTGAGGCAGAGTTGCCCCAAAGACGAGGATCGAGTTTTGGGACAAGCATGATCCCGGTGCATTTGTAGAAATAGGAGAGTACTCGAGTTCATTCCTCCACACCTAGTACGGGTCAGAGGAACCGAGCGTGCTCCAGGTCCCAGGAGTGCCGCCGACACACGGTACTTGCGAGCCCAGGTCACATGGGTCGAGGGTCGGAGCGTGGTCGAGGTGGCCCACGAGTTCTGGTAGGATTCGGTCGGTACAGGCCGAGATGGCGTGTTACCATTACCGCCAGCTTTGGGCACGGGGCGAAGATTGTCTAAAGGCGAGATCTCATAAAGTACGAGAGGCGGCGTTAGTCCGGTAGGATAGGTAGGGTACGTTTCTACTTTTGCACTTGTTGACTAGAGTAGCATTTAAATTGCATGCATCATATTCATTCATTGTTGCATCTTGTGTGATAGATTTGGGCTTAGAGGTTAAGGCTTTTAGAGAAACCAGATGTGGATGTTCTTCCCTAGGGTGTAGGGTGAGAGTTGACTGGATAGGTCGGGATTGTGAGTTAGAGATCTCGGGTGCGCTGGGTGGACCCGGGATTGGGGTGTCCGCAGTATGAAGCATCATTAACGTTTATGTGCACGGTAACATCCCGTCAAGTCGGGTGTGGGTGCTGCATGGTGGTCATTCACCGCTCTTGGTGAGTGTGGGTAGGGTTGTCTTTGGGATTTACGTCAGTGAAGACTCATAGTTCGAATGAAATGAAAGAGTAATTAAAGTGTGTTTAGGCCCAAGAAAGCAAGAAGGGTGCATTAAATCCCCTAAGGTGGCTTGAAGTTAGGGTGAAGAGGGCAGCGGTAGTATCGAAGGTCTGTGTGGGTGTAAGAGACCAGGGAGAGATCTGATTTACGTGTGGGTGTAGAGGGCACGGGAGCTATCCCAATTTACGTGTGGGTGTAAGAGACCAGGGAGCTATCAGGGCCTGTGAGTGTAAGAGACTAGTGGAGAAATCCAAGAATTTCGTAACAGGTGTAAGAGACCCGGAGAGCTATCCCGAATTTATGTGTGGGTGTAAGAGACCTGTGGAGAAATCCGAAATTTCTGTGTGGATGTAAGAGACCCGGGGAGAGATCCCAAATTTCTATGTGAGTGTAAGAGATCAGGTGTCAAGATTTTGTGTGGTGTAGGGCAGGGAGCTATCTCAAATTTATGTGTGGGTTTAAGAGAACCCGGGAGGTATCCGAGATTTACGTATTGGGTGTAAGGGCCGTGGAGAAATCAGAGACTACGTGTGAGTGTAAGAGCCTTGCATTGTCGGTAGAAAGTTATGTTCTGCCAGGAGATGAAAACACACGGTCGGGTTATCACGTAGACTTCTGGTTAATTGATAGGAATCGGGAGTGACTGAGATTTGGATACCCCTTTGATGATGGAGTAGTGAGCCGGCGGGGCTCGAATGAATGTCATTCATGACATGGACTAGTTAAACTGATCCATTGAGTTCATGATGTAGTGGGACCTTAGCCGGGTTGTCATACCCGACAAGGACTTGGAGTTGGGTGAGGTTATATATGCACTTGGTTGGATGCGTATGTGCGTGGAATTTCAGGACGAAATTCTTTTAAGGAGGGGAGATTGTAAGACCCGAGAAAATTCCAATTTTCTGAAAAAGGGCAAAATCGTAATTTCAGTAAAAATCCGGAATTTTTCTAGATCTCGGATGGCGAAACGGACTTCACCGTTGGAATCGTCTCCCACAATCCCCATTAACGTGGGTACCGTCGGTCAGAGATAGTTAGGAAATTTGCGTTTTTTGAGGAAATGGGCGTCGGGCGGGATTTACTTAGCGCGTTTGGTGGGCTGTGGTGTGCCACGTGTCAAGCGTCAGATTCAATGAACTTGAGCTCAAGGTGGGGCCCACGTTGACACATGGCATGATGCCATTGGGTAGAAAGATCAAAGTGGTTG
The DNA here is from genome assembly GCA_016808115.1 of Tetrastigma voinierianum. Classification (NCBI taxonomy): domain Eukaryota; kingdom Viridiplantae; phylum Streptophyta; class Magnoliopsida; order Vitales; family Vitaceae; genus Tetrastigma; species Tetrastigma voinierianum. The sequence continues at coordinate 411,271 of JAEQBH010000247.1, read as the reverse complement.
GGTTGAGTGGATAAGAAATCCTCTAAACCAATTATAAGGTGACATGTGGCAAAGTGAGAGATAAAAGGGGAGCTTCTTCTCCACAGTTGGGAGAAAACGTGTAGAGGGAGAAGAGAGTGCTAATTTTCAAAAATGGTGGATTTTTAGTGAGAGAGTGTCCAACTTTTCTCCCAGGATTCGGCGTCGAGCGGTCGGATCAGCCGGGCCAAAAAACAAAGTTGCTTCCCACAGCCAGGGGCTGTGCGTGGGCGCCGTTCGGGAGTTTTAAATATTTCCGTGAGGCGAGTTTTATCCTACTTGCTTTACACCATGTTTAAAGTGTTTTGTTGATGATTTAGTATGATTGAGGCCGTGAGTGGCCGTTTGATCGGTCCCCAAAACTTGGGACCGAAATATGGGAAATTGTTGGAGCCATTTTGGACAGTCCACGGACTGTTTGGGCGGCTTGTGTTGGAATTTATTCAATAAATTATGTGTTGGCGTGTAAGGACCGGAAATGACCATGAAAATCGGTTTCAAAAAGTGGAACAAATATTTGATGAGTAGAACACACGGACAGCCCATTACATTTGGATTGTAAGCGGTCGGTTTGTATGAATTGGACCAAAAACGTCCATTTATTGTGTGCATGAAATTGGCAGAGTGAATGACTTTGGTTGTGTGAAAATAATAGGTTAATGCATGAGCTTGATGTGTTAACATGTTACCCAAATTATAATGCGCTATAATTTGTGTGTGTAGGCCATTGGAAATGGTATTGTGGTTAGCTCAAGTGGGCTAATTTGGGTGTTGGTTGATATTGTTGAATAACATATGGTATTAGTACAAATTTGAGAATATATCCATAATTGATATATTTGTATAAATTGTGTTGAAATGATATAATGTTTCATATGCGGGTAACCTGAGAGTGGGGTGTGAGTGCATGACATGAAAGAAAAGAAAAACTGATTATTTTTCTCATACATGGCTTAGGCAAGTGTGAGGGAGTCGGTGAGGACTCGAGACATGAGAATGGGCATGTAGACATTCAAGTAAGATCACGTATTTGCTTGAGTGTGTGTTTAAATTGGATCATTGCATATGCACTTAGGTGGGGAGTAACCCATTTAGGGTAATTCACTGCGGGTAATAGCTCGCCTGTGGGGAAATATTATTTTAGGTACAGGGAGCGTTCGAGAAGACGGCTCACTTTAGAGGCCGATTTTGAAGAAAGTCGGGTTGATGGCTTTGATGTTTGGTATAACATGTAAAAGCTGTAAATTTTAATATGTGTTGTATTAGAGGTAATATAATAGCTACTTGAAGTATTAGATATATTGGTATATTTTGATGAGTATTGGTGTATGGGCCTAAGTGACCATTTTTACTCGGATATGAGTCTCGCGATACGAGACGTAGAGATTTCTGCGGGTTGACAGGTTGTCAACGGACACCCCGGGTTTGGGGCGTCACATAAATAAAGTTTGCCTTCAAATTCCATTTTCTTAATAAATTTAGATTAAGATCAATAAATTCATAATTATTTTATTATCAAATTATAATATTAGTGACAATTATTTTTTATTATAGTCTGTTTAATACTAATTTAAATTCATAGTGACAAGAAAATAATTTTAATCCTAACAAATTATTGTCCCTTTATTAAGAATCATATTTTATTTTTTATTATAAATTTATTTTATTTCTCAGTCATCCACACATGGGAGAGTGGGAGAATTTTTTATTTTATTTTTTCATTTGTTTTAAGTGAATATATGTGGCAATTTTAGATATAATGGAGAGGTGTTGGAGTTTGATGTACATTTGAAGTAGATATGAGCAGCCCAGGGTTCTATGCTTCTATTTTTGTTTCTTATTCTTATTCTTATTGGTGGAATAGTGTAGTGTCTTAACATAAAATGTTTTGTCAATCTGAATTCTGAACAACCAGCACTGGCATCATGTATGTTCGAAGGCCACCGACGAAAGTGGGCGTCATTTCACGTGCAGAAATGGGCATCAGTGATTCAGTGAACTCCAAAAGGCATTCACTAGAGTAGTATTATTGTGACGCGTATAGACCTAGCTACTTTTGTAACGCCGTTGTTGGGACAATGTGTGGACGACTGAGAAATAAAATAAATTTATAATAAAAAATAAAATATGATTCTTAATAAAGGGGCAATAATTTGTTAGGATTAAAATTATTTTCTTGTCACTATGAATTTAAATTAGTATTAAAAAGACTATAATAAAAAATAATTGTCATTAATATTATAATTTGATAATAAAATAATTATGAATTTATTGATCTTAATCTAAATTTATTATTAATAATTATGAATTTATTGATCTTAATCTTAATCTAAATTTTCTATTTTCTATTTTTTTCAATTTGAAATCATTTTTTTCATTTTCAAATTCCAGAGAGAATCCATAGACGAGATCTATACAAAGTTGCTTCAAAATAAATGTTTTTAAACTAAAATCACTTTTTTTTTCATTTTCAAATTACAGAAAATCTAGACGATTCAGGCACAAAGTTTGTCAAAGAAGAGTTTTTGAAACCTCAAAATCTACTTTTTTTTTTTTTCATTTTTCAAATGAAGGAAAATCATAGACGATCTGATGTTAATGTTTGTCTTCTCAGAAAAGTTTTTTGAAACTAAAAATCATCTTTTATTTCATTTTCAACAGAAAATCATAGACGATCTATGAAAGTTTGCCTTCAAAAGAAAGCTTTGGGCGATACCTTGATCCATCATGAAGAGAAAGAAAGACATCAACCAACGGTCATGGATGTAGAGCGACTACTTGTGGACCAGCGGGAGTCAATTTTGTGTCGGCAGTGCCGCTATTGGCACAGGCGGATTTTCTCTCCGCGTATCCGCCGGGATCGTATCGACGTCGGCGCCTCCACAAGTCCATATCTCAAACTCAAACTCAATTTAAAAGGAAAATCTCATTTTTTTTTTCAAATCGCAGAAAATCAACAATAGCTGAGATCTAAACTAAAATCTTTTTAAAACTAAGATTTGCCTTCAAAAGAAAAGTTATTAAACAGAAACTCATGATCCACATGAAGAGGAAGAAAGACACCAAGGAACGGTGACAGATGTAGAGCCGATATGCAGCATATTAGGTCCCAGCCAAAGCACCTGAAATAAAGATAAAGTGTACTCTTTGGGTGAGAACAGACCACAAGGTTTGGAACAATTTTCTGATATCTTTTTTATCCATTGAAAGAGTTTAAATACATATATTTTCTAACCACTCTTCCTAAACTTACGACCACAACTATTGTGCATAAATAGAAACTAAACCATGGAAGCAGAAATAACAAACTAGCAGAAGAATAGGACTTAGCAGAATAACAGACTTCAACTGAAAAAAAGACTCTAACACAAACAGACTTCTTTTCTCCAAAGCAGGTACCAAGACTCACCAAATATTTTTGATTCTCGCCGAGAAACACGCCGAGATCGGGTCGTGGTTTATCAATAGCCCCCATCTTTACCCGAACCTTGTCCTCAAGGTTCGTCGTGGAATCGATCTTGCAACTCTGGTGCATTCTCCCAAGTAGCATCTTCAACGGAAAGGTTTTTCCATTTGACCAAGCACACTTCAAAAAATTTCCTAGTTTTTGGGGTTTAATCAGTGGTTCTATGATGGCGGCACCATCATCGGTGAGAAAGTGCAAAGTAGGACACAACTGCCCCGTGTAACGCCCTGGGTCTCCGTAGCGCATCGATAATGAAAAATCAGAGGGGCAATACATGAGCACTAAGTGTCATTGTAATAGTTTTGGGAGTTGTTATTAAAGATGAAATTGTGAAATGATAAATTTATGAACCCAGAATTGTCGTACTAGAGCAAGGGTAAAACTTTAATTGATCAAATGAGACATGAAGGACATAATCAAAGAAGATAGTATGCCAAAATTGAAATAAAACAAGTTGAATTGAAATTCTTGAGAGATAGAGGACCCAATTATAATTAAGGTAAATATGGGATTATAAAAGGCCATGAGACAAACCAAAATTCATTTTTGGTCTCATTTTGCTAGGGTAAAACGTAGAGCAAGGAAGGAATAGAGAAAAGAAGAGGAAGAAGAGGAAGAAGAGGGAGAAGAAGTGGGAGAAGACCAAAATCAGGTATGGAATCAAGTGTATTTTGATGTCTAGGGTTTTTGGTATGAATTTTCCATGGAGATTAGTTGCTCCTTGTTCTAGGGTTTTGTGGAGAGATCACCAAAACCCTAGAATTCTTGAAGTTTTGTGGGTAAAACCCTAGTTGGTGAAAATTAAACATGGAATCCTCCTATTTATATGATTTTGTAGAAATTGGTGGACCTTGGGTTGAATTCTTAGGATTTTCACCTAGGTCATGCTTATATTTATACTCTAAACCACCAATTCAAGCAGCTGTTGTTTTAATAACTCCATGCTATTTTTGGAAGATATGGAAAGGGAGAAGTTGTATAAAGAAAATGGTATCAAAGAGTAAGAAAATAAGTACTCAAGAATCTAATGGCCGGGCATCAGAGATTAAAACAAAAATAATGCAGATCACCTAACAGAACCCAATCGGTACCCCAGATCGATATGAAGCGGTACCGTACCACCATACGTAATGTGTATGGTATCGGGTACCAAACAAGAGTGGTACCTGCATTACGCCTTCCAAAATGCCCGTATTTTGTAGTTTCGGCATGTTTGCCTAAATTCATACACCGGACAGAGTAGAAACCTTAATAAATGATTAAGTGATGTTCAAAGAATATCGAACTCAATGAAAACGTAGCTGCGACCGCCTATTCCTCAGAGTGTGAATAAATGCTAGTTAACAAAAGTTTAATTTGCCCTGTGAAGTGCATATATTACGTTATACGCAGTGCTGACAATGCGTTTCGCCGTGACGTTGAAAGGTAGCTAAAAGTAAAGGAAGTTTTAAATGTGTCGTTGTCAGAACAAAAAGGAAATTAAGCTCTAAACCTATTTTCAAACACGTATTATATTATAAATCGCTTTACACCTGGGTGATTTAACGGTTTTGATTGTAAAACCATATTTGAAAGGTTAAAATGAAGCTACAGCAGCAAATGGTTTGGATTAAAACCATGTTAAAAGCAAATAAGTAATGGTTTTGATTTATTCAAATCATACTTTTAAAAAGCAAGAATGAAGTGAAGAAGCAACAATGGTTTTCAATTATTAAACCATGTTTCAAAGATACAAAAAAGAATACTTTCGAAACAGCTCAACTAAAAACTCCTAGTCGGGGCGTAAGATACCGGTCAGCAGATCTCACGCCGCATCTACGCGTTGGTGGATATCATCCACGATTTTAGACGGCCTCGGGTCGGCAAACCAGCCTCAGATCACGTATTTAATGGAGATCGTAACGACCGGGAGCAGCTGGTTAGAGCTCTAACTAAATTATGGTAGTGATGGGAGCACCAAATAATCCTACCATTTACCTAGCAACGGTACAAGTGCTCTTCCACCTGAGCCGATGCGACCTGTGTCTCCAGCACCCAGACAAAAGGCCGATGCCTAGGCTCCCCGTGTTCATCAGGTAATAAAGAAGCAAGAAGGCCTGTGCCACACGAGATTTATAAAGACGCTTTATACAAGAATCAATCCACGCAGGCACCGCCGGTTCGCCCCGTGGTTATTTTAGCAACGATCGAGCCCAGTCTCGGTTTCTTATTTTAAAACAACGGTTTGAGTCTGTGCCTCGTGGTTATTTTAAAGCAAACCATTGGTTCCCGTGCTTCCGCTTTTATTTTAAAACAAACGGCCGAGCCTAGCTCCCGTTCGATTTTTAAAGAGTTAGCCACACAGCCCTTTCATTATAAAAGTTTTATAAACTTGTTAAGATTTTATAAGTTTTATAAACTTGTTGTTATTGCAAAGTGCCAGCAAGAGATTCAGAAATGTGTCTACAAACTTTTAAAAGCAAGTAAGAAAGAGATTTGAGAAAAGTTTAAACTTAAAAGTTATGTTAAAGATAAAGTTTCTTTAAACTTTAAAGAAATGCTAGCAAGCCTAAACTCATAAAAGAGAAATTTTTACGCTTTGAGAGGTTTTCTTAAAAGCAAACATTTTATAAAGATATACCACTGAAATTGCTAAATTATTATTTCCTGCTTTAAAACTATTTTCCATAAGACAAAAATCTAGTTTTTTTCTGAAAGAAATTAGATTCTCCCGACTTTTGTATTAGCGCCAGAATTGATAATCTTTTGTAATAAATACTTTGAATTGGTATAATGGAGATATGTATGTACATAGTGTAGCTTGAGTGTGAGCTCCGAGTTTTCGGTAATCATTTACGCCATATTTTAATAAATAGAATCATGCAAACAAGTGAATTGGAACATGTCTTTTATGTACTGAGCATATTTTCAAGATTTTTACCAAATCATAAGTTGGAAAAAGGAAAATTTTTATACAAGTTTTCAGCAAGCAATACGGCTTCACTTCACAGGAAATTCTAGTCGTTAGAAGTAACGGTTTATTTCGTGTCTACCATCACTCTAGTGTGGTGTGGGTGTGTCACCGAATCACCAATCTTCAACAAAAAAGAAACATGGAATACCGATGGACGCGAGACCCTACGTGAAGCCGGAGTTGATATGCTACCTTGCCAATGCTTCTCAATTGGAAAGTGGCCTATAAAACCGCGAACAAGTTTCAGATGCTCTTTGAACACCGCTTGCTAGCGATATGATGCGCTTTAAGGAAAACAAGGTCGCCTTCATTGAATTCGATGTCCCGCTGTTTTGAATCGGCGAGTTGTTTCATCCGATTGGAAGCTTGATGTAAATTGAGTTTGAGCTGATTGAGAAGATCATTACGTGAGGCCAAGTTTTGGTCGACCTCATTAATAGGAGAAGAGCCCAACTGAGCAGGAATCATGGGGGAGGGCGACCATACAGCTTTCAAAAGGTGACATACGGCTGAAGCATGGTAGGTCAGGATTGCACTCAAAACTCGCCCAAGGAAGCAGGGAGTACCATTTTCGTGGGTTGCCGGTGAACCACAAATACGACATTGCTCGACACGGGCCACACACTGTCCGCCCACGGCCTCGGATGGCAAAGTGAGCTCATCTTTAACTGCGCCTACCAATTTAAAGAATTCACGCCTAAAAAGTTGCTTATGAAAATCGATCACGGGCCACCGACATCTGTCGGGTATGCCGTAATTTTACAACGCCATCAACAGTTCTTCGCTACCATCTCGTAGAAAAAGGGTGAGTTAAGTGCCAAAAATGAGCCGATTTAAGGCGCGATCAACGACCGCGTAGATTGTGTTCTTACCTTGGGATGCAGGCGGGTACCCTTCGATGAAATCCATGGTGATGTCGTCCCATACTTGACAAGGAATGGGCAGCGGGTGTAAGAGACCAGCAGGGGACAATGTGGACGCCTTAGCTCGTTGACAAACATCACAAGAGGAGACGTACTCATTCACCATGTGATACATTGATGGCCAATAAAACTGCATGATATCGCGAGTATAAAGCAAAGACGCCGGAGTGGCCACCAAGAGGAGAGTCATGGAACTCATGCAATTACTAATTTGAAATATGGGATTGAGGAGGCACCACCACTCGATTTTTGTAAAAGGTCAACCCATGACGGTTGGTGTAGGGAAAGCCAGGTTTGGTAGCGCACTTGCACTGGGCCATGTAAGCATTAGCTGCTGCTGCTGTTTTGATTTCCTCCCAGATTTGAGCCTGCGAAACAAATAAAGACAGAGTTGGGGAGCCTCGGTACGAGGGAAAGGGGCATCAACCACTGAAGCCGCGGCCAAGTTTATATAAGATCTCATAATCATAGCCAAGAAGCCAGAACTCCATTTCACAAGCCTGTGTTACTACACGCTATTCAAGTACTGAGGCTCTACTGGTCAATTTGGATGTGAATTTATGCATCGAATATTAAGGGCGCCGGTTCAGATGGATGCGGAATGATGGAAAGCAGACCTCTTGGCATATGTAGACCAGGATAATTGGGACCCTAAGGCTCACCATAAAGGCAATGGGTCGCCTTGTCGGGTGAGCACAATGCCAATCCCATCCCCGTAAGCTCGATTCTATAGTGAATGGTTGCTGTGAAAATTTGGCATGCAAGGGTGGGAGGGTAGCTGGTAGATTGTCAAGGAGCTCAAGGAGGTCTCGCTCGCAGCTCCACCCAAATTGGCCTTTCTTCAAGAGATTAGTGAGTGGGCGAGCCAAGATGCTATAATTACGAACAAACTTCCGATAATAACCTGTAAGGCCTAAGAACCCACGTAATTCTGAAACATTAGTATGGACGTGAGCCAACCAAACATGGCCTATTTTTATTTTGGTCCACTCACCCCATGAGCAAGTAATGGCTATTATGCTCCAAGTATTCTAATTTCAAGAATAAAGGCACATTTTTTTAGTTTTAAAAAAAATGTGTGATGCCTCAAAATTTACAAAAGCTGCTTAATATGTTCAAGATGCATGTTCCAATCGGGGCTATAAATTAAAATATCAAAGAAGACTAGAAATGGAATCTGTCTTCTGAGGTAAGAGCGAAATATGGAATTCATGATGGCTTGAAAAGTGGATGGGGCATTACAAAGACCAAATGGAATAACAAGATATTCATAATGACCATTGTGAGTACGAAAGGCAGTTTTATGAATATCAGATGGATTGACTCTAATTGATGATAGCCACCAGATCGAAATTTTGCAAAAATAAGATGCCCCATGAAGTTCATCACATATCACCTACGCTTGAACGTGGAAATCGCATCTGATGGTAAATTGTAATTCAAGGGCCTCGATACCGCACAAAAGCGCCTGTGTATCATCTTTTTTCTTAACAAGTAAAGGTGAGATGAAAAGGGACTGCATCAGCCGACTAGCCCCAATTTTATCATGTCAAGAACTTGTTTTTCAATTTCAGCTTTTTGAAAATAGGCATACCTGTAGGGGCGTACATTTGTTGGCTCCGCTCCTTCTTTGAGGGGAATACAATGGTCAACTTCACGAACTGGTGGTAATTGTCGTGGTTCCTCAATAATTACAGTAAAGGCCTCAATTAATGTTTGCAAGTCTGGCTGGATGGTCTGTTGTGGTGCAGCTAGTGGTTGCAGGCAGATTGCAAAAATAGAGCTGGTGTGCCTCATATCCTTTGAGAGTGCTTCTAGTGATGCTTGTTTAAGGATTTGAGCGCTAGATCCTTGTAATAATCGAGGTTTGTTGGCCCATTGGAACTCCATTGTCATCTTTTTCCAATCATAAACAACAAATCCTAGTTGTTCCAACCATTGAACACCCAACACCAAGTCTAAACCAGTTAGTGGTAAAGAGTAAAAAGCAATTGAAAAAGGAATACCCTGTAGAAGGATGTGGATGTTGTCAAATCGCCCTTGGCATTTTAATGGTTGGCCGTTTGCAACTCGTACATGGAAAGGTGCAGTGGGCACCACAGGTAGATGTAGTAAAGTGGCCACCTTGTCACTGATGAAATTATGTGTAGAGCCACTGTCAATGAGGACCACAACATCATGAGTCCTAATCTTAGTCGTAACATATGGTTTTACGCCATTGTCCAACCTAAGCAAGGCATGCGTTGAAATTTCGTGATAAGATGGTCGGGCCAGCCTCTTTAGTGTCTCCTTCTTAGTCATCATCGAGCATACCTTCCAATAAAGAAGTTGAGGACCCTTGCATCTATGGCCAGAAGTGAATTTGTCATCACGCTAAAATACAGTCCTGTGCTCGCTTTCGTGATCTCCTCCTGCAAGATACTTCGACTGTGTGAGGCTTGTTGTTGGTAGAGCCAACGGGTGCGAATAAGAAAAGGTGGCCGTGAGATTCGTCGCTAGAAGGTTCGCCCTTCATGCGAGCCAAGCTTGTCGCCTTCTTCTGGGCGTTTTGGGCTTGAACATTTAATCGTTTTAAATTTCAACCCAATCCACCCATGAACGACTCCAATGTAAGCCGCCTTTTTAGACCATCCATGAACCCGACACCCAAATTTCTCGAACTCTTTAATCACGAAGGGATCCGATTTGCCAAACTTTGGAGAGAGCTTCATCGAAATCTTCACACTTTGTTGGTCCAAAACGAGCCCATAGTTCCTCCTCAAATAACTCCCAAGTTACCACTCAATCTTCCTCCTGGTAAGAACGACGCAACCATTGCCACCATTGATTAGCTTCTCCTTCAAGATTTAAAAGATAGAGAATCTTATTATTCGTCGTGTCTTGAAATTCGAAAAATTGAGCTACCCGGTTGAACCATTATGTTAGATCAGCTCCAGAGTATTTTAGGAATTCCAATTTTGCCATTTTGGAAGAAAAAATTTGTCTGCCGCCGTCGTTCTCTTCTCGATGTGGCTGACAAATCCTTCTCGCCCATTGTTGTGATTGTTGGAGCTTTCCCTAGTTGAAAGCAAAATTTCAGACAGCCTGTTGACAGTGTCCTCAAGTCGTTGCATTCCATCTTGAACACCACCGAGTCCAGCCTCCAAGGCTTCAATCCTCTCTTTGTTGGTTGCCATTGTAACCGAGCTCTGATACCAATGTTAGGTCCCAGCCAAAGCTCCTTAAATAAAGATAAAGTGTACTCTTTGGGTGAGAACAGACCATAAGGTTTGGAACAATTTTCTGATATCTTTTTTATCCATTGAAAGAGTTTAAATACATATATTTTCTAACCACTCTTCCTAAACTTACGACCACAACTATTGTGCACAAACAGAAACTAAATCATGGAAGCAGAAATAACAAACTAGCAGAAGAATAGGACTTAGCAGAATAATAGGACTTCAACTGAAAGAAAGACTCTAACACAAACAGACTTCTTCTCCAGGCGTTGCAGCTCAAGACTCAATCCAAATATTTTGATTTGGTCGAGAAACACGTTGAGATCGTCGTGGTTTATCACAGCACCGACGGGGCATCCTGCTTCTATGCTTCGATCCATAATTTCAATATGGATTCTTCAAACAGGTTAAAAAGACCCAAAAAAAAAAAATGATGAATACCCAATCTGGGGTGATTTTATTCTTCGTTTGGTAAGAGGGTGGGCCTGATGGTTTGTGCTAGGAGAAAGTTGGAATGAGAAGAAATTGGGCGGAAATTAGGTTTGCAGAGGAGAAGAAAGTAGACGCGTGACGGCTACTCTGGTTTTCGGTGCAAATTGGGGATAAGAATGAGGTTGAGGATGAGAAGGTCAGTTAAATAAAAATAAAATAAATGGTCAATCGGTTGTCCAAATTGAACTTGAACCTAAACCCGGAATCGGTTACAATTGCTCGTACCAACATCTTTTCACCCTAACTCTCCAAACTTCGAGTCAGTAACTATATTCTGACTATTAGACTTGAGAGAAAATAACAAAATGGAGAACTAAAATCATTAAAAAAAAGGAAAATTACTGTTTAAATCCTAATTTTTTTTAAATTTTATAACGAATGAATTAAAAAACAAATTTTATGTAATATAAGGAATGAATTTTATTTCTCATTTGTATTTAACGATATTTGAACAACACACATAAACGGTTTTTAAAAAAATACTATATTTTATAAAGCTTTCAGTATAAAAGGTTTATTTTAGTATTTTAGCATAAGGTAAATGACAAAAAAATGTGAGAGCAAGGTATGAAAATGCATTTGTCTTATTTTAAACAAATTTCATCATCTATTTCTATTTTTAAAATATACTAAATTATGTTGATATAGTGAATGAAATGGATGACATTCAATTTGATAATTGCTCTTAATTCTTGATTTCAGCTTATAAGAAAATAATTATTTAGATTTCAAGATAAAGAATAATTATCTTATTTCAAGATAATTTAATTCCATACCAACGAATCTAGAGATTAATCTATTATTCACGAATAATTTATTTAATTCTAAACGCTTTAAGCCAAAAAGGTTCCTGTGATTCCAAAAGCGTCAAGTCTCTCTCTATATAAAGGTCACGGCGGTGCCTCAAAAGATCAGTCTTGAGTTTTCCTTCTTTCGTCCGTACTAATCGGTGATAATGGCTTAGCATCGTCGGTTGTAGGAGTGGCGGCAAAGTGCTTTTTGTCGACCATTCGACACCCCGGGTTTTATCCTAGGAGGCCAGGAGACGCCTTGGGAGTCTGACAGGGCGGAGAGGCGAATTTGTCTTCAAGGAAGTGTGAATTTCATGAGGCTCGGTTGTTCTCCATTTTTGTTATATTCACTCGCTATTGATTTAATTTATTTAGTTTTTCTTGAATAACCATTATTTTGCGGCATTATGTATGTTCTTGCGTATCAACAATGGTTTTATGCATTCGAGTTTACACGACGAGACAATTTCTTCTAACATTAAGATCAAATTTTATTATACTATTCATTATTTTTATTACAATTTTATTTTAATAATAGTAAATATACACATGCTATGCAAATTATGGAAATAAAATACAAATTTTTCATCTCATCTATAAATGTTCTTCACCGTGTGTTCTTATTCAATCAATATTTTTGTAGTAAGGTTAATAAAGCATATATCATCTAAATATTATTTAAAAATACCATGTAATTAATAAAAATAATCAAATATTTATATCTAGAGTGGAGTAAAAATCACATAAAATTGATAGGAATTTATAACGATGAAACAATCAAATAACTAATGAGTTTTGATAGGGTCAAAAACCACACGTGTGTGGGCTCAGACGCCAGCCCAAAAGCTAGGTTTGAGAGGGGATAAAGAGCGGACTGATAAAAGAGACGCATAAAATTCGGCTCACCACATATCTTAAACACGAAGGCGGGGCCGGGACCCGGTTCACCATACGAGAAGCGAGTGATATAAGCTTGTCAAAAAAGCAGTATTAAAGGAAAGTACCCAACTTCCCACTAATTAAATACCATGATTAGGGAAGCAAGATATTTCCCTAATAATTGTTAAATCAATTATCGCCCATTAATTAGTGCTTGATAAAGGAAAGAAATCCTGCTTTAATAGAGAGAAATATGGTTATCATCATCAAACTAGGAAAGTTATTAGTTATCCCTTATTAATTGGTTAACTATAAGGAAAGAAATCCCTCGCGATGGGAGAAATATCGTATCGTCGTCCCATTAGGAAAGTTATCGCTGATCATCCATTATAAATGCGGGTCACTTATCGGTGGGGAGTAATACGCCTGAAATTCGTTATAAGCGATTGATTTTCTTTCATGCGGGAAAGAAGCCTGACTTAGAGCATCAGACGAGGCGAAGACCCGTCGATCCTTCTTGTTTCTTACTTTTGCAGGGGAGCTCGACGTCCAGAGTCAGCGGACCGGCCCAACAATTTTAGCAAGCTTCAGCCCAGTTTCGATTGAAAAAACATCATCAAGTTTAATTGTGAGCCCCTGGCTTAGGGGGTCAGTTGACTACCGTCGACTGCGAAGGAATTCTATCGTCTCGTATCACGAGACGCATACTTGAGTAAAAATGGCCTCTTGGGCCCATGAAAACCAATACTACAAATAAATATCACAACTATATTCCAATAGTCAAGAGTTATACATTTCTCTTAATACACATACATATTAAAATTTACAATTCTAATGTCACAGTATTATCGAAACACCACCATCAAAGCCAGGCAGAAACTTCTTGTCGATCTACCAGAAGAGTCGTCTTCTCGAACACCACATGCACCGAGAAAAATGTTCCCTCGACAGGGTGGTATCGCCCGGTGGTGGAATCACCACTAAATGGGTTACTCTCCTTTAAGTGCGTATCTGATGCTGAAATATGGCGCTCAGTAAATATGTGATCCTACTTGAATGTCTACATGCGTTCCCATGTCTCGAGTCCTCACCGACTCCCTCACACTTGCCTAAGCTATGTATGAGAAAAATATCATTTTCAAAACAAAACTTGTTGTTCTTGAAAATATACTACAGTGTTGGTAAAAATAGAGACTAACTCAGAGGCGGGTGGTTGGTGAGCTTTCGAAAGCAGTCATGGTCCTCATCAAAGTGATCTGTTGGCCCATCTCCCAACCCAATTCTCCGGAAAATCATCAAGTGAAATTCCTTTCGCAACCATGTTAAGATTTTCGAAAATTCATGTCATGCACTCACCTAATCTCTAGGTTACCTAAAGGTATATGAAAATGCATTATGCAATTTCCAAACCATTTATACAATATATATACAATATATTAATTATGCAACATTCTCAAATTTGCACCACACCACATGTAATTCAACAATATGGATCAAACAACACCCAAATTAGCACACTTGAGCAATTCACAATTTCATCTCCAATGGTTCATACCACAATTATATTCCATATAATTGAGTAAATCACAATTTTATCTCCACGGTTTATACACAATTATATTCCATATAATTGAGCAAATCACGCTTTATCTCCAATGACCTATACACCAAAAACACAATTTATTATATAAATTATGATACACCCAATAAATTTCTCACACAGTCACTGACCGTCTAAATGCAAGCCCAAAATTCTCCAAAAATTTCCACACTTCGATTCCAAGATTTGGGACCGATCAAACGGCCCTTCACGGCCTCAAACCAACACAAGCATTTACAAAACACTTAAATCAAGAGTAAAACAAGTAGGATAAAACCCCTACCTCACAGAGTTTATCAAAACTCCAACTTTTTGGTGTCCACGCGTAGCTCTCATCGCGTAGATCAATTTTGCCTTCATCCCCGACGAAATCTGACGGTTCGATTTTCGTAGATCTGAGAAAGAAACGAAGAGAAGAAAAAAAAAAAATTTATCTCCTCTCTCCTCCACACTCTCTCCCTCCCCCTCTGCGCTCTCTGTCCGTCTGACCTCCATTTTATTATTTTTTATAATAATAATAATTATTATTATTATCATTTGGATAAACGATTTCTATTACTCCCTATCTGTGTCCATTTCGGGTCCCGAAAAATTTTATTTCTTTTCAGTTCAATTATTTTAAATGAACCTTTAATCACGCCATTTTCTCGACTTCCATTTTCAGAAAATCTCGTCCTGGTCATTGAAGATTTATCACGCAGTAAATTGCAAAATATTCCTCGTAGGGATCGTCTTCATAATTCGGGACGAAAATTCTTTCTGTCACTAGATTTCGCGAGATCAATTTAACGCCCAAATTGCTTCGTCATCCGAGATCTATATACCCCAAGCCAAACCGAATATACCGTTTTTACCATTTTTCAAAAAAATTGAATTTTTTCTCGGGTTTTACATTCTCCCCCCCTTAACAGAATTTCGTCCCCGAAATTCATGCACATACGCATCACTCACATGCATATGCTACCTTCTACAACTCCAAGACTGTGTCGGGTATGATAATCAGCCTCAAGTCACAATCACTAACAATCCCGATGGGTTGTCAACTCATCCATGTCAAGAATGACATCAAAACCCGATATGTCTACCATATCTGACCAACTCTCACCCTAGATCCTAGAGGAGAATTTTCCCATACAATGGCTTTTCCCGCAGGCCTCAACTCTAAGACCAAACTCGCAAGGCCGATCCTCTTTCTTCTTTCCCACCAAGACAGACAATGCTCAGGCGGCCATCCATTTCTACGCCGTAGCCGTCCCGACCATGGAAGTCCATGTCTTGTAGGCGAAGGCCCACACCTGCCCCCAATGGACAACTTCAACCATTCTCAAATCTCGACCGGGTCATATCCGCGTCACATACTATCACCAAAATGTGCCAACTCAGTGAATCTGGCCATGTATTCTATCACTGTCATCGTTCCCTGCCTCAACTCTAGGAACTCTTGGGCCTTGGCATGTCTAGCAATGACCGTAAAATATTTGCTCATAAAGAGCCCATGGAACTCTGCCCAAGTCATTGCCTCTAAATCCCTAGAGGTTTTAACCCAGTCCCACCACACTTGGGACTCACCCTCTACTGAACGCAGCTACCTGATTCGTCGCATCAAGGTAATATCCATAGCCTCCAATACAGCTCAATTCACTCGAACCAATGGTTCGCCACCATCGGATCCCTTCCCCTCGTAAACGCGGAGAATGATGTGACTTAAACTGAGGTTACTCTGACCTCCCCGACTACCAGCCGCACTAGCTCCAGGCACCAAGAATGCACAGAACCCCAACAAATTTCGGGGCAAGAAAGGCCTCGTCGGGTCAAATAATCGGTGGTGTCATTAACACTTTGTGACTAATTCCCACGCCCTTGGGCCCTCGGCTGACATTCACATGTCAAATGACAACAAACTTTATTTAATCCCATTTACCGAACTAGTAATGCATGCTAATTACCAGTAGACTTAATAACCATGAACCGCTCACATCGCCTGGGCAGCTACTTCCGTCAACCACTCCTTTTATTTATTTCAATAAAATTCAACACTTTCAGGTTCATTTCATTTTCCGAACCCCTAAGGTTATAGTTCCTAACCTTAGCATTCCACTTTTTCCTATATACATTATGCCATGCATATAATTTTCCCGCGCAATAACCACGCAATCACCTTTCCCATATACATCATACCGTGTATAAGCTTTCCACGCAATGTGAAACACACAATCACTAATCACAAACACATGGAACACATATCCGAACACAACATGAAACACACCATGCATGCAGTGTTCTATTCCTGTCCCGTGCTTTCCTAGGTAATCACATACCTAACCCTACATCGAGCCACACCAAGTGGTGATGTTCTTACACTTAATAACTCTGGCCTTGACCCAAGTTCCCCAAGCCCTAGGTAATCGTATACCTAACTCATCAACACTAAGCTCAAGGTATTTATAAACCTAGACTCTGATACTATGTTGTGAAGCTGGTATCAGGACTAAACTTATGGAGACCCAAACCCGAGCTCCCTAGTTATTCGTTTACCTAAGCTCGATACTGCCAGAAAGCCGTATCGATATCAAGGGCCGTGTAATCCCAACTCAAGCACTACACTGCAACTCCGCATATCCTAAAGCCCATGCTCCGATCGCCATGTAATCGTATACCTAAGCTCTGATACCAAGCTATGACGCCCCAAACCCGGGGTGTCCGTTGACTACCATTCAACCTACGGAAATTCTATACGTCTCGTATCACGAGACGCATACCTGAGTAAAAATGGTCTCTTGGGCCCATAAACCAATACTCACAAAATAAATATCACAACTATATTCCAATAGTCCAAGAGTTATACATTTCTCTTAATACACATACATATTAAAATTTACAATTCTAATACATATTATCCAAAAACCATCAAAGCCACAACCCTAAGCCAAAATCGGTCTCTAAGAAGAGTCAGCCTCTCGAACACCTCGTACCTGAAAAAATGTTCCTCGACAGGGTGAGTTTATCACCAAAGAGAGTGGAATCACCCTAAATGTGGGTTACTTCACCTAAGTGCATATGCACGCCTCCAAAAATAAACACACACTCAAGTAACACGTGATCCTACTTTGAATGTCTACATGCCCGCTCCCATGTCTCGAGTCCTCACCGACTCCTCACACTTGCCTAAGCTATGTATAGAAAATATCATTTTCAAACAAAACTTGTTGTTCTTTGAAACATATTACCGAAGTGTCGCAAAATATACTACCCTTCGAGGCGAATTGGTTTGTGAGCTTCCGAAACAAGCCACGGTCCCTCATCCGAACGATTCGCCGCCCATCTCCCAACCACTCTCCGAAAAATCATCCAAAGTGAAATTCCTTCAGAACCATGTCCAAGCTCGGGAAATTCATGTCATGCACTCATTATCTAATCTCTAGTTACCCGCTGCATGCGCGAAATGAATATGCAATTTCAAAACCATTTATACAATATATATACCAATATATTAATTATGCAACATTCTCAAATTTTCAATTCACACCACATGTAATTCAACAATATATCAAACAACACCTAAATTAGCTTATTCTGAGCAATTCACATTTCATCTCCAATGGCCTATACTCACAATTATATTCCATATAATTGAGCAAATCACAATTTTATCTCCAAATGACCTATACACCCAAACACAATTTATTATATAAATATGATACAAACACCCCAAGCGGCCCTACGATCCTGGGTATCCCGAATGGAAGCTAAAATTCTCCAAAGATTTCCACACTTGATTCCAAGATTTGGGGCTAGATCAAGCGGCCTTCACGGCCTCAAACCAATACAAGCATTTTACAAAACACTTAAATCAAGAGCTAAAACAAGTATGATAAAGCCCACACACCTCACGAGTTTGTCAAAACTCAGCACTGGTGTCACGCGTAGCTCTCATCGCGTAGATCAATTTTACCTTTAGCCCCGATGAAATCAGACGGTCCAATTTTCATAGATCTGAGAAAAAAACAAAGAAAAGAAAAAATAAAAAAAAAATTCTCTCCTCTCTCCTCCACACTCTCTCCCTCCCCCTCTGCGCTCTCCGTCCGCCTGACCTCCCTTTTATCATATTTTTTTTAATTATTATTATTATTATTATTATTATTATTATTATCATTTGGATAAATGATTTCTATTACCCCATTCGGATCCATTTCTATCCCGAAAAATTTTATTTCTTTTCAGTTCAATTACTTTAAATGAACTTTAACTCACGCCATTTTCTGACTTCCGAGATTTTCGTAAAGATCTCGTCCTTGAAGTCATTATTGATTCTCAGGAAATTAGTAAATGTCATTATCTCGAGGTCGGCGAAAGTACAGGTCACTGATAGCGAGACGAATTTAACGGCATGATCAGTTTCTTCACTCTGAATCTAGAAATTTCCCCGATTTTCAAGCCCGAAGTACCGTTTTACCATTTTTCAGAAAAATTGAATTTTTTTCGGGTTTTACATTAATCGAGGATAATGAAACTTACACTATAAAAAATATAATTCAAGGATAATGAAAGTTACACTATAAAAAATATAATTCAAATACGTAGTAGTTTTTTCTTTTTAAAGAGTTGTATATAGTAGTTTTTTTTTTTGAAGAGTTGTATGTAGTAGCCAAAAGCCTAAAACTATTATTACGAGATTTTGTATTAAAACCTGTGAAATAAACATATTAATTAGTGAAAATGAATATTACTATTAAATCATAAACAAACACTCATGAAATATTTATATTTTACATTAATATCACAATATTTACAAATAAAACTTTATGCATTGCCTAACCCTTAACCATTAAACTAGGTCTTATTGACCACTTTCCTTGTAAGTTATTGATTTAAAATTAAAAATAATATTATTATTTTTTCTTCCAAATATAGTTTGATATTCCCTTTTAAATCATATAACATTTTTAAAAAACATTTATTAAAATAGTAAGTTTTATTAAGATGAAGTAAAAGAGTGTTCTTATAAAATTCTAAATGCTTGAAATTAACTAAGTTATATTTAACTCAATAAACATTTATCCTAATGTTAAACGATATTAGAAATTTTATTTTTCTCATTATAAGATTAAAGTCATATGTATTATTTAAAAATAAAGTTTAAAAAATAATACAAGAAAATCAAATTCATTGCATTATAAAATAGAAAACTAAGATATTAATTTTTGAAATGATAAAGATAAAGAAAAAATAACAAATTATATAGTTACAAGTACATTCAATGTTCCACTTTTAGCTTTAAAAAATAATAAATATGGTTTTACTATCTAAAATATAAAAACAAATATAATTATAATTAGTTAAACTTTTATACATAAAAGTATTTAGTTTATTACAAAAAAAAAAGTGAATTGGGTTCATTGAATCATATAAAAATAATTTATCAATTATAAATATTTATTTTTCTTTACTCTCTCTTACAATTTGCCTAAAATTTTTTTACAACTAAACATACTTGAAAGATGATTTATACATTAAATATTGATTTGCTTTGAGCTTTCCTGTAAAACCCGAAAAAAATTCAATTTTTCTGAAAAATGGTAAAACGATAATTTCGGTTGAAAACCGGAAATTCTCTAGATCTCGGATGACGAAACGGACTGCGCCATTAAATTCGTCTCGCGAGAATCCTAGTGACCAGTCAAGTTTCGTCGAATTATGAGATAAGTCGAGAATATTTTCACGAATTTAAAATTGTCATCGCTAAACCGGGGACGAGATTTTTATGAAAATCTCGAAAGTCAGAAAATAGCGTGAGTTAAAGTTCATTCAAAAAGAATTAGGCGAAAAGAAATAAATTTTGGGAAAGAACGGACCCGAATGAAGTAATATGAATCAAATATCCAAAATAATAATAATAATAAAAATAAAATAAAAATAAAAACAAAAGTCAAAGAGGCAGGATGCCATTTTTTTGTTCGCGGAGAGAAGGCAGGTGGAGTTAGAAATTTGATTTTATTTTTTTATTTTTCGATTTTTCGGATCTATGAAAGAGAGAGGAGATAGGTTCGTAGAACTTTTGTTGGGAGCGAAGAACCCAAAGTTGATCACCTTGTGAGAGCTGTGTGGACACGAAAAGTTGGAGTTTCGACAAACTCCGTGAGGTAGGAAATTTTTCTACTTGTGTTATTTCTAGCCTAAAGGTCATGTAATGACTTGGGATTGGCTTAGAGGCCGTGAAAGGCCGTAAATTTCAGTTCTCAAATTTTGGTGAGCTATATGAATTTTAGAAATTTCGGGATTGTTTTGGATAGTGCAGGCTTAATTTCGAATTGTTTTGAAACGATTCGGTAGATACCGTTTTGTTTAGACAATCATGATAGAATTTTGGGACTATTTTCGAGCGATCCGGATTTGTATTGAGGTTGGTTCTCCCCGGAGACTGATGTCTTCGGGTTTTGTGGTGTATCTTGGTATCACAATATTCGGTGATGAGCAAGTGAAGGATAAGAGGTGCCACTGTTTTATATGGTCAAATTTGGGCCATTTTTGTGTTATTACTAGAAATGAATAGCGTGAATATTTTGTGTGAAAATGTGTGTATGGTTGGAGTGATTCATAATGGATTGCTTTCGTGTTTGTTCAAACCCGCCCATGTGAGCTAATTTTTGTGTAATTGATTGTGGTACATAACATGTTTTATGTGATTTAATTATGTTAATATGCATGTGAATATATTAGCATGAATGTGTTGAATTGACATCCTTATTCATATGCCTTTGGGTAACTAGAAATTAGGTGTAGTGCATAGTTGAGATCGACGTTGTGTTAGGTGTTTGATGGTGTGTCGTGAGTACACGATTTGTGGATCAACAGCGTAGGGTGTTGATTAGTGGAAGCTTGATTAATAAGACAGCGATCAGAATAATTCGCACGGGTTAAGAAAATGGAAATGACTCATTGCATTTCATATGAAGCCCCAGGGCACCTAGAACAATGAGTACATGGTGGTTTCTTAAGAGAATTGTTCGGGTTGACCAAACAATGTTATGGAGGGTTGTCCATATAATATCAATCGTCAGATCACTTGATTGATATACATCGGAGAGGTTGTCACAAAATAGATTGCTCAGTCACGTCACTATTTATATCGGAGGGTTGTCACGGTTAAAAACCAGCCACCTTTGTTTGGAAATGGTTTCATTCATGACGGAATGCATGTTTGAGGGAGTCAGTGAGAACTCAAGGCGTATGGGTGTAAGAGACCTACGGTATCACCCGAAAGTTATATTGTCAAAAGAGGCCTTGCGATCATGTTTATCCACATAGACTTCGGGTTGTGATAGAGTCGGGATTGACTTGAGATTTGTTGCCCATTGACACTTGCATTAGGTAATGGAGCCAGTGAGGGCTCGATACTTGGAGTCATTAGTAGCCTGATGGCGGTTATCCATAATTGGCGTATACATGAGGCAATTCGGTGAGTGACTCGGGATATATTTAACTCAATGACATATTGAGTGATGGAGCGGCTGAGCTGATTACATGGGGCGTGGTGAGTCGAGTCTCATTCATGGCATGGAGCATTGGAAGTAGACATGGGTATGTTGCGCCGGATGTGTTTGATTATCGACCATTGCATGTGCTGACTTAGGTGGAGAGTAAGCGCCCAGCAGAAGTTATCCTCTTGTGGCACAACTCACCAGTCGTGGTTGCTTTTAAGTCTGGTCGGGTCTGAATAATTTGACCCGCGATGGGACCGCACATATGAAAGCCCAGGCTTGTGGCTTTGATTTTTGTATAACATGTATTAGAATGTGGTAATTTTAATATATGTTTGTATAAAGTAATTTATTAACTCTTGAGCTATGTGATAGTTGATGTATTTAGGATATATTTTGTGATGTTGATGCGGCGAGTGACCATTATATTAATGTAAATGCAAATATTGTGGTCGTTGTGGTATTTAGGACCGAGGTTTGTATTTGGAAGAACAGAACTCCTCATTACCGGAATACTGCCCAGATTTTAAATGAATGTCGAATTAGGTTACGGGCATCCTGATGTCCGTAGTTGTGGGTTGTCAACGGACACTTGTTGGGGCGTCACATTTCCTAAATAAAATAAAATAATTAAAAATATTTAGATTTAATCTTAAAATATATGTGTTATTTAGATTTAATAAATTTTAGGTTTATTTATTTTCTCAATTTTTGTACTTTATTCATTAATTTTTATCCTTAATTTATTTTTTATGATATTTAGATGTTGGGAATGCGACCGTTTAAAATAGCACACTTTCTCTTCAGAAAATAGAATAGTATACATGTCGTCATCATCATCATCATCATCATTATCATTATTATTATTATTCACTTGAAATTAAGAATAGTGATACAAGTTTGGAACGTGATCCTCCCTATGGCATAGCAGTCTAAGCTATGGCCTATGGATTGTTGACATTATTATTATTATTATTATTATTACTAGCTTTTCTAGAAATTTTTGAATAAATTTTGTATAACTCAATAAACAATTATTTTAATGTTAATTAAAATACATAATTTCAATTTTTTGGTTATAAGATTGACGTCATAAATATTAGTTAAAAATAAAATTAAAAAAAACACAAGAAAGTCAAATTCATTAGATAATAAAATAAGAAACTAAAATGTCAAATTTTTTTCATAATGATAAAGATAAAAGAAAAAAATTTACATGCTTATAACTATTTCGATATTTAATTTGTGGCTTTAGAAAGTATTAAATATGGTTTTATCATTTAAAATATAAAAACATATATCATTTAGATTAATTAAAAATTTTATATTTTAAAAGTATTAGTTTATGTAAGAAAATAAGAAATTTGATTTAAGTTCTTTACAAAAAAAATTGATTTAAAGTGAATCTATGTAAAATGTATAGATAATATTTATTTTTAAAATATAAGAAGTATTTAATATTTATTTTCAAAATATTTATGCTTCCGTACACCCAATGACTCAGCTAGGATTAAAAGTAGTGAGACAAACTTTAAGGCTATGGTTTTGTTACCCGGAAATTGAAAGAAAATAGAGATAAAATTTTGGAAGGAAAAAATTAGAGAAAAATAAAAAGTCTCAAACTCATTTAATTTGTTTCTCTTTATTATATAAGAACAAAAAAAAATTTAAAATAAGTAAAATTTTGAAATTTTTTGATTATATTTGCAATGACAATGGAGTGATGATTTTTCATGTGGCTGTTTGGATGGAGGCAGAACTGGTGATCAGAAAATCATGCGAAAATTGGGAGAGAGACTTTCTTTGGAATATTATAGAGAGGGAAATAGGGCTTTTGGGGTGGGGATGGGATGGGGGCTTGTCTTTGTTTATTTCAACTCTCGTTTCACCGTCTTATCAAATATATTGAACAATTTGAAGGCGGTCTTTGGTTCTTGAACGTATGAAGAAAAAATTATTAAGCAAATGGGTTTCTTAAAAATTCAAAGTATGTCCATGCATTAACTCAAGTAATAAAGTACAACGATTAGGTTAAATAGGCAAAATGGCATAGAGAGCGGAGGGGAAGGATCTTAAGTTCGAGTCTCGGTACGGATAGTTTATTATAATATAACTAACATGTGTAGCTATAAAAGAAATAATTTTAATATAAAGATTAAATATTATTATAATTAGTTATAAATTCATATATTTTTAAATTATTTAATTACAAAAGAAAACCTTTTATCATTGTAATTACTGTTAGGATTGTGGCTTCAAGTGTCTCATTTATGACATAAGTAAGCAACCTTTTATCTAAATATTTTTTGGGTACTTTCATTGCTATATCCCCCATAAAAGAATTCTTATACGCTTCATTGTCTTCTTTTCTTTAGGTCATGTATCTCCTCGTGGAGTGAGGTCAGCTATGGACTTGTATGTAGAAGATGATCCCTTAAAGGGACTTCAAATTCCTGATGAAGAATTATATGGGTTTTGATGTTACTTCATTTGAAAATTTTCATTTATTGGTGTGCTAGTGGGAACTTAGTGATATTAGAATAAAAACTCATTTGTTGTTGATACTTGTATGCTGATGAGTCCTTCTATTGAATTTACTATTTCAATTCAATAAGCAAAAGCTTTGGCCATGGGAGCTAGGGGCTTATTTGACAACATTGTGAAAAATAGTTCTAAGGGGTCAATTTTTGAGCATGATGCTTAAAAAACAGTGGTTTGTTATTAATCACAAAATTTGTTTTTTTGTTACATAAAAGTGAAGGTTGTTTACCATCTATCATGATTAAGTTTACATAAAAGTGACTTCTTTGTTAATCTTTGGTTCTTAGAATAGTTTATGGAAAATGTGGTTCTTATAATTGTTTATATTGAAAAAACTTCTTTTATTTAGTTCTTGTTTTTGAGAACTGCCATTAAATAACAACATGTAGAATGATTTATATTTCCGATCCTTGATTTTCTTGATGTAACAACCATTTTATGCTAGCCAAACCAAATCGATAAGATGGTACTAGGAATGATGTTCTATTATAATGCTGCTTGATTTGCCATTTCACTAGTGCATCTTCATTCTTCTCTTTCTCTTTATGTTACTATTGTATTTTTTTCAAGAAAAAAAAAAGATATTCTATTCAGAATACACGATATTCGTTCCAAAATATAAGCAACAAGAGTATGTGAATTGTACAAGTTGTCATAGAAGTAACCATTGAAATGATTTTTTTTCTTCTATTAACACTATTTTTCTTTGTCCCTTTTATTAATTTATGCAAAGTCTAAAGAATTAATCGGAAATATCCTTCCTTGTATCTATCTCATGTTTGGTGGGATTTACAGGAACCAAACTCAATAGATGTTTACTTAAATGCTAAGGAAGTTGAGATATATATCCGCAATTCCAATAGCGCTTCCAATTGCAGTATCGAAGAGTTAGAGAAGGTAAAGAACAAACCCCTTGATTGCCATATGGATGCAGTAATTTGATGTTGTGCTTAGTTGGGTTGATTTACTAAAGTATTTTCTGTTTCTATTTCTCTTTTTTGGATTATCTTCTTCTATCAGTTCACAGTCCCTAGAGCTTGAAGCCCTACTTGTCCCCTCGGGTAAAGTAATAGAATTATGATGGGAGATTCAAATCAAGGGAATGACAAAAGTAAAGGAAGAATTGGAGAAAAATATAAAACATTGATTGTTGGAGAAACCAATGAGTTGCTAAAACTTATGGTTGATGCTGCAAATGGAGATTGACGTGATAACAATGGTTTGTTAAGCAAAGTTACAATTGAAAGAAAGATGCTCTCTGTACTCGATGAAAAGCTTGGGTGTCAAAGAACTTATTCACAATATTTAAGCCGTTTGAAATGGTTTAAACAAATATACGATAACTATTGTAATCTTTTGCAATCTAGCTCTGGGTTTGGATGAGATCCTATTACAAACCTTTTATTTTTTGGGAGTATGACTTCAAGGTAATTCTTTTTCTTTTTTGTTTAAATTTATTTTCATAATATAAGGTATTGTATGTATGTTTCATATCCTGACATTTTTTTTATTTGTTATTCTTAACTAGTGTCATCCTAACCATGAAAGTTATCGCATGAATACTTTCGCATAGTATGAAAATTTAAGGATTGCAATTAGAAATGGATCTGCTATTGAAAAACATGCAAAAACATGCAATTGGATTAGGGGACAACAATGATGCAAGAACGTATGAGGATGAAGAATGTAGAGGTCGATCTATAAATGAGTTGATTTATGATTCTAATACTACAACATTCACACAGAGTGGTACACAAGATTTCTTATATCGATCTCCATCTTATAGACGCTCCACTTCTCCACCACCTTCAGAAACTATGAATGTAGAGGTCCCTCCTGCACCCAAAAGATGTAAGAGAAGCAAGATTGAAGGAAATTCTACATTCTCTGAGATTGGTGCTTTCTGTTAACAAGTTGGCTCAATCAATTGATTGATAGTTTGCTAGGAACATAGTTGTTGGAATCTTAACAAGGAAGTACAAAATTTAGATAAATGGACACATTACAAATCACTTAAGTTACTTAATACTATAGTGAAAAAAGTCGAGTTCATTGAAATGACTTCCAAGGAACGCCATGAATGGATAACTTACGAATTAGGACTATAACAATCATACTATTTTTTTTAGGTTTTTATTTTTGAAGAACTAATAATGCATTTTATTATGCTTATAAATGAAGTTGGACCTTTATGATATTTGATTATATTAATTTTATAATATATTTGTGAGCAGAAGAATGAACTTTTATGACGTTTAGTGTGTTTATTTTATTTTTATAATCTTGTATGAATGAAGAATGAATATTTATAAGTAATTTTCTACTATTTTATAAAATTAATACATGCACAACTTTATTTATTTTTATTAAGGTGGTTTTCATTTTATGAGTGTTTGTTTTCTTAGGTGGTTTCATTTTTGTTAGACATGCATAGAGATGATAAGTAGAACTTGAGAAATGGGAAGATGATGAAATTAGATTTGTGGCCGCCCAAATCCGGGGGTCCGTTGACCACCGTCGACACGGAATACACGTGTGCTCATATCATGAGTTTCGTACACATGAGTAAAATGGCCACATTGACCCATACATCTATACTCACAAAAAGGTATATTTTATACAAAAAGGAGTTAATTTACAAATACCCAAAACTGGGTCTTTTACCCATATTTTTACAAAATGCATAACAAGGCCATATATGGCCATTTCTTCGTCTATAAGACATCGGATGTGTCCCATGCCAAGGTGAACCTTCGGTACCTGAAATAATTTTCCAGCAGTGAGGGTGAGCAATGCACGATGATGGAATTATCCTACATGGGTTACTCCGCTAAGTGCACACATGCTGTGGCAACCAAACACATTTAAGCAAATGCATGATCCTATTTGAATATCTACATGAAATGGATGAGAATGTGACTCACCCCTTTCCCACTTCTCGAGCCCTTACTGACTCCCTCACGCATGCCTAAGCCAAATGTGAGAAAAACACTGTTTTCAAAACAAAAGGTTTTTGTTCTCGAAAACATACTATTAAGTTTCGGTAAAATCTATTGGACAACCCTCAGGAGTAAATTCTTCAGGTAATTCTAGGAAACAATTCATATTAGGCCCCTCGACGTGAATTGTTGAGCCAAACTCTCCCGAGAAATTCTTCGGAAATTCTTCCTTGTAATTCCTTTCACAACACAGCGACCTTTAAAACCCGGGTGTTTGTTGACCTAAAGTCAACTGCGAAACACTCGTGAATGTCGGGTAATGGGCCCTCCTCTCAAAATCGAGGCGGTGTCTCCTTTGTACCGGGAGCTCTACCCATATACATAACCTGTATATAACCTGTCACAACAATCCAATATAACAATCCATGAGTAAATGTTACTTGGGCCTAAACCAATACTCATCTAATAATTTCAACAATATCACAATAGTTTAAAAGAGTTAAAGAATTTACTCTTATACAGACATATATTAAAATGAAAAACATTCTAATACATGTATACATAATAAAACCAAAGCCACAACTTGAGCTTTCTTCTCGAAGACTCAGCCTCTAGAATGGCGCGAGCTCTCACCAAATGCAGCTCACACTTTTTGAAAAATGATATCCCTCGATGGGGTGAGCTAATCTTTCAGTGGTGGAATCCTCTACATGGTTTTACTCTCCCACCTAAGTGCATATGCAATGCTCAAGAAAACACACATTCAAGTAAATGCATGATCCTACTTAGATATCTATTGAACAACTCATACAGGAGTCTCACCGACTCCCTCACACTTGCCTAAGCCAAGTATGAGAAACATTATTTTCAACAAAGATATTTGTTTTTATTTGTGGACTACCCTCCGATATAAGTAGTGGACCGACTCCGATGTTATATTTAGTGGACTACTCTCAGTGTATATCAGCTGGTGGGGCGACTCAGACGATTGATATTTTTATATGGACCTACCCTTGATAATTATTATTATTTAGTCAGCTCGAAACCATTCTCTCAAGAATCACCTCAGCGCACTCACTCCTATTGTTCACAAGGTGCCCCAGTGCATATGGAAGGCATGATGCCAATTCCAATACAATTATATAACACATGTAAATATATAATAATGCATATATTCACATTATTTAAATCACACACACATGTTATGCAATTTCACAATTCATTACACCAAAAAGTAGCTCACGTGGGCTAATTATCAAACATGAGCAATTCAACTTGAATTACTCAACCAAACACATTATTTCACAAAAATATTTTGTGAACACTATTCCTATGAACAGTGAAACCCTCGGTTTACTGTTCTGGCAAATCACCAATCATCGGTTCACTTTGTGAACCCGAATTTCACGGCCATTTCCGGCCTCATACAAACCAATACATGATTTACTCCATAAATTTTCATACAAATGCAAATCAGTCCCCATGACCACGGGGCCGACCAAAAAATGTCCCAAAAATTTTGTAATAATTTGGTGTTACAGTTTTGGATCGATCAAACTTGACCGTTTAAGGCCTGAAACCAAGCAGAAACATTTATAAAACACTTAAATAAAGTGTAAAGCCCAAGTAGGATAAACCTCTACCTCTCGGAGTTGTGAAACTCCTACAATAAGACACAACGTAGGCCTCTTAGCGATAGACGGCTTTCCTTCTTGTCAGGAACAACGGGGTCGGATTTAAAAATTTGAAAGTTACTCTCTCTCTAAAAGAAAACTAAGTAAAGCTGCGCATCAAAGATTTGTCTTCCGGCTATGTTTGGGTTCCTGTTTAAGGGTAGGAGATGACACTGAAGCTGTTTTGTCTTTAGTGTCATTTAAGAATTTAAATAATGACCATTATGTCCCTTCTTTCCTCAGTTTTGACACTCGGCACTATCTCGGCCGTCCATTTCCATAATTTCTCTACTCATGCCACTTATGGCACATGATTATATTATATACGATTTTGTTATCAAATATTGTTTTGCACTTGCAAAGCGTGCGCAAAGCAGTGGTGGAGCTATCTCGGGTCGGCGTGCTTAGATTTCGTGAGGCAGATTCAATGGTGAAATCCATTTAGTCGTCCGAGATCCCCAGAAGAGAATAAATTTGAAAGTTTTGGCATTCTGATTTACCATTTGAGAAAGTTGAATTTTCTGGGATCTTATTCTCCCCTCCTTAAAGGAATTTCGTCCAGAAATTACGGACAATCACAATAACTCATGCATATATAATGTGCATACCACCATACATGCAAACTACGTCGTTTCAAATCTTAAACAACCTAAACCGCGTGCATTATTCTGACTGAAGGGATGGGTGGCGCGTGTCCTCGGCTCCCATGGACTCCTCCACTCCATGATGCCGCCATAGCACTCGCTAGCCTCGCGTCTTGCATCGCTGCAAAACGATCCACGGCTATCCAAAATGCATCTTGGTCCTCCTCGAAGGTCCCATTAGGTGTCAACCTCAATCATCCCCGATCCACCACATGAGCTGGATCTGAATTATACTAGAGCATGGAGCGTGAAATACCTCATGGACACGACATCTTGGGCGAGTAGCATGTCCCGGTCACACTGCGGTGTATCCTCGAGTATCTCGAAAGGCCCGATAAACCTCGATGGCTTCCTGGCTTACGGGCCTTGCGCCCTCTTCTCTTAGGCATCACCTTGAGAAGGCGTGATCCTGACCCTCGAACTCTAAGGGTCGACGTGCTTTGTCATAGCTCTTGCATTTCTGTTTGTGAGAAGGCCCATTGTCTAATCAAAGCTCACCTTCTACGAGGGGTGTCTCTGTCGGTCGGGACCGGTGGTGGAACTCTACCACCTCGGTCCAACACGCGGTGACCTACATGGCCTCCGTACAATGCCTCATATGGTTGTCGTATGTCTCTTTGTGCTTGTTGTTGTAAGCCATTCCACTAAAGGCCAATTTCTTCCCATTTCACGTGATCGGGACTCGTGCTCTCGACATGTCTCTGGCTACTTGTATGGTTCTCTCGGACTTACCATGTCTTGGGGTGACGTACTCATCGTCGTAGTGTGCCCATAGCCTTTAGGAAACTCTTCCAAAGTGCATTAAATCAAACCTCGGGTCCTATCAGAAACTATGGATCTTGGTACCCATTAGCCAGCGGATTATCTCTCGAATATACAGCCGTGAGAATCTCTCGGCGAAGGTCATCGTACGGCTAGAAAATGTGCCGACTTAGTAGTAGGTCCACTATTACCCATGCGGCGTCATGCCTCTGCGGCGTCGGTGGCAAAGTGAGTCCCGCAAGTCCATCGTGACGTGCTCAGCTTCCGGCTCAGCCCTCCGTGCATTTAGGCGGCCTGCGCTTTGGTGTTCGACCCCTTAACACTGTTGTCACCTGAGACATCGTCGCACAAAGTCCCCTACATGTCTCTTCATTCCGCTCACGATAATATTAGTGAAGATGCAGGTACATCTTAGTGCCACACGGATGCATGGCAAATCGAGGCTTGGTGAAACTCCACTGAGAATCTCCTCTCTCAAATCGATTCGAATGGGGCACCACTACCCAGTCTTCTATCTGAAGACTACCATCAGAGTGGACGGTCGACCCTCGTCACTGTACTGGCGCACGGGTCACGATGGACACTATCTGCGTCCTGCCCTTTGGACTCAATCCTTACGCTTTCAGCCAGAGGCGGTGTAGCCACTAAACTCCCGACGTGCATGAGTACGCTCAGCATGCTGCGCTAGTGTCTCACAGTCTTGAGCATTTGCCACTCTCGAGAAGCTATACTAGCCACTTGCTCCTCGTGACTTAGTGAGTGCATCGGCCACCACATTTGCCTTACCGGGATGGTAATGCAAAGTGGTCGTAATCCTAGGAACTCCATCCGTCGTTGCCTCATGTTGAGGTCCGTGCGTGAAAATATACTTGAGACTTTATGGTCGAGGTACATCTCGAACTCCTCGCCGTAGGTAGTGGCCCCAGTCTTCAAGGCGAAGACTACGTGCCCGACTCCATGTCGTGTGTGGGGTAATTCTGCTCATGATTCTTATTGACGG
The DNA here is from genome assembly GCA_016808115.1 of Tetrastigma voinierianum. NCBI lineage: Eukaryota > Viridiplantae > Streptophyta > Magnoliopsida > Vitales > Vitaceae > Tetrastigma > Tetrastigma voinierianum. The sequence continues at coordinate 379,891 of JAEQBH010000247.1, read as the reverse complement.
GAACCGCCCATGCTACTACCCTCGGATTTGCATCAAAACACATCCCAGTCCGGCCCTCGAGGCATCATAATACACTATGTACCCTTGCCCCTTGTCCGGGACTATCAAGATAGGAGCTGAAGTAAGTCTCCTCTTCAACTCCTGGAATGCCTCCTCGCATTGGTCATCCCAATCAAACTTGACCTCCTTAGAATTGACCTCGTCATAGTGCTACAAATCGGGAGAAATCACTCAATGAATCTCTGTAATACCCAGCCAATCGAAACTATCTCGGCCGACTTGATCTCGACTCATCACGGCCTCTGACCTTCTCTAGGTCCCGGCGGCACGCGATCTTTGACACCGTGTCTAAAGAATCTCACCTCGATGAAAGCCAAGGCTTCCGGACTTGCGAACTTAGCGTCACAATGATGGTCTCTCGACAAGCGTGACCACGATCCTCAAATGATACTCATGCTCCCACTCGGACTGGGAGTAGATCAAAATGTCCACGAAGACCCGACAAAGCCCAGTCTAGATAGGGTTGGAATACCAATGCATGAGATCCGTGAATGCAGTGGCGCGTCGTCAATCCAAAGGGCATCACTGTAAACTCAAAGTGCCCATACTGCGTCCTAAACGCTGTCTTAGGGATATCTGTCTCACCAACCCTCGGTGATGGTAACGGTCAAGGTCTCTATCTTGGGTAGACTTCGCCTCCTCTCAGCGATCGAAACGAATCATCGATCATCGGTAGTGATCTGGAGTTCTTGATCGTAACCTGTTCGACCGTTTGTAGTCAATGCACGTCGAAAGTCTGTCGTTCTTCTTATGAATAAATGCCGGAGCGCCCGTGGTGAGTGCTCGGTCTAATAAACCCTTGTCCAATAGCTCCACATATTTGGACTTTGAGTTCCTACTTGAGCTCGGCGGTGCCATCACTGTGCGAGTCATAGGGTAGAGCGAAATACCAGGAGTGTAACTTCGATACGAGTCTACATCCCTCTGTAACGGAAAGCGTCCGGTAGCTCATCAGGAAAAAATCACATACTATAAACTACTCGAGGTAGGTTTTAAGTCGGTCTCACCTGCGTCCTTCTAGGAGTAAGGCTTGCTAGCTAACATGATACATCCACGACACTGTGGACTTTCGTATCTTTGTCTAGGGCAAAATATCATGCTTGTCCCCTTAGAAATACCACCGATGCGAATCACAGCTAATGGCGGTAACTCTCCTACGCTCCTGATCGATATGACCTTGTAGGCTGTCGTGATCCATCCCGAGATGACATCAGACTCTGGCGTGTCCATGATCCTCGAGTCCCACTTTGTGAGTAGAGTCCCAGAGATCATTTCATAACCTCATTCTCATCCTTGATTCTAGCCACAATCCTAGGGGAGAACTCACATGAAAGGCTCTCTGAGTCTCAGCCTCTAAAGCCCTGACCACATCCGCAGTGATGTAGTAATGAATGAATGAGACACACTAGAATCAAATAACACTCTTGCCCGTAGGCGAGATATAGCAGTACCTGTATAATGGCTGATCTGGCGACTCGACCTACCGGTGTGACGGCGTAGACACGCCCCTGGACCCCTGATGTCCCTGCCTATGGGCCTCGTCCTCTGCCTCTACCCATAATCTGGCCTCTCGGGCTGCACAGCTGAAATAGGAGGTGCGAGATTAGCTCCTTAGAGCGGGGCGGCCCCTACGGCTGTCACCCAGGTGTGTGGAGGGCGTCTTGTATCTCTCACGATACGATGCCGGCGGGACGTGCTATCCCGGGCCACAGGATCCTTGTCTCTAGGGGGCAATCCATCCTCATGTCGGTGTGACAATGGTAGCACACCATACATCACTTGTGGCCGATCTCATGTCGTCCACTGGCCGGATAGCCACGTGCTCTGGAACCCTCGTGAACTAGAAGCTCTCTGCCTCTTTCATGAACTAGAAGAAGACCGACTCTCCTTCCTCTTGTTGCTAACACTCGATTCAGTGCTTTCAGGGCATCCTCACATCTCTCTCTCTATGGTCGGCATCCCTGACCATGGAGTCCATATCACACATGTGAAGTGGCTGTCCCAACCATGGAGTCCATATCCTGTAAGCGAAGTCCTACAATCCTGGCCCGAATGGACAACTTCAGCCCATTCTCAAATCTCCTAACCTTAGCCATGTCTGTGGCCACGTAATCATCAGCAAATCGGGCTAGCTGTGAACCTAGCCATATAATCCATCATAAAATCATCACCCCACAGCCCCATTTCTAGGAACTCCTGAGCCTTGGCCTGCCTCGTAGTATCTGGAAAGTACTTACCCATGAATAGCTCCTGAAACTCTGCCCATGTCATAGCCTCTGATCTGGGGTCCTTGCCCATCTCACCATGCAGGCCTTGCCTACTAGATGGAGCAACGACAACACGATCCGGTCGCGTTAGATGTAATCTTCATGGCCTCAACTTTTCTTCTCGTCTGCATAAATAATGAGTACACCACCATCGGATCTCTCCCCTGTGAATGTCGGAGGATGTTGCACCTAGCCTCTGGAGGTTACTGGGACCTCCTTGACTACCCTATTTATACCCATTTTGTGCTATGATTTCTTTGCCGCAATACCTACAGCCTCTACAAGGCCTGGCGATCCTAATATCTGGGTGGTTGGTCGAATGTCGGTGGTGCGGCCGGTACCTGTGGAGCGCCCTGTCCTGCCCGTCCTCTACTAGCCGTCTACCGATTCGAATGGCAGTTAAATACAATCTGCGGTATCTCACAAGGCATAAACACGACCAGGAACCCACTATTCCTTTTCAGGCTGCCTCCCGATTCATATTCTATGTCCTGCATTTACAAACATGCGGAGACCAATCATTTCTATGTTAAATCTTTTTTCCAAAAAAAATTTATTTTGAAATTTCATTTTCCAAAATCTTAACACATTTTATTTGATTTTATAAAATTTGATTTGATTTAATTTAATTAATTTTTAATTTCTTTTTCACATATTAATTTCCAGCTATTGGAAAATACCAAAAAAACACATATATACATATTTTTTTTTTCATTTTCCAGAACATTCAAATAAATTTTTAAAAACTTATTTTATTCATTTTCTTTAGTTTTCCACACTACCAAAAACCTTAGAAATGATTTTCTTCACCTCATTTTTTTTTCATTTAAATTTGGACATTTTGTCTAAAATTTCCTCAAACCTCTTGATCAAACACTAAACCTAGTGTTCAACCTTAAAATTTATTAAAATTTTATTTGATCAACCAATAAACCAAATAAATTTATTAAAATTTATTTTATTTATTCTCTTTTTCTAGTTTTACTCACTGTAAAACTCCAAACTTTGTTTCCAACACACAATGTGCTAATCACTTAAGCACACAAACCAATCATCGTACATACAACATGGCCTACACATCGTCACACAGCAATTCGTAATTCAAATGTCACCATGAAACACACATGCGTGTCCTAGTTTTGTTAAGATTGCCTTCTCTCAGGTAATCTCATACCTAAACTTAACATCGAACCACACCCAGTGGTGATGGATACCTGAGCAGACTCCTAGGTGTCGTTTACCTTAGCTCGATGCAAACTGTGAGCCACACTAAAAGCTGGGGTGTCAGATTGTTCTGTCGACATGAAGAAACACTCGTGGATGTCGGGTGGCCCGACCACTCTCACGAAAATCGATGATCTCGGCTTATTAGGGAGCTACTGCCCATATACATAACACAATATATAACTTTGTCCCCGCGATCGATATAACAATCCGTAATTAAAGCGGCCACTTGGGCCTGAACCAATACTCATCCTAATAATTTCCAACTATATACAATAGTTTCAAGAGTTAAGAATTTACTCTTATACAAACATATATTAAAATGAAAAACATTCTAATACATGTATACATAATAAAACCAAAGCCACAACCCGGCTTTCTTCTCAAGCTCGACCTCTAGGACGAGCGATGCTCCTAAATATACTCCTACACGAAAAATGATATCCCTCGGCAGAATTGGGCTAATGCTCGATAGTGGAATCACCTACATGAACACTCTCTCCACCCTAAGTGCATATGCAATGCTCAAGAAAACACACATTCAAGTATTCATGATCCACTACTTGAATGTCTACTTCAGATAACTCCTTTACCTGGTCCTCCACCGACTCCCTCACACTTGCCTAAATGCGTATGAAACATTATTTTTAACAAAGATATTTGTTATTATTTATGGACTACCCTCAGATATAAGTAGTGGACCGACTCCGATGTTATATTTAGTGGACTACCCTCCGATGTATATCAATTGGGCCGACTCCGGCGATTGATATTTTGTATGGACTACCCTTCGATAGTATTATTTAGTAGTCAGCCCTCGAGGCATTCTCTCGAGAATCACCTCATGCACTCACTCCTATTGTTCTAGGGTGCTCCAGTGCATATGGAATGCATGATGTCAATTCCAATACAATTATATAACACATGTAAATATATAATAATGCATATATTCACATTATTTAAATCACACAAACATGTTATGCAATTTCACAATTCATTACACCAAAAATTAGCTCACGTGGGCTAATTATCAAACACGAGCAATTCAACTTGAATTACTCAACCAAACACATTATTTCACAAAAATATTTTGTGAACACTATTCCTATGAACAATGAAACCCTCGGTTTACTGTTCCCGGCAAATCACCAATCATCGGTTCACTTTGTGAACTCGAATTTCACGGCCATTTCCGGCCTTATACAAATCAATACATGATTTACTCCATAAATTTCATAAAATACCATCAGTCCCAACTGACCCGCAGATGACCCGAAAATGTCCCAAAATTTTCCAATAATTCGGTCCCGAGTTTGGGACCAGTCATATTAAGGCCCATAAACCAAGCAAAACATTATAAAACACTTAAATAAAGTGCAAAACCCAAGTAGGATAAAACCCACACCTCTCGGATTTTGGCTGAAACTCCTTAAAATCGGAGCCTGCTTGTGAAGCCTCTTCGGCGTAAACTGACTTCCTTCTTGTCACGAAGAATTTTAACGGTCGGATTTATCGAAAATTTAGAGAGAAGTTGCTCTGCTCTCTAAAGAAAACTAAAAAAAATGAGCTCTTGCATCAATTTGTCTTCGGCCACGTTTGGGTTCTCATTTTAAGGGTGGAGATGACTTCTTGAAAATTTGTTTTGTCTTTAGTGTCATTTAAGAATTTAAATAATGACCATTATGTCCCTTCTTTCCTCAGTTTTGACACTCGGCACTATCTCGGCCGTCTATTTCCATCATTTCTCTACTCATGACACTTATGGCACACGATTACATGTTATATGTGATTTTTGTCACATCAAATATCGTTTTATATGGCACGGCTTTATGCCTCGAAGCGTGCAAATTAAGATTATCTGAATTCGAAGCGAGCCAAGCGTGCTAGCTAGATTTCGCGAGACAATTCCAACGGTGAAATTCGTTTCGTCATCCGAGATATAGAGTATATATTTTGGATTTTTGACCGAAATTACGATTTTACCCTTTTTGAGAAAGTTGAATTTTCTCGGGTCTTACACAACCATTTTTCCTTTTTATTTTCTTTCATGCCATGCAATTACACCTATTGTTCTAGGTTGCCCTGGTACATATGAATTGCATTATGCCATTTTCATACAATACATGCAAATATATCAACCATGCATATATTGACAAAATTCACGTACTAACCACATGTTGTGTATTCATAGCAATAACATCAAAATTAGCTCACATGGGCTAATTAACAATTCAATTTCCAATGGCTCACACACAATTATATTTCACATAATTCAAACATCATGTTAACACATTAAATTCCATGCACTAACAATTCTTTTCCCACTCCAAGCCATTCATTTTAAACAATATTTTGCAAACAACACACGCAGACAATTTTAGTCAACCATCAACCCAGGTTGTACACTATGAGTCTCGAAGCGATATGTGTTTGTCGAAACTACCCCGAGTTCCAACTCCCACTCCGGAGGACTAAAAACTCACGGCCATTTCGGTCCCAAACACTCAAACCACAGTTTATAACACACATCCAAGGCACACAAGGGCGTTTCGATCGAGATCGATCCAGGGAAGCGTCTAAAGAGGGTCACCGAAATTTCCAACATGCAGTCCGTTTTGGGATGATCAAAGCAACCTCATACCATCAAATCATTAACAAGACTCTTAAGCGAGTTAAATCAGTAGAAGCTTCGCCTCCCGGGAGTTGCCGAAACTCCACAAAATTGGTACTTACGCGTAGCTCTTAACGTGGGAAACAACCTCTTCTCGACCCACCGGTGTTGTCCGTCAGTAGAAATTTAGAGAAGTTAGACCTCTTTCTAAAAATCCCTTCTTTTCTCTCTCTTTCCTTTTCTCTCTCTAACTTTCCTTCTCCCAAAACCGGTTGGGAGAGCTTGGGTCAAGAGGACTTGTCCTCTCATGCTACATGTCACTCTTCTATTAGTTGATAGAATTACACCTTATCCTTTTATCCACCCATTTTGGATTTTCATCCAATGACATCGTATAATGTGTCCGCCCCATGGCACACCGCCAGGCTACTCATGTTTGACTAGTGCACTTTTGACACGTGGCACCTCTTGAGCCACTCAAAATGTGCCAAGTGTCCCACACTACCTCCGTTGCCTCAAAAAACGTGAAATTCCAACTTTCTTGGAATTCAACAAAATTCGACGTGGTTGTTAGATTTCGCGAGATGATTCCAACGGTGAAGTCCGTTTTGTAATCCTAGATCTAGAAAACTCAGGATTTTGACCGAAATGACCATTTTACCCTTTTTTAGAAAATTAAGATTTTCTCGGGGTTTCATAAGGACATCAAGAAATGAAGGAAGAATATATGGAACAAGTAGAGAGGGGAGAAAAATTAGATGAATTTAAAAAGTATTTGTTTGTTATAGTTAAAGAAATTTTATGTGTGTTAAATAAGCTTGAACTTGACATGCACCAAGAAAAAGTAGAGAGGGGAGAAAAATTAGATGAATTTAAAAAGCATTTGTCTGTTACGGTTAAAGCAATTTTATGTGTGTTAAATAAGCTTATACTTGACATGCACCAAGAACACGTCCAGCGTCCCTATACAAACGATCGATAACTTGACGGATGAATATACATAAAATTATAAATGAGAGGATCTAAAACACAAATATGTAGAATGTATCCTAATGTGTTCCTCAAGTTGTGCAATATTCTTAAAGATAAAACACCTTTACAAGATACTAGATTTATTTGTATTGAGGAAATGCTTGTAGTTTTTTTACTCATAGTTTGTCAAAATTCTAGATACCACTTAGTTCATAAAACATTTGGCTGGTCACATTTCACTACTAGCCAATGTTTCAATAAGATTTCGAGAGCATTAAGCAAGGGATTGCGTGAATGGGATGGTTAAACCAAGTTTCCTCAGTACCCGATGAAAATTGGAAAAAGTACAAGGTTTTATCCTTACTTCAAAGTAAGTGTCTTATCATTCTTATTTTTATAATTTATTATTATTATTATTATTATTATTATTATATTATTATTATTATTATTATTATTATTATTATTATACTATTACTATTTTAACATTGTTGTTGTCATTATTCTCATTATATTTTTAATAAATAATTTAGGATTATGTTAGACTATAAGATGGTACTCATATTCCAATGATGGTACCTAGACAAGAGACAGACAGTTATCGTAATCATTATGGAATAATTTCACAAAATGTTTTAGTAGCTTGTAACTTTGATTTGGAATTCATTTATGTACTAAGTGAGTGGGAAGGATCCATACATGATTCAAAAGTGTTAAATGATACTTTATTAAGGAACAATGGACTTAAAGTGTTACAAGGTATTATTTGTAGCAATTGGTTGTTATGTTAATTTTTTTTACTATTTTAATACATTTTATAATATTTACTATTTACTATTTATTTTCTATTTTTGTTAGGTAAATATTTTTTAGTTGACTGTGGATTTCCAAATCAACCTAATTTTTTGGCTCATTTTCGAGGTGTTTGCTATCATCAAGATTTTCATGGCCATGGTCGTCATCCTGAAAATGCAAATGAGCTATACAATCTATGTCATGTTTCATTAAGGATTGAGAGATTATTTGGAATACTTAAGTCATGTTTTACAATTTTCAAAAAAGCTCATTCATTTCCATATAACATGCAAGCGGAGCTGGTGTTAGTTTGTGTAAGATTGCACAACTTTATTTGAAATGAGTGTTGTTTAGATGAATTTCCACTGATAACGAAATTTCACTGTCTTCACAGACACTAACAAATCAAAAAGAGAACTTTGAACAGTGTGTTGATACCTAGGAGCAACAAAAAGACATCGCTAATGAACAAATAGTTGCTATAACTACTGATGTGTAGAGTAATGTTGAGCATATGGAGAATATTGAATATTAGATTTTTTTTTTTCACTTGGAAAACATTATTTTAAATAGCGTTTGTGACGCCCCCAGCCTTGGCAGGAAGTGTCAGATTTGACAACTTGCGTCAACTGTGGAATAATCGTGGATGTCAGATGGCAGAGCACCACTCATAATCGAGAGCGGGTCTCTCCTTTATGCAGGAGCTCTACCCAAGGTATAAACCTGTCCCAACAATCAACTTATGACCACATCGGGTTCATATACAATTAAAATGAGTAAAAATGGCCACTTGGGCCCTTGCATTAATACTCACAACAAACATCAACTATATACAATAGTTCAAGAGTTAATAAATTACTCTTGATTCAACATATATTAAAATTACAACATTCTAATACATGTTATACAACAACATCAAAGCCACAAATCGGCTTTCTTCTCAAATGGCCTCTAATGAGTGCCGCCTTCGGTCGCTCTTTGTGCACAGAAATGGTGATCCCTCGGCGGGGTGAGTAAAGCCAGGTAGTGATAATTTTCTGCAGGTTACTCCCCGTCTTAGTGCACATGTCATGCGACAATCACATCTAAGCAATTTCATGAACCTACTCGGATGACGTACCCCGAACCCATGTCTCGAGTCCTCCTTGAGCTCCCTCACATATGTTTAAGCCAAATGCCAGTAAAATAATCAGTTTTCAAAACAAAAGCTATTTGTTCTTGAAAACACACTATCGAGTTTCGGTAAATACATTGGACTACCCTCCGAGGTGAATTGCTGGATATTTCTCCGAAACAGTCATGGGTCCGCCTCCTAGATGAACTGTTGGACAACTCACCAAGGCAATTCTTCGGAAAATCTTCCGTCGAAATTCCTTTCACAAATATTTTCATTTTTGTTTCATTTCATGTCATGCACTCGCACTAATGATACAGAGGCGCAGAGTGCATATGGAATACATTATGCCAACTCGAATAATTTATGCTAATACAATTCCACATGCATATATTACTTATAATTTACTCACAACAATCATGTTATTCAATTTCACATCAATAACACGGGGAATTAGCTCACATGGGCTATTGTAAACAAAGCAATTCATTTTGAATCACTTACAAAACACATTTTCCTGCTAAGAAAATCACGTCACTATTCATGTGAGCAATTGAAACCCTCAGTTCTTTGTTCAAGGCCACAAATTTGAGATTTTCTACTCGGTTCAAGGTTTTAAGGCCAAGTTCTGCAGGTAAATCAAGCCTCGAATATCTCCCAACCATAAGCATGTCTTGGCCAAAGAATAAACCAAGTAGGAAAAGTTCCTACCTCTTGGAGTTGTCGGAACACCACCGCATCCCGGTGCACGCGCATGGCCTGTGCGTAGAGCAAACTTTCTTGCTGCTCCGTCGAGAATCGACGGTCCGAATGGCCAGAAATCTAGAGAGAAGGTGCTCTCTCTCTCTCTAAAAAAATAAAAAACCTAGCCACTGCATCACTTTCCAGCCTACTGCATGATTTTTGGTCTTTTTGAAGAAGATGAACACTGTTCATCTTTCGTCTTATTATCATTAACAATTCCAATAATTCCAATAATTCCCATCATGTCCATTTTCTTGATTTTTTACACTTGGCTTAATCTAAGCCGTCCATTTCCATTATCTCTCTAATATTGCAACATGTATCACAAGAGTATATGTAGTAGGTGACCTTTGGTCACATCACATGTCTCTAAAACCTGTTTTAATGCACCCGACACCCGGTGCCTCGAAAAACGTGAAATTCGTTGTCTCGAATTTGGCGAAACAGATGTGTTAGCTATATTTGGCGGGGCGTTCAACGGTGAAGTCGTTTTGTCATCCGAAATCTAGAAAAATTTTGGATTTTAACCGAAATTACCATTTTACCATTTTTCAGAAAATTGAAATTTTCTCGGGTCTTACAGCGTTAGTAATTTTTGTGGACAAAATTATTTAATTATGATATTTTACTTTTATTTATTCTTATTAAAAATATGAACTTATTCTAGTTTTTTATAGTTTATAAAAGTCCATCAATATCTATAAAAGTCTATCAATATCTACAAAATTTTATCAAAGTCTATGAAAGTCATACATACATTTACAAACTCTACAAAAATATATAGAAGTCTTTAAAAATCTATCAAACTCTATGAATGTCATCATCTTAAAAAAAAAAGTCTACAAATGTCATTAAAAGTCATAATCTAATCCACCCCTATTAGTTATTTATTTTTCTAATACTTTATTTTTATTAAGTATTAAGTTGTTTGTTTTTTATGGGTTTAAAATCACCATTTTAACATCTTAATATACATAGTTTAATTTAAAATTTATTTATAAGATGATAATTTAACTTTATTATTATGATAAAAATGAAAATATTTAATAGGCTTATGATCCTATAATTGCACTTTACGATCATGGGAAGCAAAACTTAAGACATAGACAATGAAATAGCCTACCCTTAATCTACATTAGTATTAATATATATATATATATATATTTATTTATTTATTTTTCCTTACTAAACGACACACAAGGAGGTGAAGTCACATGAGGTGTCTCCCAACATGTTTGCTCTTTTGGGAATCATGCAATGCTTGACTGCTCCTTAGCGCACTTTATTGAGCCTCATAGTCGGTAGGCGTTATTAGTTTAAATCTTGCTAGGGACTAGCAAGATGTAGGTTGGGGGGTGTGTTGGATACAGCAAAGTGCGACAATTATATATGGTTTTAAGCCCCTCAACTCATGTTTTGCTTTCATTTTGTGTAGAATATGTGCTTTTGACCTTTTCTACCATTTTTATGCGTGTGCAGGTTGTTCGATATCCCGTGCACATTTTCGTAGCGGTTTGGTTCCAGAGGACAATCGTAGATCATCGTTGTTAACCACAGACGCTGTCGGGAGGCCCCGAGCAGTTCTAAAGTGAAGAGGGGCAGATGTGGAGATAGTGGTATCGGTACCACATTGACTTATACCGGTACCCACATGTAGTGAGGAGCAGTGGAGTAGTGGTACCGGTACCAAATATAGTGGTACCGATACCCAAAGGATGTTGGAGTACCAATGGACTTTGGTTTCAATACCACACTAACTGGTACCGGTACCAACATGCGATCTTTGTAGGATTTAACGGAATTTCGATCTTGGTGCAAGGGCACACTCGTCTTTCGATCCCCACTTCAAGATCACTAATGAGAATTGTATTTAAGCCCACTTTAGGGCATAATTGAGGGAGTTCGGATTCAAGGGTTTTGGCTCTAACCTTTGGAGTGTTTTCTCATATTTTTCAAGGGTTTCATAGAGTAGAGCAGTTAGTTTTCTTATGATTATGAGTTTTTAAGTATTTGTAATCTTTTCGGTTGGTTTATAACTTGGTGTTCATTGAGGACTCTACGTTTTTATACTCCCTTGACCTTGCAATTGAAGTGTTATTTCTCAATTCACGTTTACTATTAGTGTTCCTGCAATTATGAATCAATTCTCACCTTTAATGGAGTTCTAAACCTCCATGATAGGGTTCTAACGGTGGAAATTCACCCCCTTCAAGGTAACAACCCTCAATCCCTCTTTTGTGCTTCAATGGGATTTGTATGATATTAAACACTTGCGGAAATTCTTATAAAACCTTAGTTTGGCATCTTCTTGACAACGTGTGAATGAGATAATAGCAGGTACGTTGTATGATCTCAAATGCAAACTAAGATTTAAACTCATCGTCTAAGCGTTTGATATCGTTCAATTTATTCTTTGTCATACAAAAATTTTTAAGTTAAATCCCCGTGAAGACCGTTCATCGTGAAGCTCTAAATGAGATTGTAAGTGAGAGGTGGGTGTTACCTAGTTGGTGGTGAGCGAAAACCTTAGGATCCTATCATTCGCCCTTCTCTTTTTACAATAGTTTAAGTCAATTGGTTAATAAATCAATCAATCAAATCCTCCTAGATTTTACTTTAATCGCACATTCATTGGAAAGCAATCCCTAAGGATCATTTAGGAAACCACTCCTTGTAGAAATGACCTATGGACTCTCACAGTATTATAATGCTTGATGACATCAGTTCCTACACTTGGGAATAATTTCAGCACACAAAATAGACGAAGCAGGAGACATGATGGGTGGTCAATTTGATGAAATAAAATAGAAGTTTAGATCGTGTTTGGGGTTTGATTTAATTCTAAGTAGAATTTGTTTTTAAAGTAAATTATTCTTAACAATGTTAAGTATTAAAATCTTGTATTAAAAAATAAACTTTATGTGCAGTGCCAATTGCATCAAAACAACACTCTATGTAGTGAAGATCCATCGATTACTCCCCACCAATTGATTATGCACATCAAGCATTAAGTTCGATTTAATCTTTATTCCAAACATATGCTAAACCCCAAACACGGAAAAAAAAAATGCATATAATATTGGTTAATGATCATTAGTTAATTCAATGTTATATACACTTTTTATGTCTTTATAGGTGATTTATAATGCATGAACATGATTCATAGGCACATTAAAGCTCATAAAAAATTGTGAGGTAACTAGATGGTTTATAGGAAGGTTAAGTTTCACAAAATATAAAGACTTTTGGTAATTTATATATCAAACTGACTTCTGGGGTGTGACACCCCAACTATTTTCACATGTCAAGAAGGGTATTAAATACGAACTATAACCACATTAACTTATATAATTCTAAACAATTATCTTGAAAATATAAACTTACAAAAATATTTCACATACATTCACCATAGCGGTATTTACAGTGTCCTGTACATATATTCCGAGTCTCATTTACTTGTACTTTTACATTTACATTGTCTCAAAAATCTTACATTTACATTTACAAAATCTAGTCAAACCTACATGTGGTGGACTCCTACAGTTCTTGGCCACGCTATATCGGAATATCCCATAGACGATATCTTAGTACTACGGATAAACACTTTCGTGCTAGCATAGCTTAATTGGGAATCCATAAATATGGGCCAAGCGGATGACAATCATCACAATGCTATAACATTTTATTCATATTACATATTGCTTCTCATATCATTATAATTCAATTACATATTGCATTTCATATCATTTTCATGTTTCACGCCTTTTATAAACATTCCAAAAATTTCATCTCATCTTATGTCATGCCTGCATATTCCAAAGAAGTGGATACAAGAAAGAACTGTATGTATCCGAGGGTACTATCACTGTAGGAGACAATGATTTCTATCTATACTATATTGTATGACCCAAATAGAGCCACTGTAATGATCCAAACGGGATCCATGTCATCGACCTAAACGGGGCCACTCTATTTGTAAACTGTAAGTTGTAGCATTGTTATCCCTATAGGCATGCCTATCTATCCAACTACCCAGTCATAAGTAGACAATTAGTTTTATTATGTTTTCTTAACAATCTTTCAGGTATCAGAAAGAAATATCTCATATATATGAATAACTACTGATATCATGTATACTTATGAGATATTCATTATCAAATAATCTCTTATAAACATTTAACTGTACATTGCACTTTTTCATATAACAAAATTATACGTGTATTCTCTTTAACTTTCATAACACATGTTATCATGATCATCTTACTATGATGCATTATTTCATATAAAGATAAATTTATATAGCCTTTATACAATTTCAGTTTCCATAACCAATTTTACGAACAGGTTCGGCTCAAGTCCATTTTCGATCTGATTTTGACCACAATAAATGAGATTGTTAGAGAAAGTGATCTTCTAACTCAATATATCCCTATGTCTTAAGTTTCTTATGGTTCAAAAATCATGTCATTTGGACTTTTAATTTGAGAGATATGGTCTAAACATTCCGAATTGCTCTTGGATAGTTTCTAGGAATAGAATCTGAAATTGTGTCCTGGATTTGAAAATTTTATAAAAATGATAAAGACATAATTTGACCATACTTTCTTCATGAAAGTTGTTTTCCCAGACGTCTAGTTTGTATAGAAATTTGAATCACTTCATTTGGATCAGTATAAATCATGTTATGCTTTAAACAACCGAAATTACTCCAGTTCAGGGGATTGTTCTGAGATAGGTTTCAGGGACATAATTGTTCCTTTACTTTGAAAAATTTATGGTAACAATGGGGACTAAATTTGGCTATACTATCTTTATAAAAGTTGTTCTCCTAGAAGTCTAGTTTACCTAAAAATTAGAATCGCTCAATTTGGATGAGTGAAACTCAACTTATGACCTAAACACCAAAACTGTACCAAAATAGAGGATAACCCGGTAGCTTACTCGTATTTTCACTTCAATCACAAAAACAAGGGACTTAGGGTCAGGTTTTCTTCTTGGTACCTTCCATAATTTTGTAGGTTTACCTCTTAGGGTTTTTTCTCAACTCGAATCACTCAATTTGGATGACTAATTGCCAAGTTATGACAAAAATAAAAACATGGGTTCTGGAAATTTTTTGATAGCATCTCCCCTAAAACTCCAACATTTTCTTTATACAAAAATTCCTCAGTGGGGCTACCACAACCAAATAAATTCAAACCAGCTTTAAACCCAACTCAAACCAACAAAAACAACAAAACAAAGATGGAGAAATTAGGGTAGTTTCCTAACTAACAAATGGGAGAGTTATATACCTTAATCTTTTTGAAACCTTCAAACCCAAGCTTTCTTCTCTTACCTTCCTTCTCTTCTCCCTTCCTCGAGCAAAGATAGTCAAAACCATAGGAAGAAGCAAAATGGGTTCTTCTCCCTCAAGAACCGTAGCCCTAGCTCTCTCTCCAAGCCAAATGGGAAATGCTTCTTTCATAAGGCCATGTTTGGCTTTATCCCATTTTTGGCCTAATTTCCCATTTTGCTATTTAGTCCTCACATATCATTCAATTTGAAAAACGACTTATCAATATTTCTACTTTAACATATAATCTTTCAACATAATGTCTTTTGAGTCCTCAATTTGACATTTTACCAATTATCCTTTAAACTTCTTTAAAAATCCGGTTATGTCATTTTTCACATTTAGCACTTAAATTTTTGAAAAATACAAATTTAACTTATATTATACCCTAAACTATAATAAACTACTAGGGTATAATTTGAGATGTTCTAACTTTCTCCCCCTTAAAGAATTTAGATTACTCGAAATTCATCTTAGAAACACTAAAAAGTTGCTAGTCTTGTGCCCTGCGTAGTCACTTAGCTCCCAGTATCTTTCTCTCTGCCATGGTGTTGCCAGAGCACTTTCACCAACGACACTTGTTTATTTAGCAATTGCTTCACTTCACGAGCTAGAATAGCCTTTGGCTCTTTATCATGCGAGAAATCTTGTTTACTTAATCATTACTTATCTTGGCGGGATATGGATTCATCCCGAATGGTATTTAGGAAGCATGGGCACATGAAACACATCATGCGAAACTTGGCTAATACTGGAGGGTGCCAGTCAATAGGCCGATGGTCGATTCTTTTTAAAATCTCATGTGGGCTAATGAACCTCGGACTCAGCTTCCCTTTCTTCCCAAATCTAAGCACCTTCTTCCATGGAGATACCTTTAGGAACACTTTATCACCCACTTCATATTCAATGTCCTTCCTTTTCAAATCGACATATGATTTATGTCGATCACTAGGAAACTTTTAACCTTTCTGAATAACGAACTTTCTCTTATGTATCTTTTACTATGCGGACCAATCATTTTATGCTCGTTTTAATTTTTCCAACATAAGTTCTACATCTTCGGCCATATGAGAACCTCATATGGTGCCATGGCCAGTACTTGATTGATAATTATTTGTTATAGGAAAATTCCATCAATGGAATATGCCTATCGACTTCGATCAAATTCCATTACATACGTAAACACTTGAATCAACCTCTCGATTTGTCCATTTGTGCGAGTGGAATGTTATGTTAGAGTGTCAGGAGTTCCCGAGGCTAGCTGTAATTCCTTCCAAAACCTCGATGTAAATCCACGGATCTTTATCAGAGCACAATAGACAACGGCACACCTACAATCCGTAATCTCCGTAGCATAGCTCGTCTAGTCGATCGAAAGATAGTCAATCCGTGGTATAAATGGTAGACTTTGTGAGCCTATCAACTATCACCATACGAATCATGCTTCCAGCACAAGTAAAGAGGAATACCAGACACAAAATCCATAACAATATTGTCCCACTTCCTTTGTGGAGCAGGAATCAGTTGCGGTTGAATAGTGCCCAGTGTTTAACTTTTACTTGCTTTGTCGGACATTTGGACACATACTCGTCATGTCCACTTTTCATTCCTCTCCCACAGTATCTTTACATTTCAAATTAAAGGTATCTTGTTACCTCTAGGATGCATGGTTAATATTGTATTATGAGCTTCATATAGCAACTTTTTCTTCAGCTCCTTATCAGCTAGCACACAATCTATTTTGGAAATACAAACTTCCATATTCTTTTATTGAAAAATCAGTCTTATCACTATCTCTTACTAATTGTACCTTTTTCTGCATTTCTTCATCATTTTTCTGAGCATCTATAATCATTTGCTTTAAAACAGGTTGTGCTTTTAATTGAGCTAATATAACTCCATCAAATACTATTAATTGAGCATCTATAATCTATACTATTCATCATGTAGCTTATTTATGCGGATGCATATGCAGCTTTACCATGTGCATTAACACCTGACGGACCAATTCTTGAAGCATCACTATACAGGGTATACTCTTTACCTAGGGTAGACTGCGTCAATACTGGTGCTTCAACCAACATTTCCTTCAACCGCTCAAAACTATCTTGACATTTATCCGTCCACTCAAACTTTACTCATTTCCTAAGTAATTCAGTAAGTGGAGAAGCTATGACAGAGAATCCATTTACAAATCTTCTATAATATCCCGCTAGGCCCAAGAAACTTCTCACTTCGGTCACACTTCGGGGGGGTTTCCAATTCACCACAGCTTCAATCTTAGTAGGGTCAACTCTTATACCCTCAGAAGACACAATATGGCCTAGGAATGAAACTTCTTTTAGCCAAAAATCACATTTGCTAAGCTTAGCATACAACTTCTTATCGCTCAAAGTCTGTAGAACTATTTTCCAAATGTTGCTCATGCTCTAATCATCTCTAGAATATACTAATATATCATCAATAAAGACTAAGACAAGCAGTCTAAATAGAATTCGAAACACCTATTCCTTCGAATCCATGAATGCTACTGGTGCATTAGTCAAGTATTACCAAGAACTCATAATGGCCATATCAAGTTCTGAATGTTGTCTTCGGCACATCGACATCTTTCACTCTTAGCTGATAGTACCTTGATCGTAAGTCTATCTTTGAAAAGACATCCGTTCCTTTTAACTTATCAAAGAGATTTTCAATTCTCGGCAATGGATATTTGTTTTTCACTGTCACCTTATTTATTTGTCGATAATCAATGCACATCCGTAAAGTGTCATCTTTATTTTTTATGAACAAAACAGGTGCACCCTAGGGAGAAACATTGGGTCGGATAAACCCTTTATCAAAAAGCTCTTGTAGTTGAATCTTTAACTCTTCCAACTCAGTTGGAGCCATCCTGTATGGTGTCCTGGAAGTAAGAGTTGTTCTCGGTTAAATCTCAATAAATAAATCTACTTCTCTTTCAGGTGGAATACCAGCTAACTCTTCGGGGAACACATCCGAAAAATCTTTCACAACCAGAATATTTTCCAATTTTATTTGACTTCTTTTAGAGTCAAGCACCAAAGTCAAAAAGGCTTCACATCCTTTTCTCAGCAATCGTCAAACTTGCATAGCTGATATCACATTAGACATTGGGCCAGAATGAACACCATGTACTATCACTTCAGACTTATCAGAACATCTAAGCACTATTGTCTTTTTATCACAATCAATTATAGCTGGTGTTTAGACAATCAATCCATTCCTAAAATCAAATCAAATTCACGAAATGGTAGAGCAATCAAATCAGTAGAAAATTCCCTATCATGAATAACTATAAGGCAATTCTTATACACTTTATTAACCTTAACACTTTGAGGGTAGTTACATGCGTATCATATATGATCTCTTACTAATGTTATCTTATCAAACATATGCTCAATGCATACATATGAATGGGTAGAACCAAGGGAAATTAATGCATGCATATTAATATCATATAAAGAAAATATACTATGTCGCCGAAGCATCCGATCTTCGCAGGCGCCATAGCATATGCTCGTGTTAGGTTTGTAGGCATAGGACTATCCTTTGTCTCGACCTTTGTACCTCCAAATCTCATCTTTGAATCTGGCCACCTCGACCCCTACCTTGATCCCGAGTCGAAGGTGGTGCAATAGATCTCCCTCTGCCACTTCCTTGCATACTCCTATTATCCCCTGACTCTCTGGGACAATTCACCATGAAATGGTTTGTGCTTCCACACCTGAAGCATCCTCACATCGATAATCGCGAACACGAATGTTGTACATGGCAATGAGGGCACTCTGGGGCTTCTCCTTGCCTAACTAAAGCACCTTTACCAGAACTAGGTGCCACATTAGGCCCTTGCCTTCTACCTCTTGTAGCCGAGCTATACCCTGATTGAGTTAGAGATTCCCTAGCTCTTTTCCCCGAGGAAGAACCTCCTCTTGAAAACTTATTCTTCTTAAATCTTTCTCTACTGCTTACCTTAGATTTCTCCACTTTCATTGTTGCTTGAACCAATTGATAGAAATTTACTTAACTATTAGTCTTGTCCTGAGCACCATATATCTTTTTATGGACTCATTTAGTCCATCCTTAAACTGCCTACACCGAAATGCCTCAATGAGGACTGATTCAGGTGCGTACTTGCTAAGACGGTTGAATTCTTTTTCATATTAAGCCACTGATAAGTTCCTTTGCTTTAGATTCAAGAACTGCTTCCACTTAGTCTCCCTGTACATATCAGAGACATTTTTGGCTCTGAACTCTTGGACAAAAAACTCCCATGGTATAGGATTTGGAAGCCTCGGACTCCTAAACACTAGCTTCCACCAATCATAAGCACTGCCTTGCAATAGAGAAACTACACATGCCACTCTTTCATTGGGAGGGCATCTCACCTCCTCTATTATTCTTTGCAGCTTTTCAACCAGAATTCAGCTTTATTGGACTCTTCTATGTTTGACCCATGGAATTCCTCAGCCCTATGTCTTCTTATCATGTCTATCGGGGCTTTGTTGTCAATCTTCCCAGTGCAGGCCATGTCTGGGATATCCTCAGCAAGGCTTCATTTGGCTCGGTTGGGGCATGACTCTAACTTCTGACAGATTCAGAAGGATTCGAAGTGGGTAACCTTGATCTCCTGGGTTAACACTCTCAGTTGCTTCTTTAGCTGCATTCGGAGGACGATCCATATTTACAAAACATAAGGACATCCACATCAGACCAACACATTTCTAAACACATGTTTTTCTATCATATACTCTATTCCAAAACTCATGAAGCCTTGGCATTACCACCTAATTGTGGCCAATGACCAGGCACCTTATATTAGGAAGGGTGTCACGAATCTAAGAACTATAACCTATTAACTTATATAATTCCTAAGCAATTATCTTGAAAATATAACAAAATATTTCCTTATACATCCTGTGGTAGTATTCTGATCTCAAGTGTACATAGTCTGAGTCCCATTTACTTGTACTTTTATATTTATCATCTCAAAATCTTACATTTACATTTACAAAATCAGTCAAACCTA
Organism: Tetrastigma voinierianum; assembly: GCA_016808115.1. Classification (NCBI taxonomy): domain Eukaryota; kingdom Viridiplantae; phylum Streptophyta; class Magnoliopsida; order Vitales; family Vitaceae; genus Tetrastigma; species Tetrastigma voinierianum. Next base: position 359,725 of record JAEQBH010000247.1, on the reverse strand, counting down.
CATGTGGTGGACTCCTACGGTTATGTTGGCCCTCTTTGTTTTGCGAGAAATATCTGGAGCGTCCTCTTGGTACCTACACGAATCAAAATACATTTTCAGCTTTATAGCTTAGTGGGAATCCATAAATATAGACGATATTCATATGATCATCACAATACTTTATAACATTTTATTCATATTACATATTACTTCTCATGTGTTATAATTCAATTACATGGCCAGAACATAATTTTCATGTTTCATGCCTTTTATAAACATTCCAAAATTTTCATCTCATCTTATGTCATGTCTGCATATTCCAAATAAGTGGATACGGGAAAGAACTATATGTACCTCAGGGTACTATCAGCATGCGGGCAGTGATCTCTTATCTATGTATGACTGACGGGGTCACTCGTGCAATAAATTGTATCTTTTAACATTATTATCTCTATAGGCATGCCTATCTATCCAACTACCGGTCATAAGCGGACTATTGATTTTATTATGTTTTTTTCTTAACAATCTTTCAAGTGTGGAAAGATATCTCATATACATGAATAACTACGATGTCATGTATACCCATAGGATATTCATCATTAAATAATCTCTTATAAACATTTAAATGTACTTTTTTCATATAATAAGGTATCGTGTATTCTCTTTAGCTTTCATAACACATGTTATCTGTGATCATCTGTTATGATGCATTATTTCATATAACAATAAAATTTATATAGCCTTTTATATAATTTCGCTTCATAACCAATTCGCCTAAACAAGCCAGGCAACCCCAACTCCATTTTCGACTACAATTTTGACCATGTAAACGGGATTGTTAGAGAAAGTGATATTCTAACTCAATATACCCATATGCTTTAAGTTTCTTATGGTTTAAGAATCATATCATTTGAACTTTTAATTTGTGAGATATGGTCTTAACATTCGAATCGCTTCCCGACAGCTTCAGAACATACATGGAATAGGTCCTATATTCAAAAGTTTTCTCGGGACGAGTAGAGACATAATTTGACCATACGTTTCATGAAAGTTGTTTTCCCAGATATCTGGTTTGTACAGAAATTTGAATCACTTCATTTGTATTAATAAAATTCAAGTTATGATTTAAACAACCGGAATTACTCCAGTTTAGGAAACTGTTATGATACAGGTTTCAAGGATAGAATTGTTCCCTTACTTTGACAAATATTTGGTAACAATGGGGACTAAATTTGGCCATACTATCTTCATAAAAGTTATTTTCCTAGAAGTCTAGTTTACCCAAAAATTGGAATCACTCAATTTGGATGAGTGAAACTCAACTTATGACCTAAATACCAAAACTGTACCAAAACAAAGGATAACCCGGCAGCTTACCTGTATTTTCAGTTCAGTCGCAAAAACAGGGGACTTAGGTTCAGGTTTTCTTCTTGGTACCTTCTATGTTTTTTTAGGTTTACCTCTTAGGGTTCTTTCTCAACTCGAATCACTCAATTTGGATGACTAATGGCCAAGTTATGGCCAAAACAAAAACATGGGTTTTGAAAAAAATTTAACAGCATCTCCCCTCAAACTCCAACATTTTCTTTATAAAAAAAAATTCCTCAATTGAGAACCACAATCAAATAAAAATCAAAACCAGCTTTAAACCCAACTCAAACCAACAAAAACAACAAAACAAAAAGGGAGAAATTAAGGTAGTTTCCTAACTAACAAATGGGAGAGTTCTATACCTTAATCTTCTTTAAACCTTCAAACCCAAGCTTTCTTCTCTTACCTTCCTTCTCTTCCTTTCCTCGGGAAAGAAAGAGAAGTCAAAAACCATATGTAGGAAGAAACCAAAATTGGTTCCTTCTCCTCAAGAACCGTAGTCTAGCCTCTCTCCCAAGCCGTGGGAAATGCTTCTATAATGTCATGTTTGACTTTATCCTATTTTTGGCTCCACTTCCCATTTGCTATTTAGTCCTCACAGTCATTCAATTTGCAAAACAACTTCTTCGTCATTTCTACTTTAACATATGAATCTTTCAAATATAATGTCATTTGAGTCCTCAATTTGACATTTTACCACCATCCTTAGACTTTTTTAAAAACTTTATTATGTCATTTTTCACATTTAACACTTAAATTTTCAAAAACTACAAATTTAACTTATATTATACCCTAAACTGTAATAAATTATTAGGGTATAATTTGGAGTGTTACATGTGGCATTTGTTTTTTTTTTGGGTTTTTGCTGAAAACATTTTACTTTTAGCATTCAACATGATTGTTTTTTAACTTTTTTCATGACTTATTGCTGAAAACAATTTACTTTTAGCATTCAACTTGTTTGTTTTTTTAACTTTTTTATGATTTATTGTTTAATTTTTAGAAAAATAGAAAAAGCTAAATTATTTGGCTTTTTGTCTTTTTATTAAAAACAAACTAGACATTCAAATACGAAAAAAAAATCATATTTTTTATGATTAAATCGAAACTCTCATGATTCCTTTTATGCTTGTTAAATAGAAGCATATATATTTTTAAATTTTATTTTCTTAAATTTTAGATAAAAGAAAAGATTGACTTTTTGAAAAACTAAATACTTAATCCTATTATACAATAGAAAAAAAAAAGTTATATTAAGTATTAAGTAAAAATCGTTAGACTTTCTTAAGTTTGTTCCTAACTTGCCAAAAGAAGTTTTGTTTCTAAGTAGCTGCCTTTATTAGAATAATAAAGCTTTTTACTAAATTTTATAAGAATTTGTTATAGAAGATAAAGAAATGTTATAAGAATTTTCAAAGGTTTTCTTTTAATAGCCTTGCCATCATCAAATCTTGTTAATGATTATAAGTTAATTCAATGTTAGATGCACTATTTTTTTTCCATTTTTTGTCTTCTGTAAAGTATATATTAATGATTTTTTTTTACACCTAAAAACTTTAGTTAATGTAGTAAATTAATTACCTCCACTAAGACTCAAACCTGAGACAACCTACCTATGTCCTGCCTTTTGTCAAGCATTCTACCATATAAGTTAGACATGATGGACATATATTAATGATTCATAATGTATGCAATGTTAAATTATTTTATAAAATTAAGAGTATTTATTGATCCCAAAAGCAATTGATCAATAATCAAAGGATCCAATAAATACATTACAAAATAATAACTTTATTGAAAAATAAAGCATAGACTAAATTATATTGTGTAGAAAATAAGCCCGACATGATCCGTAATTACTGGACGCTATCAGTTTCCCAAATCCGCAAGGGATAAGATAAAAAAAAGGATAGGATTAAAGATAGTTATTTCATTTTCCCCAAAATGTGTTATACCAAACCCTTCTAAAATGTTAGGGCTCTATTTACTTATATATATAGAGCATAAGGGAAAATGTGACACCCCTATCCCGGGGGTCCCGTTGACAACCCGTCAACCCGCGGAAACCTATAAATATCAGGTGTCCTGATATCATACTCATTTGTCTCATATATTGAGACTCATTCCTGCATATTTAATTCACAAATATACGAAAATATATGATAAACTATTTCACCAACAGTCCATTTAATAATCCGTTTATATAACAAAAAGGTATACATGTTTTGGTTATGCTCGAATATAATACAAGACAAAACAAAACAAACAAAGCCGCATCCGCCTCATCCCCACGCGGTCCCATGCGGTCGATCGCCGCACCGCATGTACCGAGCAACCACAACGGAGCAATGCCCAGTAGAAAGTTTTCCTATAAGGGTTACTCCCCACCTAAAATGCACATGCAATGGCGTACATAAACATCAATCACATTTCATACAATTTATGCAACATTATATGAAATGCCCTGTCATGCATGATGCGACCCCTCATGCTCACAACCTCGAAGTCCCAACCGACCCACACCAGAATCGCTAAGTGTGGAAACCAGCCATTGATAATTAACCCAATGACTTAAACCATTGGACAACCCTCCAATTTTAATTTATCATTTCATGATTTTCTTTTTCTTTTATGGGCCACGGATTTTTGGATTTTCATCGCAGGACGCCGCACGCCTTTCCAACATTTTTTACGAACTTACATCGTCGAGATTCATGTCTAACCGTGAACAACATTTGAGTCTTTCACCCTGGGGGGGGGATCTACCCCAACTTGCTCCGCCCAAAACATGTAATTTATCATTTTGATCAATTTACATATCCGTGAGTCTCAACCTTGGAATTTGTCCCATTTTCCGAAGCATGACTCATTCACCAACACCTGAATACTCAATACCATGCACCACACCCAACTCGACACGATGATCAGGCATATGAAATGCATGATGCCAATGCATTTTCCTTCATATTACATGTATATATGAGCGCTACATGAAACATTAATACACCATGGACAATTATAATTTTTACATATAATTTACATCCATGCAATCCATGTTAATACATCAAATAACATATACTAACATGATACTCTTGATACTCTTCACACAACATGTTATTCATAGAAGCAATAACACACAACAAGGTCACAATCTTGGACCCATCCAACAAGGTACCTCACTGTCCCTCCACAAACAAGAACCGGTTTGGTTCCATGCATCCATACATCATTTCATCACAAAACAAGCAACCCAAACCCGGAGACATCAATCTCGGGCTCAAAACCAAACCTCTATCCAATCTGAGACTGCCCGAAAATAGTCCCAAAAATCATGTCCAGATCGGCTCGAAACAAGCCATGAAATTTAGCCTGCATCAGCCCAAAACCAGCCCCAAAATTCCTAAAATTCCTACACTCACTCAAAAAATTTAGGGATTGAAATTTACGCTTCACAAATTTCTTAAGAAAACTCCCAAGCCATTGTAAATGGCCTTTAGGGCTAGAAATAACACAAGTAGGAAAATTCCCCACCGTGGGAGTTTGACGAAATTCTAAGATTTTGGTACCCACGCGTAGCCTCGCTGCGTGGATCGATTTTGCCTCTGCTTCCGACGAAACCTACTGGCCCGATTGTAGATCTCGAGAGGCGGAAGAAATAAAAATAAAATTCTCTCTCTCTCTCTCTAACGCTCTCCCTCTCTTCCGTTTTGACTTTTCTTTCTGTTTTTTTTTTCGTTTTTATCCTTTTTTTTCTTTTTTTTCTTTTTTTTCTTATTATTATTATTTGGATACATGACTCATATTGCCTCATTCGGGTCTGTTTCTACCCCAAAAAAATTTATTTATTTTAAGTTCAATTTATTTTAAATGAACTTAACTCAAGCAATTTCCTGACTTTCGAGATTTTCGTAAAAATCTCGTCCCTGAAATCACTGACGGCTTATCACCCAGAAAATCGTAAAATATTCTACTTGTCTTAGAATTTGACGAAACTTTTCTAGGTCACTAAATTTAGTGAGACGAATTTAACGCCGCAGTTTGTTTCGTCATCCGAGATATAGAGAATTTTCGGTTTTCAACTCGAAATTACCGTTTTTCCCTTTTTCGAAAATTCGAATTTTCTAGGGTTTCACAGAAAATTTGGGCTTTGGTCCAATGGGCTTACTAAAGCAAGGGAGAAGATAGAACCATGAGCCCCACAGCTAGTTAATATTAAATCATCCCATAAATGGCTCATAATTAACATTCACAATTATACAATTAAAATTGTAATATGATTATGTTTAGTACATGATTAATAAATTAATCTAACATTCTTCCACTTGGACGGTATAATTATAAATCAAATGTTTTCTCAATAGATTTACATAACCATAACCAATCATATACAATTAACACATCGAGATGATGCATAAATCATAAATAGTCATGCGTTACTAATCAAAATCATAACTCAAATGCTTCAACAAAAGACTTACATAGCTATAACCAATCATATACAATTAATACACCGAGAGGATGCATAAATCGTACAAAATTAGGCGCTACTAATCTAGAAGCATTTCAATGACAAGAGTAGTGATTTAATAGAAAGAAAAAACATCATTTTGTCATTCATCTAGTCAAAATGACACAAAATCATTAGATGATGACAAACATCAAAATGTGCATGTAATAATGAAAAAACATGAGTTTTCCTTACAAAATACATGAAAAGGCAAAACTCCCACTAAAAAGAAGAGTCTATTCTAATCGCATCCCATGCGAAAGGATGTCTCTTGAAACACACAACAGTAAGCCTTGATTAGCGGGTCACCAACATGCTAAATGAGTGCAGGTTCAAGTAAAATGAGGGACTCTACAACTTTCTCTTTAACAAAAAAGAACTTCACATCAATGTGCTTGGAGGAGAAGGTTCTAGTTCTAGAGAAAGATATGGTTGCGAAATATCACATAACAATTTCAGTAGTCTAAAAATGGAGTGAACAACTTCCAAAGCTGAAATGAAGTTCCGCAACCATATTGCATGACAAGTAGCCTCATAACACGCCACATACTCTGCCTCCATAGTAGAAGAAACTAAGAGTGTTTGCTTGAAAATTTTTCACGAAACAACTCATTCAACCATCATAAAGATGGAAGTGGACTTTTTATCATCCCTTCAGTATGCATAATCGAAATCACTAAAACCAACTACCTCAAGAGTGTCGGTACCCCAATATGTCAACATGAGATCCTTGGTACTCTAAAGATCCTCAAAACTTTCTAATGGCTTTGATCAGGATCACTCAAGTACCTACCCAACATGCCAATAACAAAATCAATATCAGGGCATGCTCATACTTGAGCATACATCATACGCTCTGGCCAAATCAAGAATAAGGGATTGGGCTTAATCTGACTTCTTGAGATATCATTATGGTGACATTGTATTTTTGGAAATTTGTCACCTTAGATTTATTGCCTTACTAGAAGAACATGATTGTATTACGAACCTTCGTAATGTGCTTAATATATAAGTCCTATGGAGACAATCTCGTAATGCCATCATTAGGTCTACATCGGCATTCGTACGCCTAAGACATAAGATGCTTCCCCAAATATCCTTATCAAACGCTAAATAATAAATGTTTTGTCTCAAACCACTAGGTCAAGATTTACTACGTGGAGCAAAATATCATCAACATATAAAACCAAGAATATGTATTTACTCCCACTGACCTTCATATGTATGTATTGATTGACGATGTTCTCCTTAAAACCATTTGCAATGACAACTTCATCAAACTTAAGATACCACTGCCTAGAAGCCTTCTTTAAACCATAAATGGATTTTTGGAGCTTACTATGTTTTCCTTACCAACTTCCTCAAAGCTAATAGGTTTAGACATGTAAACATACTCAACTAAGTCTCCATTCAAGAAAGTTGTCTTCACATCCATCTGATGCAACTCCAAATCAAAATGAGCCACTATAGCCATAATAATGCATAGAGAGTCTTTAGTGGACACAAGAGAAAAGGTTTCCTTAAAATCAATACCTTCTCGTTGATTGTAACCCTTAGCCACTAATCTTGCTTTATATCTCTCTACTTGTCCCTTAGCATCACGCACGTGCTGAATACTCATTTTAAGCGAGCCAGATTTTCAGTGTCTGGAAAATCTGAATCCATACTTTGACCGAATTGACATGGAAGTCATCTCATCTTTCATTGCATTTATCAAGAAGTTGGATTGAGGATTAACAATGGCTTCTTTGTAGGTAGTCGAATATGATACATCACCCACATCATACTCATGCTCCTGCAAGTAAACATTGTAGTCATCTAAAATTGTGGGCCTACGCGCCCTCTCTAACCTCCTGAGAATTTATATCCGTATTATATCTGGGACTCACAGGATCTACATCCTCAATTGGTTTATCATCGGTAGTGGCTACTCGATGTTGGTCAACAACAGGGCTAGAGATCGGAGCGGAAGCAATAGGCACAGGAATAAAAACTTAGTGTTCTTTAACATAATTTCTCTTAGCCCTAGGCTTGTACCAGTATCATCCTCAAATATAGATAACTTCATCTGACTTAATCACTCTGGTGGTGTGCGATAGGCAATAAAACTTAGAAACTTTTGATCCTACATAATAATCAATAAAGTACCCACTTATGGTTTTTGGATCAAGTTTCTTGAATTGCAAGTTATACATTCTCACTTTCACCTTGTAGCCCCAAACAAGGAAGTGACGAAGACTAGGCTTCTTCTGTGACCATAGCTCATATGGAGTCTTAGGAACATACTTATGATGCACTTGGTTCAAAATATAAGCTGCAGTTGTCAAAGCTTCGCCCCACAAGAACTCAAGTAGTGAGGAATTAACAAGCATACATCGCACCATATCAAGAATTGTGTGATTCCTCCTCTTTGCAATCCCATTCTGTTGAGGAGTAATAAGCATTGTGTACTGAGCATCAATGTCACATTCTTGAAGGTACTTTGAAAATGGTCCAGGGTTGCGTCTCGTTTCATCATATCTACCATAATACTCACTACCTTTATCAAAATGAACTACTTTGATCTTCTTCCCTTGTTGGGGCTCAACTTTTACTTTGAAAGCCTCCAAAAATTTAGACTTCTCACGAATGAGCTCGACAAAGCCATAACGGGAATAATCATCAATGAACGTGATGAAATATTTGTGGCCACCCATAGCAGAGGAAAGGAACGAATTCCACAACATCCGCAGAGATGACTAACCCCCAAGCAACTCCTGCATCTATCAACCTTAGCATTCCTAACCTTGTCTGGGCCGGGCCTACTCCCACGCACCCACGCATGTATTAAAAATATGAGAAATCAAGATCCCGATGATCTCGTGGAAAAATGGGCTCGAGCACAATAAATTAGCTATCTTGAGCTAAAATTACATTGGGTCCTACAAACCTTTTCGGTGGGTCCACATGGGAATGTGTTTCCTCCATGAGGAGATGGAGATTATATACTGAGTTGCTCAAAACCATTAAAGAGTGAATTAGAAATTGCCTCCAAAACATCACCCCTGAAAATGGTAACTAAAGGTTTGTTATGAAAAGCTTCGTGTCCCACACGGATGGAACAAGACTCTTGTGGTATATATACACCCACCTTGTAGTTGGCTTTGGGCCCCAAGAGGCACCCCAGTTTTGTGGAAAGGGGAGGACCTAGCTCATGCTTGGTTCACCACACATGCAAGGGCTACGGCCGCTGCCGCCTCGCCCGTACCTAGCCGGCTGGTTCTGAGCTAGCTGAACTCACTCTTCGACGCCAAAACAAGGCTGCTTTGCACAAGCGAGGTTACCATTGGATCAAGCGTTTTCCCTAAGCAGATCGCTGACTATGTCTCTGTTTCGCCATGAACCGTAATGCATCGACTCCATCTCTCAAGCTTCATGACTGCACTCAAAGTTTCGCGAGTGTGTTTATATAAAGCAAACATTCTCTCATTTTGCATAGATATTCATTCATTCATCCGTTCATATTCACGTTTGAGAGAGAGACTGAGTTCTGCACACAATTCTGGTTTGACAGCCAACAAAGGGAGTGCTTTCTTACTGTAGGGAGATCATTTCATCCTGGGAGACGAATTGCCATTATTCTCGAAGCACCACTGCGAGGGCAATATTTGTCTTAAGGAGATTATGTCCAACACAAGACTTGATTTACACACAGTTCCAACCGGGATTACTTTAATCTTATTCTGGCTTCCCCGCAAATCCACATACCGATATAGGCTCCAAACCCGGTCTTGGGATTGAACTTGTTATTTGTTCATCTCTTCTGCTATGTTCATTCTATTTTACAATGTACTGATACCTAACAATCTCATCCTTAATTAATCTCTCCATTCTTTGTTTAGAAATATGACTCAAACGCTTGTGCTAAAGATTAGAAGACTTTTCATTCAATCTCAAACGTTTCATGCTACTAATAGTATTAACAACAAGGTAGTAGAAATAGAAGGCCAAGCAGACAACTCTAATATGTAAAGATTCCCACAAAGTACTCCAGTGCCAATCAATAGTGAATCTCGGTACAATATAACTTTTCCATTTCAAAAAAGAAAACTATATCCAAGTCTATCCAAAATAGGTACTGATATCAAATTTCTCATGATCGAGGGTATGTATGCCACATCCTCGTATCTCCAAAATTTATATAGTTGCAACTCACAACTCTCGTAAAATCAACTCGACTTTGTACCTTCTCCCATGTACATGTGTAGTTCCAAACTAGTTGGACTTCTTCTACTTAACACCACCTACATAAAATTGCAAGCGTGAATGGTAGCACCACTATCCAACCACCAAGTATCAGATGGCACATCAATGACATTGAATTCAAAACAAAAATTCACCTAATTTATCAGAAAAATCATTTTTCTCATTCTTTGAAAACTTTGTATATTTCTTGCTAATAGCATTCAATAACTCTTTTGCATTCTCAATCTTAAGAATGCTTGCACAAATAGATTCATCCATATGATTCTCCATGATCATCAAACAATGCGTATTATATCATTCCAATCCTCATAGAACTTTTCCCTCGCTTGCGTAACTCTACAGTGGGTTTTGTAGGAGCCAAATCTTCTGTGTCATGTCTAATTTCATGATTGTCAAATTCATCATGAGAGATTTAACTCATTGCTTGTAGTTAGTCCCATTAATTTTCGTGATGACAGAGAACTAAAGAAAGCTTAAAGTTGAAGAATAAACAAGAGAGCAATGTCAAAAATACATGTATTCTTCATCTTACCAAATGACCCACAAAAGTAGTCACCAAATACTAAAGTCTATAAAATACAAAAAGACTCATACATAGGTAAAAGCAATTCACCAACCGTCATAACCAAATGCATCAATTCCTCATCGATAGGGTAGTAAAATTGTACAGTTCATGACACTTAATAAAATCTTTTCAGCAAACTAAGCATCCTATTAAATAATAAAGTAATTGATACGACAACTTCATTATCTATATGGTTCTTAGCAAAATTGATGTACAAAAAGGGAGAAATTACAATTGCAACATCAATTTCAAAAAAGATATTCAACATGTTCAAACTCATGAGAGGCAACTTCATAAGCATCCAATATTTCTCAATTTTACCCAAGTTTATAAGTATCTAATCTTATTCACACAGATGTAAATAATCACAAATAAAGACTAACATAAATTGATAAAGCAATACAAAAAAAAAAAAAAAGAACGATGTGAAAAGATTTATAAATTTGGGTAAAATTCAATTTTTATTCCAAGACCAAATTTGCAATACAAATATTTTCAATTTTTTTGCAAATTAGATACTGCAGAAAATATTATGAAAATATTAGAAATTATGAAACTAAGAAAGCATTTATTGAAAATCACAAAAGGCCAATTCCCCCAAAAACCCTTTAAAACAAACACTCGCTTAAGCCAAACATCAATCCCATCCACACAAATTAAATGACAAGCAATCTAGACAAAGATTTCCTAGAGTTTTGGATTAAAATACTATTTTATTTTTAAATTACAAAAATAATTTTGATTTCAAACTATTGCCCAATTTAATACGTTTGGGCCACGTAGGCGACATATAGGATAATGCCGCTATCCTAAACAAATCGCTTTAGTCAATTTTTTTTCAAATATTATCATTGCTTCGTGACAAAGAATCTCACTATTTACGGAAAGCAATTGTCGTTGTCCTCAAGTATGACATTTTAAGAAGATTTATTATAATAATAATAAAATTAAAGCGACAATAATCCTTTTTAAAAAAATATTAATAAGATAAATATGAAAAACAACTCAAAAAGAATAATATAAAATAAAAAGAAAATATAATTTAAAATAATTATATTTTAAATTGTTTGTTGGAAAACAATAAAAGGTCGATTATTTTAATATCAAATAAGATAATTTTAAAAAAAGATTAATAAGATAAATATAAAAAACAATTTGAAAAGAAGAATATAAATTAAAATGACAATATATTCTGTACAATAATTTTTTATTACCAATATCAAATATGTGTTCAGTTTTAATCCGAGATACTGTCCAATTTTTCAACGATAATTTTAAATTAGTTATCTCTGATTGGGTAAAATAAAATTTTGATATTTGATATTAATTATTAAAAAATTATTTATTTTAAATTATATTGTCATTTTATTTTATATTATTTTTTTCAAATTGTTTTTCATATTTATCTTATTAATCTTTTTTAAAAAGAATTACTGTCATTTTAATTTTATAATTAATTTTAATATCGATAATGTCGCTGCTCAGACAAATAACACTGGAAATTTTGGAAATGCCGGTCATTGCCCAGACTCCGCATAAGTTTTGTCACGACAACTCAGATTCGTAGCTCATTGCGAAACTCCACAGCTTTGTTTAAAAATATTTATTTTTTTGCTGATGATAAAGCAGCCTCTTATTATTTAAAAAAAAAAAAAAAAATTCAATTTCCAAATCTATATGAAATTATAAATATTTATTTTAAAGATAATGTTGATATCTAAAATAGTTTAAAATAAAAATTTTATTTAAAATTATTATTATTTATTTTATATCAACTTATTTTAAAATTAGGTTGTCGAGAATATTTAAAAATCAAATACAAATTTTTAAATATTCTCGTTTGGCCACTTTAAAATAAGTTGATGTAAAAAATAATAATAATAATTTTTAAATAAAATTTTATTTTAAATATTTTAGATATCAAACATTATCTTTAAAGGAAATATTGTCATTTTATTTTAAATATATATTTCTCTTAGGCTTTATAATATTTTTTTGAAGCAAATGTTGTTGTCTTGAACAGTTGGTTTTATCATTTTAAAAAAGCCAAGAATTGAAGACAACTACATTATCGCTGCTTAAATTAGTGCAAAACCCCTTATTCCTCCTCTATCTATCAGAGACATTTTCATCCTTCCTTTTCTCGATTTACTAGGGCTTGGAGAAAAATTACTGATTGCCCCATCTCTTCCTAAGACCTAATATATCTACATCAAGGTCCTCCTACATTTGTAAAACCTGAGAAAATTTAAATTTTTTTAAAAAATGGTAAAACGGTAATTTCGGTCAAAATCCGGAATTTTTCTAAATCTTGGATGACGAAACGGATTTCATCGTTCGAATCGTCTCGCGAATGTAGCTACCACGTCGAATTTCGTCGAATTCCAAGATAGCCAAAATTTCACAATTTTTGGAGGCCCAAGAAATGACGCGTGATATGCAGAGATACTGAGTGGCCTACATCGGTGCCCACGTGTCAAGCCATGAGCAAAGCTCAAACAATGAGAGCCCCGCTGACCTATGTGGATACGTGAGAACCTATGAGTGAAAGAAATCTACTATTAAGGATAAAGTGGATACGGAAATCCTAAGGCCAATATGACGACACGCTACATTTAGAGGACAAGTTCTCTTAACCCCATCTTGACCAAATTGGTTGGGAGAAGAGAAGGAGAGAGGGGGGCGAACGGAAACCGAGAGAAAGGAGGAGGAAGAAGAAGAGAGTTTTAGAGAGAGATGTGACGCCCAAAACCCTAGGGTTCGTTGACTACCCGTCAACCCGCGGAATACCCGTGAATGTCGAGTGACCCGACATTTTTCTGGCTTAAAATCTAGCCTCATTCTCAGACGGGGAGCTCTAATTAAATACAAAACCCTATATAACCTATCCCAAACACTCAATATAACAATAACATGAGTAAAACGACCACTCGGGGCCTACGAACAATACCATAAACATATATATCCAACTATATCCAATAGTTTACAAGAGTTCAAATTTTACTTATACAACATACATATATTAAAAATTAGAGAATTTCACTACATGTCACATATCATAAACCCAAAAGCCACTGTAACTGGTCTTTCTTCTAAAGCCCGCCTCAGATGAGCCGTCTCTCGCACGCTCCCGTACCTCGTAAAATAACATCCCGACAGGTGAGCTTCACGTCAAGAGTGAATCACCCTATGTGGGCTACTCCTCCACCCAAGCTGGGTATACGTAATGTCTAGAAAATAAACACATTCAAGAAAATGCATGATCCTACTTGAATGTCTAACTAATCATCTTCGCACTAGTCCTCACGATCTCCCTCACACTCGCCGCGTTTCCTCATGAGAATTATTATGTTTGTTTGCGGACAATCATCCGATGTATATATATATATCAATTGGGCCGTCTCCGACGATTGATATTTTTAGTATGGACTACCCTCCGATCATTTTTAGTTTTAGACAACCCTCCGAAACCATTTTCTCTAGACTCATCTCATGCACTCACTCCAAATTGCCTTGGGTGTCCCAAAGGCATACTAATGTACTGATGCCAATTCCATTACAACCTATAACACATGCAACATATAAACATGCATATATTCACATAAAAATTAAATCACACAATCATGTTATGTAATTTCTCATTTTATCGCATCAAAATTAGCTCACGTGGCTAATTGATCAAACACGATCAATTCTACTTGAATTAATTCACCAAACACATTAATTCATAAAATTTATTTCAGAATACTATTCTCTGGAATAGTGAAACCTCGGTTACTTTCCCGAAAAACAATTTATCATCGGTTCACTTAGCGATCCTCGGGCTCTCACTACCATTTTCTACTCATTTCAATCAATACATGATTTATAGCATAATTTATGCCATTATCACCCAAACAGCCCATCACGCCACCGGGCGGCACATTTTGGTTTCAATAACCACTAATTCCGGTCCTAAGTTTTGGGACTGATCAAACGGTCGTTCAAGGCCTCAAGCCAACCGAAGCATTACAAAACACTTAAATAAAGTGTAAAACCCAAGTAGGAGAAACCCTACCAAGGAGTTTGAGGAAACTCCCAAATCCGGCACTCCACGCGAAGCCCCTCCGCATGTAGCGTGCCTCTCCTTCTTGTCCCGAAGACTGTCGACGATCAGATTTGCCTGTATTCTAGAGAGAAGCTTGAGGTTCTCTCTCTAAAAACTCCTCCATTTGCAACCTTCAGAACTTTTTTCCTTCCCATTTCACGTTCAATTTTGAAGGAGACAAACACTATACACATTTTGTCCTATTATCCAACTTACAATTTCAAAAATGACGTTTACGTCATTCTTTTCCTAGTTTTGACATTCGGCACTATCTTAGCCGTCCATTTCATTATTTCTTTACTCATACCACTTATGGCACATGAGTACTTGTTATATGTGACTTTCGTCGCATCGAAATTTGTTTTACGGCACCCGAACCGTGAAGCCTAGAAAAACGTGCCAACTCCGACTGTCTCGGAATTTGACAAAATTTGACGTGCTAGCTAGATTTCGCGAGATGATTCCAACGGTGAAATCCGTTTCATCATCCGAGATCTAGAGAATAAATTCCGGATTTTTAACCGAAATAACAATTTTGTAACCAAAATTACGATTTTGCCATTTTTCCAGAAATTGGAATTTCTCGGGTCTTATAAGAGAACCTCTCACTTCTCTCTAGATTTCCCAACGATCGGATCGACGGTTTTCGACGGAGCAAGAGGAAAAGAGCTTCCTCACGACAAGTGCTAAAAGTAGAGATCGGAAACAAGGAGTTTCGACAAACTCCGGGAAGTAGGGGTCTTCTTCTACTTGGATATTCTTTGTCTAAAAAGCCATGAGAATGGTTTTGGGTGTTGTAAGGCCGAAAATGGCCATGGATTCCGGTTCCAAGAAGTGGAACTGATGCTTGATGAGGGCCGTCCTCGACAGCCCATGATTGTCTGGGACTCCGTTAAAATACCGATTTGCTTGTTGGACCGAAATTGTCCATGTGAATTTGTTTGAATTGAATGGCTTGAAATGTGTATGGAAAATGATATGTTAATGCATGCTAATTGATGTGTTAACATGATTGTTTGAATTATATGAAATATAATTGTGTATGAGCCATTGGAATTGGATATATGAATTGGCATCATTGCATTCATGTGCATGTTGATATCATTTAGCCCGTGTGGAAGACTAGATATTGTTCACCACTCTTGGTGAATGGGTTGAGTTTATTTTCTAGACTACGTCTAATAAAGACTATAATTCAATCATAAATGAAAAGCAATTAATGTGTGTCATGAAGCAAGAAGGGGACGTTAATCCCCCGTGAAAAGCCTGTAACATCGTGCAAGAGTCCTACTTCGCATGGTTCCAAAATTTCAGATGCTGCAAGAGACCCACACTGGTAGTTTCTCAAAAAGTTCTATTGCCCAAAAGAAAACACACAGTCATGTTTAACACTTAGACCTAGAGTTGAGTGATAAGAGTCGGGATTGACTCAGGATTGGTTACCCATCGGGAATGTATCGGTGGTCAGGGAGCCGACAAAGGCTCGGTATATGGGTGTCATTGGTATTACCAGTGACGATTGCCACATTTGGCATAGGCATGTGTGAGGGAGTCGGTGAGTGACTCGGGGTATGGGTATGAAAACATTTCATGCATGATAGAAATCATTTCATGTTTAAATTGTAAATTGTATGGAATGTGGATGTCTTGATGTGCCATTGCATGTGCATTTTAGGTGGGGAGTAGCCATCGTAGGAGAACTCAACTACTGGGCATTGCTCACCCCGTCGTGGGATCCCCCTTTCATGTACAGGAGTATTAAGGAAGACGGCGCTCACTAGACGCCGCTTTTGAGAAGAAAGCTGACGTGTGACTTTGATTATATATTTTTGTAAAACATGTATGAAACATTATGATCGATGCATGTTTGTATAGGAGTGTAATTAACTCTTAAAACTATTGTAATATGGTTGATTATATTTTGGTGAGTATGGATGTATGTGTTGAATACCGAAACCCACCTTAGGGCATGATCGTTGACCACACCCCAAGCTTCAGCCTGAAGGTTTGAAGTGTGAAACGACACTCACCTTCCTTGTAATCGATTTTTGCCCACTACCAACACATGTTCAAAGTAAATGCGCAACTTTCTAAATTCATAAATTCTCCAAATTCAAAATTTCATGCCGATAAAAATTACTTCTAAATATTCCAAATCTCAATTATGCATGTCATATAAAGCTGTTTAGAATATAACAATATTTGGGATCTCTCAAATCCAACTTTGTACTTAATATAAAAAACTTAATGTTATCATCCAAGTGACTTTCTCAATTAATCTCTTCAAACCCAACATTTCACATAAACATGAACTTATTAGTTCAATACGATCCAACATAAAGTTCTAATCAAATCCTAATGATGACGACCCCAACCTATATCACCGTAAACTAAAAAAGTACCCGAAAATATTTCTAATGAATGGGAGTGAGCTTAAAGCTCAATAAGAAATACTATTACATTTTCATGGATCAAAAGTTTCTAATCATATAAATAAATAGAGATGTTTTTCATCAAACTTAGATTCAAAATGTTGGAAATTATTTAACAAAATTTACTCAAAACACTCACATCCAATTCAACCGCCATATCAAATGCGATCAAACAATTTCATATCAAATTTCGATTCAACACTTTCATATCCAAATTCAAAATCAAATACATTTCCAAATATATTTTTCTCCGGTCATCAAATATCAAATGGTGTCCAAATATGTGGACTTTTCAAATGGGTGGCTAAATGAGAATTGTTCCTTTAAGGTGGGACAGAACCAAATACTCATTAGTAATAGTAATCCTCTAACCGAAACCCCTGTGAGGCTAGGTTCAAATCAATTACATTCTACCAAGGAATGTAGCTAATAACTATTATTCCCGCTTGACATGGCCGAATAGTGTCAACTATTATTCGCTGGATGTGGCCGAACTAACCGCAGTCAAATATTTACTTAAATGAACAAATTTACAAAACATCATATTCCACATTTTCTTTTCATAAACAAAACAAATCTCAATAGTACAATCATAAAAACTACTATCGATCCATGGATAATCAAATAAATAAAAAGTAAAATTTTCATAAACCAATATTATATATAATTCAATTAAAACAATTTTCATCTTCAAATGAAGTAAAACAAACAATTTTCTTTTAAAGATTCAGACACATCCCTTACACGTACATATATATAAAAATAATAATTTTTCAAAAACCTGTATTAAAATCCCTTACCTCAAAAGAGTACTCAAAAGCTTTGAAAGAGATAATCCGCAGAATTTCACCTCAATGAAATATTTCTCCTAAAATAATAAGGAAGAAACTATCATCATTACTTATTTATTCTTAAAACTTTCCTAATTTGATAATTTTACCAATTATATTATTTTGTTCACCTCAAACATATTGACAACTGCTCAAATGATAACTATTTCGAATTATGAGTTTTACAAATTTTATAAAAACTCATATTACTTTTCAGATCTTATTTTAATAATTTATTTATTTTTATGCTCTTAATCCGACTAAATCTTTACTATAAAGAAATAATATTAATAATATTTTATAAATTATATTATTACACAATACACATCTAGCCTTTTTACCTAAATAATTATCATACTCGACCACAAGTATTATTAACGGATCTTATTTCCTAAGTAATCTAAATAATTATTCTAATCATATTCCTTATCTAATAAATTATCAATCCTTAATAAATATTTGATTCTCATTTCAAAATACATATATATTTAAATTCTTATCAAATACATATATTTATACAAAATTAACCTTTTTCAAATTTATCTTATTTGTTTGCTATTATTTTCTCAAAATTATCTCAACATTTCCTTTTCATTCTCATACTAAAAGTAGAATTCAAGATGATGACCACAAATCTTTATTTTATTTTATTTCTAAAAAACGAAATTGTAATCTAAATTTGACTTATTCAGGGTTGATATAAACTGAAAGAAACATTAAAGAATCTACATCAAAGAAATTTAGAAAAATAAAATACAAGATTCACTCTGCAATTGCTCTTAAACCCTAGATCCGAAAGTCGCACGTCCTCCGAATTCTACTGTACCAGAGAAATTCAAAGAAGAATAGAAAGCATTTTTTCTATTCAACTTATACCAGGCATCTATTGTAAAATACCTCTTTAATTTCTCCATTAAATTAATTAATTAATTAATAATTGAATTATTTAATATTATTTTCATAACGTCTAATTGAGTTATCATTATTATTTTCATAACATATGCCTATAAAGTACTCCTGTCATTATTATTTTCCGTAATCTCTATACCTATACAAATTCTCACATTATTATTTTCCCTAACTTATACCTATACAAATTCCCCGGTGCAAGTTACATTCTCCTCCCTTTATAAAAGTTTAGTCTCTAAACTTGACTTACCCGAGTCTTGAAATAATTGAGGATGTTTTTCTCTCATATCTTCTTCTAACTCTCAAGTGGCCTCTTGGATACTATGATTGCTCCATTGGACTTTTACCAACTTCACAATAGCACGTCGTAGAACCTTATTCATCACATCCACAATTTGAACGAGCACATCTTTATAGGTCAAGTCCTAAGAAATTAATTTGAATAGGCTCTAACTCCACGACATGAGAAGCATCGAAAACATATTTGCTCAAGGTCGAAACATGAAACACATTATGAATCTTAGACAGGCTTGGGGGCAAGGCTACTTTATATGCCAAGGTACCTACTCTCTCTAATATTTCAAACAGGCCCACAAATCAAGGACTGAGTTTTCCTTTTCTCAATAGATTTTCAACTTCCAAATATCTCAATTTAACTCAATAAGCAAACTTTAAGATAACATAATCACCAAATTCAAATACCGAATATTGATTGGACAACATAATAATTGTGTGTACTCCCTTTGATTTTCTTCCAAATTCTCTTCAATCGGGATTATCCTTTCAATAGTCAATTACACAAGTTCATGTGTTAATTTTTTTTCTCCAATATGATCATAACACATAGGGGATCATAAACTTCTACCATAAACCTTTTTGAATATATAATGTAAGACCCGAGAAAATTTCAATTTTCTGAAAAAGGGCAAAATGGTCATTTCGGTAAAAATCCAAAATTTTTCTCTATCTCAGATGATGAAACAGATTTCACCGTTGGAATCGTCTCGCGAAATCTAGCTACCACGTCGAATTTCGTCGAATTCCGAGACAGTTGGAATTTGCATATTTTTCGAGGTACAGGGTATCGGGTGCCATAAAACGACATGTGATGTGACAAAATTCACTTATAACATGTACTCTTGTGACACATGTTGCAATATTAGAGAGATGATGGAAATGGACGGCCTAGATAGTGCCAAGTGTCAAAAATCCAAGTGAAGGGACACATAAGGAATTATGAGAATGTTTAATGAGGAAAGGACAAAAGCCAAATAGTGACCTTCTTCTCCAAACAAAAAAGACCAAAAACGTGCAAAGAGTGAAAAAGGATGCAGTAGCTTGGTTTTTTTGATTTTTTAGAGAGAGAGATAGCACCTTCTCTCTAGGATTCCGGTTGATCGGATCGTCGGTTCTCGACGAAGCAAGAAGGAAGAGGATTGTTCTCACAACGGCGAGGAGCTCGCAGCGTGAGCAGAATTTGGTGGAGTTTTGACAACTCAAAGAGGTAGGGATCTTTTCCTACTTGCGTTAATCTTCGGCTAAGAGCCGTGTAAATGGTTATGAATGTTCTGAGGCTTATTTTAGCCGTAAATTCGGTCTTAAAAGCTTTGAGGCAAGAATTGGAGAAAATTCCTATTTATGTGGTCGTGAGCATTAACCAGGGGTTTCAGCGTTCATGAATAGTGACACTAAATTTTGGTGTGAAAATGTGTTTAGTTGAGTGATTCAAAATGAATTGCTTTCGTGTTTGATATTAGCCCATGTATGCTAATTTTGGTGTAGTGATTTTGAATTTGCATAACATGTTTTATGTGATTTAATTATGTTAATATATATACATGTGAATATAGCATGAATGTGTTGGAATTGGCATCATACCATTCCATATGCTGCTTTGAGGCACCACTAGAATATTAATTGAGTGCATGACATGAAATGAAACAAAAATGAAAATGTTTGTAAGAAGGAATTTCGGCGGAAGATTTTCAAAAATTACAGGAGGGACGTCCAACGGATCACGCCGGATGAGGACCATGAATTTCGGAGAGTTGTACAACAGCTCCTTGGAGGGTAGTCCAATATTTTTACCGAAACTCGGTAGTAAGATTTCAAGAACAAAAAGCTTTTGTTGTGAAAATTGGATGCTTTTACTCGCATATTGGCTTAGGCATGTGTGAGGGAGTCGGTGAGAACTTGAGACATGGGTTGGGCATGTAGACATTCGAGTAGGTTCATGAAATTTCTTGAATGTGATTGGTTGCCATGCATATTGCATAGCAGGTGGGAGTAACCCATGAAATTATCTCACTGGGCTTTGCTCACCTGTCGGATCACTATTTGGGTATAGGGGAGTGTGCATGAGGCGAGCTCACTAGAGGCCGCATTTAGAAGAAAGCCGGATTATGGCTTTGGCATTTTTATTTTGTATAACATGTATTAAAATTGTACATTTTGATATATGTTTGGTAAAGAGTAATTTAATAACTCTTGAACTATTGTATATAGTTGATGTATTTTGTGAGTATTGATGCAGGGGCCCAAGTGGCCATTATTTTACTCGCATGTGGACCCTGTATGGTCATTGTAAACTTGTTGGGACAGGTTTGTACCTTGGGTAGAGCTCCCCGTACAAAGGAGAGTCTGCCTGATTTTCATGAGTGGTGTCGGGTAACCCGACATCCACAAATATTCGGAGTTGTGGGTTGTCCAGCGGACACCGGTTTTAGGCGTCCACGACAGTATCAGGCGTAGGTTTATAAATACCTAGAACTTAGTGTCGATAATTTAGGTATACGATTACCTAGGACTTGAGGGACTTGGGCTTAGGCCATGGTCATTAAGGAGTGAGAACATCACAGCTTGGTAAAACTCGATGTTGGATACTAGGGTTATAGCTTAGTATCGGTAAGTTAGGTATGTGATAACCTAGACAATCACATGACAGGATTAGAACACTACATGCACTGTGTTTTATGTGATTGTGTGATTGTGTGTATGAATTGTGATTGAAATTATATGCTTAGTGAATAGCATAGGAAAGATGTTGAACACTAGGGTCGAGAAAATGAAACCTTAGGTGTTCGAGAAATTTTGGACAAAATGGTCCAGAATTAAATGAAAAAAAAAAAGATGATGTGAAGAAAATTTTTATTTCTAAGGTTTTACAGTGTGTAAAACTGGAAAAAAAATGGATAAAATAAATTTTAATAAATTTATTTGGTTTACTAGAAAATGAAAAAAAAAATTTTGTGGTATTTCCAGTAGCTGGAATGAGAAAAAAAAATGGTGTGAGAAAAAAAAAAAGGGCCAAGTGCAGGGGGGGCTGGGCTACTACCCATTTCCTCCTTGTGTGAGTCACAATATAGTGGACTCTATCGTGACACGGGGTGCGCATGGCTAAGCGATTTCGACCGCGTCTGGTTGGACTAGGCCGCTGACCGCGACCATAACTTAGCGACCGCAATGCGGTAGGGAGATGGTGCGACCGCGGCCGGCGTAGCGTCGCGTAGGCGTCTGTACGCAGCGCGCCACTTCGCCTTAAACGTTAGGGTGAGTGTCGCAATACAAAAGCAATATCGTGACGCATGATCATGGCATCTGATTTAGTACGAGGGGCGTGTCCACGATACAATCGGTTAATATCGTGTGATGACGTTTGAGGACTATGTCACGATCTGAATGGGCGATATCGTATGATGAGAAAATTTGTATTTGGGGGGTGTGTCCGCGTCTGATTTTGTATCGTGACCGTGGCGATCTGGCGAGGGTGTGTCCGCGATCTGATCGATTGTATGTCGTGATAATTAGAAGCGAGCCGTAGTTGGTTGTGTCGTGATACCGAGGCCAGCGACCGCGGCCGAGAAGGTAGCGGTGCGATCTGAACGAGGAGTATGGTAGCGCGGCGTGCGTCTTGTATATGGCTGCCCGGGCGCGACCGCGGCCTAGCCGGGCTGCGACCGCGGAGTAGTGTCGCAGCGCCTTTGTCGCGTGAAATTTGGTGTGCTGAATTACTAGCCGATTTTGGACTCGATTACCCTTTATTTATGAGTAATTGTTTGGGAAGCATTTCATGAACATTATTCATGAAACCTTCATTCTGAAATTTTTAAAAATAAAATAAAATAAAATCACATGAAATAAAATTTTTTAAAAAAAATTAAATTTTCAAAAAATAAAATAAAATTTTGATGTTGATTATGATTTAATAAAATGAAATCATGTCTTGCATGTCCTATGAATGCAAGGAGATTATGTATGAAGTATTTTATGTATATAAATAGTGTCTCGGGGTTGTGTTTATGCCTTAGAGATACTGCATTGAATTTTAACTTGTCATTTGACTTATGTAGATGGCTAGTCGAGGCGGGACGTAGAGGGGCGTCACGAGATGTGGTCGAGCACCACCGGAGTGTTGTCGTGAGCCTTTGTTAGTGTTTGTAGGGATTACCGTTGTTGCTATTGCTCCAGGCTAGTCACCGGCCGGTAGCCCGAGGGAGATCGAGTAACCTACAGGAGTTGGGCACATCATCCTCCAGGCATTCCGCGGGGAGAATCCAGATGGTGCGAGACCATTGGTTCTTGAGTCGAGAGCTGTTAGAGGCTATGGAGATTACCTTTGACACGACCAGGATTAGACTAGGCGCGCATTCAGGTTAGAGGGTGAGGCCCAGTAGTGGAGCGGGCAGGACCTGCAGAGACCTAGAGCGTGGCCTTAGTGGTCAGGAATTTGTTCATGGGTAGAGTATTTTCGGATCTTGCGAGACATGCACGAGGGCTCGGGGAGTTCCTACTCGTGAAGCGAGGGACTATAGTATGATGGATTATGTGGCTAGATTCACGGAGTTAGCCTATTTTGCTAATGATTCGTGGCCGCGAGACAGCGAAATCGAGGGTCGAATGGGGTAGAAGTTGTCCGTCGGGGCGGGGATTGTAGGACTTAGCCTCGGGACATGGACTCCATGGTTGGGGCCACGACCATGAAAAGATATCGAGATGCTTTCGGGCGCGGGGATGCGGGTGTTTAGTAGCAAAGGAAGGAGAGTCGGTCTTCTTGGTTCGGGAAAGACGGAGGACTTCCACAGTTCCACGGGGTTCCAAGGCTGCAGGCCATCCGGTGAGGACGGATCGGAAGTTTGATCGAGTGGCGGATCGTGTGCTACCATTGCGTGACCCGGTTATATGAAGAGAGGATTGCCCCGAGCGAGGATCCCGGGGTTTTGGGGCGCGTACGATCCCGATGCGGTAGGACATATGCGAGATGATATAGTATATTCCTTCCGCATTTCGATGCAGGCCCGGAGGCGGTTTCGATTCGGGGATGCGCACGGGCACCTCCGTTGCACATACGGGCGAAGAGGCGGGTTAGGGCGAGAGGCGGAGGCGAGGCCATATCGGGGCGTCGAGGGAGTTGGCGTGTCTATGCGGATTATACCAGAAGGCTGAGTCGTGGATCAGCCGGTTATCTGGTGCGTTTTGCTATCTTGCCTATAGGCCCGAGAGTGTCATTGATTCTAATTGCCGCATTCATTTATCGTTGCATCGGTTGATAGAGTTGGATTAGGCTTAGAGGTTGAGACCTTAGAGCCTTTGTATGTGAGTTCTCCCACACAGGGATTAGGCGAG
The DNA here is from genome assembly GCA_016808115.1 of Tetrastigma voinierianum. Classification (NCBI taxonomy): domain Eukaryota; kingdom Viridiplantae; phylum Streptophyta; class Magnoliopsida; order Vitales; family Vitaceae; genus Tetrastigma; species Tetrastigma voinierianum. The sequence goes on along the minus strand of JAEQBH010000247.1, from coordinate 335,178 downwards.
GGATAGAGGATGATATGTCGTGGTTCTTGAGTTAGAATCTCGGGACTCCCTCACGATGGACTTGGATCATGGACATGTCAGAGTTTGATGTCATCTTGGGGATGGATTGGCTGACAACTTACAGGGTCGTCATCGATTGTGAGCGTAGGAGGGTTACCGCCTATACGCAGGACGGTACTCGTGTTGTATTTCAGGGGGACAAGCATGATATTTTTCCCCAGACAATGTATGAGTCTAGGTGTCAAGGGCAGGTTGGTGACCTTACCACTGAAGGGCGAATGGCTGAGGCACAGATCTACCTCGAGTAGTTTGTGAGTGCGAGGATGTTTTACGGATGAGAGCAACCGGTTGCCTCACAGGAGGTTGTAGACTTCGATTATCGGGGTTACACCTGGTACTTCGCCCATCGCAGACTCAACATAGGATGTGGCACCGGTTGAGGTTGCGGGAACTCGAGTCTACAGCTCACGAGGCCTCTTTGGGCCGAGGGTTCATTATCACAGAGCACTTCACCATGGGCGCTCACGGTTCCTATTTGCGAAGAAGAAGGATAAGACCCTTCCCATTGTGCATTGGTCTGAACCGATTAGTTGAGCAAGTTCCCGATCAAGAATCAGTACCCATTCTGCAGAGATTGATGATTTGTTTGATCAGTTGAGAGGAACACGAGTCTACTCAGGAATAGACCTTACATGCCCCGAGTTTACCATGGTGAGGAGGTTGAGGAGACGAGATATCCCTAAGACAACATTTGGGACGCGTTATGGGCACTTTGAGTTTATAGTGATGCCTTTGGATTAGCGAATCGCGCTAAGCGCTCATTCATGGACCTCATCATGGGTATTCGACCCTATTTGAATTGAGTTTATCGTAGTTTTCCAGGATGACATTTTGATCTACTCCCGGTCGAGTATGAGCGCTGGTATCATTTGAGGATTGTGTTATAGTTGTTGAGAGACCGTCGACTGTACGCGAGTTCAATAGTGCAAGTTTTGAAAACTGCGGGGTGAGATTTTTGGGACACGTGGTGTTAGCATCAGGCGTGTCAGTGGACCCAAAGAGGTGGCTAAGTGATGAGTTAGGAAGGCGAAGTGATAACCGAGATCACAGTGATTTCAGGATTAATTTGGGTATTAAAGGAGATTCATTTAAGTTTCTCGATTAACGGCACCTATGGCTGAATTGACTGGAAGGAGATCAAGTTTGATTGGGATGGCCGTCTGCGAGGAAGCATTCCCAGGAGTTAAAGAGAGCTTACTTCGGCTCCTATCTTGATAGTCCCGGACGGGGACGAGGGGTACCACGGTGTATTGTGATGCCTCGAGGCTGGAAGCGGATCGGAACGATGTGGTCAGGAGGTAGTAGCTTATAGTTCAGGTCGGTTGAAGAATCATGGCGAAGTGCCTACACACGACATGGAGTTGGCGATTTGTAGTCTTCACCTTGAGTGGCACTACTTATCTCTGACCGAGGAGTTCGAGGTGTACTTTCGGACCATAAAAGTGTATATTTTCACGCGGCGGGACCTCGATATGAGACAGCAGCGGATGGATGGAGTTCTGAGGATTATGATTTCACTTTTTGCATTACCATCATTAAGGCAAATGTAGTGGCGATACGCACTCGGTCTCGAATCCGCGAGGAGCGTTAGCTATGATAGCTACGGGAGTGGCGAATGCGGAATTTGTGGGATAGTTTGGGCTCACAATCTGTGGCCAGTTCCGGGTACCTTGGGGTTAGTGGCTGTTTTACCGTCTGCGGTGAAGCGGTGATTGAGTCCGAGGGCGGGATCACGGAGATAGGTGTCCATCGGGGGGCCAGGAGTCTGATCAGGTACGGTGACCAGGGGCTGGACCATCCCACCTGGATGGTAGTCTTTGGTATAGAGGGCGGGTAGTGGTTGCTAGTTGACGTTGAGAGAAGGAGATTCTCGGGAGTTTCGCGCTCGATTTTCCTTGCATCGAGGTGGCACGAAGATATATCGGATCTTGCCGTCATCGGTATTCTTGGAGCGGAATGAAGAGACGCGCGTGGGGACTTTGTTAAGCGATGTCTCACTTGTCGGCGGGTTAAGGCGAGCAGGAAGCCCGGCGAGGGCTACTTCCGTGTATTGGAGGTGGCTGAGTGGAAGTGGGAGCTAGCGTGCGATGGATTTTGTGGCCGCGAACTTTACGCAGACCGCGAAGACATGATGCGATATGGGTGATGGTGGACGGCTCACGAAGTCGGCACATTTTCTATTGTGCGGATGACCTTCACATTGGAAGTGCAGGTCGAGATAGATCAGAATTTGCACATGGAGTACCCCGGTATCCATAGTGTCGGATAGAGACAGAGGTTTCTGGAGCACTTTGGAAGAGTTTCAAGGCTATGGAGCTTCTGGTGACCGTGAGTATAACTTTCCACCCACGAGACGGATAATTAGGTTAGAGAGGGTTATCTGGTGTTAGAGGACATCACTGCGACATGCGTTACGGATCGTAAGAATTAAATTTGGGAAGAGCACTTGCCCATAGTGGAATTCGCTGCAACAACGAGTTATCAAGCGAGGTATCACGGATGGAACCATATGAGGCGTTGTATGGGGAGTATGCGGGATCCTTAGATATGTTGGGCCAGGGTGGGAGAGGACTCGATCAGGTCATATACGATTAGAGACGCCTGCGAAGTGAGCTTGATACAACGGCGTCTTCTCCGCATTTCCAGTCGGAAGAAAAGCTATGCTGATGTACGACGTCGAACCTTTGAGTTTGAGGTTGGTGATCACGTCTTCTTGAAGATGATGCCTAAGAGAGAGGTGGTCAGGTTCGGCAAGCGCGGAAGTATCCCAGGGTTCCATTGGGGCCCTTCGAGATACTAAAAGGGTGAGCCTTTGTAGTGTACGATTGGCTTTGCCGCCTGGCATGTCAAGTGTCCACGAGGGTGTTCATGTCTCTCCATGCTCGAAGGTACACTCCGATTCGGCTCGGCTCATGTAGTGGATTGGGGAGAGATTGAGGTAGACACTGATGGGACCTTCGAGGAGGGACCAATGTGCATTATGGATAGTCGTGATAAGGTTTTACGACGCAAGACCGTGAGGGTAGTGAGGGTGTTATGGCAGCACCGTGGAGTGGAGGAGTCAACATGGGAGCGCGAGGACACGATGCGGGCCACCTATCCCTTCTTGTTTAGGGATGAAGGTACGTAGTTTAGTCGTTTAATACTTAAATGACTAGTTTACATGCATGGTATAGTGCACGTTGCATATGCATGTGAGTTTTTGTGATTGTCCAGAATTTGGGGAAGAAATTCCTTTTAAGGAGGGGAGAATGTAAGACCCGAGAAAATTCCAATTTTATGAAAAATGGCAAAATGGTCATTTTGGTAAAAATCCGAAATTTTTCTAGATCTCGGATGATGAAGCAGTTTCAGATTGGAATCGTCTCGAAATCTGGCTACTTGTCGAATTTCGTGGTCGAAAACGATCGGAATTTGTCGTTTAGTCTGCGGATGTCGGGTGCGATAAGCGACTGTGTGATGTGACAAAATTCACTTATAACATGTACTCTTGTGACACATGTTGCAAGATTAGAGAGATGATGGAAATGGACGGCCTAGATAGTGCCAAGTGTTAAAAATCCAAGAGAAGGGACACAGAGGGAATTATGAGAATGTTTAATGAGGAAAGGACAAAAGCCAAATAGTGACCTTCTTCTCCAAACAAGACCAAAACGATGCGAGAAGTGAAAAGGATCTTTAGTAGCTTGGTTTTTTGATTTTAGAGAGAGATAGCACACCTTCTTTCTAGAGTTCCGAAGCCCGATCGGACCCGTCGGTTCTCGGCCAGACAAGAAGGAAAGTTGTTCTGGCGTGATGCCGTTTGAGTGGAGTTCAGGCAACTCAAGAGGTAAAATCTTTTCCTACTTGCGTTAATCTTTGGCTAGAGCCATGTACATGGTTAGGAATGTTCTAAGGCTTGTTTAGCGTAAATTCGGTCTCAAAGCTTTGAGCAGAAATTGGAAAATTCTATTTATTGTGATGCGTGTCTGATAACCCGAGGTTTCAGCATTCACATGAATAGTGACACTAAATTTTTGGTGTGAAAATGTGTTTGGTTGAGTGATTCAAAATGAATTGCTCGTGTTTGTTAATTATCCCATGTGAGCTAATTTCGGTGTAATTGATTGTGAATTTACCTGCTGTATTTTATGTGATTATTATGTTAATATATATGCATGCGAATATATTAGCATGAATGTGTTGGAATTGGCATCATGCATTCCATATGCACTGGGGCACCCTAGAATATTAGGAGTGAGTGCATGACATGAAATGAAACAAAAATGAAAATGTTTGTGAAAGGAATTTCAACGGAAGATTTTCCAAAGAATTGCATGGGAGGGACGTCGAACAGATCACTTCGGATGAGGACCATGACTATTTCAGAGAGTTATCCAGCAATTCGCCTCAAAGGGTAGTCCAATATTTTTACCGAAGCTCGGTAGTAAGTTTTTAAGAACAAAAAACTTTTGTTGTGAAAACTGGATGCTTTTACTCGCATATTGACTTAGGCATGTGTGAGGGAGTCGGTGAGGACTCTAGACATGAGTTTGGGCATGTAGACATTCGAGTAGGTTCATGAAATTGCTTGAATGTGATTGGTTGTCAAATGCATGTGCACTTAGGTGGGGAGTAACCCATGTAGGAAATTATCTCTACTGGGCTTTGCTCACCTTGTCGAGGGATCACTATTTCAGGTACAGGGAGTGTGCACGAGGACGACGCTCACTAGAGGCCGCATTTAGAAGAAAGCCGGATTGTGGCTTTGACATTTTTATTTTGTATAACATGTATTAAAATTGTATATTTTGTTATATGTTTGATAAAGAGTAATTTATTAACTCTTGAACTATTGTATATAGTTGATGTATTTGTAGTATTGATCACGTGTTAAGTGGCCATTATTTTACTCGCATGTGGACCACACAATGTGGTCATTGTAAACTTGTTGGGACAAGTTTGTACCTTAGGTAGAGCTCCGTACAAAGGAATGCAGATTTTCATAGTGGTGTCGGGCCAACCCGACATCCCCTGAATATCCATGAGTGTGGGTTGTCAAAGGACACCCCGGTTTTAGGGCGTCATATATAATCTCATTGCTAGCTTAAAACTATTCTACAAGAAAATTTAACCAAAGGTAAGAACTCATTCTAATTACTTTTCAAGTCTAAAACAATATATCAACAATTATTTCCAACTTGCAATTACTTTCCTCAATTAGTCATTAGTTTAATTACGAAAGCTACTATCAAAACTAACTTAGTACTTCGATTTTTTTTTTATTTTTTATTTTGTGATGAAGTCAAAATCTATAAGTAAATTAAGAATTCTTATTACATACCATAGAATCAAATATTTCATACAATATCAAAATCTCCTTAAATATCCCGAAAATTTAGTCTGATGAAAATTATTAGACTTTATCCATAAACTGAAACCATCATAATGAAACATTGCTATCAACTAAGGTTCTTGGTAACCCTATCCACAAAATCCATGGTAATAAGTTTTCACACTCATTTAGAAATATAAAGTAGTTGCAAAGTACTATTAGGTGCTTTGATATAAACCTCCATATCTGATCACATAAACTGAAGTCACAAATAATGTAATACCTTACTTCATATATGACCATCAAAATTCTGTCTTAAATATTTATACTTTTGCATCCTTTTAGGGTAGATCGTAAGCTTAAAGTAATAAACCTCCTTCAAAAGTTGTCTTTTTATGTCTCCATTATTTAAGACATTAAGTCTAATCCCAAATTTCAAGATCTTATTATCTTATTATCTTATTAAACACAATCAATTGTTCCAAAAGTTCAACTAGTTTCAAATAATTCCTTATAAGATCTTAATTCTCCAAACAAATTTAGTTGCACTATAATGCTCAACATAAGAACTCTAAAATCCAAAGGTATAACATAGACTTGTAAACATCTCAAATCATACAATAATCGTTTGCAACAATCTTAAATGATTTCCAAGGAATCAATTTTTTTTCTATTTAAGGCATAAATCACAAGATTCTCATTGTTTTATTAGTACTGAATAATATCATCATAATCCTTAAGTGATTGTATCAATATCTTCTATTTCTTGCTTAAAAATCATTTTAAAGGCCAAGACTTCAAGCTCTCATAAACTATGAGTAGATCATAATAAAAAAAATGTCTTCATATCTTAAGTGCAAAAATCATTTTACCTCTTCAAATCATAATAGGTAGTTTTCCTTATCTTAAAATTTAAATGTCTATAAGTATATATCAATTTTTCCATGTTGCATAAGGACCCAGAACATAAATCCTAATGAGCATCATTATACAAAACAAATACTTTATGAGCCAATGAAATAATCAAAATAAGAGTTGCTACCAATTTATCAATTCTATGAAGCTATCATCATAGTTATAAGACCAATCAAACTTAACTTCTTTCTATGTCAGCCTAAAAATATAAGATAATCTTAGAAATCTCTTAATAATTTATTTGTAGTACTCAATAAATCCCAAGAAACTTCAAACTTTAATAACAATATTAGATCATTTCAAATTTCAAATTGTTTTCATCGCTCATCACGATGACTTAAAGACTTAACAACATTTCTAAACAAATAACTACCTTACAAGACTTAGCTTATCGTAACAATTTATCCATGATTCCCTTCAACTAAACTCTTGAGATAACTAAGAATATGAAAAGAACAATATTTTCCCAAAACAATCAATAATAAAGGTAGTAAGCTCCTTAATTCATCCTCGAAAATAAAACAAAAACCTTTAATGTTTAGGGTATTAAGTCGATTCAATATTCTTCTTACCAATCGTCATAAAATAACCTCAAACCACCATATTGTCCATAATGTATCTTGAAGGGTGAAAAATTCAAATCATAATTCATATTGATAAAAGTATATTCCTAAACCAACAAAACATACAAAGGCAAAAGAGTGTAGTGAACTTCAGCTAGTCACCCGAGAAATCAATTATCTAACATACATTTGTAAAGAATGCTAAGAATACACAAACGGATATGAACTATCAACTAACACGTCACTCAACTATCCTCATAGACAAACTTAAACAAGTTCCCATTAATATCATAAACCTATAGCTTTGATACCACTCTGTCACGCCTCGAAACCCACCCTAGGGGCATGACTGTCAATTCACACCCTCAAGCCTTCAGCCTGAAGGTTTGAAGTATGAAGCTTGACACTAACCTTCCTTGTAAATGGATTTTGTCAATTACCAACACATATTCAAAGTAAATCTGCAACTTTCTAAATTCATAAATTCTCAATTGAAATTTCATGCAGAAAAAATTATTTCTAAATATCCAAATCTTAATTATACATGTCATATAAAACATTCAAATATAACAATATTTGGAATCTCCTCAAATCAACTTTGTACTAATATAAAAACAAATGTTATCACAATCCAAGTGACTTTCTCAATTAACTTTCAAACCAACATTTCACATAAACATGAACTTATTAGTTCAACATGATCCAAACATAAAGTTCTAATCAAATCCTAATGATGGCGAATCCCCTGACCTAGCCATCACTCTCGCGGGAAACTAAAAAGTACAAAATATTTCCAACGAATGGGAGTGAGCTTAAAGCTCAATAAGAAATACTGATACATTTTCATGGATCAAAAAGTTTTCCAATCATATAACAAACCAAGTGTTTTTCATCAAACTTTGAATTCAAAATAAGTTGGAACATTAACAAAATTTACTTGAAACACTCACATCAATTGATCAGTTTCATATCAAATGTGATCAAAACAATTTCATATCAAATTTCGATTCAAACACTTTCATATCCAGTCCAAAATCAAATACATTTCAAATATATTTTTCTCTGGTCATGTAAGACCTGAGAAAATTCCAATTTCTGAAAAATGGTAAAATCGTAATTTCGGTCAAAAACCGAAATTTTTCTAGATCTCGGATGACGAAACTAATTTCACCATTGGAATCATCTCACGAAATCTAAATAACGCCAATTTATTGAATTAGAGATAGTCAAAAAATTTGCGTTTTCGGAGGCATCAGAGATTCTGGTGCCGAAAAAGCGAAATGTGGTGATGAAAGTCACATGGCACATCTTCATGTGACACATGTTGCATGAGTAGAGAAATGATGGAAATAGAAGGCCGAGATAGCGTCAAATGTCGGAAATCCAAGATTTGAAGGCATTAGGTGAATAGTTAAATGTAATAAGACGAAATAGCGAATAGTGTTGTCTCCTAGCTTTAAACCAAAGACCAAAACGTGAAAGGAGGGGAGGAAATCTTACAGTAGCTTTTTAGGTTACATTTAGAAAGTGCTTCTCTCTGGGTTACAGAACAATCGACCGTCTGAATTCTTCGGGACAAGAAGGAAGGTCGCTCTGCGAGTGAGGCCTACGCGTGGGCTCCGGTTTTAGGAGTTTCGACAAACTCCGTGAGGTAAGGGTTTCATCCTACTTGTTTTACTCTTGATTTAAGAGCTTTGTTGATGTTTCGGTTGGTTTGAGGCCTTGAACGGCCGTTTGATTGGTCCCAAATCTTGGAATCGAATTGTTACCAGTACGACCCATTTATGCGGTCGAGGCGTCTTCAGAGTATTTGAATGTTTATTTCATAAATTATGAAATAAATTGTATTATGGTGTGTATGAGGCGGGGAATGGCTATGAAATTCGGGTTCACAAAGTGGAACCGATATTGGTTGATTGGCTGTGAACAGTAACCCGAGGGTTTTACTGTTCATGTGAATAGTATTCACGAACTATTTTTGTGAAATAATATGTTTGGTTAAGTAATTCAAATCGAATTGCTTGTAGTTGTAAATTCTTATGTGTAGGCTAAATTTTGGGTAAGAGTGATGATGAATATGCATAACATGTTTTATGTGCTTTAGTTATGTAAATATATGCATGATGATATATTTGCATGTGTGATATGAATTGTGTTGAAATGACATAATGCATTTCATATGCACGGGGTAACCTAGGACTTAGGTTTGAGTGCATGACATGGATTTTCTGAAAAACGAACATGGTTGTGAAAAGGAATTTCACAGGATAAATTTCCAGAAAATGGGGTTGGGAGACGGTCCAACAGATCATTTCGGATGAGGACCATAACTGTTCGGGAAGTTCTCCAACACATTCGCCTCGGAGGGTAGTCCCATATTTTTACCGACACGTTCGGTAGTGTATTCTCGAAAACAACAAGTTTTGTTTTGAAAAGTGATATTTTTCTCATACATGGCTTAGGCAGGTGTGAGCTAAAACCCCCTCATCCTTGAAGGGGAAGGCCACTGGGTGCCAGTTTTGAGGTAGGCTGGCTGTTCTCTTGCTTTTCATGTAAGCATTTATAGGTATTTACGTTCCTGCTTCTCACCTTAGGTTAAAATCTCCTAGGCAGCCTCGCTGCGTGTGCCAGCAAAAGCTTTTTTGGGTTCAATGGATACTTATCACTTTGGATCACGCGATGCCAGTTAATTTGATCTCCTTCAGTAGTTATCGAAGGAAGGGTTAGGAAGTGTGTTCTTAAGATCTAGGAGCCCATTATACCACTATCCAAATCTTTGTCTTTGAGAAAATTTTAGGGTTTTAGGTTTTAAAGCTAAATGAAGATCAGTTCGGGAAATGGCTATGGTCATCCTCCCCAACGAGAGAAAAGACCCGAGGACATGTGGATGCCCTAGAGCCTAACCGGTGGCCCCAGACTTCAGGAGTTCTCTTAGAGATTTTATTTTGATTTATTTCTAGTTCTCAACCATGCTCACACATTGTTTTTACACAAATCTGAAATCGAAAGTAAACATCATTTTCAATCCCTTTGTAACTCTTCTCTCACGAAGAAAACATCTACTTATGTTAGACCTAGACCGCTATGCTGCGGTAGCTGCGCTCACGGCGGTAGGAACCTAGGATACAAATTTTGTTGATTACGGTACACCTACTTGGCCCCGAAGCAGATCAGGGTGCCATCGACATATTGATTACCGTACGGTATGGATCGCGGTCCTTGAATTCAGAAGGAGATTTGGGCCCGACCGCCCGTTCTTCCACTCGCTATCTACGGACCGCCTACGACAATGGAAGAATTATGCAGACCAGACGAGATAAATATTCAACATTGGAGGACAATATCAGGCTGACCCCTCCAATAAGTGATCACCGGCCATACGACAAGTATTTCTACTAAGGTTGATTTGAACAAAGGGGAGCAGTAAGAACAAGCGCTCGAGACCAATCGAGAGAGAAAGAGGAACCCCTCAGTTTACCCCCCCTGAACATCTCTTACGACAAACTCCTTCCTCTCATCCGAGATCACCCCTACTTCAAATGGCCCACACCTATTAGTCCGGATCCACCGCAGTATGGCTTGATCTTTGAGATGTGATTACCATAAAGACCACCTTGAGACCTTAAATATTTGAAGCCTAAAATTTATGGTGGAAAGATTAATCAAGGCCAACCATCTCAGGATATATGTTCGGGAGACGGTCCGTGGAGCTAAGGCCGCTGTAAGACTCGAGAAATTCCAATTTTTGGAAAAAGGGCAAAATCGTAAATTCGGTTACAAAATTGTTATTTCAGTTAAAAATCCAAAATTTATTCTCTAGATCTCGGATGATGAAACTGATTTCACCGTTGGAATCGCCTCGCGAAATCTAGCTAGCAGATTGATCGAATTAGAGACCCCGGTCCCGGAGTTGGTACGTTTACCGAGGCATCACATTTTGGAGTCTTGAGTAAAAGCGATTTCGATCTGACGAAAGTCACATATGCGTACTCATATTCCATAGAGTGGTATGGTAAGAGTGATGAAATTGACGGCCGGAAATAGTCTTAGAAAGTCAAAGTTGGGAAAGAAGGACATGACGGTCATTTTGGAATTTGTTTTAAATGAGCTAAATGACAAAATTCTGAATAGTAACCATCTCCTTCATTAAACCAAAAGCAAAAAACGTGAATGAAAGAGGGGACTTACAGTAGGTTCAAAAATGGCGTTTTAGAGAGAGTCTTTGACTTCTCTCTAAGTTTTAAAACAAATCCGGCCAGTCGATGATCTTCGGGACAGAAGGAAAGTGCTCTATGCGGAGAGGGGCTTGGTAGATCTTGGATTTAAGGAGTTTCCTCAAACTCCGTGAGGTAGGGTTTCTCCTACTTGGGTTTTATTCCTTCTTTAAATTACTTTGGCCGATGTTTGAGTGAGATATGAGGCCGAGGACGTTTGATCGATCCCAAAACTTGGGACCGGGTGATATAATTTTGAAGAGCCATAATGGAGCAGCCGGCTGTCACGGCTGATTTGGGTGGATTAATTGTGCATTTGTGTGTTGATGCATGTATTGATTGGAATGAAATTTGAAATGGTAGTGAAGCCGGAGTTCACTAAGTGAGCGATGATTTGTGATTTTCGGGAATGAAGTAACGGGGACACTATTCGAAAGCAGTGTTTCTCAAATAATTTTTGTGAATTAATATATTTGGTGGAGTAATTCCGTGAGTTGCTCGTGTTTGATCATTAGCCCACGTGAGCTAATTTTGGTGTGATGAAATGAGAAATTACATAACATGATTGTGTGATTTAATTTTTATGTGAATATATGCATTATGATATATTTGCATGTGTTATGAAGCTATGTGGAATTGGCATCATGCATTCCATATGCACTGGGACACCCTAGGACGGTAGGAGTGAGTGCATGAGATGAGTCTAGAAAATGGTTTCGGAGGGTAGTCTAAAATTGATAATTATCGGAGGGTAGTCCATACTAAAATAAAAATATCAATCGTCGGAGACGGCCCAATTGATATACATCGGAGGGTAGTCCATAAATAATATCAATCGTCGGAGACGACCCAATTGATATATATACATCGGAGGGTTGTCCACAAACAAATAAACATAATAATCCTCATACGAGGCTTAGGCGAGTGTGAGGGTCGGTGAGGACTTCGGAGTGCGAGATGATCGGTTAGGCGTTCAAGTAGGATCATGCATTTGCTTGAATGTGTGTTTTATTTGGAGCATTGCAGCGCACTTAGGTGGAGTAGCCCACTTAGGGTGATTCCACTACTGAGCATTAGCTCACTTACGTCGAGGATACTGTTTTTACAAGTGCGGGGGCGTGCGAGGAGATGAAATATCCCCAGAGGCCGAGTTTGTGAAGAAAGCGGGTTGTGGCTTTGATGATTTTATATATGTATTAGAATTCTCTGGTGTTTTAATATGTGTTGTATAAAGTAAAACCTTTGAACTCTTAGAACTATTGGGGATATAGTTAGTTCATGGTTAGTATGTTTTATGGGTATTGTTTATGGAGCCCCGAGTGGTAGTTTTACTCATGTTGTGATTATATTGGGGCTGTTTGGGACGGGTTTCATACAGTGTTGTATTTGGGTAGAGCTCCGTACAAAGGAGACTTTGCCCGATTTTACGAGAGGAGTGGCGTCGGGTAACCCAGACATCCCTTGTATTCCACGGGTTGGCCCAATTCAAAGGACCCCGGGTTTGGGCGTCACGGCAGTGATATCGAGCTTAGGTATACGAATACCTAAGGAGCTCGGGTTGGGTATCCATCACCACTTGGGTGGTTTGATGTAGAGTATAGGTATATGAAAAACCTAGAGAATGAGGATTTGGGATTAGGCCATAGTCGAGTAAGAACATCACCACTTGGGTGGTTTGATGTTCGCTTTAGGTATGAGATTATCTAGGAAATCACGGGACAAAACTAGGACATTACATGCATGTGTTTGGGGTGTTTTGTGTGATGTGATAAAATTGTGTGTGAATTAGTGGGAAATGAAGTGTGATCATGTGAGATTGGTGAGTAGTATTGCAAATATGCTTGGTGGATAGCATGGGATGAAGTGTGGAAAATTCTAGGGTTTTACAAAGTGTAAAACTAGAAAGAGAAGAAAATAAAAAAATAAATTTTAGAAATTTATTGGTTTTTGGATAATGAAATAAACTTTATTAAATTTTATTTGATAAATGTGAGAACAAGAGTTTTTGAGGGGATTTTGGATAAAATGTCCAGAATAAAAGGAAGAAAAAAAAAATAATGAAAAAAAAAAAAATGGTCTTCGGGATTTGAAATGGGCTCTTTGCTGAAATTGTGTTGTGATAAAGGATTTAGGCCGGGTGGCGTGGGCGCGGCATGGCATTGGGCGCTAGGGCGCTGGGCGCGCGTGGCGCCTTGGCGGTATTGCTTGCGACGGCGGGCGCCTTTGGGCACCGGAGTGGGCGGCAGCGAGGGGCGGCTGGGCGTCTTTCTTGGGCCGACGAACGTGCACTCGGTGCATTTGCTTTATTTTGACCTAGTTGGCTCGATCTTTGTTCTGAGTCAATTTTTGGGGAAAATTTTTTCGAAAAAAAATAAAAAAAATAAAAAAATAAAAAAATAAAATTTTCAAAAAATGAAATTTTTGTTGATCAAATGATTTGTTTAAAATAAAATAGTTACCTTGCATTTGCTTTATAAATGCGGGGACTTGGTATATATCTGCGATTTTGTGAATGATTGGTGTCTCGGGGTTGTGTTATGCGCCGAGGAGTAACACATTATGTTTAACTACCATTTTAGTTGTGTAAGTGGCTACAGTGGGGACGAGAGGCGTGGGGGCGTCACGGGGTACTAGTCAAGCACCAGACATTTATTATTGTAGACATTTGATCAACGGGCCTTTCTTTGAGGGTTTGTAGGTGTTGCGGCGGTACATCGCACGGGCTAGCATAGCGGTGGTTAGGGATGTAACCTCCGGAGATTTAGAGCGCACCACCCTCCGACATTCACGGGAGGGGCAGATGGTGACGGACCATTGTGGTTTATCGCAGTCCAGGCATCTTTGGGGAGGCTATGGAGATCACCTCCCGATCGACTAGGATCGGGTTAGGCGCATTCGGCCTAAGAGGGGCGAGGCCCGGGTATGGTGGAGATGAGCTAGGACTTCCTAGAGACCCAGGAGGTTATGACATGGGCAGAGTTTCAGGAGCTGTTCATGGGTAAGTACTTTGCAGAGACTACGAGGCATGCGAAGGCTCAAGAGTTCCTAGAGCTGAAGCAGGGGGCGATGACTGTGATGGACTACGTGGCTAGATTCACAAAGTTAGCCCGATTTACTGATGATTACGTGGCCACCGACCTGGCCAAGGTGAGGAGATTCAAGAATGGATTGAAGTTGTCCATTCGGGCCAGGATTGTAGGACTCCGCCTACAGGATATGGATTCCATTGTTGGGACGGCCCTAACCATAGAGAGAGAGATGGAGGATGCTCGGAGCACTCGGGATGCGAGTGCTAGTGGTAGAAAGGAAGGGCGGTCGGTCTTCTTCCAATTCGAAAGGCGAGGCTTCTAGTTCACGAGGTTCGAGTCGTGACGTCGGACGAGGGCGGATGAGTTGCGGTCGGCCGGACATATGGTGTCTTACCATTGTCCCAGCGGCACGGACACATGAAGGATTTCCCCTGAGGCGAGGATCGGGGTTTGGGACGCAGTCCCGGTCGATGCGAGACGGAGGATACGATCACGTTCCTCCACGGCGTAGTACGGACCCGGAGGAGCCGATCCCATTTGAGGGGAAACTATCACGGGCACCCATTTCACGGGCGGGCAGAGGCCAAGAAGTATGGGTAGGGCGGAGAGGCCGAAGCCTGAGGGCGAGGGTTGCTTCAGGTCGGGGTCGTGTCTGTTGTCACACCCGCGGTAGTCGATCGTCGACCAGTTATCTGGGGTATGTTTTGCTATCTCGCCTATGGGCTGAAATTTATTTGATTCTGGTGCTTCGCATTCATTCATTCTTTGCCTCCGGTTATGATCGAGTTGAGCAGGGTTGAGACAGGGCCTTTGTATGTAGGTTCTCCTAGGGTTAGAGCGAGAATAGGAATGATATGTTGGAGTTCTTGAGTTGGAGATCTCGGGACTCTACTCCTGATGGACTGAGGATCATGGACATGTCGAGTTCGATGTCATCTGGGGATGGATTAGGCCCGGCCGACTTCTGAAGTGCGTTATCGATTGTGGCGTAGGAGGTTCTGGCTTACACGCAGGACGGTACTCGTGTGGTATTTCAGGGAGACAAGCATGACATTTTACCCCAGACAGTATATCTACGGTAGTGTCGGGGATAGTTGGCGGGTTATTCTTGTGCCTGCACAGAGGCAGGTGAGACCGGACTTAGATCTACCTCGGAGTGGTGGTTTGCGAGAGTATCACGGGATGTTTTCGGATGAGCTACTTGGGTACCTCACATAGAGATGTAGACTTAGGTATTAGATTCTGCTGGTACTTCACCACGTCTCTATGACTCCGCATAGGATGGCACCGGTTGAGTTGCAAGACTCAGAGTCCAGCTACAGGAGCTACTAGGCAAGGGGTTCATAAGGCCAAGGCACTTCACCATAGGGCACTCCGGTTGTTTTCTGAAAGAAGAAGGATGGGCCCTTGGCCCCGTGCATTGACTCACAGACAATTGAGCGGGGTTACGATCAAGAATCGGGTACCCATTACAGAAGTTGATTTGTTTGACTAATAGTTGAGAGGGCGCGGAGTCTACTCCAAGATGGGTGCTCGCTTGGTTACCATAAGGCGGGGTTAGGGATATGGATATCCCTAAGACAGCGTTTAGGACGCGTTATGGGCACTTTGATTTTCACGGTAATGCCGCTTGAATTGTGAATGCTCGGCGACATTCATGGATCTCATGCATAGGATCTTCAGCCCTGTTCGATCGGTTTGTGTGATCTTCGTGGATGACATCCAGTCTACTCCAGTCAGTGGGAGCATGAGTGTCATGAGGATCGTTTTACAATTGTTGAGACCATCGGTATGCGCCCGAGTTCGGTAAGTGCGAGTTAACGGTGAGATTTTTGGGACACGTGGTGTCGGCACCGGGAGTGTCGATCGACCCCAGAAAGGTCGAGGCGGTGATGGAGTTAGGAGAGGCGAAATCGATCTTGAGATCACGTAGTTTCTTGGGATTAGTGGGTGATACGGAGATTCATTGAGTTTCTCCGGGATAGCGGCACTTATGACTAGGTTGACCGGAAGGAGTCAGGTGATTGGGATGACCGATCAGGAGGCATTCTAGGAGTTGAAGGAGACTTGCCGCTCCCATCTTGATGGATTCCGGACGGGACGGGTACAGTGTATTGTGATGCCTCGAGGGCCGGATTGGGATGTGTTTTGATACGGTCCGGGAGATTAGTAGCTTATGGTTCTCGTCGGTTGAAGAATCCGCGAAGCGAATTACCCTACGACATGGGAGTTAGGCTGCCGTAGTCTTCGCCTTGAAGATTTGGCGCCACTACTTATACGGCGGGGAGTTCGAGTGTACTCGGACCATAAAAGTGAGTATATTTTCACGCGACGGGACCTCAATATGAGAACCTTGTGAGATGGATGGAGATTCCTAGAGGATTATGATTTCACTTTGCATTACCATCTGGTAAGGCAAAATGTGGTGAGCCCGATGCACTCGGTCGGAAGTCACGAGGAGCGTTAGCTACAGTATGGCTTCGGGAGTGGATGCTCAGGGCCCGTGGGATAATTTGGGCTACGGTATTACAACGAAGGCCCCGGGGACTCGGGGTACCTTGGGAGTTTAGGTAGCTACACCGTCTACGGTGGCTTGAGTGATTGAGTCAGTGGCGAGACATTAGAGATGAGTGTGCATCGGGGGCCAAGTGTGTAACACCCAAAATACCACCAGATTTTATAATAAAATTTATTATATATTAGAGATTACTAATTGGGCCCGACTTAGGTATTTTACGGGAATTGTTAGACGAATATTGATTAAATGATTGAATCTGAAATAAACCCAGTGAAAAAGAAAATATGGAAATAAAAAAATGGGGACCTAAGGGTCCAATTGTAAATAAGTTTATATGTCTAAGTGAAAATAGGAGACTTAAATGAAAAATAATAGAAATGGAGGGACCTAAATATAAAAGAAATAAAGAAAAAGAAGAAAAAAATCAAGGAAGGGCATGTGGCATGTAGGAAAGTGGGAGGAGTTTCCTCCTTTTTAAAATCACGATTTAGAGTGATCCGGAGAAGAAAGGGAAAGCAGGAGAAAAATGGAGGTATTTTAGGTGAGAAGCTCTCACTTCTCTCTAGATTTCCCAGCGATCGGACCCATAGGTCCCGAGGCGAAGCAAGAGGAAAGTCCTTCACACGTGACAAGAGCTGCCAAGTAGGGGCCGTAAACGGAGAGTTTCGACAACATCCGGAGGTAGGTCTTCTCTACTTAGCCATTTTCTACCCTAAGGATGTTGGGTGGTTATCTTGCCTTAGGGAATGTTTGGTTGCATTTTAAACCATGGGAAGGCTGCCACATTGTGGTAGTCTTGTGACTAACCGAACCTTAGAGCTGATTTTTGGGCATGAAGTGAGGGAATTTGGTAGTGTCCTTCTAGTAAGAAATTGTAGCCACATCAAATTAAATTGATGTTAGGCTTTGAATTTCTCGATTTGGACCTCTGTAGACTAAGTTATAGTCTTTTCTTTGAGGTCAGCCCGGCTAAATCTGGTGGTCAGTTTTGCCAATTAGGGTCAACTAGCGGACCTTAGAACGGGAGTTTAGATGAATAAAGATAAATTTGTGAATCCTTCTGTGAAATTGTAGCCACATTAATTAACTTGATGTTAGGCTTTTGAATTTCTCAATTCGGACTTCTGTAGACCAAGTTATGGTCTTTTTACCCTGAACAGTCAAATGGGTGCGAGTCAGCTATAGAGGAATTAGATCTGTAGAGATCGTCGAGTCTTGTAGAAGTCGTCGGGTCCTGTAAGTCGTCCAGGTCTTGTAGGGGTCGTCAGATCCTGTAGAGGTCGTCAGGTCCTGAAGAGCTCAGCTCGTCAGGGTTGACTACGCATGACCTCCAACTTCGGAAGGCCATATCTCCTTCGTTTGAACTCCGATTTGGGTGTTCTTGGACTCTATGGAAAGCCCATTGAGTCAAGAATCCATCCATATGCCTGAGGAGATTATTAGATGTCAGACCAAAGTGTTAGACTGAGCTCATCACTTCAGTGCAGCTCGTCAGTTCAGGTCGGCTCACGTCGGGGCTGTGCGCATGACACCTCGACTTAGGCCATGTCTCCTTAGTTTGAACTCCGATTTGGGTGTTCTTGGACTCTATGGAAAGCCCATTGAGTCAAGAATCCATCCATATGCCTGAGGATATTATTAGATGTCAGACTGAAGTGTTAGACTGAGCTCGTCACTTCAGTGCAGCTCGTCGATTCGAGTCAGCTCGTCCGGTGGCTGCGCGCGAAACCCCTCCAACCGGAAGGTCATATCTCGCCGTTGAACTCCGATTTGGGTGTTCTTAGACTCTATGGAAAGCCCATTGAGTCAAGAATACATTGATATGCCTGAGGAGGATAGAAGATGTCATACCGATGTGTTAGACTGAGCTCGTCAACGGTGCGGCTCGTCGGTTAGTCGACTCGTCGGGGCGGCGTGTATGACCTCCAACCGGAAGGTCATATCTCCTTACGTTTTGAACTCGATTTGGGTTATTCTTGGACTCTATGGAAAGCCTATTGGAGTCAAGAATGCATTGATATGCCTGAGGAGGGATAGAAGATGTTTGACGAGGTGATAGATCAGGCTCGTCAGGTCAGGTCGACTCGTCGATTCAGGACTGTTGTGTATGACCTCCAGCCCCGGAAGGTCATAGCTCCCTTCCGTCAGAACTCGATTGAATTGTTCTTGGACTCTATGGAAAGCCCATTGATCAGAATCCCATCTATATATATATATTGTTAAAAATTGGAACTCATATTAAACTCCAAAAATCAATCCTAACCAAAACTACTAGTACACACGAATAATATTGTTCTTTAATGGTTTTGGAATAAGGCTGGCTTGAGGAGGAAAAGCCAGGCGAGATTGAGATTCCAAGATTGGAATCAAAGTGCCAAGATTTTTTGGGGTTTGTTCTACCAAACTCTATTCCTCGTTTCATGTTTTGCATGTTTGTTCTCATTTACATTCTCATTTGAAATATTTTGGTAGTTGCAAGTAAATGAAATAAGTACATGAATGAGTATATGAATGAGTATGTGAATGAGTATATGAAATGAGTACATAGATTGAGTATATCTTTGAAAAGACGATACGAAAGTTAATGTGGAATTGAAATGTAGTAGTTGAAAACCAAATGAATTAAATGATATACGGAATGAACCGCCTGACGGGATGCACCAATCGACATCCGTCAAGAAGGCACCCCGAATTTGTCCAATGTCCCACTTGACGGGATGCACTAATCGGCATCCGTCATGATGGCGTATGGCATTGAAGAAATGTCCCACTTGGCGGGATGCACCAATCGGCATCCGTCATGATGGCATATGGCATTTAATTGATACCACATGTCGAAGTGCACGAAGCGGCATCCGTCATGATGGGAGACCCGGGTGTTAAATGTGTAAGCACATTGCAAATGATAATAAGAGTGGAGATTCATTATTAAGCGAAATCAGTCGAGAAAGCGTGAATTAAATAGTCGAGGTGAAATAACCAACATTGGCCAGTATAAATGGAATTTCTATGTATATGCTTAAATCTCATAGATTGAATTGTGAAATGAATTGTTGCATTGAAATTGTATGATGTGATTTGGTAAATGATTTAGAAATTGAAAGCATGCGAAAATAAATAGCATGAGTATATATTGAATTAATAGGCATGGTTTAATGTTAAATGCATGCTAAGTTACATTGAAAATTGAAATAGAACTGTATAGAACCACTAAACATGAAAATGCTTAGCGTATAGTTTTATCTATCTTGTAGTGCGCGAGTTTAGTGGGCAAGAGGGAGACAAGGTCGTCTGTGTGAGTCATAGAGGAAATCTGGCGTATAAGTATATACTTTCAGATCATTTTGCATATCATCTCTTTTGATCAAGTGGTATTTTGTAAACAAAAAAAAAAAAAAAAGATTAAATCCTGAACCTTGATTTTTGTATATCATTTTGAAAGGGCATAGAATGTCTTTCTTTGTAAACATATTTTGTTAATGTTTATGGGCCCTCACCCAAGGTTGCTTTGAAATTTAGTAAATAGTTGTGGGCCCTTTGAAAACTGAAACTCCCTTCATAGCTAAACAAATTAATTAAACGTTTTTAATAAGATAAATAAAAGCGTTAGATGCTTAGGAGCTCTGGTTCGGATCCGCCATTCGGGTCGGGCCGGGGATTCGGGGGTCGCTACACTTTAGTGGTATCTAAAATGTAAAATAAAAGAATTAAATGGGCGTCCCCGGGGCTTCGGTTCGGACTCGCTAATCGGGTCGGGCAGGGCAGGGGTCGATCCTGGTGCGGTCGGTCTGCACGGGTGGCGTGAGAAATTTGGACTCGTTCACGTAGATGGTAGTCTTCGATATAGGGGACCGGGTGAGTGGTTCCCCGATTCGGCAATTTGAGATAGGAGATTCTCGGGGAGTTTCAACATTCTCGATTTGCAGTGCATCGGTGTACGAAAGATGTACGGGATCTTCATCGCCGAGTACTATTGGAGTGGGATGAAGAGACCGTAGGAACTTTTGTTCGTGATGTCTCACATGTTGCGGAGTTAAGGGTGAGCACCGGAAGCGATAGGGCTCGCCCGACCGTGGAGGTGGTGGGTGGAAGTGGGAGCATGTCACGATGGACTTTTTGTGACCCGGTTCCCGCGGTGCCAGCGAAGCATGACGGTATGGGTGATAGTGGACCGGCTCCGCGAGTGGCATTTTCTAGCCGTGCGGATGACCTTCGCCTTGGAGATATTCTTCGGTTATACACATTGAGAGATAGTTCGACTACATAGATACCATTATCCATAGTGTCGGATAGGGACCGAGTTCTGACACACACTTTTGGAAGAGTTTACAAAGGCTATGGGCTACGGCTGGCCAGGTACAACGTTCCACCCTCGAGACAAATGGTCGGTCGAGAGGATTATATAGGTGAGAGGGACGTACTTTCTGGCGTCGTCTGGATCATAAGAGGCGAGTTAGGAGGGAGCATTTTCCCTGGTGGAATTTGCCTACAACAGGTTATCGGGAGAGTATACGGATAGCTACCATATGAGGCCTTTGTATGGGAGGCCATGAAGGTCACCATTATGTTGGACGAGGTGGAAGAGAGATCCATCAACGGTCTGATCGATTAGAGACAACTCAGAGAGGTGAGCTTGTCTGACGGCGTCTTCTACGGCTCGGGCCGGCGGAAGGCTATGCGTGTGCGGCAGTGACCCCCAGAGTTGAGTTGAAGATCATGTCTTCATGAAGGTGATGCTAAGAGGCGTGGTCGGGTTCGGCAAGCGCGAGAAAATCGTAGGGTTTGTGGACCTTTCGAGATACTTGAGGAGGATAGGCCGTAGCGTGGGTTAGCGTTACCTTGACATGTCGAGTGTCGAGGTATTTCACGTCCATGCTCCGAGTATACTCTAGATCCGACTCATGTGGTGGATTGGGGCGGATGGGGTTGACGATGGGACCTTTGAGGAGGACTAGTGTGCATTTTGGATAGCGAAGTGATCGGGTTTGCGGCCCAGAATCGTGAGGCTAATGAGGGTACTATGGAGACACTATGGAGTGGAGGAGTCCACGTGGGAGCGTGAGGACACGATGCAGGCCACCTATCCCTTCTTGTTTAGGGATGAAGGTATGTGGTTTAGTCGTTTAAGATTCAAATGACTGTTTACATACATGGTAGAGTGCACGTTGCATATGCATGAGTGGTGTAATTGTCCTGAATTTCGGGACGAAATTCCTTTGAAGGAAGGGAGAATGTAAGACCCGAGAAATTCCATTTTCGGAAAAATGGCAAAATCGTAATTTCGGTTACAAAATTGTTATTTCGGTTAAAAATCAGGAATTTATTCTCTAGATCTCGGATGACAAACTGGATTTCACCGTTGGAATCGTCTCGCGAAATCTAGCAAGCACGTTGAATTTCGTCAAATTCGGGGCGGTCGAGGTTGGCACGTTTTCAGACATCTCCTTTTGGATGCGATAAAAGCGATTTTGATCTTGACGAAAGTCACATATAACACGTACTCATGTTCCATAAATTGGTATGAGTAGAGAAATGATGAAAATGGATGACCGGGGAAATAGTGCAGAAAGTCGCGGGAAAGAAGGACATGACGGTCATTTTGGAATTTGTTTAAATGAGCTAAATGACAAAATTACGAATAAATAACCATCTCCTTCGGTAAACCAAAAGCAAAAAAAACGTGAATGAAGGGGACTTACGGTAGGTTGAAAATGGCGTTTTAAGAGAGTCTGATTTCTCTCCCAAGTTTTTCGACAAATCCGGCCAGTCGGGTCTTCGGGACAAGAAGGAAGAAAATTTTGCTCTATGCGGAGGGCTTCGGCATTAGATGCCGGATTTAGAGAGTTTCCTCAAACTCCGTGAGGTAGGGGTTTCTCCCTACTTGGGTTTTATTCCTTCTTTAAGTACTTTGTTGATGTTTGAGCTGAATGAGGCCGTGAGGGGCCGTTTGATCGATCCCAAAACTTAGGACCAAATTGATATAATTTTGAAACCATATTAAGACGGCCGTGACTGTCCGCGGCTGATTTGGGTGGATTAATTATTGCATTTGTGTGTTGATGCATGTATTGATTGGAATGAGGAGTGGAAATGGCCGTGAAACAGGTTCACTAAGTGAGCAGATGATTTGTGATTTTTCGGAGATAATGCTTAGGGTTTCATATTCCACGAAACGATCATTCTCAAAATAATTTTGTGAATTAATATGTTTGGTGGAGTAATTCAAGTAGGGTTACTCGCGTGTTTGATCATTAGCCCATTGAGCTAATTTTGGTGTGATGAAATGAGAAATTACATAACATGATTGTGTGATTTGAATTTTTATGTGAATATATGCATTATGATATATTTGCATGTGTTATAGTATGAATCGGGGTGGCATCATGCATTCCATATGCCTTTAGGACACCTAGGACGGTAGGGTGAGGTGCATAGGATGAGTCACAGAAAATGGTTTCGGAGGGTAGTCTAAGGTGATAATTATCGGAGGGTAGTCCATCTTAAAATAAAAATATCAATCGTCGGAGGCGACCCAGTTGATATACATGGATTCAGTCCATAAATAATATCAATGGTCAGAGATGGCCCAATTGATATATATACATCGGAGGGTTGTCCACAAACAAATAAACATAATAATCCTCATACGAGGCTTAAGTGAGTGTGAGGGAGTGA
Source organism: Tetrastigma voinierianum (assembly GCA_016808115.1). Classification (NCBI taxonomy): domain Eukaryota; kingdom Viridiplantae; phylum Streptophyta; class Magnoliopsida; order Vitales; family Vitaceae; genus Tetrastigma; species Tetrastigma voinierianum. The sequence continues at coordinate 311,890 of JAEQBH010000247.1, read as the reverse complement.
TGAAAGGACTTCAGTGCAGATGTCAGTTAGACATTCAAATAGGAATCATACATTGCCATGTGTTTATTTGGAAGTACCTTTGCACTTAGGTGGAGAGTAGCCCGCAGGGTGATTCCACTGCGAGCATTAGCTCCTGTCGAGATACTATTTTGGTACGAGGAGCGTGCGAGGGGCAGCTCGTCTGGAGGGCGGGAGGAGGGAGGAGGAGGAGGAGGAGGAGGAAGGAGGGGTGTTGAGGAGGGGAGGAGGAGGAGGGGAGAGAGGTTGTGAAAGCAGTGTGGCTTTTGATGATTTATAATATTAGAATTCTCTAATTTTAATATATGTGTTGTATAAGAGTAAAACATTTGAACTCTTAGAACTATTGGATATAGTTGGATTCATAGTTAGTATGTTTTATGGGTATTGTTTATGGGCCCAAGTGGCCGTTTTACTCATGTTGTGATTATATTGGACTGTTTGGGACAGGTTTCATACAGGTGTTTTATTTGGGTAGAGCTCCCCATACAAAGGAGACTTTGCCCGATTTTCTGAAGTGGCGTCGGGTAACCCGACATCCACTTGTATTCCGCGGGTTGACGGGTAGTCAACGGACCCCCGGGTTTGGGGCGTCACAGCCGTCCCCGTGGTTGAAAGAATAGCGGCCAGCGCGGAGCCCCCGCTTGAACCTCGGTCCACCATAAACTACATACTTAGGCCGAGTTTTGTGATCAGTATTAGTCTAAGCTTTTTGAAAGAAAGGTTTATTGCGTGTATACCGATGCAGGCAGTGCTTCCATCCACGTCCCAGATAGCAGCGGAGCAATCCAACCAATTGAGGGCTTTATATCATTTCCCCTTGTTAACATGTCCAGCGTCATTACTCCACACCACGATGCACTCTTATATACTCTGTGTATTAACAATTTTGATGTGCACAGAGTACTGGTTGACCTTGGCAGTGTAACACCCCGAAATATACCCTAGTCGTTTTCGACATGTTTAGGGTGTTTTGTAGGCATAATTTGAATGTTTCGTGATTTAAATGTGAGACATGGAAATTGAGAAACCCGGAAAGTTTACAAGACACAAGGACAAATTTGTAAATTTTCAAAAAGGATATGAAAGTCATAATATAAGAAAATTAATAAGGCTAGAATTAGAATATAACATAAGTTGTAAACGATAAATAGAAAGTTGGAGGACATGTGCAATAACTATAAGATTAAGTATAAAAGAGCTTGAGACAACAAAATATCTCATATTTTGGGTCTCCCGAAGAAGGCTCAAGAAGCAAGTGAAGGCCAAGAAGGGAAGAAGAGAGAAGAAGAGGAAGAAGAAGGAGAAGCCAAGAAGAAAGGTATGGATTCTAGTATGGATCTTTGCATTTTTGTATGGAAATTATGAATTTTGTATGGGATTATGTATAATTGGACCATGGTAAGGATTTCTATGGTTTTCAAACCTAGGGTTTTGTTATGATTTCATCCCAACCCTAGATTTCTTGAAAATAGGGGTGGTAAAACCCTAAATGGTACAAGATGAGTATGGAATCCTCCCTTTGAGGTTGGATTCATGGTTTAATTGCAAAGTAATGGAGTTTGGGTTAGAACAAACCCTAACTAATCCTTGTGTTTGGTTTGTGTATGGGTTAGGACCCATATTAGAGTTGTTTTGGGAGTAATTCATGAAAGGTTTTTGAAGAAAGATATGTATTGAAAGATGATTTGAGTAGAATAGATGTTACAAGATGAATATGGAGTGGTTTTGAAGTGTATACTGATTATTGAGTTGATTTGGGTAGCAAAATATGGAAAAATGGGAGAAAAACCACCTTTTATGGGAAATTTCGAGGGGTGGTACCGGTACGAAGCAGTGGTACGGTACCATAAGTGCCAATCAGGCGAGTGCCGGTACCAATGCTCTGTTTCATACCAGTGTTTGTATTTTGGGCATAACTTGGTCATTTCTTATTCTATTTGAGTGATTCAAGTGGTTGGTTAAAATAGACTTTAAGGAGAACAAAACACCCTGAAATAGGTACCTTCAAATTCTGATTCTATTTGGCCCAAAATTCACTCAAAGTTGGGCTATGTTCAAGCTAATTTCTGCTTTAGTTTTGATCATAGAGTAGTTCGGGTTGTTTAGAACATAACTTGAGTTTTGGTGATCCGATTTGGAGTGATTCTAGTTGAAGAACCATACTTTTATGGCTTCAAGGGAGTACAAAGAACCAGTGTCAGATATGAAGTTAAGATCCCTAAAAATGAGTATTACAAACTGTTCCTAGTGTAATATCGGTAAAATGACTAGTTTGGCATGAAAATGCCATAACTTTAGTTTGGATGATTCAATTGGAATGATTCCAATTTCTAAGTAAAGTAGATTCATAGAGGAATAAGAATACATGAATGATGTGTGTGTACATAGGCATCCTACTGTATAAGTATATGAAATGCCATATGTAATAGACATGAAACAAGAAAAGTATAGGAAATGCAATATGTATAGATGTGTTCATGAAACATGAATATGATATGAAATATGAAAATGAACTGAAACATGAACATGAACATGAAAGGCAATATGTCATGAACACATAATGTGATTATGTCGTGCCCCGATTCCCGGTCCGACCCGATTGGCGAGGATCGGGCAGTTCCGGGACGAGACCATATATTGGGACTCTTTGCACGATTTTTTAAAGCAGGCAGCCTTGTGGGTATGGCCCACATCTTGTAACAAAATCAAAGAACTACCACGAATTGGTGTCCATCAAAATCTAGACATATAGCGGGTCCATTTACAAATACAATCTTGTACTTTTACATTTAAATCGAGCCGCGAACCTACATGTAGTGAACCCTTACAGAATGTGTTGGCATTTGTATGCGGATATTCGAGATGTCTTCTCCTGTACCTACACGGATTAAAAACCCGTGCTAAGCTTTACGCTTAGTGGGAAGCATATGTCTTATGCACATACACATTTAAAGCATAAAACAATAACAAATATCATAATTTTCATGCATTCATATAATGAACTTATACAGTGCCAAACATAACAAACATATGCTTATTCGGATCTCCCATCGGAGTTACATAGCTTATTACCCGTACTTACTACAAAGCTTTTACTGGTACTTCTTATCTTATACTTGCTCAGTACTTACACTTATAGCATATTTATTCTTATTCGAAACTTATACTTATAACATCCTTATACTTACTCAGAACTGAAACTTATGGTAGACTTATTCTTATTCCTATCTCCCGTAGGACACATATTTATACTTATCTCTTGTATTTTTATCTGCGATACTTATCTCCCGTAGGACATATATTTATACTTATCTCCCGTAGGACACATGTTTATACTTATCTCCCGTGAGGCACATACTAATAATTATCTCCCGTAGGACATATATTGCGGACTTATACTGATACTTATCTCGGACTTATAATTATTCAGATCTCCCAAAGGACATCTGCTTGAACTTCTGTCAGACTGATACTTATCCAGATATCTCGTAGGAGTTACAGAGCTTAGACCTTTACTAAAGTACCCGAAGGTACTACAGAACTTATACTTGTACTATGGAGCATATCCTTGTCTTACGAATATTGTACTTGTATTGCGGAGCTTATTCTTGTCTTTCGGACCTTATACGTGCATTACAGAACTTATACTTGTCTTGGGCGATATACTTGTATCTCGGGCACATGCGGTATTTGGATCTTACATGTATATTCACAGACTTATACTTGTCTTATGGAACTTATCTTGGTCTTACGGAACTATGCAGTATTTCGGACACATGCTTGTATTTGAATAAGGAAGTACCGGTACTCTGAACATTTAAGCAGCCTACCAAAAGTACCCGTAGGTACTCGAGCGGATCTGAGAGGTACCGTGGGTGCTACGAACATGTCTGGGTACGTAGGTACTTCGGATCTTTACCATGTTCATACTTGTCTTAATTTCATAAATTGTTTTCATGTTATCGTTTCATATTACTTTCACTTTCATGCTGTAAATACCAAAGTGGATACAAAAAAAAACTATGAAGGGCGAAGTATCTTGTGGTGACCCTTCCGGGGCCATAGATGCTCAATCTTAGGACTTATTCTCTAATGGCGAGCGATCTATCCCTACACTTGGTCAGATACGGGCAATCCGTTTTATTACATTTACTATTACATATCTCATAAGCATGAATAACTATTGTTATGTAAATTCAGCATACATATATCTTATCATTACTTTAATCTATATTTGTTCTCATATCTATAGCTTCATATTAGGCTCTCCATATTTTCGTGCATTCATTTACTCGTTCATATATTCATATATATATATATATATATATATATATATATATATATATATATATATATATATATCTATCATTCGTATGCAGAGAAACACATTCGTGTGCTTTGTCATCTTTACTTATCTCTATAAATTCTTAGCATTTAAGCATTTCTATCATGAGTTCCTAGCATGTTCTATCTATTCATTTAGAGTATATCCTATCATATATTCATATTATATAATCCTATATTCATATCATATTCATGTATTCTTATTCCTCTATGAATCTACTTTACTTAGAAATTGGAATCATTCCAATCAGATCATCCAAATTCAAGTTATGGCATTTTCATGCCAACTAGTCATTTTACTGATTTTACACTCTGGACTGTTTGAACTACCCATTTTTTTCCAGTGTCTTTCTCCATATTTGACACTGGTTCTTTGTACTCATTTAACGATAAGGTTCTAAGGGTTCTATTCCAACTGGAATCACCCAATTCGAACAAGGGACTCGAGTTATATTCTGACACGGAATTTACTCTATGTTCAAGCGAAACCGAGAATTTAGCTTGTACATGGCCCTTTGAGTGAATTTTTGGGCCACCTAAGTCATAATTGATGATTCTTATTTCTGGATATTTAGTTTTCCTTGAAGTCTAACATTAGCCACTTAAATCACTTTCAGACCGGATAGAAATGAGTAAGTTATGGCTAAAATACAAAAACTGGTTGGAATAGGAAACATAGCATCACATGTACGTTACACTAACACATGTAATAAGGTACAGTTGGCTGACCAGAACCTAACATGTACCGGTACATGTTCCAAGATTATCTTTCTTAGGTACATCACTTAGAAAATTGCCCGAATGTGTATTTTCTCCCATTTTCATGCACTTTCATCCATAGATCACTCCTATACTTCCTACACATCAAAATCATTCCATATTTCTCTTGTAACCTCTTTTCTACTCAATTCCTCTTTCAATACTTATCTTATTTCAAAAACATATCATGAAATCCTTCCAAAACAATTCTAATATGGGTCACAACCCATACATGATCCAAACATAGAGATTTGTTAGGGTTTGTTCTAAACCCTAACTCCATTACAAACAATTTAACCAAGAATCCAACCTCAAAGGGAGGATTCTATAACCATCTTGTGCCATTGGGTTTACCAACTCTAATTTAATGCCTCTTTGGTTAGGATGAAATCCTAACAAACCCTAGGTTTGGGGACAACTAATAACCATCCAATAGCATGGAAATTCATACAAAATTTAGAATTCCATAAAAGAAATCCATACCCAAGGTTAGATTCTATACCTTTTTGGATCTTTGCTTCATCTCTTCTTCTCCTCTTCTCCTCTTCTTCTTCTTCCTCTTCCTTTTCTCTTCTTTTCCCCCTTCACGGTTTGTTCTTTTTGCCCTTTGGAGACCAAATTTTGGTCTTATCCCATGGATTTGTTAAGGCCATGTTTGGCCTTTAAATAAAACCCATTTTTGGGTTCTTTTCTTTGTTGCCTTTAAGTCCTTGGATTCTTCCTTTTTGAACTTCAACATGCCGTATTCTAATTTGACCCCTGAATTTTCTTCAATTTCCATAATTGCATACTAACTTTTGATTTATGCCTTTTATGTCCTCAAGTGGTAAATTACCACTTTACCCTTGTCTCTAATATTCATTTCGGGTCTCTTATTTTATTTCCGAAAAATTCCATTTAGCTTTTAATATATCCTAAACAAGTCCAAAAACTACTAGGGTATATTTTGGGGTGTTACAAATTAAGTTATATATGATTATTATCACATATAATCCAGAAAAGATAACGAATGATATGAAATACATGAATGAATGAGTGCACATTCTGATAAGTGCTTTGGCACTCCTGCTAGTGCTACGACACTTTTGTTATTTGAGCAGTGCGTTTTCTCATCACATTCCATGCGAAATCACATTACTCTTGAATGACAAACGGAGACGGGGATTCAACAAGTGAATGCATCGTGAATGTCGACTTCTATAGTAATATATGAGATTGCGGTATTAGATAATGAATCACATTGCTACTGAATGGCTCATGAAGGATGGGATTCAACAACAATACATCTTGAATGTAAACACATAGCCATATGTGAGATTGCAATATTGAATTTGAGATCACATTGCTACTGAATGAAAAACAGGATAGGATTCAACAATTGAATCTGTCGTGAATGTCGACTTTTATAGCCATATGTGAAATCACAAACTGAAACACGAAAAAAGAAAGAAAATGATTCGAGAAGAGTATTTGAACAAGTATAAGATCCGAAATACAATAATAAGCTCTGAAATACAAGTATAAGATCCATAAGACAAGTATAAGATCAAGTAATACAAGTATAAGATCCAAAATATAGAGAATAAGCTCTTATAACACAAGTATAAGATACATAAGACAAGAGTATATGCTTTGTAATACAAGAATAGGATTAAAGTAAGACAAGTATTTGCTCCGTAATACAAGTATAAGATCAGAAATATAAGAATAAGCTCCGTAATACAAGTATAAGATCAGTAAAATAAGGATATGCTCCGTAGTATAAGTATAAGATACGAAGTATAAGTATACGTTCTGTAGTACCTACGGGTACCTCAATAAAGGTCTAAGTTCTGTAACTCCTACGAGAGATCTGGATAAGTATTAGTATGACAGAAGTTCAAGTAGATGTCCTTTGGGAGATTTGAATAATTATAAGTCCGAGACAAGTATCAGTATAAGTCCGATATATATATCCTTTGGGAGATCTGAATACATATACGAGGAATCTGAATAGTTATGTGTCCTACGGGAGATCGGAATAAGAATAAGTCTGTTATAAGCATAAGTAATTGTATAAGTTCATTATATGAATGCATGAAAATTCTGATATCTGTTATTGTTTTATGCTTTAAATGTGTATATGCATAAGACATATGTTTCCCACTAAGCGTAAAAACATACTTGGGTTTTTAATCCTTGTAGGTACAAAGAAGATGTCAGAAGCTTCCATCTTCTTTGGGCCAACCCTGTAGTAGGGTTCACTACATGGAGATTCAGCGCTTTGATTTATAAATGTAGGAAATCTGTTTTGTATATGTAAATGGGACTCAGTATATGTGTATAGATGATGGACACCACTCCGGTGGTAGTTCTTTGGTATATGAAAATGATTTTTTTGTTATTACAGAAATTATTTGTATACCCACAGGTACAAGTTTAGATCTAAGAAAAAAAAAAAATGAGTAAGAGTCGATATATAGTCTTGCGCCTCGGAGCTTGGTTCGGATCGATGTCGGGTGGGGCCAGGAATCGGGCGTATTGACAATTGTGTGACGATTTATTCTGTTACCTTGACGATTGAATACTTCTTTAATAGGTTGAGTTCGACTAGTAGAATTCTATCCGGTTTAACGGGGCAACCACAATAACGATGGGTGACATTGCTCTCCCCGTCAAGGTAGGGCTAGTAGTTCAGTAGGTCTTATTTTCTGTAGTCAAAGACCTGGGCCCGTACAATGCCATTGTTAGCCGAGCCTAGCTACATGCGATGAAAGCCGTGCCCTTGACCTACCATCAAATGATCAGCTACGACCCGGTGCCGGGGAAAATCGACCTCGTAGCCAACCCGTAGCTCGCGGTGCTCTGGGTGTCAATACAGGAGTGTGAGAAGAACGAAAGCTCTTACAATTCGGCCCTCGATACCCAAACCTTATAATAGCAATTACAGCTCTCCGCCCAAGCGAGGGTGGAAGACAAGGAGCGATTGGCTGTAGACCCCTTGGAATCAATATCCCTAGCCGAGCCGAGTAAATCCACTTATGTTAGTTCCCTCCTATCCAGCGGGGAGAAGGAATACATACAGTAGGTTCTGCTCCGTAATATGGATGTATTTTCTTGGACTCACTTAGACATGGTTGGCATTAACCCCGTACATGCCTCTAACAAACTGAATGTCATCCCTTAGGCAAGGCCAGTTAGACAGAAAGTGAGGTGTTTCCACCCGGACGACCATCAGGTTATTCAAGTAGAAGTCGATAATCTTCTAAAGGCAAGATTAATTAAGGAGATAAAGTACCCAGAATGGCTGGCCAATGTGGTGGTAGTCTCGAAAAAAGGCGGTAAATGGAGAGTGTGCGTGGACTACACGGATCTCAATGAGGCATGCTCGAAAGGTAGCTTCCCTTTACCTCGGATAGACCAGATTGTCGACGCGTCAACCGGGCATGGGATGTTGTTGTTCCTGGATGCCTTCTCGGGATATCATCAAATACTTATGCACTCGCCACACGCGGAGAAAACAGCCTTCATCACCCCGCACGGGTTGTTCTGCTACAATGTGATGTCATTTGGCTTAAAGAATGCCGAGGCAACCATATCAGAGGTTAGTGACTAAGATGTTCAGGCCGCTACTCGGAAAAACCATAGAGGTTTACATTGATGACTGGTAAAGTCCAAAAGACTCGGGCCATCTTGGACACATGAGGCTTTTGAACTCTAAGGAGTACGGTATGGCTTAATCCTCAAAGTGCGCCTTAGATCCCGGTGTAGGCCAATTCTTGGGTTTCATGGTGACTCAGAGGGGTATAGAAGCCAACCCCACTCAGCTTAAAGCTATTTTGGAGTCCTTGGCTCCCACTTTTAGAAAGGGAGTACAACAATTAACTGGCCAGTTGGCCACCCTGGCCGTCTAAAGCCGTTCTTTGTCACCCTCAAGGGGGCCAACCAGGCCGGGTGAAATGAGGAATGTGATGAAGCTCTCACAGCTATCAAACAGTATCTTGTAGAACCTCCAGTCCTTGCTAGCTCTGAAGCCAGCGAAACACTCTTCGTATACTTAGCAGTTTCAGATGTCTTAGCGAGTGTTGCCTTGTTTAAGGAATATGAGAATAGAAAGCAAAGGCCAGTAATTTTCGTCAGCAAGTCCTTAGCAGACTTAGAAACCCGATACAAACACCTCGAGCAGATGGCATTAGCCCTCCGGGTAGCAATGAAGAAGCTCTGCCCATACTTCCAAGCACACCCCATTGTTGTACTAACTAACCTCCCTCTTTGGATCATAATTCACAAGCCTGACTTGTCTGGGAGAGTGGCTCGATGGGAAATTGAATTGAGTGAATTTGGTATTCAGTATAAGCCAAGATTGGCTAAAGGACAGAAGTTATGGCATGTGTGCGAGTCCCGATCCGGAATTGAGCTGGGCGGCAGGCGCGGACCCTTAATGTAGGCGGAGACATCTCGATAAATTTGGAGCGCCCGGTTTGCAACTTAAATCCATCCGGGGAGGAGAAGATGCGACGGGAGCAATCCTTTGGGCTTTAGCTCCTCCAACAACGAATCAGAGTATGCGCCCATCCTAGTCGAAATTGAGTTGGCAGCTATAGCATTAGCCGACAAGCTCCTGATTAGAAGTGATTCTTAATTGGTGGCAGGGCAAGTAAACGAAAAATATGAGTTGCGAGACCCTCGAATGGCAAAGTATGTATCCTTAGTTTAAGAGTAGCAGGCGAGCTTTTCGGCTTGGAAGCTCACAGCACATCCCGAGGGCCCTTGATACAGGAAAGTTGGCCTTATATGCATCGTAGCGCTTCTCTTGAATGTGACTTAGTGTTCTGCCCATCTATTATCAGCCGGATTCTTCTATTATCACTACCCGGGTAAGTCAGGTGGACGAGGTCTCCCCTTCCTAGATTAACCCCATAGTACAATATATCAATAAGGAGAACTCTCCCCGAATGAAGAACAAGCTCCACAGATCCAAATCCGGTCGTAGGTTCTCTTTGGTTAACGGGCAAAATTTGTTAAAACGATCCTAGGCGAGTACATTGCCTAAAGTGCTTAACTAGAATAGGGACAATATGTATTGGCGAATTACATGAAGGGATGTGGTAATCATCGGTGGCGGGAACAACGCACGTAGAGCCCTTGCCATTGTGACTATAAGATCTAATGCATCCGATTACGTGCGAAAGTGTGATCGGTGCCCGGTAGCAACCCCGATCTTGAGATCACCGACATGATTTAATTTCCATCCCACAGAAGCCCTTGGCGCTTTGCACCGATGGGGAATTGATATAGTCGGGCCGCTCCCTACTGCCTTGCCTCAGAAAAAATTATTGCTGGTAGCCATTGATTATTTCAACAAGTGGATAGAGGTCGAGGCTTTCACATCAATCAAAGATAAGAATGTCACTCAGTTCATCTAGAAGAATATCGTTTGTCGGCTCGGTATACCCCGATCAATTGTATAAAAAAACGGGCCTTAATTTGATAGTCGGACTTACAGGAACTTTTGCTAGGAATTGAAAATAAAGAATCTATAGTCCACCCCTTAGTATCCACAGAGCAACGGCTAAGAAGAAGCTTTTAATAAAACCATATTAACCGCCTTAAAGAAACGATTAGATTCAGCTAAAGGCAAGTGAGTGGATGAACTCCCCGAGGTGCTTTAGACCTATAGAACGACAGCCAGCAGACCAACCTGTATATCCCCCTTCACGCTCACTTATGGGATGGAGGCTATAGTCCCAACAAAAATCGATATGCCCACGCTCCAAACTGATATACTCAAGCAGTCAAATACAGAATCTATGATTAAAGACTAGACATAGCAGATGAACTGCGCCAAGCAGCAGCTGTGCGAATAGCATCATACCATAGCACGCTAGCAAACATATACAACAGACGCGTGAAACACCAAATGTTTCAGCCAGGGGACCTAGTCATGAGAAAATTTTTTTTTTTTTGAGAACCGCGGTCGATCAGTCGACGGAAAGTTCTAGCCAAGGCGGGAGGGACCTGGCATATCGTACTTGTGAGCCGGCCAAAATCTGGATCGTATGCATTAGACAAACTAAATGGGACACTTGTACCTAGAATGTGGAATGTTATGAACCTTAAAAGGCACTATCAATAAAGAATGATTCAATTTCTAACCATGTTCCCATCTCAGTTTTTTTATTACAAAGCCCGGGTAAGGTTGATATCCTACCGGCCTAATATGGTTGATGCCCAACATATTCATTACAAGCTCGGTATGAGGTTGATGTCCCTCACAGGCCAGTATAGTTGATGCGAGTTGGTTTATTAAATCGGGTAAGGTTGGTGTCCTACCGGCCAGGTATGGTTGATGCCAGGTGGTTCATTACAAAGCTTTTTGGTATGTGAGTTAGTCTACTAGCCAAATATGGTTGATGCCCAGCTAGTTCATTCCAAAGTCAGATGGGTTGAGTCCCTCCCATTGATACTTAGTTGATGCCTAGCTGGTTCATTCCAAAGTCAGTGAGGTTGATGTCTGCGGCCCGGTATGGTTGATGCCACTGGCAGATGCGTCACGAAGCGGGTAAGAGCGATAGAAGATGGGCAAATGAACCTTGCTTACCGGAGTGTTCATCCGGAACTGATCTATGTCCTACTCAAGGTACATCTTTTCTTGCCTGGCTAAATTAACTTAATTATGTGATTAGATAAAGATAAAGCAAACAACACATGCTTTATTATTGAGAAAAACCTATGCTTTATTATTGAGCTTGGTTTCAAAATAACATAAACCGGGGATACAGAACATAGGTGTAGGAATAGGGCTCAATGAGCAATGAAAAAAATGCAAACCTTAGTTCTCGCCAGAGACATCAGGTTCCTTAATCTCCCCAGTTATTCTTGCGGAAGAATCAAACTCATTACCTGGCCCAACCCTGACAGCAGAGAGATGCTTGCCTGCCTCGCTATTATCCGTCTCAAGAACTGCAGCGGGAGCCTCCCTCTCTGGCACATTCATCACTTCACCAGGACGAACATGGATAGACGCAGCTTCAGCAGGGACAGCATTTAGGGGGCATTGAGGGTTAATAAAGAACTCTGGGGATAATGGCTTAGACGTGTCCGACATCCTGTCTAGAACCTCGGGTTGGCTTCCAAAAATATTATGTGCGAAAACCTGTGATACCACCACAGGGTGAAATCATGTTAGAGAGGCTTCCTCGTAAGCCTCCTCTAGGGCATTTTCTCTTTAAGGGCCTCGGCTTGGATAGCAAACACTTCATCACTGAGTCCAGGTTTGAGGAGCGGAGGGCTCGCTCGGCCGGCCAGACCGACTAGCCTCGTCTTAGCCTGGCCTCCTGCAACACCCCTTGGGGCATTTTAGACCATAGATAACTTGGACTCCACCTTCGCCCTGGCACTCCCTGTCGTATCGGCGTCCATGCAGGCCATCGGGGCGTTGTGGCGAGCAACATCTCTCTTTGCCTCAACTTAGGCCACCTTCTCAATGCTTTCTTTGGTCTCACTCCCCCAGCTCCGAGAGCTTGACTTTGCTTCGGCTAAGGAAGCACTCAGCGCCCTATGGTCAGAAATGACCGATTGAGCATAGAGCCACAACCTCTTCGCATTCCTCACCCGAGACTAGAACTCTAGATGCTGGTAAGTCATGTTTTGGATAGCCGTAATAGCCTACAAAATAATGCATTATAATAAGGCAATAACTCGGAAGTAATACTAGAATAGTGCATAGCAGTTATAAACATACCAGCTCCTTAGTTTGGACAAAGTTGCGATTACGTATTAGCATCTTAGTCTTCAACCACTGTGAGTTCATCACTTACAAGCATGGCGGGGCGGGGCGACATATTCTTGGCTTTTCCCCCTTGGCCCGCATAGCTGCAGGCATACGAAGTAGTGCGAATATAATTGTTCCATATGGGGCGGTGGGGACTCACCACACGATTAAGCGGCTTCTGACTATTGATAATCTCTTGGGCACCTTCGAAGCTAGGGCGTCCTTCCTCTATCTTGGGAGCCTAGCCTGGAGGAATGCAGAATTAACAGCAATGGGTTAGGAAGCAACAACCTCTGCTTGACCACTGGTAGATGTAACCCTTGTGGGCTGTTTAACAACTGCTCCGAGAGAGTGTCTTCCTGGACCTCCGCATGGTTAGGGGAGACCTCTCCCTAAATCACGGGCGGGAGTCACCAAAGCCGACCAGCCGTGAAGCCCGTCTCGCGAGTCTGAAACTCTTCTCCTTTCCCACTTGCACATCGAACTCTCTCCAATTGGGTTGTTGATCAGCCTCTGACCACCTCGGGGTAGTCAGTCGCCGCAAGGCGGCACCTCGTTTGCGCTTCTGTGCGCCGAAGTTATGAACAAGATCAGCCATCTCGTCCTCCTCTTCTTCTTTTTCACTAGTAGGGGGGCGGCTAGATATTGGGGAAACCTAAGGGACAAAATCTTCCACCCTCACTACAGGCGCTCTTAGACGTTCAGGCACTCGCCTTCCTCTCTTAGATGCTTGGGGGGCAGGACGGGAACCCTTTTTCATAAAAGGAAGACGCTCGAGACGACTACCCCTATCAACCTTCTTAGATGCTTGAGGAACAAGGCCAGAACCCTCCTGGCCCGAATAAGGTTGTTGGGTAGAGATCTTGATCACCCAGGTTCGGGCCAACGAGTCTCGGTCTCGAGTCTTAGTTTAGAGGCAGAGTGCACAGGATGCTAAATTGAAGTCAACAATAGCTAATACTCTCCACTCCACTATTTATATGGGAAGAGAGGGTGTGGAATAAGCGGAATAATGTAAGGAGATGGTTATTTCGACTCATGAAGATTCCTCGCAATTAATAGGATTTCGTGATGTCGTTCCCTCTAAAAAATCTCTAGCAACTTTTGAATTTCTTAAAGCTAGCTTTCTCATTAATTTACCGGTCGACCTTAGGCTTTTTTCCACCTGCAAAAAAACATATTTATTAATAAGATATGAATATAAGGGATATACGTGCCAAATGCGGCATACAAATCTCTGCCTGTTCAGGAGCGACATTAGTATGTTCAAATCAAATTGGGAGGTCGAGAACCCGGGGTCTCATACCAAAGGTCCTCTAGCAGATCACGCCCTTACTTCCTTAATCTTAGGAGAGTCGAGAGTCCAGTAATGGGAGTGAAGCAGAGGGCTCTAGGGCCATTATGGACTTTGCCTCCGTGTCTTGTAAGGTATAAATGAAACTGACCTCTACCAGAAATGTCCAGGTTGGTAAGGAGGTTAAACACGCTATCCGGTCGGGATTTGAATAACATTCGGATGGATAAGGCTGGGAGGCCTCCCTGGTGAAGTGCGAGGAAGCGCTTCACTAGAGATGAAATGGGAAGCGGGCACATTGCCAAGAAGCTACTCACAGGTGAAATACACCATACCGTCTTCCCCTTTAACAATAGATTCAGTCAGACCATCCTAGCAACTTAAAATCGATAATGTTGGGAATTTGACAGTAGGACCTCAACTCCTCCATAGACAAAGAGGAGATAAGGCTACTTGAAGAAGGCGTATCCTAGCTAGGCCCTCTTCTGCGCCCAGCCTGACTAGTGGAACTCTCTTCATGACCTCTCGCCATGTGCAAGCGGAATGCTTGACATGGGGAGAAGAGAAGGAGAATCGGTTCATGCCATAATGAGGCGGTAAGCGCGAGGAAACGCCGTAGACCTGCGGACCAAAGGCGGTTCTAGCATGTCTTGAAAACACCCTCCTACGTTCTTGTGGCCGGAAACATGTCAACAACTGAAATCTAACGTATCTAGAACAAAAACAAGGCTTACTTGAAAGATAAGGAAAACTTATGCTTAGAAAGAAAATCCGTTAAACAAGCAACGCTACACCAAAGTACCAACAGAATCTCTTGAGCAGAAGGGAAACAAGGAAATGGTGTAAACATGATGGGGGCGGGTGAAATCCAATTATGATTCCCTAAGTGTAAGGCGTCTAGCACCTACGGGCGCATTAAATGCACCGTTGACTCATCACCCCTCTAAACGATTTGAATCCTAGCGACGCTTCACTTATTAGGGCATAGTAAACGAGTGTGGGCTAGGCTCGTGAGCCCCCAGGCTAGGGCCCTTATGCCTCCCCAATGGACGGGCTTGGGCCGAACAACCAAGCTTGGTCCAGTTAGGAACCATAAGGGCTGATCCATTCTAGAATTCATCAAGCATGTAACCACTTGTCCCAGGCATTCTAAATTCATCAGCCATAACCCTTGTCGAAGGAATTTTAGAATTCATCAGCATGCAATAGCCTGTCCCAAGGGGTTAGTCCCACATTGATGACCGGTTAGCCGAGCACGATAAAAATAAGGCGAGCAAAAACATAAAAATTTCCAGAAACATAATTTCATTAATTACACCAAATGGCGTTCACAATTACATAACCCATCCGGACTGAAAACTGAGCCTAAGACAATTACATAACCCATCCGGGCTGAAAATTAAGTCTAAGGCAATTACATAACCCATCAGAGTGCGAGCCTAAGAAGAGAGGAAGTGGAAGAAGGCTAAGAAAGAGAAAAAGTCGAAGAACAGAAAGAAGATATAGAAAAAGCCCCAGTTACAGAGGCTAAGAAAGAAGATATGAAAAAAGAAAAAGCCCCGGCCGCCTCTGGCAGTATGATTACAGGGCCTTTCAACAATGCCAAAGTAAAGGGGCATACAAGTGGGCTTATCGATGAACATGGAGATATAAAATTTCATCGACTCAGGGGTGTTCTCCGTCCGATTTTCAAACCACGAGGCATATAAGGCTCGAAAATACCCCTCCAAAAGCAAATTAGCACTCTCCAGCATGTTCCTTGAAGCCACCAGCAGACCCCTATCAACATCACATTCAGTTTAGTACCAATCGAAGCCATTCTTGGCGAGTGTGCAGCCTTACACATCCGTAAAACTCAAAACCAACCGGTGACATAAAGAATCAGTCACCCTCGGCCTTTTATAGGGATTACAGCCAGGTAGGAAACTCAAGAAGTAGAGTACTAAGCGTTACTAAAATAAACCCCCGATATTGCGTTGGAACACGCAACCATTAACGGTCCTTTGTTCCCAACGACTAGTAGGTTAAGAATACGGTATTTTCGGTCGGGAAGGCGATCTCCCAAGCGGGAAAAGGGGCATTAATGGTACATTGGCTTATGGCCCGACATCCGCATTAGGAAGGTCGGATGGATCAAATCCCACGGGAGGCTTAAGTATCCTCACACTAACATGGATATGAACCACGGCACAAGCGACTCGTGGTATCGATCATAGCAAGAGCTTCCGTGATTTGTACCCAAGCATATCCTGCTGCGGGCTATCGTCTCTAAGAAGATGGCCAACCAATAATTTCCCGGCTGATCCCTCGCAGCTCAAGAACAAATCCTCCCACAAACCACGTACGTAACCGTCCTTAGGATGACCAAATGATCCTTGAGGCGGAAGATTCAGATGACTTGGCTATCGAGGAAACGGTTGGCGCATGAGAATACAGCGCCTTCCTGGATCTCAAATGAAACCAATCACTTACTTTCCCTGAAATTGGATCATCCTCATAACTTCATAAATAAGGAAGGAATGACAATAAAAAGATGTGTGAAAATACACTACTGAAAGACTGACATTTACGCTCTCTATTCTACATACAAGCTTGAGCATTGAAAAGTAGGCCGACACTGCCGCCGGTGTAGTAGTTTAACGGATCCTTGTTGCGGAGTTAATGTACAGATGATCAGAAGACTCCCGGAATCCAAGAGACTACAATAACATCCTCTATTCAAAATAAATTATAAAAATGAGTGCAATCAATATTTACTTGGATATGTATATAAATCAAAATATTTTATTACATGTATCGACTTTCTAAAAGTTGCAAATGTATTTTAAACCATTTAATATAGTAAATATAACTATTAGGTAGATTCAGCTTGAAATAAATATTTAATTTTCTTATTCAATTAAAAATAATGTCTTAATATCAATTAATATAATTGAAATAAATTTATTAATAATAAATATATTTTAATTATTTTGATTAATAATAATAATAATTTTTTAGCTAAATGGAACGACTAAAATAAACAAAAACGACCTTAGTTTTGAAAATTATTAGGTGAATAAAAAAGAATATAAGATATAGTATTTTGTTTAATTTAAAGTCTAAAATAGAAAATTAAGAAGGCTATATTAATACTATATATCAACTAGGATTCTGCTAGGTTCAATGCAATAGGGTTTAGTTCCAAGTTTAAGCAAACTCTAGTAGGAAGTGTGAAGAGGTTGTTTGAGGTGGTTTCAGAAACTTCCTTTAAAAATAAAAAAAAATTTGAAAGCTATTTTCAAATAATTTGGATTCAAAATAAATGCTAAAATATATTTTAATTGTTTTTATATCTTTTAAAGAGTTATTTGAAAAATAATTATACTTATAAAATTAAACAAAAATAAAAATATTAAAAAAATAAAAACTTATTATTCATTTTTATATTACAGTTCGATTCTAGTTCTCGTAATACCCATCCCACTCCTTTACCTACATAGACCTTGTTCATAAAAATAATTATTCGCTAACATGTTCAATATTCATTTGCCAAACAAAAGAAAAACATGTTGAACCTTTACAAAGTTGTTTTTGAGTATCTAGTATCTTCTAAAAATTATCCTAGGAGACTTTGTTTTGTTTATTTTTTTAAAGACAAACAAACAATTTTACTAAGAAGTAAACAAATCAGTTAATAGAGTATCCTCTAAAATAGAGGGAATAGAAAATGAAATAAAAGGACTAGCATGAGAACGCACAACTTTAGCTAAACAATGAGCCAGCCTATTCGCTTTGTTTACTTGGCAAACTAAATGAAAAAAAATAACTATTAGCAATCAAACCTCAGCAATCACCGATAATGCATCAAACGTCAATAGCAAGGGAGCTCAAGTGAAATGCATCCACCACAATCTTAACATCTAACTCATCAACCTCAAAATGATGAAGCTGGCGGCCAATGTAATCCCTCTGAAGACAATTGCCGGCCTGCTACGAGGAAGCGACAAAGCGGTAAAACAACGGACTTTACAAGCAACTATTAACCCATCATATTAACATAAAGACCATCCCTACCCCTCTTTGTTGTTGGATCTTCGGCGCGATGCATCAATGTTGATTTCGGTTTGCCTGACAGGCGAACCCCGATGGGCCAGAGCACACTTGTGGAGTGTCGTGGCGACCTTCTTTGGTTTACACGAAACTAACTTCCATTACGTTGCGGGGAACTCAGAGCGAGTCCCTCACCGCCACCTCCGAGAGGCAAAAGCGCCTACCCCAAACCCGGGTGTGCGCTGCCCCAAATAGCCCATAGCAGAAAATTTTGCACAAAACGAGTTATCTTGCAAGCTAAACAGACAAAATACTAGTATGAAAAAGTCCTGGGCATCAGAAAAGTCCAACCTCGCGGTTACTTGACAAGGCCCAGAACAAAATGAGCAATTAAAAAATAGATGAGATGCATCCTCAACTTCCATGTCGCAAGACCATAACATGTATCCAACACCACACCTTTTTATGAAGCCTCACTCTTAAAGGTAAGCAATTATTGCATAACCTCCTACAATCCTAGCAACTTTAGGAAGAGTGAAGATTCCCGAACCTCTTCGAAAGATTTAGAGAAACATGCAGATGGGAGACCATTCAAGGACAGAGCTTGAATGGTGTCAAATTGGAAAATCGTGCTCTTGTGACCAAGAAAGTAATTGCCCACACACAATTGGGGCCTTGATCGGACTAAGAATCTGATGGATAAACTCTTCATTCCAACGACCAGGTTACAACGATCAAATCGAAACCTTGAGTCCTCTAAACCTGCGTTATCATAGATTGAACCGGAGTGGGCAGTGTCTAGCCATGGATCATTCCAAACACTAGTGATTTCGCCAAACCCAATTCTCATACGAAACCCCAATCTCACAACCTCCTTTGCTGACCAAATACTCTTCCAAACAAAACTAGGATTAGACCCCAGGTGGAAGAAGTGGTCCTTAGAAGGAAAATATTTTCTTTGTTTCCTCAGACTACCAAGGTATGTAGTTTGGTTAGGAGATTCAACCTAACTCGAAGTGAAGATTAAACAAAAGCGTGAATCCTGAGAATCTAATCCACCTTCCTTCTTCCTCACACATAATCTTTCCCATCTCTGCCAATGTATCACCCTATGCCTTTCACATTGAGAGCCCCACCAAAATGAGGTCAACATTTTCTGAAGTTCCCCTAGAACCGATGAAGGAATAAGAAAGACGCTCATGCTGTAAGTAGGCAATGCTTGCGCTATAATCTTTATCAAAATGCTTTTGCCTGCTCTCGACAATAGCTTGCTTTTCTAAGAAGACAACATTTATCTGAAGCGGTCCTTGAAACCAAATAACCCGTTTAGACTGACAAAATGAAGGCGGTCAAGATAGTAAGAACTACCATAAGTAACTTCAGTACCCAACATACGATTATCTCATTTTGTTTATCAATCTGGATGTTAGAACTAAACATAACCTCAGTTTACCATAATTAACGACTTGTCCGAAACCTGTCGAATCTCGAGAATATCGAACAAGTTGACTTTAGCTAGAGAACTCTTGAAGAACAAGCTAGGAGATTTTGTTAGCTACTTATAATTATACAACAATTTCATTCTATGATCCTGCGAGATAAGCCACTTAAAAGATGATTCTTATAAAAAACAGACATGCTTGATTCTTAAGAATTTAAAGAAAATATGATGAGAAAAAATGAAAAGACAAGACAAAGCGAAGAATACTAATAAAAATAGAACAAAGTTGATAATCATATTTAAATCAAATACAACCAAAAGGTTTGAATAACGGTCTCTCAGCGCTATTACCAGATTTAAAGACGCTTGAACTTCCAATCCAAGAATTTGTATGAAAGCCGAGGTTTCCAAACTTCAACATTATAACAATTTCTAGACAGTATACATTCATTAAAAATAACTGTATTTTTACCCTTATTTTAGTTGTTTACGGTTTCGAGGAATATAAGGATTTTCATACCTTAAAAACCGACACCAAGGATTTTCATACCTTAAAAACCAACACCATAGCATAAACATAACGAATGACTATAAAATATAAAAAACAGAAATCAAACGGCCGGCATTGGAGGAGACATGAACAGAGAAACATTGTTTCAAATTAAAAACACGTCCAAAACCCTAGTACATGCATTACACAAATCACTAAAAACACTAAAAACCCTAATCCAAAATTAGCTAAAGGAAAACCATGACCCACTTGCCCAAAGTAAGCCACCTCATGTAAAAAAAAATGGGATGTAAACTCTATTGGGATGAATGGATCATATCAAAACCCTATTTTAGGAATGGTTGTTTCCAGCCATTTCTCATGTAAAGCCAGGCATCGGCTTCAGTAAAGGTTTGGTTATCCGTTCCTTGCCCTTGTGGTGGTGGTGGAGGCAACAACCATGGTTGTGGAGGATAAGGATGGTAATGGTGTAAAACCCCAAGAAAATTCTAATTTTAGGAAAAATGGTAATTTAAGTCAAAATCTGGAATTTTTTTAAATCTCGGATGACAAAACGGACTTCATCGTTGGAATCGTCTCGCAAAATCTAGCTACCATGTCCAATTTCGTCGAATTCCGAGATAGTAGGAATTTTCACTTCTTTCTAGGCAACGAGGGTAGTTCGAGACACTTGGCACATTTTGAGTGGATCAAGAGGTGCCATGTGTCATGTGCAGAATTAGTCAGTGTGGGGCCCACATGGACATGTGCCATCCCCTAATTGGATGGAAATACAAAGTAGATGGATAAGGGATAAGGTGTAATCCCATGAGCCAATAGAAAATTGACATGTGGCAAGTGAGATGACCCAAACTTGACTCCTCTCTTCTCCCAAACGGTTTGGGAGGGAGAATTAGAGAGAGAAAAGGAAAGAGAGAGAAAGGTATGGATTTTTAAAGAGAGAGGCTCCAACTTCTCTCTAGATTTCCCAACGATCGGGCCGTAGGTTTCCGGCGAGGCAAGAAGCAAAATTGCTCCCCACTACAAGGGCTCTGACGTAGAGCCACTGGGTTTGTGGGTTTAAAACCTTCAGGAGGTAGGGGTTTTCTCCTACTTGGTTTAATCCTTGTTTAAGAGTGTAAGACCCGAGAAATTCCAATTTCTGGAAAAATGGAAAAATCGTAATTTCGGTCAAAAATCCGAAATTTATTCTCTAGATCTTGGATGACGAAGCAGTTTCACTTAGTTGGATAGATCTCGCGAAATCTATCCTAGCACGTCGAATTTACGTAGAATTCGAGATAGTCGGTTTGGCACATTTTCGAACATCGCGGTTCGGGTCTTGATAAAACGATATTCGATCTTGTGAAAGTCACATATAATACGTACTCATATGCCATAAGTGGCATGGTAGAGAAAGTATATGAAAATGGGCCGGTCGAGATAGTCTTAGGGTGTGAATGAGGAAGAAAGGGACTTGTAGATGTCATTAATGGAAAGTTTAAATGATAATAAGAGCCAGTGTGAACCAGTGTTCATCTCCCCTCGACAAAAAGACCAAAGAAAACGTGAAATACGAAAATGAGATGCGAGTGAAAGTAGTTTTGGTGTTTTTAGAGAGAGAAGGACCTCCTTCTCTCTAGATTCTCGGGAGATCCGACCGTCGGAATTCATCGGGACAAGAAGCAAAGCTGTTCTACGCGGCGAGGGCAACGCGTGAGCACCGGTTTCTTGGAGTTTTGACAAACTCCGTGAGGTAGGGGTTTCTCCCTACTTGGGTTTTACACTTTATTTAAGTGTTTCAATGTTTCGATTGGTTTGAGGCCTTGAACGGTCGTTTGATCGGTTCCAAATCTTGGAATCGAAGTGTTGGGATTTATGAGACCCACTGGACAGTCCGTATCAGTTTTACGGGCTGTTTGGGTTGTTAATTGTGTAAATTGTGAAATAAATCATGTATTGGTTTGTATGAGGCCGGAAATGGCAGTGAAATTCGGGTTCACTAAGTGAACCTATGATTGGTGATTGGCCGGGAATAGTAACCGAGGGTTTCACTATTCTCGAGAATAGTGTTCACAAAATAATTTTTGTGAAATAATGTGTTTACAGTCGATGATTCAAGTTGAGCTGATCAAGTGTTTGATCATTAGCACAAGTGAGACTAATTTTTGGTGTATGGAAATGTGAAGTACATACTGTGGTGTGTGATTTCAATTATGTGAATATAATGCATGATTATATATTTGCATGTGTTATAGGAATTGAAATGGAAATTGGCATCATGCATTCCATATGCCTTGGGGCACCACAGGGCCGATAGAATTGAGTGCATGAGGTAATTCTTGAGAGAATGGATTGGAGGGTTGTCTAAAAATAATGAATATCGGAGAAGTAGTCAAATAAAATATCAATACGTCAGTGTTGGTGAGTATACATAGGAGGGTAGTCCACAAATAATATCAATCGTTAGTCGGCCAAATTGATATATATATATATATATATATATATATATATATATATATATATATATATATATCGGAGGGTTGTCCACAAATAAAAACTAAGGTTCTCATACGTGGCTTAGGCAGGTGTGAGGGAGTCGAGGAGGACTCGGGATATGAGATGATCAATTAGACATTCAAGTAGGATCATGCATTTGCTTGAATGTGTGTTTATTTTGGAGCATTGCATATAAGCCCAGGTGGAGAGTAGCCCACATGAGGTGAGTTCCACTGCGAGCGATGGCTCACCTTGTCGGGGGAACATATTTTCAAGTACGAGGGGGCGCACGAGGAGGCGACTCGTCGTAGGGCCGCTTTAGAAGAAAGTAGGGGTGTGGCTTTGAGCGTAGTTTGTATCATGTATTAGAATTCTAGAATTTTAATATATGTTGTGTAAATAAATAATTAACTCTTGTAACTATGATACATAGTTGATATGTTTTATGAGTATGGTTTATGGGCTAAGTGGCCGTTTACTCATGTTACGGATTATATTGGATAGATGGAATATAGAATTTGTGAGTATAAATACGGGGGCAAGAGGTCATTTTACTGCAGTATAGTTGTATGAGACCTGTGGTCATTGATGTGTTGATTAGGACCAGGGTTATATACAGGTGATGTATTTGGGTAGAGCTCCTCGTACAAAGGAGACTCTGCCTGATTTTCTTGAGAAATGTCGGGTTACCCGACATTCCACAGTGTTTAGCGCGGGTTGTGAATTGGTGACGGACCCGAGGATTTAGGGCGTCACAAAGAGCCTTGTTAATGGTTTTGTATATGTGAGGCCGGAAATGACCATGGATTCTCGGTTCCACAAAGTGGGCCGTGTAATTGAGGAAGGGTTGCCCGCGGACAGCCTTTGCTTCGTTTAGTATTTGTTAAAAACAGCCCGGATTGTTTGTTGGACCAAGATGGTCCATGGGAAATGGTTTGCAATGTTATTGCTTGGTGGATGAATAACATGTTGTGTGTTTGGTGCTTAGGGCCATTTTTATGAAGGGGGAAGGGGCTGTCCATTGACAGCCCATGCATTGTTTTTGGGGATTGTTAAAAACAGTCCCGGATTGCTTGTTAGACCGAAAATGTCCATGTGTTAGTTGCATAAAATTTGCTTAAAATGAATGGCTTGAATTGTGTGGAAAATATTATGCTAATGCATTGAATTTAAAGTGTTAACATGATGTTTGAATTATATGAAATATAATTGTATGTGAGCCATTGGAAATTGCATTGTTTATTAGCCCGTGTGAGCTAATTTTGATGTTATTGCTATGAATGAATAACATGTGGTTAGTATGTAATTTGTTAATATATGCATGATTGAAAGATATATTAAGCATCATAATTGTTTGGAAATGGCATAATGCATTTCATATGCACCGAGGCAACCTAGAACAATAGGTGTGAGTGCATGGCATGAAAGAAAGAAAAAGGAAAAATGGTTGTGAAAGGAATTTCAAGGAAGATTTTCCGAATAATTGCCTTGGAGAGTTGTCCAACAATTCATCTCTGAGACAGACCCATGACTGTTTCGGAGAATTAGCCAGCAATTCACCTTGGAGGGTTGTCCAATAGATTTTACCAAAACTCGGTAGTATGTTTTCTAGAACAAAAACCTTTTGTTTTGAAAACAGTGTTTTCTCACTCTTGGCTTAGGCATGCGTGACAGAGTCAGTAAGGGCTCGAGACATGGGAGTGGGTGGGTCACATTCTCATCCATATAATGTAGACATTTGAGTAGGATAATGTATTTGCTTGAATATGTTTGTGTTGAACCATTGCCATTGCACTTAGGTGGGGAGTAACCCATGTAGGATAATTCCACTACTGGGCATTGCTCACCCTGTCGAGGGAACATTATTTCAGATACGAGGATGTTCGGAGCCAGGCGCTCATTAGAGGCCGCTTTTGAGAAAGAAGAATCGATGTGGCTTTGATTGATTATTTTGTAAAACATGTATTATAATTCTAAATTTTAATATATGTTTGTATTAAGAGTGTAATTAACCCTTGAACTGTTGTAATATAGTTGGTTGGATATATTTTGGTGAGTATGATGTGTAGGCCAATGTGGCCATTTTACTCATGTATGGGTCTCATGATATGAGACACAGGTATTCCGCGGGTTGACAGTGGTCAATGGGACCCCCGGGATTTGGGGCGTCATAACATGGTATCAGAGCTTAGGTAAACGATTACCTTGGGAATATCGATTAAGGTGTGTTTATAAGTATGGATTTACGATATCAGCTTCGCGACTTGGTATCGAGGAGCATGGAAGTACGAAGTACCTAGGGCTTGAGGGACTTGGGCTTAGGCCATGGTCATTAGGGTATATGAGCATCGCAGCTTGGTATATCTCGATGTCGGATACTAGAGTTATAGCTTAGTATCAATAAGTTAGGTATACGAATTACCTAGGACTTGATGGGCACGGGTTAGATCATGCGTCATTAATGCGTTACAGTAGATTAATTGTGATGTGTGATTGGTGTGTCAGCTGTATGCTAATTGTTATATAGGAAAAATGTTGAACATTAGGGTCGAGAAAACATAACCCCTAGGTTGAAGTTTAAGGTTTGTTTGAGGATTTTTAGGCATAATGGCCCAGAACTAAACGAAAAAATAAAATTTTCCTAGACAGTTGCTCCAGTTTTTGAACATGAATGATTGGGTTTTGTGAAATTCTGGAAAATTATTCTAGTTTTTGCATAAGAAAAATGGTTGTAATTAAACCCTTAAAAATTTTAAATTGTATAGATAGCAGTTGTTTAGGCTACTGCATCTTAGAAATACTTGAGGAGGCTCTTTCAGAGGAATAAAAAAAAAATTAGTGAGGAAATATTTTTTTCCTGTGGTTTTATAGTGTGTAAAACAAGAAAAAAATAAATAAATAAATTTATGAGGTTCTACTGGAAAATGAAATATATATATGTATACATATATTTTTTTTTGTGGTCTTCTAGTAGGTGAAACAAAGAGAAAAAAAGAAAAAAAAAATGTGTAGAAGGGGCGACTAAGGTGGGCTGTAGCCCGTTTCAGTCTTGGTCGCGTCTGGTGTTTTTGTCGCGGCAGACCAGGCTGCGGCGTGCGATGCGTAGGACGGATGCGCGTGCGATCGACCAGGCATGTTGGGGCGCGCAGCAACAACGCTGTGACAAGGCGCCTAGGCGCTGTGATACTACCAGCTACGCGCGCGACCTGACTGCGGCGCGGGGTGGCTGACGAGCGCAGCGCGTGCGTGTTTGGCCACTAGGGTGTGTCGCGATACAATTTTTGTATCGTGGCGGGAGGGCGGCCTTTGTGTGGTGACACGGTGCATCAGCGCACCGCAGCTGACGCTATCTGATTACCTGATTGCCTGCTATGCGGCGCAATGGCGGCCGTCTGTGGCGGTGACCGCAGCCGGCGACGTATGACCTGACGTGAAACACGGCGCCGACCACGGCCCAATGGGCACTCACGACCTGGCGTCTTGTACGGCTTCAGGTCACGGGTGTGCGCCTTGTGCTACTCGACCAGTTTTGACTCGATCTTTGACTCAGTGCATTGTTTGGATCACTTTTCATGGACACTGTTCATGAACACTGTTCAAGGGGTTTTCAAAAAATAAAAAAAAATAAAAATAAAATAAAATATTTGTTTGTGTATGATTTAATATATGAAATGTTTGTCTTGCATTACCTATGAATGCATTGACATAGAGTATGAAAAATATTTCGGTATGTGAATAGTGGCTCGGGGCTGTGTTTACACCTTAGAGACACTTCATTAAAACTCAACTTGTCAATTGACGTGTGTAGATGGCAAGTCGAGGACATGGACGTAGAGGTCGTCCACGAGGTGCTAGGAAAGCACCACATGTTGACGACGAGGCCTTTGTTGAAAGTGCAAGTGCAGGGATTCACGATCATGCATTATCGCACAAGCGTGTGCAATAGTGAGCCAGGGTAGGTCAAACGACCTCCAACGTTTACAAGCACTTCATCCTCCAAGGGCCATAGAGGGAGGAGTAGATTACATACGAGGTATCCAAGATATGGGTGCTAGTACTAAGAGGAAGAAAGATCCATCTTCTTCGACCAGGAAGAAAAACAAAGACTTACGTTTTGCACGGATATCGGGAACCGAGGCGAGGTTATCGGGATCAAGGCCGAGGATGGGACATTTAGTCGGGTAGAGGCCGGATGATGTGTTATTTACGCCGACAGCTGAACACTTTGACAAGATTACCGCGGGCGGAATCCGAGGTTATGGGACACTGGTCCCGACCATCGATGGGACCCAGAGTTAAGGTTGCCCGGTCGGGCGGGGATGAGATGGTATGCTTCCAGCGCCGTGCTTGGGAACATACGGAGGGATTGCCCCCAAAGGCGAGGGATCCTAGGGTTTCGGAATGACGCGTCCTAGTCGGTGTGGGATAGGAAGCGAGCTCTGGTTTATTCCTCCACACCCTAGTATGGGTCAAAGGAACCAGTTTTAGTCGCAGGGTGCTATACAAACACCTTCGGCAGCATAGATGGGCCAGAGTGTGGGTAGAGGTCAAGTACAGAGCTCACAGGCCAAGACTTCGGGGACCTAGGGGCGTGTCTATGCCGTTGTGCCAGAGGCTAAGCATGCAGATCAGCCGGACATGCAGGGTACGTTTTACACCTGCATTTGTTTTTTGATGCATCCTGTTTATTAATGCATCATGCGTGATAGGTTTGGGCTTGGAGGTTGAGGCCTCTAGAAAAGCCATTGTATGGGAAAATTCTTCCCTTTGATATAGGGTGAGAGTTGGTCAGATGTGTCGAGATTGTGAGTTAGAGATCTCGTTGATTCTGCTCATGGCGGACCTTCGGGTGGTAGACATATCAGGTGTTGATGTCATTCTTGACATGGATGAGTTGACAACCATTGGGTTGTCAGTAATTGTGACCTTAGGCGGGTTATCATACCCGACACAGTCTTGGAGTTTTGTAGGGTTACGTATGCATGTGGTTGGATGCGTATGTGTGTGGAATTTCGGGACGAAATTATTTTAAGGGGGGGGGAATGTAAAACCCCGAGAAAATCCTAATTTTCTGACAAAGGGTAAAATGGTAATTTTGGTCAAAATCAGAAATTTTTCTAGATCTCGGATGACGAAACGGGCTTCACCGTTGGAATCGTCTCACGAAATCTAGCTACCATGTCTAATTTCGTCAAATTTCGAGACAGTCGGAATTTTCACTTTTTTCGAGGCAACGAGGGTAGTGCTGGACATTTGGCACATTTTGAGTGGATCAAGAGGTGCCATGAGTCATGTGCAGAATTAGTCAACTTGAGCTCAAGTGTGGGGCCCACATGGACATGTGGCATCCCCTAATTGGATGGAAATCCAAAGTAGTTGGATAAGGGATAAGGTGTAATCCCATGAGCCAATAGAAAATTGACATGTAGCGGAAGTGAGAGGACCCAAACTTGACTCCTCTCTTCTCCCAAATGGTTTTTGGGAGGGAGGAATTAGAGAGAAAGGAAGAAGGTATGGATTTTAGAGAGAGGCTCTGCTTCTCTCTAGATTTCCAGGCTTGATCGGGCGGGTCGATTCCGACGAGGGCGAAGCAAAATTGCTCCCCACTGCAAGGGCGACGCGTGGGCACCATTTTGTGGAGTTTCGACAACTCCGGGAGGTAGGGGTTTTCTCCTACTTGGTTTAATCCTTGTTTAAGAGCCTTGTTAATGGTTTTGTGTGTGTGAGGCCGGAAATGACCATGGATTCTCGGTTCCACAAAGTGGAACCGATGCTTGGTGAGAGGGTTGCCCACGGACAGTCCACTGCTTGTTTAGGGACTATTAAAAACATCCCGGATTGTTTGTTGAACCAAGATTGTCCATGAGAAATGGTTTACCGTCATTATTGTGGTGTATGAATAACATATTTGACATGTTTGGTGCTTAGACTACATTTGATGAAGGGGAAGGGGCTTTCCATGGGCCCGACCCGGCCTACCTTGTTTGGGGATTGTTAAAAACAGTCTCGGTTTGCTTGTTGGACTGAAAATGTCCATGTGTTAGTTGCATAAAATTTGCTTAAAATGAATGGCTTGAATTGTGTGGAAAATATTATGCTAATGAATTGAATTTAATGTTTTAACATGATGTTTGAATTATATGAAATATAATTGTGTGTGAGCCATTGGAATTGCATTGTTTATTGCGAGTGTGAGGCTAATTTTGATGGTATTGCTATGAATGAATAACTTATGTGGTTAGTATGTGATTGTTAATATATGCATGATTGAGATATATTATGTGTTGTTTTAAGGAATGGCATAATGCATTTCATATGCAAGGGCAACCTAGAACAATAGGTGTGAGTGCATGGCATGAAAGAAAGAAAAAGGAAAAATGGTAGTGAAAGGAATTTCAAGGAAGATTTTCTGAAGAATTACCTTGGAGGATCAGTCTCAACCAGTTCATATCGGAGCGGACCCATGGTTGTTTCGGAGAATTGCAGCCCAATTCACCTCGGAGGGTTGTCGATAGATTTTCTGAAACTACGTGTTATGTTTCGAGACAAAAACCTTTGTTCCAAGCAATGTTTTCTCACTCTTGGCTTAGGCATGTGTGAGGGAGTTAGTAAGGGCTCAAGACATGGGAGTGGGTGGGACACATTCTCATCCATATCATGTAGACATTTGAGTAGGATCATGTATTTGCTTGAATGTGTTTGTGTTAAACCATTGCATGTGCTGAACCATTGCATGTGCACTTAGGTGGGGAGTAACCCATGTAGGATAATTCCACTACTGAGCATTGCTCACCTTGTCGAGGGAACATTATTTCAGGTACAAGGACTGTTCAGGAAGACGATGCTCATTAGAGGTCGCTTTTGAGAAGAAAGCCGATATGTGGCTTTGATTTATTATTTTGTAAAACATGTATTAGAATTCTAAATTTTAATATATGTTTGTATTAAGAGTGTAATTAACTCTTGAACTATTGTAATATAGTTGGTTGGATATATTTTGGTGAGTATGATGTGTAGGCCAATGTGGCCATTTTACTCATGTATGGGTCTCATGATATGAGACCGCGAACATTGCGGGTTGTGGTTGGTCGCGGGGACCCTCGAAGTTGGGGGCGTCTAGAGTGGGCGGATTTTTCGGTTTTGCATTAAGCCTTACCTCGTCCCGATTATTGGATAGATTGTGGTTGCTTATGTCGAGGTTTTTTTATAGATTTGAGATTTTTGTAATTGGGGTTTTGATAGGGTGGGGCGGGTTCAAGCATTACTTAGTCTTGCCTCATCCCGCCTTGATTATATATTAAAAAATATTTTATTTAAGAATAATAATAATAATAGAATTTTTAATAAAAATAAAAATATAAAAATTATAATGTCTTATTTATTTATAATGTATATTAATTTTAATATAACAAAAAATAAATTTTAAAATACTTATACTAAATAAATAAATATTAAAAATAAATAAAATAAACATTTACATTTCAAAACAAAGTAAAAAACCTACATAAAGTGGACTCCTAATGCTGTGTTGGTCCTAGCGAATGCGGGATGTCTCTAATGACCTCTTCAGTACCGACACGGATGAAACACCCATGCTAAGCTTATATAGCTTAATTGGGAGAAAACAGACCATAAGCCATTACATCCAATGGTCCTCAATCACAGTATACATATAACTTAATTCATATATCAGAGTTTTAACATCTCCCGTAGAAGTACTTAACATAAGTTTTAAGATAAGAGGTACATGTATGTACACTACAGAACATAACTTATTACTTTCAATTTCATATCTCATATATCATATTATTCATGTACACAACATATAAGTGTTTGCATGCACAGATCGGTAACAATGAATGAGAGGGACACACATAATAGGTACCTGAAGGTACGACATAATACTGAATAGAGGTGCCGAAGCACAAATAGAGACGTGCTTGCCCACGTAATATAAGTGTCGTAGCACTATGCAGGAGTGCCGAAGCACTGAACAGAGATTGGCGAAGCACTAAATAGAGACGTGCCTACCCACGTAACAGAAGTGTCGTAGCACTAGCAGGAGTGTTGTAGCACTGATCAGAGATGTTCTATTATGTTGCATGAATGAAGTAAATCAGCAATTTAAATCAACACGGAAAATATCTAAGCTATTGAATTAAAAGTACAACACTTCAAGCAAGCATTTTACCAAATATCTCATAAGCATTTCAACCTTCATAATGTTTAAAAACTTTTTTGTTATAAACTAGATGAAGTAGATGTTTATAAAATTAAGGACAAGCTGTTCAAACCATAATCTTTAAAATGGGAGATAAGTTGTGAGCTCCAAAATGTTTAGAAAATAGTCTAAACCAATAGACAAAATTAATACATAATGTTCATTGATCCCTAGTTGTAGGTGACTCCATGCTTCCCCTTGCTTGCAACTCTAGCATCCCATTTTGCAGAAATTGCCTTGAAGTTATAGAGCTTGCCCCTCCTCTACCAAACTAGGTGGTAGAAAAGGCATGTTAGACATGTCAACAAGTCCACTATCACCTCTAGCAGTTATTCTTCTATTGGCACCTGAAATTGTTCTTCTATAAGCTTTCTCTAATCTATTTTGAGCTTCATTAGGCATTTCAAATCCAAAGGTTGTATCTGGTACTACTTGGCTCACTTGATGAACAATTTTTATGGTCGTGCCACTCTATATTTCATTAAAAATATATATATATAAATATAAATGTGTATGTAATATAAAGCTAAATGAACATGTGTTATAAATCACCATCTCTTACACAATATTTGATAGAATCAATACTTTCATAAAAAAAAAATACCAAAACCACCAAAAGACTGACTTAATTAGCCTCTTGAACTTGATTTTGCATTTGTATGGGTAGAGACATGAGTAGGGGAAGGGGTATGAGAAGGGACATAAATATGAGAAGGGGCAGGGGTATGAGAAGGGGTAGAGCCATAAGGAGGGGCATGGCCGATAGGAGGGGCATGAGCAGGGGAATGGGCATGGGTAGGGGTAGGGACATGAGCAAGGGTAGGGACATGAGCAAGGGAATGTGCATGAGCAGGGGTAGGTTCTTGAGCATGAGGGGAATTAGTAAGGGCTTGGCTTATTTGAATTTGAGTTGGATCATGTGAGATAATACTACTATGACGTTTCTGCCTCTTAAACATCAAAAGACATTAAACAATCAAGATTATGAATTAAAAATCAATTTAAGGAAATAAGAGATAATGTAACAAACCTTTAAACATGGCTTTGTTGTTTTGAATGGTGTGTATGTAACATGTATCCCTTTTCTTGAAAGTTTTGTGCTAGTTTTTTTAGGTGTTTGCTCATGCTCTTCTCTCATTCTCTTTGTCTTTGGTCTTCCTCTATTCTTTTCCACATGAGGTGGCTCAATTGGGAGATACTAATCCATTTTGTAGAACCTTTTGCTTCTCAATGGCATTATCTTAAACTGATAAGCAACTCTATACATATCAATGTGATAGAAACTTGAAATTTGGTCCATTGGCTCTTGTTTATTGTGCCCTAAAGCACATATAGCATATTGGCATGAAATACCTGAAATATCACATGCCCTACAAGTTTATGTGTTCTTATCATGGATGAAAAAATCAGGATATATTGTCGATATGTTGACGTTATATCGTGTGTCGATCGACTTCGATACAATAAGCTACTCCGATTATTGTTTGATGGAAAAATTGTTTAAATGTTGGTAAATAAGATTTGAGCTACTATCGGGAACGTCGCGACGTTGTATCCCAATGTTAAACAAAGCAATATCTTCATTTTTCTTAACAAATCACATTTTTGTTAAATGTTGGTTCATTTTTTTTTTTTTGGAGAAGTTATGTTTTTAAGCCTCTCTTAACAAATATTAAACAAAGCAATATCTTCATTTTTCTTTTCCTATTATACCATTACCCTTTTAAAAACAGTTTCTACCACAAGGTGAGTTTTGCCAAAAGTACTATCCCCTTCCTAATAAGCCATTACTTACTCTACCTTTTTCTTCTTTTTGTTGAAAAAAAAAATCATAAGAATTTCTCTCAACCTCTTAAAATTAGCATTTAAATCATATTATTTAATAAAAATAGATAACAAATATTTTAAGATTTTTGTCGAATTAATTTAATAAATAAAAAGTTATTACTAATGAAATTTTAATAAAGCATTTTTACTAAATAAAAATATTTTAGAAAATAACAATGGTTGATAACATCACTCTATTCAAATATAAATTATAAAAATGAGTGCAATCCAATATTTTTGGATATGTATATAAATCAAAATATTTTATTACATGCACATGACTTTCTAAAAGTTGCAAACGTATTTTAAACCATTTAATATAGTAAAAATATGATATTAATTGAATTAAGCTTGAAATAAAATATTTAATTTTTCTTATCGAATTAAAAATAACGTCTTAATATCAATTAATATAAGTAAAATAAATTTATTAATAATAAATATATTTTAATTATTTTGATTAATAATAATAATCTTTTGTTAGCTAATTAGACGACTAAAATAAACCAAAACCACTAGAGTTTGAAAATTATTAGATTGAATAAAAGAATATAAGACATGGTATTTTGTTTAATTTAAAGTTTGAAATAGAAAATTAAGAAAGGCTATCTTTAATACTATATATCAACTAGGATTCTTTTTTACAGTTCAATCTGAATCAATTTGTATTGCTATTTTTGGGGTTGCTTGTGCTAGAGAAGGGACCTTAGGAGTGTTTGGTGATCATAGAAGCTGTAAGACTTGAGAAAATTCTAATTTTCAGAAAAATGGTAAAATGGTAATTTTGGTCAAAATCCGGAATTTTTCTAGATCTTGGATGACAAAACGGACTTCACCGTTGAAATCGTATCCAAAAATCTAGCTACCACGTCGAATTTTGTCGAATTCCGAGACAGTTGAAATTTCACGCTTTTTGAGGCAACGAGGGTAGTGCGGAACACTTGACACGTTTTGATTGGCTCAAGAGGTGCCACGTGTCATGTGCAGAATTAATCAAACATGAGCTCAAGTGTGGGCCATGGCTGGACACATGGCATGATGCCATTTGATGAAAATCCCAAAGTAAAGGGATAAGTGGATAAGGAAATCCTATGAGCCAATAGTAGGTTGACATGTGGTAAGAGAAAAGACAATTCT
Source organism: Tetrastigma voinierianum (assembly GCA_016808115.1). Lineage (NCBI taxonomy): Eukaryota > Viridiplantae > Streptophyta > Magnoliopsida > Vitales > Vitaceae > Tetrastigma > Tetrastigma voinierianum. Next base: position 278,072 of record JAEQBH010000247.1, on the reverse strand, counting down.
CTTGACCCATGCTTGACCAACCAGTTTGGGAGGGGAGATAAGAAACCGAGAAAATGAGGGAGAAAAGAGAGGGATTTTAGAGAGAGAAGCTTTACCTTCTCTCTAAATTCCATTGTTGTCCGATAAGTCGAATCTGTGAGGCAGAGAGCAAAGTTGCTCCTCACAGTAAAACTGACGGCGTGAGTCTGGAATTTTGTGGAGTTTCGACAAACTCCAGAAGGTAGGGGTTTTCTCCTACTTGGATATTCCTTGTTTAAAAAGCCATGGAAATGGCTTTGAGTGTTAATGGCTAGGAAATGGCCATGGATTCGATTCCCGAAGAAGTGGGATCGATGCTTGATGAAGGGGGGATGTCCATGGGCCGACCAGCGTCTTCATTATGGGGCTTGTTAAAGTCAGTTGATGGATTGGGTGAAAATTTTCCATGTGTTTTGCCGTATTTATTACTTGAATTGAATGGCTTGAAATGTGTATAGGAAATTATATGTTAATGCATGCTAATTGATGTGTTAACATAAATGTTTGAATTATATGAAATATAATTGTGTGTGAGCCATTGGAATTGGATATATGAATTGGCATCATTGCATTCATGTGCACGGTGACATCGCGTCGAGTCGGGTGTGGGTGCACGGTATGGTTATTCATCATTCTTGGTGAATGTGGGTTAAGTTTGTCTTTGGGACTATGTCCAATAAAGACTCATAGTTCAAATTATAAAATGAGAGATAATTAGTGTTTGTTGGGCGTCCTTAGAACTCGGGTGTAGGAGACCCGTGGTATTATCCGAAAGGTCCTACATGGGTGTGAGAGACCCACGGTACTATCCGAAAAGTTATGTATGGGTGTTAGAGACTGCGGTGTAATCCGAAAAGTTATATTGCCTAAGAGAAAACACACAATCATGTTCATCACTTAGACCTAGAGTTGAGTGATAGGAGTCGGGATTGACTCGGGATGGTTACCCATTGACAAATTGCCTTGGGTGTTGGTGAGCCGGCAAAGGCTCGGTAGTTAGGTGTTATTGGCATTACCAATGACGATTTTCACACTTGGCATAGGCATGTGTGAGGGAGTCGGTGGGTGAGTCGGGGTATGGGCATTGAAAACATTTTCATGCATGATATAAATCATTCCAGGTATGCATCGTAAATTGTATGGAATGTGGATGTTGTGATGTGCCATTGCATGTACATTTTAGGTGGGGAGTAACCCTAGCAGGAAAATTCAACTACTGGGCATTGCTCACCCTGTCAAAGGAAAATTATTTTGGTCTGCGAGAAGGTATTCGACCGGACCCGGCGCTCCTTAGGCGGGAGGTTATGAGTGGGGCGGACGTGGCCTTGACTCATGTTTGTGTACATATTAGGAAACGAGCCCAGTTTAGTATATGTATTGAATTAAGAGTGATGTAATAACTCTTGAAACTATAGTAACATAGTTGGTTATGTTTTGATGAGTATGGATGTATGGCCCCGAAGTGGCCATTTTTACTCATGTATGGGCCTCATGATATGAGACACATAGGTTTCCGTGGGTTGATGAGTTGTCAACGGGACCCACTGGACCCCCGGGATTCGGGGCGTCACAGAAGCCATAGGATAGAGCCCACGAGCCGCCATCCTTAGTTCTGTAGGTGTATGTCCTTTGCCTAAGTGAGTTTTTTGGTGACTCTGACAGGTAAATCGAGTAGAGTGGCATCCTGATAGGTGTTGGAAGCCAGCTAAGTGATTCAAGCTGAAGCGATCATCAATCCTATCACATCAAGTGCAGATGTCGACGAAGTAAAAATTGAGCTCGAAAGAAGCTTAGGGTAAGTGGTGACTCGTGATTCTGATCATGAGAAATTTGTTAATGAGAGCGCAGCCGAGAAATTCGGCCTCATCTCAAAGAATAGGTCCTTCATCAAGGAAAAGGGGTTTTACCACCTCGATGATTTCTTTCGCAAAACCATTGCGAACCAGGATGGAGACTTTGTGACCTCAGAGACCAGCTACAGTGTGGTGCGAGAGTTCACGCTAATCTCGTATCCGCATAATAAAAGGGTCGGGTGCGTGGGGTGTTAGTAGATTTCGGTGTAGAGTCTATCATCGTCGCATGACCTAGAGCGGAATTAACCACGAGGCCTATATTAAGGCTCCACGTGAACATCCCATTATCAGGGGTCCTTGGGTTGTTGACCCGGCCCGAGGCGGGTGAGTGGAAACTTAGCGTTGAAGGGCTGCAGGTGCATGAGCCAAACACTTAGCCTACATTCCTAAGGTCTGGCATTACTTCATCACATCGCGTCTCATCCCGACAACTAATGTGTGTGAAGTGACGGCTAAGAGAGCCCTGCTCAACTATGCCATCATTCAGGACATTCCATTTGATGTCGGGCAGGTTATAGAGGATGCCATCCTCTATAAAAAAGATGCGAAGATGAATCTCGAGCACCCCTTCCTTATCTACGGCATATGCAAGCAAGTCGGGGTGCCTTTAGAGGATAATGAGGCGTGGATACACTTGATCAAGGCGATCATGGTTAAGAAAGACAAACTAGGTGTACTAAGGCTAGAGAAGGTATATGATTCGGGCAATGAGCCCTCTGATGAGGATGACCTTAGAGCATACCAGTCTAGGTTTGGTATCCCAGTAGGTGCCCAGGGAGAGGCTAACCCCACCACAGCCATCTTAGTAGGAGGACCTAGTCAATCGTTCCACTACACTGGAGGATCAGGTACAGGACCTCACCGCTTGATTTGATGCGTACTAGGATGAAACCCAGGAGTACCTGGTCACAATCAACTAGGACATGGATGCACTCAAGGCCTACATGCGCATAGTCATGCATAACCAGGCGACCATCCTCAGCAACCAACAGTCCATCCAGGAGAAGCTTGCCCATCTCCTCGCCTTTCATATGCCACCTCCACCACCACCGCAGTGACCTGAGCGATCACCAGGGGAGTTCACTCCACCATCTCTTTCTATTCTATTGACATTGAGAACACTGTCCGCTCTTGTTTAGGGGGTATGGGTGATAAGGTTTCTTTTGTGTTTATTTTTGTGTTTCCTATTTTAGTTTGTCTGTTTCTGTGTTTATTTATGTGTTTCCTATTTATTTCTAGTTTCCTATTTTAGTTTGTCTCGGTGTTTAAGGCGTTTTAGGTATTATGTGTTCAAGGTGCAGGTATTTTTGTTCTTATATTCGACTTTTACTTGTTGACGTGTTTTAGGTTGTTTTCGCAGCATTTGCATGTTTTAGGTGTGTTTTAGGTATTGTGTGTGAGTGGATGTCATGCTCGTGAATGGGATATCAATTTGGTCGAAAATTTCAAAAAGATCGACGAAGAATGAAAAGGGACTTAGATTGTTCCATGATCTGGAATAGTGTGCTAGAAAGGTTAGGGTGACTTAGTTTAGTCACCCCCTGTGGGTTTCAAGAAGCCATTTCCCAAGTAGTCTTTCATACACACACACATGTGATCTCTAGGGTATACCAAGGCTCTGGACCTAGCTAACAAGAATTCCATGAGCCTTAAGGGTTTCTAAACACCTAAGTGATAGGACACCTTTGAAAAGAGGATTGCCATCGAGCCCTAAATAAAAAAAAATAAAAAAAAGACATGTGTGAATAGAATACGTGAGATTGTCCAATCGAAATCTCAGGCACAGACCGAGGGGCCTTTCAAAGCCTAATGCCCTAAGCCAACTGGCCGGGAACCATTGACTTCACTGCCCGCTATATAAAATAGAGGATGGACCATTCCCATAGTCTAGGGCCTTAACCAACTAGTGGGGAGTCACTAATGAATCCCCGCTATAGGGACACTCGACTAAAACTTATAGGCACTAGAGTTCTTTCACGCTTAGGTAGCACGTAAATAAAAAGGGATGCGTTCTTATCCTTTAGTGGTTAGAATCTTTCAAATGGGTGAGTGGACTTGAGTTTGGGAGTCTGCAGGCAGGGGTATATGTTGGAGATCATGAAACAATTACACATAGACTTCTAGGGAAAGGTCATTGAGAACATGGGGGGTTGAGTTGCTTGGTCAACCCGACCTTGCTTAGCTATGTTCCTTAGAAAGTTGCACAACTCTAAGGATCCCGGGATTTTAGACGATAAAGGCTCGGATTGCAGATTTGGGTTATTTTGACTCTCCGTGTTGGCGTCGTGTATATCACACTCATGTCATAGGCGTTTTGGTGTGTCAATTTTCATGCATAATAGTGTTATGATGCATTTCTTGCCCAGGGATATAAGAAATGGACAGGGTGTGATAAGTGCCCAAAACACTCATCATATACCCACATGTGAACACGTTTTCGGTTAATTTCATCCAGTAATAAGAGCAATTATCGTTATATATCTGATACTCGGCTTTTTGTGCATTTCAAGTGAAAAAGGTAGCATTTGGAGGCTGTATGGAGATTTGAAGAGAGATTGGAGGAGAGCTTAGCCTCAACGTCGCGACATTTCAACTTTGCGACGTTCTCATGTCGCGACGTTGAAGTAGAATGACGTGCAACCCACATCAGCCAACGTCACGACGTTGCGACGTCATGACATCATCGGGACTCTCCCAACGAGAATTTTTTTAGATATAACGAAAGAATGAAAAAAAGGAAAATTTAGGGGGAATGGAGCACGAGACGGAGAAGATGACAATGGAAGATTCGATAGATTGTGTAATCCTTGTATTTGTATTTCCTTTCTCAAACTCCTATTGATTGAAACCAAATGATTGTAATAAGCAAAATTATGTTCTAACTTTATTTCTAGGGTTTTGTTGTATTCTTGTTATATTCATATGGATTAGTTTTTAATTCAGTTTATTCAGTATATCTATAGATCTGATATCGACTTGCTCTATTTCCTGTTAATTACCTACTTGGTGGTGTTTGTGACCTGACTTGATTTATAAGGAATCTGAATCGAGAGATAAAGGTTCCACAGGATGCGTGTAGAGTGACACTCGGATCCAATCGGCCAGTAGAGATCTTAGGTTAAATGTGTGATTGGGGTTTAACCATTTAAGCGTCTTAGGGTTGAGGGATGAAGCAAAGATGAGATCAACCTTACTAGTGAGATAGGCGAATATACCTCGAGAAAGGATATCTCGGGCATGATCGGCAAGCTAGCGTACATCAGATTAATATCTTGAATAACCAGTTTTACACAGATGATAATCCATTGAATATGGCAAGGAAAGGCCCTAGTCTTCGTTAATCGAACAAACAACTCGTTTAGGATCAAAGTGTCATTATATTAGTAGTAATTCACTCAAGTTTTGAGATCGGATACTACTCCCAGAGTCGGTCACGGTATTCAACACACTTCTCTTTATTGGAACGACACTTGACTAGCCCCTATATTACGTAAACTTGTAGCATTATACTTGCGCGTGCGAGGTGTGAGATTACTTTATATAATTTACACACATATACCAAGCTCGTCGGTCTCAAAATACCAATTTGCAAATATATGGCGTGCACACCATCTGCGCTCAACCTCATGACATACATCAATGACAACATTAACTAAACCCTATATTAAAATGCAAAAAAAAAAACATATAAATAACTCATATCCTTCATAAATAAAGATAAATAAATGAAATTAGTGGGTAGTATATGATGAGTCTTAAACTCACCTATTTTTAATCCATTTTTCTGGCATGTTTTTAACAATTTGATCTATTTGTATGCCAAATTATGGAATGTTCACCAACTTTATGTTTTTCAAGTGTTATTTGAAAAAATAGAGAAAAGAAGCAGAAAAGAAGCAAAAATGTGGAAAATGCAACAGTTAGTGTCACGACATAAATTTTGTATGTCGCGACACAAAATTCAAGCAGGCCAAAGGAACTATGTGACACCCCATTTCCCGAGGGTCCGTTGACAACCTGTCAACCCGCGGAATACTCGTGGATGTCGGGTAACCCGACACCACTTTTGAAAATCGGGCAGAGTCTCCTTTATACGAGGAGCTCTACCCAAAATACAACATGTACTAATTACATGGCAACTGATTCGTGCCACAGTAGGTTGAGAGGAATCAACAAAATTTATATCCTAAGTTCCTCCCTCTGCCAGTAGTCAAACTGCTGCGATATAGCGGTCTAAGTCGAACACGGGGATGGGTTTCATCCTGGAATGATTTGCATAAGTGTGAAAAGGTAAGGCTTTCTATTTGGATTTTAGTTTTTTCAAAAAGCAGTGTGAGTAGTTTGGCGGATAAGCATGGCGAAGAGTGATGTGTGAGCAAGCTTTGAAGATTTAGGTCGCTAACTTGATAACATAGAGACAAAACAAGTGTCCTCGGGGTCTTATCCTCGCATTATGACAAGCAACCTATAGTCCGAGCCATATAGGATCTTTGTTTAACTATGAGCCTAACCACCAGAATCTCACACATTTGAGTCAACACGAGGTAACATGCATCCTCTGACCCTTTTCGGTTTAAAACCCTAACATTCAACATCATTTAGGTGGCTCGTAAAGACCATCTAAGAACCCACAGGTACATCTAGCGATAAGTATGTATCTAAAAGCATAGTGGTATTGTGATTAATAACATTAAATGGTATTGACCCTAGTTTGAGAAGATGGGGGCCATAAATACGATCTGTGGCATTCGACACATGAGGACAAGCACATGCTTGAGCCAAGCTAGCTTCCTTCTTCTTCAAAGAAAAGGGCTTAGCGAAGCATCTCTTGAGTTATGCGTCCTCAGGGTTGTTTAGCGACTGAAAATAGGAAGAAAGAAGAGAGAGAAGAGAGAAAAGCAAAACCCTAAATGAGCTGTGGAAGATATTTACATAAAAATGAAAATGTGCCCAAAAGATTTCTCTCCAAATTCTTGCTTAGGGTTACAAAAACTATGGGGGTTTATATAGGCCACCCAATATGTGAAATTACAATAAAGCCTAACATTTTGGCTAAAATAAAGGACAAGGAAGTAATACACCAAAATGAAGTCGGTTTGCATTAATTACAAAAGGATGACAAAATGACAATTTAGCTAAACACAAAGAATTTCTACAGGTAAGCGAAATCACCAAGAGATAGCGGAAATCGAAAATTTAAATCAGGCATTGGCAATTTAAATCTAGCTAGCAAAATTTTCGCTAGCTTAAGCGAAATTTTTAGGTGATAAGCGGCGCATTTGTCTAAGACGGTGGTTAGCGAAATTTTTTTTTTTAGGCCTAGCGAGAATTTCACAATTTAAAGCTGGGATTGCAATTTTAAGCTGTGATTGCGGAAATTTTAGCAATCTTAGCAATTCCTGGAATTCTTGATCTTCACTACATATTTCTTGCTCATATCGCACTTTTGACTTTATCCTTTGCCTTCATTCTTTCTTTGATTTTTGGTATGTTTGATGGCTGATGAATGGGTTCCAATCTTCATGGTTTAGCATATGTCTCGATATTGAACTCTCGAGGTGCCTTGAGCACAAGCTTGACCAAAAATAGCCTCTAGCGGCATAAGTGATACTAAGAACACCCAGAACACTTCAATTGGCGTAATTGGCATGATTAGTCTTGTAGCTTACTCAAACCTATCTGATATAGGGCTCAAAATAGCACTTTTTGGGTACTAATCACACCCCCCAACCGAAACGTTGCTAGTCCCTTAGCAATGCAAAAACTAAAAGGAGATGTATGCAGTGATTTTCAAAAAGTTTATGATTCAAAAAGGTTTATGTACATAAAAACAGTACCTTTAAACTGAAAAATTGACACCAAGTTTGAAAACCGCCATGAAGAGCGAAACCATACAAAGAACAATTTCAGGTCAATATTGGTTCCATGATTCTCAACTGGAATTTCCACCAAAGTCTAATGGTTCTTTATGTAACCAGATCGAGCCAATAAATTGCAAAATTGTTCCCTCCCCAACTTCTTGGCATGGCCTTAAATTTGTTATTAACCTAGATAAGGATAGTTAAGCTTTTCTTTCTTTATTCAACTACATTGTAGGGTCTGATGCTTAAAATTCGACTTCACCAAAGTCAGGTGTAGCAGGTCTGCGATGACTCCCGACCCGATTAAGGTTTAGGGCATCGAGCGAGATCAGCGACCACAAACTCTCGAGGCTTCACCCACAGGACTCGAATGACTTGAGAAATCAAGCACCTACAAATCGTTTAAACTCTACCTATCCACCCGTGCCAACGAACCTTCGTCGATGACTCCCGAAACCCGATTAAGGCTTAGGGCATCGGGCTTGAGCTTCGCCCATTACACCACGCGGACCGTGCTCGGGTTTCAAGGCAAAGTGTCACGACTTTATTTTCTTTTTCTTCTTTTTTTTTTTTTGGAAGACTTCATTGTGGTCTTCAAATGTGGGTAACACAAACATCCTAGGTTGCCAACATGCTAAGTAGGCTGTGAAAGTGAAAAGGAAGCAACTAATTTGACAGCCTATTGAAACAATCTGGTGTGCAGTGTGTGAATTAGCTTAAGGGAGAAATGTTCAAGTTAAGCATGCTGGAACTTCAATTGACCAAAAATTATATCAAACATGGAATTTGTTCTAACATAAAGGTGATAAACAGGGTTTCAAATTTTCCATTTAAAGGCAATTCAATTGCCCAATTAAAGCAATTCAATTGTCAGTTAGGCTGATTCAATTGTTCGATTGAAGCAATTCAATTATTCAATTGAAAACAAAAAGCGATTACACATAAGATGGAGGCACAAAAGTATATGCGAAGTGTGTATATATATAGAATAGCTTTTGATATGGCAATAAAACAATGCAGCCATGCAAGCTAAACATATAAAAATATACTTGCTACTATGTTTAATACATGAATCTAATCAAAAGTAGTAGGCGGGTTGATAAAAGGTAACTATACAAAATCATAAAAGAAACCTAACCACCTCCACTTTGTAGCATTGGTGGTGGGTCTGTATTTCTTCTTCTTTGTGGCTGACATCGAATGCGGATCTTAGCTAACATTAGGCTCCTCACTCCCGATCGAACCACGAGGAAGACCCAGGGTGGTCATAATTTCTTCTGTATGGGTGTGCCAGTCGACCTGATCCACGAGAACTTACTTTGAGTAAGCTGCTAAATGAACATATCTTGTCATTCACTCTTGTCTCTCTGGTGGCGTGAACATACTCGAGTGAATGGTGTGTTTGAATACAGGATGGACCCGGGTGTATCTGTGGCGGCTGATGTAGTATCATAGGGGGGGGAGATGGAGGGGGACATCTGCGGGGCGGAGACTCCTCTGTCTTGGGCTCGGGGCGGGCATGTCTCTGTGGGAGTCGTTGGCCACGATCAGGTACCTCTGGTCCTATTTAGCCAGGAGGTGGAAGATCGGGGACATGGGTCATCACCAGCTCAGCGAGACCGGAGGACCTCCAACCTCATCTCTCAATCCTGGGCTCCTCAGGAGATCAATGCTTAGGAGCTGGCGGGAGTAGTCTCGGCATCGGCTGGAGACTCTCGGCTCGGGCAGATCCTTAGGTGGACCTTCTCCTCAGTAAATCAGGAGGTCATCACCAGCTCAGAGGGTTTGAACTGATATCCAGAGATCCGGGTAAGGCCTCAGATGGCTCCCTCAGTTGCACATAATGTTGTAGCAGAATGGCGGATTCTTCGGGAATAAATGAGGTCATCGGTAACATCGAAGCGAGTGCCTCTGAAAAGTCACCCCGAAAGTCCGGTGTGGTGTCCTCACGGCCGGTGTTCAGACCATCTCATATTTGAGTAGGATTGACTGTCTATAACCCTCTTGCGTGGCACGTGGTATCTACGGGCTAAATGTGATATATCGGCCGCTCATTCATGGCGATCATCAATAGAAGAATGACTCTGTGGACCATCACTCCCTCGAAGATGTCCATCAGTGAGATCATGCTTGGCCACGCTCAGTGAATTATGCATCTGTCTCCAGGGTCATGAAGGCTAGTGAGGAATGAGTCTCGATCAAGCCTCCACTTAGAATCCTGAACACAGGATCAGCCTTTCAGTGGGGCGTCGTGCGATGTGCTCTGATGAAAATCTCTGCGGTGGAGGCCCAGTACATTCCCGATAAGGTTCCCTACGAAACAATGACCTCGGTCTGATGGAGCAATAATGGCGATAGATGTAGCCTCTTTGCTCAGTCTTTGTTTGGTGATGGGCAGTGGGAGGAAAATGGCGCTGGGGCGTGTCTGGGCAAGCTTGGAGGTAGGGCCCTCCCTAACTCTCTATCGAGGCTTGGGTGATGGGGCAGGATCATCCAGTGTCTGGCTGTCTCTGAAATCCACAGAATCTCCTGATGCTTGCCTCGGGGCCGTGATGTCTTGGGTCGGGGCCAGGGCCCAGGGCCTCTGCTGGGTGTCTTGAATCGACCCCGCCTGGCGAAGGCGGGATCCACCTTGATCTGAACCATGAAATCGTAAAAACCTTTGCGGAAGAGGGGGCGGATCACTTGCGATGCGGTGTATCGTCTTTCGGCGATGGGAATGTTTATCGGCTCGGGTAACGCTTCAGCGAGAGAAACGGGCTCGTGCGCTCATGTGATGAAGCTGAGTGGGGCTCGATGGCTGGCTCACGGCGATGAACAACGGCGGTAGAATCCTGGTGAGGCGCTCACCTTTCTGACTCGGTAGGCCTGGGACGTGTGCAGCGGTGCTTGATGTGGCGCGAGAGCGAGAGAAGGCTGGAGTGGCTCGAGGCTTCGCTAATGGAGAATGTAAATGACTAAATAAGACAACCCCCTCCTTCTTTGCAGGCAAAATGGGAAGGCCCAGAAAGGCCCCATTTTCACCATTTTAGCTAGTATAGCGATTTGGCAAAAAACACATTTCGACAAACTCTCAAAATATTTGACTTAAATATTAATAATATAAAATAAGAGAGATTATTATAATAAAATATTATTATATGATACTATAGTTAAAAATTTAATATAAAGTACTACTAAAGATATAAATAAAATTACTAAAAGGCTTGCTAATTTAGGAAATTTTAAAAATAACAAGAAATATTAAAATTAACTAAATTAAAACAAACTAAATCAAAGAGATTGGTGAACTGAGTTTGGTTTTGAAAACACAGTTGAGTTCAATATCAAAGACTACTCAAGGAGGGATTCGAGGAGAAAGATCTCCCTCAGGCAGGCGGTGGTGCATTTGTCTCCTTGTTGTTGGACTTTCATTGGTGACGTGATTATCACTGATGGACACAGACTAAGCAATTGCCTGCGGTGGACACTTGATGTGGATTCCAGGCACACTTGATCACCACAGGCGACTATTCCCTTGCAATTCACAGGACATAGCTTTCCTTCATGTGACCATTTGAGCAACTTCATGAAATTTGATTTTCGTTTGCGATTTGTGTTTGTTGTTTAAATGGAGATATGTTTAACTCCAAGGTCCACTGTTGCAAAGGTAAGTTGCAGCGCTCCATTAAATGTGATTGATGATTGCATTGGTGAGGCAGAAATGGTCTTCTAAGATGATTGGCACATGATTGGGTTCATTTGCAATTATTTCGGTCTCCAGCTTTACAAAATCAGGTAGTGAATTTGTCTATTTTCACTAAGACATCCTCCATATCCCTTGGGGATTTTCTTGATCCCATCGGCGATTGTGTGATGTTGGTGGTTTGATTCTTTGACCTAGCGCGTACCACGAATACGGCGTGAGTTCCATGGCTCCCCAAATCAAGCAATGACTTGTCCTATACAATTCCTAATATTATTTGAAATTGTGGGAGATCCTGGATGTATTTGACCAGGGGTTCTTGCTTTGGATTATGGCAGACTTGTTCGGTGAGAAATGCCTTTCTGATACCTAATCCGCTTCTTAATTGTGCAAAAGATCTTTCAAAAAATTTTGCATGGCGAGGCACTTGTTTGATTATGTCCAAAGAGGTATGTTGACCTTCACCTGTCTTAGGACTTCTAGTACCTGCCTCTTTGGGATGCATGCCTTCTTGCTTCTAAGTGCACATTGAAATGGAGGTGGCATGCGGTGCTATTAGATCCCTCGCTGAGGAAAAATATATTCTGATCCAGTTCTTCTTCGTTCTGGACACCAGCTTGGTTTGGGCATGGGCCCAGTCAACCTCTTTCCTCAGGGTGATTATAGCCTTCACCTGGTCATTTCTGAATTACTAGATAGACTTTATCATGGATTCCTTTGAATTTGGCAATGTTTGGGAAGGGAACAGCCGCCTCTCCTGTCTCGAATATTGTTGGTGATCTTTGTGATTGAGTTACGTAGGTTGTCAATTCTTTGTTTGGGTGCTCTCAAAGCACATCCCTATTCTCTTGTTCGGTGTGCTCTCTCTGATTAATCGATCCTGCGTGCCGGTTGCACATTGATCCCCACTTTTGTTCCCTGCAAGGTACTGCCACCTTGCTCGAATTCAAAATGGCTTGTTACGGAGTAGAGGATGGTGGTGGTTTGTCAGTTGAAATTAGGAACCAAAGCGTGGTTTGGCACTGCTTGAGGGTACATAGGCGGGAGTGGGCTTCCAGGAAAGGTTAGGGTGATTCCTCCAATTGGAATTGTAGGTATTTCCATATGGGGCATTGGGTTGTGGTAGCTTGTATTGTCCTACAGTATTTGCACATTCTGACATCAAATCCTTCATTGGAAGGGCCATAGGACCTTTGTTCCTGCGGATGTACGAGGGGATTGGGGTAGTGCAGAGGGTGGCTTGTGCGGGATTTTCAGTGCTTGCCACTTCATGGAGCCTTTTTCCTTCAAGCTCCTCCACTTTCCTAGCTAAGGTTGAAATTCTAGCTTTCATTTCTACGTCCTCTGGCAGTGTATAAATTCCTCCCCTAGGGTTGACTGAGGGCCTCTTTGTTTCCATTTCCCTAGGGTTTGGCTCATCCCAACCCTTAGAAGTTTCAGCCACATAATTTAAAATCCATGGCCGTCGGGATGCTTTACTTAGAAAGTCTCCTCCGCACATGGTTTCAGGCGCCTCATGGCAGGAGACATACCACCATAGAAATGGTTTACCAGCATCCATGTATCAAACCCATGATGTGGGCATGCACTGATGGTCTCCATAAATCTTTCCCAACACTGATAAAACCTCTCACCATCTTGAGCTGCAAAGGTGTAAATTTGTCTCTTCAAATTGTTGGTCTTATGAGCACTGAAGAATTTTTTACAAAAACTGCCTTGATGATGTTCTTATGATTCCCGACCTCAGTGAGGTTAGCCAAATCTTGGCCTTGTCCTTTAGGGTCAATGGAAATGCTTTCAGTTTAAGCAAATCCATGTCAATCATACCTTCCTTAAAGTTTGTGCAAACCTCCTCAAAATCCCTTATGTGAGTGTATGGGTTTTCATTTTCCATACCATGATATGTGGGAGTAGGGTGCAGTAAGGCCTGCGCTACATCTTCAGCGGGGTATGATGCAGGAGGGGCACTAACCCTAGGAGGGTGGATGTGGTCCCTCATCGATCTATAGGTTGTTGGATTCATTTGGGGTACACAGGCGGCTCTGTTTCCTCGGGTGGGGGATCCATTTGGTCGATTGGCACTACGATTTCAACTACGCTTGTTCAATGAGTGCGCGATTCTTCTGATCTACGTGTCTCTCTTTCCCAATGGTGCATAAACACACATTTACCTGATTGAGACACAACAAAACACCAGCGAACTTGTAAGGTTAAGATTAGCAAAAATAACATAAGCGTATGATAATCAAAAGCGGTGAGATTCTTGCAAAGTGATGAAAACTTGCGATTCTTTTGGCTGAGTTACAAAGAGTTAAAAGGTTACCTTCACTTGTGATGTTGATCAAGTACACTTCAACTCATCAAGCGTGGTTGGCACCATCCCGACAACGGCGCCCGATTGATTACCCGCAGTGGGTTGACCAAATCAACAAGAGAGTATATCTAAGTTCCTCCTACTGCCCAGTAGTCAAGCTCTTTGCGGTATAAGCGGTCTAGAATTAGAACACGGGGATAGGTTTTCATCCTAGGAATGATTTGCATAAGTGTGAAAAGGTAAGGCTTTCTATTTGGATTTTTAGTTTGTTTCAGCAGTGTGAGTAGTTTGGCGAATAAGCTGTAAAGGCGAAAGTGATGTGAAAAGTAACTTTGAAGATTTAGGTCACTAACTTGATAACATAGGGCAAACAAGTGTCCTCGGGTTCTATCCTCGCATTATGACAAGCAACCTATAGTCGAGCCATAGCTGGGATCTTTGTTTAGCTAGCAAACCCTAACCTAGAATCACTCTATTTGAGTCGACACGGGTAACATGCATACGGCCCCTTTGATTTAAAACCACAACATTCAACATCATTTGGAGTGGCTCGTAAAGACCATCTAAGAACCACGGTACATGGCAATAAGTATGCCTTGTATCTGAAGCATGAAATCATTGAGAGTATTGGCGAATTAACATTAAATGGTAGTGACCTAGTTTGAAGATGGGAGCCATAAATCGTTACTGTGAGCATTAACCACATGAAGGACAACACATGCTTGCCCATGACCTTTGCTTCCTTAGCTGAAAAGAGGCTTAGCCAAGCATCTCTTGAGGTTGTCATCCTCGAGGAGTTGTTTGCGACCTAGAAAATAAGGGAAAGAGGAGAAGAAGCGAACCACAAATGGCTGCGGAAGATATTTACATAAAAAAAATGAATGTGCCCAAAGATTTCTCTCCAAATTCTTTGCTTAGGGTTACAAAAACTATAGAGGGGTTTATATAGGCCACAATATGTGAAGTACAATAAAGCTTAACATTTTGGCTAAAATTAAGGACAGAGTAATACACCAAAATGAGTCGGTTTGCATTAATTACAAAAAGGATGACAAAGCGAGCAATTTATTTAGGCACAAAATTTTGCTAGTGTTAATAGACCAAAACACATACAAATTTATAAACCTTATTACCAAAGACTATTATCTAGTCCCAGAAACTTATGGCCTTAATAAAACTTGTTAATCGAACCAAAACACATGTACTAATATATCACATCAGTGCCAAAGGACTATTAACTAATCCCTGGCAACGATGCCATAAAGCTTGTTGCGTGAGACCAAATGACATATACACAAGTTTATAACAAAATTACCAAAGAACTATTATCTAATCCCAGGCAACCTTGCCATAAAACTTGTTGACATTATACTATATAAACGAAAATCTCCTAAGGAAATCATTTTCAAAGTTTAGTTTTGGTATGATACGCGAGTGCAGTCGACAAGTAATAAAATGGATTTAAGTCAGATATCGATCCTGAGAATCTCGAAATTTTTAAAATCAACTACCACATTTACTCAATTTCCATCTTATTTGGGCCTTGAAATGATGGTAGGATCCGACGTGAGTCTTTGGAAAATTAAGCGAACAAAAAATATCTTGAATGAACAAATAAACTGGAATATAAAGAATAAAGAATAATTAATAGTTAGGAAAATAAATGGAAATTGAATGATTTATCTTCGAGATTACCCGTAAAGAATACGTATAGTGAAGTATCAATTCCACGTAGTTAATATCTTGATAAAATTTCTTAATCATTTGAGGTTTTAAAATACGTCCAAGGCATTTATGGTGCGGTTGGATCTCTCCCACACTCCACATTTCATTATCTAATTTTGACTGGGATTCTCTCGAATACAGGGAATGAGATAGCCTTTAAAGGGATTTCCTTGTCTGGGTATTTTCTTTGCAATGCTTCATACCCCATTTCTGATTGTAAACCTTAGCTCCCAGAAGTTATCGGTCAAGCGGATATACAACTTCCGGGTTACTCTTCCTCAAAATTAGAGATAGATCACCTCTCCTTAGATTAGATCTCGGCTAACACGGGATTGGCCTCAACTATCAGGAATTGAGGTGAACTCTTCTTGTTTAAATTGACCAACTCGTTTAACTTCGTTCTTGATTTCAAGTGAGGAAGAGAAAGATTCATCTAATCGCTTTACAAAGCTGGCCGGATCTCAAATAGCGAGGTTAATATACAGCCCCGAAAAGTGTTCATAACTCGGGGAATGTCTTCTGTGTCACTCAGGAGGACTCCTTGAAATAAGAGCAAATAAAAAAATGCTTAAGCGGGTATAAGAGGCGTATTGAATCAAAAACATTAAACCCAAAACCGAAGTAAATTCTGAAAGCCTGAAAATTCACAAAATTCTTTGAAACTACTACGGGAAAGATAATTTCGACTATAACATTCTTGAATGGAATTTGGGTTCCTCAATTCTTAGAATTACACTACGACATTCTGCGATCATAAGAATAACTTCATTTAGCTGACCGAATTTAGAAATTTATCCCAAGGAACTTTAACATTCAGTGGTAATTTGAAAGGAATTTGGTGCGTCGGCTTGACTGAAAACGATAACATCCAATTCCAGAAAATAAAACGAAAACTAGAACGATAAATCTAATCTAATCTCTAACTATCAACATTGAAGAAAATAAAAGAAAAGAAAAGAAAACTAAAAAAATGAAGAAAATGAGCCTTCAGCTATCCAGACCTCTCGTCTGTGTCACCGCCAAGCTGCGTTCCTCTTCTGGATAGCTGCGTATTTATAGGGTTTTTCAATTGGGCCCTAATTCCAATGCAGTCTTTGTGGATTCCAAAGTTAGTTGGCCCATGTTACTGTTCAGGTCGCGACTTCAAATCCCTTGTCGCGACATCATCCATGTCGCGACATCGATCTCATGTCGCGACATCAACTAAATGAACTTCAGCTTTCAACTGAGTCTTCTGATGTCGCGACCTCGGTCCCTTGTCGTGACATCACTGTATGCCTTTGCAGGTTTCAATTGGTCTCTTCTGATGTCGCGACATCGTTATCTTGTCGCGACCTCAGTTCAATATTTTCAGCTTTCATCTGGTATTCCTGATGTCGCGAAATCAATCTCCCGCGTCGCGACCTCATTTCGAGTGTACTGCGGCGTTCAACTTGTCTTCGGGTGTCACGACATCAATCTATTGTCGCGACATCAGCTGAAGGATCTGCAGGTTTCAACTAGTTTCTCATGATGTCGCGACATCAATCTGTTGTCGCGACAACAACTTCTATTCTTGTAAATTTCAACTGAGTTTTCTTATGCCATGACAACTGACCTATTGTCGTGGCGTCAGCGATGTACGCATACTTGATCTTGTCGCCGCGTATCTTTCAGCGGTTGCTCTTGTTGTCGCGACATCGATCCTAGAACCTGACTTCCATTGATTGCCCTTGATGTCGCGACATCGGCTTATAGCTGCGGAGTTTTCATGATGGTTCTACATTTGTGCGGCGTCAATCCACTATCGTGACATCGTCTCATGACTCCACAGGTCAAGCATTGGTTCTTGATGTCGTGACATACGTATCTTCTGTCAGCGACATCACTTCATGGCTACGCAGCTTTAGGCGCGGGTCGCCGTGGTGTCAGCGACATCGATCTTTAATCGCGACATCGATTTATGACTGCGAGTTTTCACTTGATGGTTCTGTTGTCGCGACATCGATCCACTAATAGCGACATCAGCTCATGACTCCGCGAGGTCGCCGATTGTTCGTTTCACGATGGCGACATCAATATGCTAATCGCGACAACCGGTTCAATTCTTTACGACTTTCAGGAGCAAGTCTCGCTATGCGACCTTGATCTCTTGTCGCGACATCAGCTTATGTCTTTGGAGGCCTCATTTGTTGCTTTGATTGTCGCGACTTGATCCTCTGTCAGCGACCATGACTTGATTAACTCAGCTCATCCTTCCAAACATGTCATAGCTTCAAGTCGATTCTCTTGTCACGACCTCCATCCCTTGTCGCGACATCGACCTTTGTCGCGACATTACGTATTGTCAGCGACATCAACGCTTATTTACTTGCTCAATCCTGTTTACTTTATCTTGTGATCCACATCGCCAAAAGTTGCATCGAATTTCCTTCAAATTCACGATATCGCAACCTCATATTTGGGTGTGTAAACCCCAAAGCGCACATTAGTTAGCGATTCTTTGTCATTTACGCCTGTATTTTAATTTCTACTCCCTCGATTCTTGCATTTTCCGAAATTGCATTTTTCTTCTTTCTTTTATACTTCACACCAAATAACAAATTTAGTGAGTTTCGCCGTATTTACGCATCTTAATTATTCCTTTTTGCATTAAAATCAACAGAAAAATGGACTAAAAATAGATGACTTTTAAGCTCATCAAACTCCCCCAAACTTAAAGTTTTGTTTGTCCTCAAGCAAAGAAAAAGAAAGAATTGTTTGTCCTCAAACTAAATAAAAGAAAATTTTTAAGGACATTTTTGATTTGTTAACGATTAACGTTGATTTAATTGAAATACAAGGTATGCATTATTTTACGTACATCTAGCTTGAGTCCAGTTCAAGGTTGGTTTCTACTCTTGATACTATACAAAACTAAAGCTGTGAGGCCCATTTTACAAGCAAACATAATCATTGAATCCTGTTGAATAATAATTTATTTTCCTTTCTCATTTTCATACTGAGTCATTTAACTCCCTAAAGTCCTTCACAGTTTTTATTGTTTCTATATTTCCAAATTCCATAGGTTTGTTTTTCATATTGATCTCCACTAATGTAGGTGATTTCGTATGCAGTCAATCAGGTCTTTTGGGAAACCTTATTGTTGAGCTGGAGTAATGGGTAGGATGGAAGGAATTTTAAAGGTTGAATTACCATTTGAACCTTTTCTCTCCCTCTTGCGCCCTTTGCTCTTGCTGGTTTCTCTAATAAACTCCCTCCTTCATGTTTGGGACATCTCTTTGATTCTTGATTCAGAGCTTTGTATACTTACTATTTCTCACTTGTAATTCCAGCAGGGAAATTTCTTTTGTTTGTCACCATTCGGGGATAGTGCAATGTTTTAACTTTTAGGATTTCTAACACTCTTAGCGAACTTTGGGTTGGTAGCTCCATACCAAGATGGCATTAGGGTGCTAGGTGTTGAAGCACTTACAGAACTTAATTGTTCGAGAGTTAGGCCCACAGATAAAACTTATCCATAAGTTTCTTTTCTATTGCATTTTCTTCTCTTTGCCTTTTTCTTTTCATTCCCTTTTTGAGTTCCTCAAAAACATATACTCCCCCAAACTTCATTTCTTTCTTCCTCCTTGAATTCTTGGGTAATCATAGGTTCTTTACTGAAGGATTGATTTCTTAGGATGGGTTGGGGTTTCCATTGGTCCCTTTTTGAAAAAATAAGCTTGTTGGCTCAATTTGCGGAACTCACGTATATGCATCGGTATATGAATATGGATGGCTAGAATGGCTCAAACTATCGGGAATGGCTGCGTCTCATCTCTTGTCAATTTGTATCACCTAGGATTTCGCCTCGATCAATAATCTAACAAATTCTAGAATTTGGTTTGTTGATTGTGACTAACAGTAGGGAGTACCTTGACTCATTTTGTTGATGGTATTATTTAAATTAATTATTCAACAGGTTCCTTGACTTATTGTTCATACCACAAGCTTCAATATGTTTTGTTCCTTCTATTGTATTACTTTCCTCAATTACGGACTTATCGATTAGACTTAAGTAACTTTTGCACCTTATTGTTTCAATCAAAGTTTGTATTCATTTTGCCCTTATTACGCAGATTTTCTACATTTTAGCTTATTCCTAATCTAGCTTGCTTCATTCAATTTAGCTCATGACATCTGTTAGTTTTTGATGAACTAATTCACACTTTTTATTTCTGACTATGCGACCTGAAAACAACATAACATTGCACAAACATATTCAAAATAGCACACAACAATTCAATTCAAATTACTCATTTTATTTCTGATTCAATTGCAATAGTTGGATACACAGTATGGGATAAGGATGATAATGAAAGTTAGGCAGGGAGAAGGTCTATTTTTTTCTTTTGAAATAGCCAGGAGCAAAGATGTTGGGGGATCTGAGTGCAGTGTACCTAAATGGTACGGGAATTCGGGAATTTTAATTTCTCTTCTTTCCTTTCTCTTCTTGGTTTCCCTCTCCATTTGTTCTTCAATAAAAATCTCATTAAGTCAACCTTTTTTGTTAAACTCATCACACCCTCTTCCACAAAGCCATTCATTGTATTCCGTTTCGATTAAGCTGACCTCTGAGAATTTGGAAAAAGAATTGTTGTTATCGGATCTGTGATTTTCAAGCCATTCTTTTTGCCTATAGGATTACGTATCTTCTGCTTCTTGTCTCTATCGTAATTTCTTCTCAAAATCATGTGAGACTTGTACCAAAACTTGAATCCTTTGATTTGCTCCCAAATTTGGCTTCTACTTTCTGTATCTTTTCTTTGCTCGATTTTAAGAGTTGGGGAAATCAACCAATGGTTGTTATAAAAAAAAACTTCATATTGCAGTTGAGTTTACGTAGCAGTTGTGATCTCTTTCCTTCCATTTCTTTCTTAAACTCTTCCCCTTGCTCAACCCAGGGCACCATGCATTTCCTCTTTTAAATTCGGCTCTTCTCCCCACTTCTTGTTCTCTTCATTTGTAGCTCACCTCATGCTCCTTTTCTTTTCTATTGCTCTTCCTCCCTTTGCTGGTCTCTTCTTTTCAATTCTTTTTCATAAATTCTTTCTCTGAATTCCTGCTGTAGTTTCCACTCCTTCTCTGTTTCATCTATTCTCTTCTGCATGGCATTGAGAGCTTCCAGTACCGAGCTGTGCTCTTGTGCTCCCCTTGAGCTTTCTCCAAGTTGGAAGTTTTTGTTACTTACGGGAGGAGGCGGTGGGGATGGAGAAGTCTAATGGGCTGCCTTCATCCACGCCTGCATTGTCTGCAAACACATGTAATCATTGTTGTCGGAATTGAGTTTTAAGGTGCTGCAGCCAACTGTTCAATGACCCTCTGAGTCTCCTTTTCTGGTTCTTCAGCTTGGGCTTCATCTCTGTTCTCTACCCGGCCTCCTTTTCTTCGGTTTCTTGGTCCTTTGCAACTCATGTCAGAAGAGGTGGTGAAGCTGCGGGCCTTCTTCTTGATTCCCAAATTCCTTTCTGACCTTGAGCATGAAACCGGTGATTGTTGGCTGGGTGAGGGAATAAGACCTCTTTGTTCCTTCATGATGCACCTCATGATATAAATTCTCATAAAGAAAAACTCCTATGTTGATCTTGTACCTTTGAGTGGCATACAGAAACACAGCTTCTTGTTCTCTCAGCGTACGCTTGTTTTGTTGGAACAACGAAGCGAGAAATAAAACCATACCTTCAGCTTCCTTAGTGAGGCTTCCATTCCTTTGTGTGGCCTTCCCTTCTTCTTGGTTTAGTGCACCTTACCATTAGTGAGCTAACGGCAGATTTTCCAAAATCTGGTTTTCAACGGTTTCTTAAATTTGGAACCATGCTTGTGCCTTTGCCATCACCGTAGGCTCGTTGATGGCATTAGCTACATATGAAACCGGAACTCCTCCCAACAAAAAGCTGCTCCATCCTTCCTTCCTACCAAATTTGAATAAAACTCTCTTACCAGTGCTGTATACCCTGATTTTTGGTGTGCGCAGAGACTCTCCCATCCTCTCTGCTCTATCATCTCCTTGCAGAAAGAATTAGCAGGATTTTGAATCTCTGCGACAAACCCCTTGTTAGCATAATATTTCTTCCACTGGGAGTACGCTTCGTCTGACACGAAATCTTCTACTTCTTCTTCTTCTCTCACCTTTCCCTTTCCCTTTTCTGCTCTTTCTTGAGAAGTTGTCGGAGCTTCGGGTGTTTCTGATGGCACCTCTCTGCTTGTTCTTCTAGCAGTCTCATCTAACCGTTCTTCTTGCGGCGAGGTTTTTTTTTTCTTGCTTCAGGTTGTTCATGTTCCCTCATAATCTCGTCTAGGTTAGGGACTAGGGTGGGAATTTCAGCCATTGGAAACGGAAGACAAACTTTTCAGAAGGTTTGGAAAGCTAGGGTTTTCAGGGGTTGAGATTCAGAAGGAGGAAGAAGGTGAATAGCTATGTGGTGTGGAGTGAATGATAAAGTTTCAACCCGATTGCAAATTCAATCAATGTTTGTGGGCTAATTATTGCTTCATTAAAACTTGTCATGACTTCAATTCCCGCCTCTTTTATTTGAGATCATTGAATTTAAAAGGCTTTTAAAGTGAGTTAATGGCATTTAAAACTCTCTTTTAGGTCGCGACATGCTAAAGTTTGTGTGAGCATCAGTCAGATTTGAGGAATTGTTTGATTAACATGTTGCGACACCCCTTTTATTCTTGTTTTTATTTTCCAGCTATTTCCTACATTGCTGGGGTGGTCGCGACATCATTTTTTCATTTTGAAACTTAATTTTCTGTCGCGACATCACAGTGGTGTTGCGACATGTACCTCCTTTCCTCAATACTCACTAATTGTCCTTTCAAAACTAGTCACGACATCAATGTTTTGTAGCGACAAACTTGACTTTGTCGCGACATAACCCATACATCGTGACCTCATCCCTAACTTTCGATGATCTCAAAACTTTGAATTCTTTTATTGTTCCTAACCCCTTAGACATCTCTTGAGGCATTTCGAGCAAGATTTGCAATCAATTAGTATATCTGGTGGGTTAGGAGAAGAAGGTTACTCCTTTTCTCATGTTGTGACCTCTAGGATTCTTGGGTGTTCACATGTGGTGCTTGCCATTGATGTCTTTAAACCTTGCAGAAGCTCACTGCAATATTCAAGAAAAATCTAATTAAACTACAATCGACTTCTAAAAAATTAGATCTATTCTTATAAAAACAAATCTGATCTAATTTTCAACAACTAAAAGAGAAATATTTCAAAACATTAAAATCAGAAATTAAATCCCTATGGGTTGCCTCCGTTCATTGCTCGGTTGGAGTCCTTGGCCCCGGACTTCTTGTTGTAGTATTCCTTCTTTCATGTCAGCCCAGTGGAGTTCTTCATTTTACCCCCTCTTCCTGTTTAAATAATGCTTTAACCTACGTCCATTGACCTTGAATTCTTCCCATTGTCGGTCTTGGTGTCAACTTTGCTCCAAATGTAGTACTTGACTTCTGCGTATATGGCCCACTCAGTGGATTTTAATTTCCTGGAAACAATTTCGAGTCTAGAATTAAGCAATGAGAACTTTGTTCCCCTGTTGTTCTGAACTCTTTTCTCAAAATTCTCCGATCATGCTATTTCTTTGTCTTGTCTTTGTATATTCTAGCATTATCATAGGCTTCATTTCTCAGTTCTTCCAATTCAGACAGTTGGAGTAATCTTTCTTCCCTTGCAGCCTTAAAATCGAAGTTTAACTTCTTGATGGCCCACATTGCCTTGTATTCTAATTCAAGAGAATTGATGACCTTAGTTTTAAAACAACTACGTATGGGGACATTCGATGGGGTTTTAATACGATCTGTAAGCCCAGAAGTGCATCGTCGAGTTTGGAAGACCAATCCTTCTGCTTGAGCTCACGGTCTTTTCAAGAATTCTTTTGATCTCCACATTGGAAATTTACGCTTGTCCATTTGATGCGGGATGATAAAGCTAAACTCATTACATGCTTGATCCATACTTGCTCATGAGTTTGCAAATATTTTTGTTCTTGAAATGGGTTCCCCCATCGTAATGATAGTTAAGGTGTTCCAAATGCCTTCGAGTATTCTTTTTGCAAGAAACTCACAACTGTATTAGCATCATTCCTAGGACAAGCCACTGATTCCACCCATTTAGAAACGTAATCTATTACTAGCAGTATGTATAGGTTTCCAAATGATGGTGGGAAAGGTCAATAAAATCTATTCCCAATACGTGAAATTTGTATCACCATAATACCTTTTAGGGGCATTTCATTCTTCTTTGATATTTCAATCCTTTGGCATCTATCACACAATTTAACCCACTCGGCTAAATCTCACGAAGATAGTGGGCAATAAAATCCTGATTGGAGTATCTTGTGAGCTGTTCTTTCTCCAGAAAAATGTCCCCCATATGGTGATGCATGGCATTCATTTAAAATGTTGCCTTGTTCACTTTATGGCACACATCTTCTTATTATCATGTCAGCACCTCTTTTGAATAATAGTGGGTCATCCCAAATATAATACTGTTGTCGGTTAAGGTTTCCTCTCTTACGTTGGTGGCCAGATTACAGAGGCATTACTCCTGAAGCGGATAATTCACAATATCGATATGGAAGTTGGAAGAAACAAACAATTGCTCATCTGGGAAGTTCTCATTAGTATCACATTTTCTTCTTCATCAACTGCTTCTTTCTACTCTTAATAGTGATCGCTATCCACATTGTCACATCCCTTTTATCTTTGATTTCCAAATCAAACTCTGCCAGCAATGAAGCACCACCTTATCAATCTTGGCTTAGCTTCAGCACACCGACATTAAGTACTTGATTCTTTGCATGATCAGTGTGAACTACCACATAAAGAAAGGATCCTAAAATGTAATGCCTAAATTTTCACAAAAACTTAAATACTATGGCTAGCATCTCCTTTCGGTTGTTGAGTAGTTCTCTTGTGCTTAATTGAAGGTCTTACTTAGCGTAGTATATATTTTGAATACTTTCTCTTTTCTTTGCCCCGACCACTGACTCATGGCGAATCAGCATCACACATTTATTTCAAATCCACGATCCCGATGCAGTGCGGCCATTATAGGTACTTGTGCAATCGATCTTGATTTCTTCGAAGCATCCTTCTGAAGTCTCGAAATTGAACCTTATCTTTTCCGATGTCTGCGAATTACATTTATTTTTGAAAAGTCTTTGATGAATCTCTGTAAAATCCGGCATGCCCAAAGAAGCTTCTTACTCCTTTCTTTGTGGTAGGTGGTGCGAAGTTTTGATAATGGATACCTTGGATTGGTCAACTAGTCCGGTGCTTGAAATTTTATGCCCCGAACAATACCATACGTCACCATAAAATGGCATTTTTCCCCGGTCAGTGCTAGTGCATTTGTCTTGGCATCTTTGGAAATCTTGTTTCAGTTGTTAAGCATAGATCAAAGTTGGATCCATACCTGTTAAATCATCCATGAAAATTTCCATCACTTCTTCAACGAATCGAGAATATAGACATCATACACCCTCAGATGCGGTGGGCATTACATAGCCCCGAATGGCATCATAACAAGGTACCATAAGTGCATGTGAATGTGGTCTTCTCACTTGATCCTCGAGGTGCAATATGTCGATTGTATCTGAATACCCATCCAGGAAAACAAAAGTGAGGGTGTCCTGGTAACACAGTGACATCGATCAATGAAGAGCGAAAGGAAATGATCTTTCAGTTTCTTTGTATTCAACTTCACGTAATCCAATACATACCCTCCATCACAATCCCTTTGTTCTTGTTGGAATCAATTCGTTTTTCATTTCGATCCGCGATCGCCCCACTTTTTCTTTGGAACCACATGGTGGGCTCGCAAGGGTATGCGAAATAGCATAGATAAAACCCCGGCATTCAACTTGATTTGAGTACCTCCTTCGACTACTTCCTTCATCTTTGGATTCAGTCTCCTGCGGTGTTCTACGAGATGGTTTGAAGTCTCTTCTAGCATAATCTTATGCACATGCAAATTAATGATTGATACCCTTCGACTCTTGATGGACCCGAGCTAGCGATTCCTTATGCTTATTAATATTTTCAGCGATCTTTGTTCCTCGGCATGTTGAGTCATTTGAAATGATCCACTTAGTTTTTCTTTGACAATTCTAAGTAAGCATACTTTAAATGACATGTGACTCTTTCAAAACTAGCCCATACCTTTGGTTTCTTGATGAATTTCCTCTTTTTCACTATTTTCCCCATTGTCGTTTCTATTTTGCCGAGGCTCAACCTGATTTCTATAGAATGAAAAGCTATTTGTATAAAAGTCGAATAGACATCTTGATTATCAAGAATTCATCTATTTTCATTGATAAAAACTAAGTATTACAATCGGTGTTAACATCGAGGTTGGAAGTATAGACATCAGCTACATTGCATCCTTTATGTCCCTTGTCTATGTTGCATACTTTTGATCAAGTTAGAAACAACGACTTCTTCTCAACCCTCGAAGATAAGAACTCCTTTTTGCATGTCAATCAGGCGACTCCAGGTAGCTAGGAATGGTCTTCCCAATAGCGAGGGTACTTGTGAGATCTTCTTCCATGTCGAATGATGAAGTCTGGGCTGCTGTGACCGGTACATGATGGCTCCTTCGGGTTTTACCATCGATCACATGCATACATTTGAAGAGTAATGATTGTGAGGTAAAGCTCCCCGAACTTAGATTTCTTAACCTTGAAAAGAGGCATCAAGTGATACTAGCTCTGAGTCACGAGAGGCTTCACGGAATGATTCCTCAATATTACAAGGAATTGTGAAACTCCCACACAGGTCACTTCGTCTTTGCGGTGCACTTAGCTGATAAGCGGTGAGGTGTATTCGCCTTACTTATTTTCTTTTAACTTTGCTCGTATGTCCTTGAAATTTTGCATAGAGTGGCATGGTTGAGTCACCACTTCGATGAATGCATGCGATCTCCGACACGGAAAGTTTGAGAACCTTCTATTTGCTCCTACATCTTGGATTTCTGCGGTCTACGTGGAAATGGGAGTACTGGGCCGATCCTTGGATGTTCTTCCTGTCTACTCCTTCTTTTTCTTTCTCCGGTGTTTCTTCCTTTTAAGGCTTGCTCTTTCTTTGTTCTTTGTCATCTTTTCTTTCATCTTTTATTTCCTTCCCGCTTCCTCGGTACACGACCATGCAGTCTTTTGGATTCTTCTTTGTGTCACTTGGGAAGGCATCTTTTCTCTGGCTTTGCAGGGTTAGGGCCAGCTGCCCTACTTGTGTCTCCAGGTTCTTCAAGGATGCATTTGTGGTGTTATGAAAAATTTGAGAATTGGTAGCGATTCTTCCCGACTCTGCGGCTTTGCTCATGGAGGTTCAATGACTTCTTATTATCCCCCGTGAAATCATGACATCTGTTCTTCAAAGGTGGGCCTTCCTCTGACCACGGTATTCATTTACGAAGTAGTATTTCCTTCTTCAGCGATCTTCTTGGAACCTTGGTGGTATTGATACCCTTGTTGAGGTTCTGTCCACGCCTTGGGGCCTTGAGAAGCCCCTCCGCCCATACAAATTCTCATGGTTCTGGTGTGGGTGATAATGTCTTTGGAAAGGTTAGGATTGGGTTGAAATGGTAGCTTCTCTGCTCACCTAAGTAATTTACCTCCTCAGCATCATAGAGGCTTGTTCTTCATTAAGCTTTCGGCACTTCCTCTGCTTCAACTCTTTTATTTGCTCTACTTCATGGACAGTGTGCAGCCTCCTCTCTTGTTTGTCCATTCGATGCATAATAGCATCAATTTGGCCTCCATAGCATTCATCTTGCTCAGCTCCATGATCCCTTTTCTACATTTGCTCCTTTTGAAACCGGAAGGAGTTTTCATATTACATTTGCAGTCTTCTCCGGCTCTCTTGCCTCTTCAGCACTTTTACGCTTGAATGCTCCACAACATGAAGCATGATGATTCCCTTTGATATATCATTCAAGCATGATATACGATGTCCATCGAGTCTTGAGATCTATCCCATGCATTGGACATCTTCACCGACCCAACCCGTTTGAATCTTTCCGGGCCAATATGACTCGTCTTCCCCTGCTGAAAAACAATGATTTCCACCTCACTCCTTTACGAGGTGGTGATGGGGGAAGAATGCGCGAATAGGCCTCTGCAGGCTCCTCCCAGTATCGATAGAACCATATGGTAGATTCATACCATGTGAGCATTATCATCTCTTAGAGAGAATGAATAGATGTAACTTGATAACCACGGTCTCACCCCATTCGGCTCTTGTGTTTGCCATCCACGAGAAATCTCCCAGTGTTCATTAGAATCTTCGATTAGGATGACCCGATGGCGGGTATTCTTTGCACCATTGTAATTGATCTTTAGTTTTAGTTCAAAGTTGTTGGCATCCCGATAAGCGAAATTTGTCGGTGCAGTACTCATCTTGAATAATGGGCTTCCAAAAATTCCTCCATAGTATCGATGATTGGAGGCCTTCTATTGCCTACATGTGCTTCATTACGATCACGTCTTTCATACGTCATGGTGGTGTTTTACGCTCCTTGTCTTTCTCAAGCTCGAGTGTTTTCTCTATTCCCGATGTCAGTGAAATCAGATCATTCACACTTCCCTGTCATCAAAGTTTTAAAATATTACACTCCCATTAATAGGATTAGTCAAATCAACAAATATGTTCAATGTCTGGACTAGATTGGGTTAGTGGCCCGAAATGAACCTTGCTTGAAAATCTATTTTGTTCTTTTTTCTTTAAATGTCAAATTAGTATTTCCTTCTTTCATGCGAATATTGATTTATTAAATTCTTTCGATCCGTGACGGCATCATAAAACTTGTTAATAATTAACACATACAATTTATGACAACGTGCAAGACTATTGTCTAGTCCGCCAGTGGCGTATAAAACTGACAATAGACCAAAACACATACAAATTTATGACACTATTACCAAAGACTATTGTCTAGTCCCCGGCAACGGCGCCATAAAACTTGTTAATCGAACCAAAACACATGTACTAATATATCACATCAGTGCCAAAGGACTATTAACTAATCCCTGGCAACGATGCCATCATAAAACTTGTTGATCGAACCAAAACACATGTACTAATATATCACATCAGTGCCAAAGGACTATTAACTAATCCCCGGCAACGATGCCATAAAGCTTGTTGCTGATAACTGGTAATGACATATACACAAGTTTATAAAATAAAATTACCAAAGAACTATTATTCAATCCTGTGCAACCTTGCCATAAAACTTTGTCGACATTTATACTATATGTTCAAAATCCTAGAGTAAATCATTTCAAAGTTTGGCTTTGGTATGATATTCTCATGCATGTGTCGACAAGTAATAAAATGATTTGAGTCCATATCGATCCCACAGAGATCTCAAGAATTTTAACCAGTCCATTCGACTTCTACTGCCTAATTTCATACTATTCGACCACAAATGATAGTAGGATCCAAAGATACGCGCTTGAAAATTAAACGAACAAAAGGAAAATAACCGAATGAACAAATAAACTGGAATATAAAGAATAACTAATAAATTAGATATTGTAAAATAAATGAAAACGGAATAGTTATCTTTCTGAGTACTGCATCAAGAATAATCACACAGTAGTTATCACCCCCGAGCACACTGATAAAATTTCAATCATTTCCGTAGTTTTAAAATCCGTCCAAGGCATTTGGCAAGGCAATTGGATCCTCCACACTCCACATTTCATTATCTATTCTTGACCCGATTCTCGAATACGTGGAATGAGATAATCACTTTAAGGGATTTCTTAATCCGTATTTTTCTTGCAATACTTCATACCCATTTTACTAACGAACCTTATCAAGACGTCAAGCAAGACATACAACTATATTACTTTTCCTCAAATTAGAACAGATCAAATTTCTCCTTGATTAGATCCCCACACGATCGGGTCTCACTATATCCTAATTGAGGAACTGTTGGTTGAATTGATAACTCCTTAACTCAAGCCATCAAAGGAGAAGAGGATTTATCTAAGTAAACTTATTAGCTTCACAGATTCAAATGAAGGTGTTAATATACTCAAAGAAATGTTCATAACTCCTTAAATGTTTTCTCTCAGGTCACTATAACTCCTTGAAGCAACATGCAAACTTAAACGTATAAGAGACTGATATTCGATCAAAACATTAAACCCAAAACTAAGTAAATTCACAAACTAAATTCAAGTCATTGAAACGACGCTGTGAAAGGACATACTTCGACTATAACATTTACTCAATGGAAGCCGGGTTCTCACTCATCAATTACACTACAAGATTCCTCCATCATAAGAATAACTCAGAGATTTCAACCGAAAACACCCCGGGAATTCGTCTCAACTTCAACATTCCAGACTTGAAAGAATTGAATTCGCATTCACAAATACAAAACGATAATATCCAATTTTAAAATAAACGTAAAAATTAGAACGATAAATCTAATCTAATTCTAACTATCAACATTGAAGAAAATAAAAGAAAAGAAAAGAAAATCAAAAAATTAGAAGAAAATGAGCTCCTTCAAATATCCGTGATTCCTCTCAGCCTGTCACCTGTCGTCTTCTTCTCCGATAGCCAGATTTATAGGGTTTTTCAATTCAACCCTAATCTGCGTTCTCGTGATCCGCTAGTTGGCCCATGTTACCGCTCGTGCCCGCGATCACCTTTGTCGACATCATCCATGCCGCGACATCGACCCATGTCGCTTATTATCAATCTAAATTGAACTCGCCTTTCAATCAGCCTTCGATACGCTAATTTCGCCCCGTCGCGATATCCCGCAGGCCTGGCAGGTTTCACCGTCTCTTCCGATGTCGCCATTATCGCTATTCGTCGCTGACCGGGCCTAAACACGAAAATTTTCGAACCGTATTCCTGATGTCGCGAATCAATCTCACGTCGCGACTTCAAATTTCGCCCTCGCAGTGATCTAACTGTTTTCGTGCGTCACGACATCAACTGCTGTCGCCATACCGCTAGCTGGGATTCGGCAGTTTCAACCGGGTTTCTCATGATGTCGCTGGACCAATCGTTGTCGCTGATACGTTCTTTCTATTCTTGTAAATTTCTAACCGAAGTTTTCTTATGTCGAACAACAACCTATTGTCGCGGACATCAATCGAACATCGATAATTTCAATCTTGCCGCCATCAGATCTTCAACCGGCTGCTCTCGTCACGCGCAACACATCAGCTCCAAGAACTTACAAGCTTCCATTGATTGCCCTTGATGTCGCGACATCAGCTTATGGCTCTACAGTTTTCACTTGATGGTTCCTGTTGTCGCGACATCAATCCCTTGTCGCGACATCATCTCACGCGCGACTCCACGTGTCTCAACGTTGTTCGGCGTCGCTGACATTCGTGATTCGTCGCCTGACATCACTTCATGGCTCGCAGCCTTGAACTGGTCTTTTCGCAGTGTCGCGACATCGATCTCTTGTCGCGACACGCTTTATGACTCGCAGCTTCACTTGATGGTCTCCTCGTTGTCGCGACATCAATCCTTGTCATGAAGACGCCTTCAGCGACTTCCATTGTGTCTTCAAGAAATTATTCCCCACGATGTCGCGACATCAATATCTTGTCGCGACAATGGGGCCTAATTTCTTTACGTACCTTTCAACAGAGAAGTCCTGCAGTCGCGACTCCTTGATCTCTTGTCGCGACATCAGCTTTATGTCTTTGAGGCCTCATTTGTTGCTTTCGGTGTCGCGACTTCAGTCCTCTCGCTTCACAACAGCTTCGCGCATAACTCCACCATCCTTCCAAACATGTCATAGCTCAAGCTTCCATTCTCTTGTCACAACCTCCATCCCCTGTCGCGACATCGACCTTTGTCGTACATTACTTATGTTGTCGCTACATCACTTCTTTGTTTCGCCTCAATCCTCACCGCCTATTCGCGGATCCTCGTCGACCGCACTGAGCTTCCTTCAAATTCGATGTCACACTCAAAGGATCGGATCTGCAGAACCCTAAAATCGTGATTAGTTATTAATGCTTTCATTTCGCCGCTATTTTCTCAGATTTCTACTCCACAGAAGCATCGTGATTTTCCAATCGTGATTTTCTTTTCTTTCTTTATATTTCCGCAAATAACAAATTTAGTGAGTTTCTTTATATTTCTCGTGATCTTAATTATTCCTTGGCATTAAAATCAACGTAAAATGGACTAAAATTAGATGACTTTAAGCCCATCACCAGGTAGCTGAATCACAAGAGATAGCTTAACCAAAGACTCGTTAGGTACTCGCACTGTTATTAGTTAAACTCCCCGCTTAGCTTAGCTAAATTTGTGGAGATAGCTTAAACCCGCATTTTTTCGCTTAGGAATAGTACATGAATTTTTGTGCCCAATAAATTTTCGCAACTAGCGAAATCTCTCTAGAATTGGCCAGATCTTCACCGCATGGCCTACCTCATTCCTGGGGCACGCACCAACTTTTACTCACTTGCCTTCATTCTTCTTGATTTTTGGTATGTTCGATGGTTGATGAACTGGTTCAATCTTCCATGGTTTAGCATATGTCCCAATATTGAACTCCTCAAGGTACGCTGAAACCTCGTGAAACAACCAAAATAACCCCTAAACGACATATGAAACTATGAACATCCAACACTCAATCGCATAATTGGCATGATTATGCGCAAAGCATTCACAAAACCTATCCCGATATAGCCTAAAATAAAGACTTTTTGAGTACCACCAGCAACTGGTCCTGACTGTTTTACAAAGACCACATCCGGGTCCATATACAATTAAATGAGGAAAATGGCCATGCGGCCTACATCAATACTCACTAATATATCCCCAAACTAACTATATTATATGGTTCAAGAAAGAATAAATCACGAATTAAATATATTAAGATTTACACTTTAATATACAAAATGAAAATCTCAAAGCCACACCCGGCTTTCTTCTAAACGCCTAGTGAGCATTGTCCTCCAGACACTTCAGACCAAATATGATCCTCGACAGGTGAGCAAATAATTTTATGAGCGATAATTTGCGCGGTTACTCCCACCTAAGTGCACATGTTATGATAACCAAACACACTCAAGCAAATACATGATCCTACTAATGTTTACATGTCTAATCCTATGTCCCGAGTCCTCACCACTTCTCACACATGCCTAAGCCAAATGCGAGCAAAATATCGCTTTCCAAAACAAAGGATTTTGTTCTGGAAAACACACTACCGAAGTTTCAAAATATATCGACTACTCCGAGCTTAATTGCCGATCATTTTTCAACAAATATAGTCGCCCGAGATGAACCTGGCTGACCATCAAGGCAATTTTTGGAAAATCATCCTTGAAATCTTTTCACAACCATTTTCTACTTCCTTTTCTTTTTCATTTTGTATCATGCACTCACATCTATCGCTCTAGGTGCCTCCCGGCAGTATATGAATGCATTATGCCGATTCCAATATTCATGCTAATATATTTTACAGTATATTACCATAATTAATTCAGTGTTTTCAATTCATATTAGTCTAATTCACAATCATAACACCAAAATTAGCTCACACGGGCTAATAACAACCAAGCACCATTTTGAATCATCTAACAACACAAAAATCACACAACACCTACGTGAATGGGCTGAAACTTCTGCATAATCTGCTCACTTAATTGTACAATAGATTTCCTTCACCTTCTACTCAAAGATTTTGAGACTGTAAAACATGGCTCTGTGCCTCAACAAACTAATATCCATAAATGGCTTTTAGCCAAAGAATAAACTAAGTAGAAAAGATCCCTACTTGGAGTTTTCGAACCTACCAAATCGGTGCCTGCTAGTTCCTCGTCGCAGAGATCGACTTTGTTTCTCGCTTTCCTCGAGAACTGGATGGTCCGAACGGCGGAATCTAGAGAGAAGTCACCTCTCTAAAATCTTGGATCCAGCCCTTCATCAGCACATTTCAAGTTCTTCCTTGAGAAGAAAACTATCTCTTTTGTCTATACTCATTTAACTTTCCACAATTCCATACATGTCCTTTGCCTTTGATTTGACACATGGCTTAATCTGCCATTCATCTCATCCTTCTCTAATCATGCAACATGTGTCACAGGGTACTTGTAGGTGACCTTGGCTCACATCACAAACTCACAAGTCGTTTTACCAAGATCTTGACCCTCGATGCCTCTCTAAAAAACATGAAATTTCGACTGTCTCGGAATTCGATAAAATTCGACGTGGTAGCTAGATTTCGCGAGACGATTCCAACGGTGAAGTCCGTTTCATCATCCGAGATCTAGAAAAATTTCGGACTTTTACCGAAATTACCATTTTACCATTTTTTAGAAATTTTGAATTTTCCTGGGCTTTACATCTTCCCAAAAAGGAATTCTTGGTTATCTACAACAACCTCACATGCATATGCACGTAACTATGCCACGCATGCAAACCAGTCACGGCGATTAAACGACTAAACCACGTACCTTCATCCCCAAACAAGAAGGGATAGGTGGCCCGCATCGTGTCCTCGCGCTCCCACGTTGACTCCTCCACTCCACGGTGCTGCTATGACCCCCATCGCCTCTGCACGGTCTTGGCATCGCAAAACCCGATCCCAAGCACACACGCACACTAGTCCTCTCCTCAAGGTCCCATCCGTGTCAACCCTAATCTCTCCCAATCCACTATACTTAGCCGGATATGGAGGTACCCCCGCAGTAGTGGAGACATGAAACACCGTGACACCAATACGTCGGGCGGAAGCCAACCGCACGCCTACAAATGCCTACCATCTTGGAGTATCTCAAGGGCCCAATAAATCCTACGATACTTCCGCTCGCCAGAACCCGACTTAATTCTCTTAGGCATCACCTTTGATAGGCCGAAAACGTGATGTGTATATATGTACGCCTATGTGCGCAAGTGCACACGTCGCCTCAAGTAATATAATGATAAGTGAGTATCGTTCCCACGGAGAATTGGATTACTAAGTACCGACTCTAATCTAGCTCATGTTTTTATTTTGATGTTGGAAAATCTATAGAAAAATTCAGTGACATCAATCTAGGTATGCAAGAATGACCGTATAAAGACTAAATGGCCTTAAGGTATGGATTTCACCCAAAATAATGATGTATGAACCTCCTAACTCCAATTAATCGATAATAATTTCATCATGAAGATGGCGATTTAACTAATGTATATTCGATTCTCTCGAGACGACACTACCCTTAGAAAAGGTTATACGCATCATCAAACCATCACAACTAAGGCATTGAACCTTGCAATCTAATACTCACCTAATCTCACTTATATCTCATCTCATGATAATTAGATGGTAAATCATCCATGGTCTAATTTGAACTCACTCGCATTTTGAATCAACCACAATTCATGCAATATCACAATATCCACAAGCATTAAGATTAAAATGAAATACTCAACATAAATATGAAATAAAACATCAATAAATAAAAATTATGAGAGATTCATACAAACATGTCTTTGGCTATATTTAAACCCTAAGAAAACTAACTAAAACATATAGAAAAAAGTAAATACAACCATCAAAAGAAAGAAAACCTAAAAGGAAAGAGATAACAAATTTGGCGTTGAAGCCCCTTTTTCTCCTCCATTATCTTCTTCCTCAGTGTTCTTCCTTCCAAGAACGGGACCTCAGAGTCTCTCCAAGAACAAGCTCTAGGTGTTTCCACCCCAAAAAGGAGCTTGGTTCTCTCAAAACGCCCAAAACCGCTCCAAATCGTCCTCCTCGGGATCCTTTACGGCTCACTAAATCCTCCATGGCTCACAAATAGTAGGCTAAAATCCATCCGTAATCGACCCTCAACGTCGCGATAGTGTCGTTCTGCAACGTCGCGATTGTCGGATGCTGTTTCGTGAGCCTCAAGAACGTCGCGACGTTGCTGCACTTTCCCTGCGGTTCCAACTTCGAAGACCATAACTTTGTCAACCAACCCGACTGGGTGTTCTTGGTACCGTTGAAAGCTCTTGAAGTGTAGAACTTATACATGTATGGTATGATGCAATAGGAAGCTCATATGATGTCTGAAACATCACAATACAGTAGCCTCCTGGTTGAAGGTGCTGCAATGCTTGCTGATTTTCTAAGTTTTGGAACTCAGATAACTTCTTCACTCTAACCCAATTTTCATGGTTTGCATTCATGGAAACTCTTGAAGTAGAATCACACATAAAAAGATTGCTTCAATTGAGCTCATATGATATCTGGAAACATCAAAATACAATAGCTGCTTCTGTAGTAGTTTCCACCAATTTTGCACATAATTCATCAAATGGATGACTTGACTATAACTATGAACTTTTAGAGCATTAGGCACTTATTTAACATAAAAAACAATTAGAAAAATAACTAAAGTAGTTAGGGATAAAATGAGACAAGATACTCATCAACCTTCAAGAAGATGATCTCCAACCTCGAACTCTATGGGCCTGAATGTCACATCAAGATAACTTTCTACCTGAGCCTGGGCCGTGAAAAGACGTTGTCGTATCAAGTCATCTTCCTGAGGTTTCTTTTAATCAGATCAGGAACAGTGATGGAGCCTCCCACCCGATCCAACATATCTGATCTCGTATGGGCCTCCCATACAATGCCGCCCATATGGTGCCATCCAGATAATCATCGATAACCGTTGTTGTGGGCTTAATTCCACTAAGGGCAAGTACTTTCCAACTGAATTTTTTACGATACAAGACGCATGCTCGTAGCATGTCCTCTAACACCAGATATCCTCTCTCATCGACCATCCGTCTCAGTGGAAAGTTGTACTCATGGTCAGTCAGGTAAGTACATAGCCTTGGAAACTCCTTCCAAAAGGCGCTGTAAACCTTGGTCTCTATCCGACACTATGGATACCGGGCACTTCATGTACGGACTATCTCTCAATATACAACCGTAATCTCTCCAATGTGAAGGTCATCTCACGGTTAGAAAATGTGCCGCACTTCGTGAGCCGTCCACAAATCACCATATCAGACATGCGTCCCGCGGCAGTCCATGGAAAGTGGGTCACAAAATTCATCGTGACGCGTCACCAGCCACCCTCCAATGGCTATGAGTTCTGCATTTGCTTCTTCTGTGCGCAAATTTAACTCACATACGTGAGACATCGTCTAACAAGGCCCCTACGTGTCTCTCTTTCTTCCATTCATTAGCATTAGCTGCCAGTGATCCTGGTACATCTTCACAAGCACTGATGCACGCGAAATCGATATGAAACTCCCGAGATCTCCTCTCTCAAATCCGATAAACTGGGAACCACTACCCGCCCTCTATATCGAAACCACTCATTCCGTGGACGGTCCAGCCTCTATCAATTGCATCTAATCGCATCTTCGGTCCCCATACACTATCTCCACGTCCTGCTCCCCGAGACTTTGAAAACCACTCGCCATTAGAGACGGTGGGCTACCAGAACTCCCCAACGCATCACTCCTCGAGCCCGCCTCGCTATATCAGAAATTTCAAATTGTCTGATAGTCTCGAAAGCATCCGCCATTCCCGGTGAAGGCTATACTAGCTAATGCTCCCCAGACTTCCGATCGAGTGTATCACCATCACATTTGGCCTTATCAGATGGTAATGTAAAGTGAAGTCATAATCTCTTAGGAACTCTTTTTCTCGCCGCCTCTATATCAGAGGTCCCGCCAAGGTGGAAAATATACTCACTTTTTACTGGTTCGGAAAGTACACCTCGAACTCCTCGCTATATAAGTAGTGACGCTAAATCTTCAAGGCAAAGACTACGCCGCCAACCCATATCAGGTGGGATTATTTTGTTTCCATGATTCTTCAACTGAAGGTGAACCATAGTTACTACCTCCTGACTTCAGTCAAAAACACATCCCGCCTCCGCCCTCGAGGCATCACAACAATCGTACCCCTCGCCCCCGTCCGGGACATCAGATAGAGCAAAGAGGCCCTCTTCAACCTGAATGCCTCTGCATCGGTCATCCTAATCAAACTTGACCTCCTTCGGTCAATCTCGCTTATAGGTGCCGCTAATCGAGAAACCTCAACGAATTCTCTGTAGTACCGATCCAATCCTGAAGAAACTACATATCTCAAGACTCCACTTCGGCCTCCAACCCCAATACCGCCTCGACCTTCGTATTGTCCACCGACACGCCTGATGCCGACACAACGGTCCTGGCAGTCTCACCCCGCAAGCCAAACCGTGACTTACTAAATCAAGGATAAACGATGATCTCTACGATCGTAATACGATCCGCGATCCCTCTCATGCTCCCACTGACCGGGAGTAGACCAAATGTCATCCATGAAGACCACTATTAACCGATCCACATATTGAATTCTATGTATGAGAGTCCATGAATGCCGCTGGTACATTCACAATCCAAAGGGCATCACCTTAACCTGGTGCTCATAACTCCCAATACTGCCTTAGGATATTTTGTCTCTCTAACCCTTAGCTGATGGTAACCAGTGCGAAGGTCTATCTTGGAGTAAACCCTGCTGCCTTCCCAGTAACCCATCAAACAAATCGCCAACTCTAGAATGGGTACCACTCTGATCGTAATCTCGTTTCAACTCAAGCTTAGGTCAATGGACGGCGGTCTTGTCCTTCTTTCAAATGTAACCGGAGCCATTACGATGAAGTGCTCGGCTCCACGAACCCTTATTCAAGAATTCCTATAGTCGACTTCAGTTCTTGCACTTCAATCAAAGCATCCTATGAGTCATAGAGATGGGCGGCACCAGGGCGTAGAACTCGATAACCGGTTCATAACCTTTCATAAGGTAACCTGCAGCTCATCCTAAACATCCTTATACTCGCAGCACTACTCGAGGTAGATCTAAGTCCGGTCTCACCGCCCTTCAGGGTAAGGTCGCTTAGCCAACTCAAGCAGAAACCGCCCATGACACGTGACTTTCAGACACCGTTCCGGGGCAAAATATCGTGGCTTTCTTTCCTCCAAATACAACACCCAGTACCGTCCCATAAAAAGTGTATGTAATCTCATACGCCACCGATAACGACTTTGTGTTTATCACCAATCCATCCCTGTGGATGATTTGAACTCGACATGTCCATGATCCTCAAAGTCCAATCGTGAGTCGATCTCCAGATCTCAACCTAAAAACCACCTAATACATCATCCCTATCCTCGCCCTAATCCCTGGGAGAACTCATACAAGGGGCTCCCTCCAAGGCCCCAACCTCTAAGCCCAACCCATCAATTGCCTCGCCTCTAGCCGGAATGCGTTTAGCCTTTGATCCCTGGCCGTGCCTGAGTAATTTATAGCCTCCAACACCTTCTCGATCTACATTAGAACCAGCAATGGTCCGCTACACCACCCCGATCTCCCTATGAATATCGGAGGATGATGCTCTAAACCTCCTAGAGGTTACTGACCTCCCGGGCTACCTACTCCAGACTAGTTCAGGCAATGCCAAGAATTGTGATTCCCTACAAATCTTCCAAGAGAACCCCCTGGGTCAAAACACTGTGGTGCTTCGACCAAGACCCCGTGGACCCACCCCCACGTCCCTCCCGCGACTAGCCATCTACACATGTCAAATGGTACATTCAATGGTATCTCTAACAAACACACCTCGAGGACACTATTTACATGCTAAAAATTTATTTCATACACAATGTCCATGAATTCATAGGTAATGTAAGACAATAAATTCATATTTAAAAAATATTTTTTTTCATTTTATTTTATTTTATTTTATTAAAAAAATTTTTTTTTTTGAATATTTCAGGAATGATTGTCTATGAATGAATAAAAACCATAACAATGTCCCAAACAAGAATCGTAATGTGTTGTCCCCGAGTCAAAACTAGATTGGGTGCACAAGGGGCACACCTTTGCGTCCTAAGCCAGGCGCAGAAGTCGCAGACCGGGTCGGCCGCAGCCAAGACTGTGCATCGTGGCGAGGCCTCCCGTGTATCGTGGCCGCCAGAACAGAGCACGCACCGACTGCGGTCGCATGTCATGGGGCTACGCGCCCCGTCAGCCACAAGGTTTCACGCTGGCCAAGCACGCATCGTCGCAGCCTCCCCGGCCGCGTCGCGCCGCCTCCCCGCCAGATCTCGCGGGCGACGCCCGACCGTATCAGAGCATCAGATCACGACACGCCAGCACCGTGCTTCCTCAGCAAGATACAACCATTGCATCGTGATACACCTTAGCGTTGCCCGCTTCTCCGCCACTTATATTAAATTGATTGTATCATGACACACACCCTACCGGCCAGGGTCGCTGCCACAATGGCCGCAGATGCCCCGCGCACGGCCTACCGGTCATGGCCCCGTCTTGGTCAGACGCAGCCCCTTCTCGGGCCGTATCGCAGAGCTCCCTTGCATCATACCGCTGCGCCTGCGTTTCTTGCCTCGTCACGATACAATACATTGTATCGGCGGACAGGTCGGAAAATGGGCGTGAGCTCCATCCAAACTTTCCCCGCACCGTTTTTTTTTTTTCACTATTTGTTTTTTCATTTGTTCTAATTTACTGTAAGCACTACAAAAAATATTTTTTCCAGCAGAACAAAATAAATTCATTAAAATTATTTTAATTATTTTTCTCCGCTTTACATTAATCGTGAAAAACCTTAGAAAAAATTCTTCATTACACTTTACTATGCTATCTACCAAGCACACAAATCACACAACATGACATGCAAGAATCACACATCACACAACAATCATCGAGTATAAGGAATGCGCGATCTAACCCGTGGCCTAATTAAGTCTTAGGTAATTGTATACCTAACTTATTGATACTGTTATACTCTTAGCATCCGACATTGCTTCTTAGGTATTTATAAACCCAAGCCCGATACCTGCTTTTGACGTGCCCCCATTTCAGGTCCGTCAGACAACCCATCAACTCCATTTGACATTGTGGGATGCTCTGCACCCGACACCACTTAGGGAGGGCACCCAGTCTCCTTGCACTGTGGAGCTCTACCCAAAAATACAACCTGTCCCAGTCCGTTACGGAAACCTGTCCCAATGTTTTAAGCAAAGACTACACTGGTCCATATATAATTAAATGAGTAAAAATGGTCACATGGGCCTATACATCATCACTACCAATATATCCTAACCAACTTATATTATTAGCTTTTCGCTTGTTTAAGAGTTATTAAATCACTTCCAATTGAACATATATTAAGATTTACAATTTTAATACATGTTATACGAAATGAAAATCTCAAAGCCACAATCCGGATTTCTTCTA
Organism: Tetrastigma voinierianum; assembly: GCA_016808115.1. Taxonomy (NCBI): domain Eukaryota; kingdom Viridiplantae; phylum Streptophyta; class Magnoliopsida; order Vitales; family Vitaceae; genus Tetrastigma; species Tetrastigma voinierianum. The sequence continues at coordinate 237,352 of JAEQBH010000247.1, read as the reverse complement.
AACGTGGCCTTTAGTGAGCGTCGTCCTATACACCCCCGCACCTAAAATAGTGGATCACTGGCTGCAGGAGCAAATGCCAGTAGCTTATAATTTCTTACAATGGTTACTTCCCCACCTAAGTGCATATGTCATGGCAACCAAAAACATACTGGGAAAATTACATGATCCTACTTGAATGTCTACATGCCTCAAACCATGTCTGGAGTCCTCACTAACTCCCCACACATGCCTAAGCCAAATGCGAAGAAATATCAAAACAAAAGGTTTTGTTTGAAAACACACTCACTGAAGTTTCAAATATATCGACTACCCTCCGAGGCGGAATTGCTCTGATCATTTTTCCTAGCAATGTCATGGGTCAGCCTCCTGAGATGAATTGGTTAGGACCACTCTCCAAGGCAATTCTTAGAAAATCATCCTGAAATCTCCTTTCTTCACAATTATTTTCACTTTTCATTTCATTTCATGCACTCACACCTATAGTTCTAGGGAGTTCTTGGTATATGGAATGCATTATGCCAATTTTGTAAATATTCATGCTAATATATTTACATGCATATATTAACATAATTAATTCACATAATTCATATTATTCAATCACAACCACAACACCAAATTAGCCTACATGGGCATAACAACCAAGCACCCATTTCAATCACCACAACACGCCAAAAAATCACAACCAATCACGCAAATCGTGGAACCTCGAGTCTAAGACTGCTCACTGCCACAATAGGGATTTCCTCCACCTGGCCAAAGATTTGATCGGTAAACAACGGCTTTTCCGTGCCTCAACAAATCCCCATCCATAAATGGTTTCAACTAAAGAATAAACCAAGAGGAAAAGATCCTACCTCTGATTTGTCAACTCCACCAAATCGGTGCCCACGGTAGCCTCGCCAAGCAGATCGACTTGCTTGCTTCGTCGAGAACCGGACGTCCGAACGACGGGAAATCTGTAGAGAGAAGCTCACCTCTATCGCCTTCAAATCTGATCCAGCCTCACTGCACGTTTTTCTCTTCCTTTGAGAAGAAACTATTCCCTTTGTCTTATACTCATTTGAATTTTCCAATAATTCCGCATCAATGTCCCTGTTTTGACTACACGTAGCTTTAATCTAAGCCATTCATCTCATCCTCTACTAATCATAACATGTGTCACATGGGTACATGTAGGTACTTTGTCACATCACATGTCTCTCTGGCTGTTGTTTAAGGCACCCGCCACTCCCAGGCTTTAAAATGCGGAAATCCCATCCGCCTCGGAATTCGACGAAATTTGATGCAAAAACAAACAGAGAGACGATCTGAACGGGTGAAGTCCGCTTTGTCATCCGAGATCTAGAAAATCTGATTTTTACCAAATTACTATTTACCATTTTTCAGAAAATTTGAATTCCTTCCCGAGCTTTACAAAACTATACTGCAATAAAGAACTAAATGTCGCAACAAAGTTCAGTCAGAGCTCAATGGGAAAAGAGAAATTTATGTCTTGACAAAGAGTTTTTCCGTTTATTACTATTAAAAGAAAGTGAAGAAAATCAGCAGATTAATCATGCTCATACGACAATGATTGTGAGAGCAAAGAAGTCAGACGTGAAAATATACTTATGTTGCAGCATAAAAAGTTGAAGGCTAAAAAATGAACTCTGTAGCAATAAAAGACAATTACGTTGTGACAGAAATTGCTAAGCTTACAACATAAGTCAACTGAGACAAGTGTTTTTATGTTGCTATAAAGTTTTCAACACCAAGCCAACTCAAGGAAGAATTGCTATCGCAACAAAGAAAATCATGTCGCGACATAACATTCATAATTACTGCCTTTATGAGCAAAATAAAATTTTATCAAAGATAAAGATTATCGCATGACCAACAAAACATGAAAATATGTGAATTCCTCATTATACAAGTAGTCAAGAGAACATGTAAGAATGGATTATAAAGAAATTCTATTACACATAATCAAGAGTTGAAGGCAAAACTGCGGCTGCACAAGAAGTTTATATCACAATAAAATGTGAATGAGAATGCGTCGCGACGTGATAAAAAGAGGGTTTATTGGTAAATCAAGGAATCGAGAATGACTAAGGCACTGGGGTCGTGAATATTATGATCTCAGGCTGGATAAACAAACAATATTGTATAGAATTGAGAAAGTCTTTCAGATCAAAGAGCTCTCATTACCATGCAATGCTGATGATTCTAAAGAAATCCCGTCACATAGCTAATGGGTGATGAAAGAAAATGTTTGGTTTAGAACCTAAGAATGGGCAACATGAGAAGTCGTGCAAATCGTATCACCTGTAGCACTGCGCTGGACTTGTTAGGTATATTAAAAGTTAAATGGAATTTTCGGAAATAAACCATAGAACTTAAATTATTAAGAGCAAACTGCAAATATGTAATTTACTTTACTGTGGACCTAGGGTCATAAATGGGAAAGATAAGGTAAAGTGGTCTTTACCATTTGAGGATAAGGTACAAAACTATGTTATATAAATATGAATTATAAAGATAGAAATTGGAAAGAATCAAGGATCAATGCAAAAATGAGAAAAGAATTTGATAATGAAGGCCAACATGAATCTTAACAAAAAAAAAATGGGATAAGAGCAATGGGTCTCTCATTTTGAGAGACAAAAAACTAGTGAAAAGAGAGAGAAGAATATAAGATAGCAGAAGAGAAATATAGTGGAATAGGTAAAGGCTAAGAGAAGAGAGATGAGAAAAGTTAGAAGAGCAAAAGGTATGGAACTATGAATTCTGTATGAATTTCCATACAATTGCATGGTTTTAGGCTTGCCCTAAACCTAGGGTTTGATAAATTTCATCCTCAACATGCTCTTTGTTGGTATTTGATTATTTCTGTGGTTTGATGTGATCATCAGCAAACTCCAAAATTATTTATAGAGTAAGGTGGTAAACTCCAAATGCAAATAAGAAATATGAATCCTCCCTTGAGGTTGATTCATGGTTTAATTAAAAGTAAAGTAGTTTGGTTAGAACAAACTCCAGAATAACTTTGTATTTGGTTTATATGGCAGGACCATTATAACAGAGGAAGAGCTTGGGGAGCAATTCATGAAAAGTTTTGGGAAGAAAGACATGTAATGAAAGATGAATTGAGCAAAATTTGAGATTTCAAGATGAATTTGAGGTTTTTAGAAGTGGGATAGAGTATTGAGTTGATTTGGGGTAGTGTCTATGGAAAAAGAAGAAAACCCACATTTTGGGCAAAATTTGGAGTAAATACTAAGACATGTAGTGTTTTAGTTTTTGATTTTAACTATTAATGTCTGTATTTTAAGAATTTTCTATTTCAGAACTGATTTGAGGATTCAAGTTTTGGGTTAAATAGACTTCAAGTAGAACCAAAATCCCAGAAAATAGGTACCTTCAATTGATTCTATGTGGCCCAAAATTACCTAAAGTGGGCATATCTCAGCTTCACTCTTCGTCTCTTGTTTTTTAACATAAAGTAGTCCCGGTTGTTTAGGACATAACTGAGTTTCGATGCTCTGACGCAAGTGGATTCCAGTTGCAGAAGAAACCTCTTAGCACCTTAGCTTCAAAGTAGTACAAAAGACAATAGTTTCTGGGTGCTGCAAAGTTAAGATCCCTGAAAATTACAAAGACAGGTCGCTGTCGTTGTGTGCTGCTAGTTGCCGATTTTGTCAATGCTTTGCAACTTTGCATAACCTTCAGATCCATTTATGGTATTCTTGACTCTAAGTAAGCTCATTGAGTCTTAGAATCTAATCCATATGCTATTTAATGCAGATTTGGTGCCCACATCTTAGTTCAGGCAATTGAGTTGTTGCACTGGCTAATTAATCAGCTTGTTAAAGTTAATTAGAATATACTGTAAGAAATGATGCAGATACAATGAAGAAAATGCAATATGTATAGATGTGAAGTCGGTTAAAACATGATAATGTAGATATGGAAATAGAAACTAACTGAAACATGAAGAATTTGTGCCAAGATGTCAAATGAATCACATAATGTGGTTAAGTGATATAAGGATTATTATCAGAGAAAACTGTGAAAAGACAACAAATGATGTGGAAACACATGAATGAACAAGTAGCCAATTAAGGCTATGAATAGATAAAGACCTGTAGATCACATAAAATGATATGAAGATAGAAATGTGATTATGATCGAACATGAATGCTATTTCAGAAATATATATATATATATACTTGATTTAAATTATTATTATTCAATGTTGTCATATATGAACAGATATGAAGATTTAATGTACTATGATCAACATTATGAGTTCTATTCCAGGAATATATATATATATATATATATATAGGTAAGTATATTATATATTATACATAATATATTGATTTAAACTATTGTTATCTCTGTAGTGTTTGTCATACATATGGCATGTGCATGTATATATTTGAACTATAAGCAAATTATTGTGATAAAGGAAATTGATTTGAAAATGTATCATTGAATAATAACATGACTTGATTCACTGAATCAATTCACAAGTAGAAGGCAATCATAAATATTGAATGAAAACTGCTACTTCCTATTGAATGACCAACATGACGGATTCACAACCAAATTCGCCATGAAGGTAAATCGTAATTGTTGAATGTGAAATCACATTGCTATCGGTCGACAAATGGGCAGATGTGATTCACGAATCGACCGCCAGAATGTCGATTATGTATATGTAAAATGGTAATATTTGGAATATGAAACCACATTACGAATGATCGACAATATGATGTGATTCACCAACCTAACTGGCCGTGAATGTGCCAACTCTTACAGCCATACGTGAGATGGTGATATTGATGCCAAATCACATTGTTATCAATGAAAATGTGACAAGATTCTACCACCAATCACTGGAATGTTTAATTTCATAGCCATATGTGAGATGGTGATATTAAATGAAACCACATTGTTAACACGACAAATGTTACGTGATCTACCAACCGAATCTGTCGCGAATGTCGACTTCATAGCTATATAGAAATCACAAACCGGTATAAAATGACATTAAAATTGTATTTATTTATATCTTTATATTACACAGAGTGTGGCAAAATATTGTAAATGCATTTGTTAAATGTAAATGTTATGCATCTTAACTTGTAATGTTTATGGATTGCTCAAAATGAAGTGATTCAATGCAATTAAAAAGTCTAAAATGTAATAAATACAAACAACATGCTTCAGGAAGATAATGGTAGTCGTTGAGTAAACCGCTCGCTTAGATTCGCCAACCGGTAGAGCGCCTGGGATTCGGTCGCTACACTTTTTTGAAAATGAAAATTTAATAAACCAAACAAATGTTTGAGATGATAATTGAAACGCCGGAGTAAACCGGCTCGCTTGATCCGTTTAATCGGTCGAGCTCTGTATCTGTCACACTTTTGAAAACAAAAAATTTGGGATGAAAACGATAACTAAATGAATTAAATGGTGTATCAGGCTCCACTCACCTCGATATATTTGATGACTTTGATATGTTCGATTTACATTAAAGATGTATAAGTTTGTTTTGAATACGATATGACATACATACATGTAGAAGATATGAATTGAAACTTGTAAAAGACATGACACATGGAAGCCGATATGGACCGTGATAATGATATGGAATCCCAAAAGGATAAAACCCCACATGTGCATATGATACGAGTCAAGTCACATACAAATAGGCTTCGTTATATGGCTAAGGAAAGTAAATGTAAAAAGATTGTGAATGACGATTATTATATTATTGGTCGCATCGTCATATGTTCCTACCTGCCGTGAAAGATTAGCAATGTGTTCAATCCGTAGGTATTGAAGAGGAGATAAAGAGGATGTGGACATTCCGGTACACCACCACAAAGACGGGCCATCTCGTAGATAGTGCTCAACAAAGATCGTTCCACGATCTCGATGTCTGTATTAAACATATATATGCATAAGTGTTTGTATATAAATGGGCTTAGTATATGTGTATAGATTTTGATGGACACCATCCCGTGTAGTTCTTTCAGATAAGTGTAAATGATTTTGTCATTGGCGTTAAAATTGCTCAGATAAATCTATTGTGCACAAGTTCAAATGAAAAAAGTAAAGAGTCCTGAAGATATGGTTCAGACTTAAACCAGCTTGATCCGCCAACGTAGGACTGAATCGGCGGATAATAAACAGGTTTTGTTTTCATGTATTACGCGTATCTTATCGCATAAGAACAAGACCGTCAATACAATTTTATGTCGCGACATTATCATAGTATGTCGCGATACACCCAAGAGGAAGCCGTAGAGAACTAGTCACGATAAAATACAAGATGCGGCGATGTGAGGCAGGACAAAGACCGACAACCTCTGCAGATGCATCTTTCTATGTCGCTACTAAAGAGACCACTTGTAATAGAATTTGGGAATCCACAACGTAATTAATGGTTAGAGGTCTATTATTGGAAAGCCTATAAATACATAGTTTAGGCAATGCTAAACTTTCGACGACTCTAGGATTTCTGGGTGGTTAAAGACTCTTGTAGATTTTTATTTTTATTTTTCATTTTAGTAGATTTAGCTCATTATAGTTTTATTTTGTTAGTTTTCCTTTAATTTTCTGATTTTGTACAAATCAAGTGCACTGAAATTGGTATTTCTTTATAAATTTTTATTTACTATTTAATTTAAATGGATGTTGAAGGTTTATGGAGTTCATTTACGTGTTCTTTATGATTTTAAGAATTTTCCGATTAGTTAGTCAATGATATGAGAACCTGGTTTTCAAAATAGTCATTGAAATGTAATGTTATGATAGCCATTTTGTTTATATGGGAAGAAAAGCTTAATTAGAATTCTGAATTTATTTGATTGGTATTGTTTATAATTTATTTGTTCTCAAGATTTATACCAGGTACTCAATGCAAGGTACTGTATCTCACTTTGATTTCCAGGAGGCCCTCTAAGTAACACAGAGATTAAGAATTCTGAGAGTGTAGAGCAGTTCCTTGTGGGTATGGTAGACTAATACTATGAAACTAATGAACTTTGAAGGATTACTCAAATAGATCACCAACTTACTTATAAGTTGAGATAGGTTGAATGAAGTATTTGTTTAATTACTCCGCAGGTCTCTATCTTTTCTCGCAATTGATTCTCGATCTCGTGTTAATAGATTCTAACTATGAGATGGAATTTTCACTTATGTAGGATGAGGTGTCAATCAAATTAGAGAAGGCTTGCTTCTGATATCCCTTGTCTATGGGGGTAAGAATTCTTTAGTCTAAAATTTGAGTATGAAGTCTTGAAAAGGAAAAATATAAATCTTAGAAGAGGGTTATACCTTACAATGTGATTAGAATCATGTATCGAAATGAATATGAACCTTTAATCGGTGAAAAGAAGTATGGTTGAGGAAAATCGAGCCATGCACCATCTTTGACAAACTCAGTTTTCCAATTGATGGTTGTGTGGACCCTACCCGATCCACGGACCGGCGCGACTCGCTTTTAAATGGAAGGAAAAAAAATGTGAAAAGAAAATGTGGGTTGATTTTGAGGTTTTACGTCGGAGTCCCGAAGGAGGAGCAGGTTTGCTTTGGAGTCGCCACTTACTTTTATTTTTATTTTTAAATGGGGAAAACCAAGTAAGAACAAAAAAAAAAGAAACCCCTGATGACTCGATTATGGGAAAAAAAAAGCGTCTGTGACTAGATTTCTAGGTCAGGGGATCGGATTACCTATCGAGTACCTCATATGGTAGCGCCCCTCTAAGCGGAACTCGGTCTCTCTAATAGTGAATTGGGTATGTAGGAGCATATGGGTCATCGGGCAGTCTCTTAGGCTAAACCTTACAACCGTCGAGACCAGCCCTGGTGGTATCTAGCATGCTTAAAAAACTCAACCAAAATGGCAAATGGCATTACTGTGGTCCTGGCCACAGCTATCGAGTTAGCGACAAACACCATGACATACGCGAACACCCCAACCGCAAACATCCATGTTAAATTCATTTACCGACATTAAAGCACATGCACGTAATTACTGTAGCGCATAAGAGGTCAGTCAAAAGCTCAAATGCATCACAAATGTTAAAATCAGTACCATGCGCATATGAATACAAATACCAATGCCTAAGCATGTGCGAGATTTAGCCATGCATAGCGGAATAGAGTAGAACCAAATAATACATCATACATCATGCATTTAAAACCAAATATTGGATCCCATACCAAAAGAAAGGAAGCAGGCTGAAAGGAGGTAAGTGGTTTGCTTACTTTAACACACATTCCCTTTAAAATCCACAAATCAAACCACACTTACAAATCCCACATTGCCCACTACCCACTTTGTTCAAACCGAAACTGAACTCGGACCACAAGTACGCCTACAGTTTCTTAGAGGCGACTAGAGCACACCATAATATATTGAAGTGAAACATGCCAAATAGAAATTTGCCCATGAGATGTCTTTACAGCCCAGTTGAATCGGTTTTCAACAAGTCAAAATGAATTGAAAAATTCTGAAGCTTTAGAAAATCCCTCACAGACTCAGGAATCCTAACAGCTTGGAATAAACGGAGTGCAATTGAACTCAGAATGACGAGAACGATACAAACAAAGCGAAATTACCTAAAAGCTGCTACATTCGGAAACCTAACTTGATAGGCAAGCTGGTTTGGTTTATCAATCAGTCCAGATAATTGAGAAAAGATTTCCAAAAATTTCAGAACCTTCCTTAGAAGTCAGGAATCGAAAAGATAAACGAATTACAATTAGACTAGAATGACCAAGAACCAACAAAGCGAACAAGAGCTACACAGAACTACCATTCCAGCAAACTGAATTCAATGAATCGGCTAATCTGGTTTCTCAACCAGTTAAGACGATTGAAACTCTAAAAATTTTCAGACCATTCCTCAAAATTCATGGAAATCCAAAAAACAAACCAAGTAGAAAACCCGACTCGAATGACTGAGAGCGGTAAAAGCGGTGCAAGGCCGAACTACTGTTTCAGCAAACTGAATTCAATGAGCAGAAGCTAATCTGGTTTTATCAACCAAGTTCAGCCGGTTGAGAGAGGCTCTCAAAATTTTTCAGAACCTTTCTCAAAGAGTTAGGAATCTAAAAAAACAAACGGTGATTGATTCTCAGCTCGGATGAGTGAGAACCAACCAAACAACAAAAACTACACAAACTGCCTTTCTAGAAAACCTAATCTGAATGAACGAATGATCTGGTTTCGAACCAGTCAAATCGTTGAGAGAGATTCTCAAAATTTCAGAACCTTCTCTAAAGACTCATGAATCTAACAAAACAAGCGGTGATTGATTCTCAGCTCGGATGAGTGAGAACCAACCAAAACAACAAAAACCCCACACAACTGCCTTTCCTGAAAACTAATCTGAATGAACGGAATGATCTGGTTTGAACCAGTCAAATCGTTGAAGAGATTCTCAAAAATTTCCAGAACCTTCTAAAAGACTCAGGAATCTAACAAAACAAACGGTGATGGATTCTCAGCTTGGATAGTGAGAACCAACTAAAACAACAAAACTACACAAACTGCCTTTCCTGAAAACCTAATCTGAATAGACAGATGATCTGGTTTCGAACCAGTCAAATCATTGAGAGGCTCTCAAATTTTTAGAACTTTTATAAAGGATTTATAAATCTAAAAAACAAACAGTGATTGATTCTCAGCTCGGATGAGTGAGAATTAACTAAAACAACAAAAACTACACAAACTGCCTTTTATAGAAAACCTAATCTACAGATGACGAATGATCTGGTTTCCGAACCAGTCCAAATCGTTGAGAGAGATTCTCTAAAAATTTCCAGAACCTTCCTAAAGACTCAGAATCTAACAAAACAAACGGTGATTGATTCTCAGCTCGGATGGTGAACCAACCAAAACAATAAACTACACAAAGCGCCTTTCCTGAACCTAATCTGAATGAACCGAATGATCTGGTTTCGAACCAGTCCAAATCGTTGAAGATTCTCAAAAATTTCCAGAACCTTCTAAAAGACTCCAGGAATCTAACAAAACAAAGCGGTGATTGATTTACCAGCTCGGATAGTGAGAACCAACCAAAACAACAAAAGAAACTACAAACTGCCTTTCCTGAAAACCTAATCTGAATGGGCCGAATGATCTGGTTTTGAACCAGTCAAATCGTTGAGAGAGATTCTCAAAATTTCCAGAACCTTCCTAAAGACTCAGGAATCTAACAAATAAACGGTGATTGATTCTCAGCTCGGATAGTGAGAACCAGCCAAAAACAACAAAAACTCGCAAACTGCCTAGCAAGAAACTGTTGAACCGGCTTTCACGTGGCGTGAAAACCGGCTCAAATAGTTGAGGAGAAACTTCAAATTTGATCAGAACGTATCTTAAAGAATAGAGTGGAGAAAGGGTCCATTTCTTACCTCCTCATAAGGCTGAACAGAAACCAAGCTATACATCCCGGAGGAAAAAATCCAGCAAAAGCATTATTATGCGGGCGGGTGTGCCCTCAAGGTTTCTGATCTGATCTCTATGTCTTTTATGCTAATTCCCACCTCAACAATCAAAGCCTCTTCGTTTTCTCCTTCAAGCTTTGGAAAGAGCCCAAGTCAGTCTAATAGCTTTCCATTCCTCCTCATTTCCCATACAAAATTTGAATCTTTAAGATTTCAGCTTAACTTCTCTCAGAAATATCCACATGGATTCATGGTGGGCTGCATGTAACTTAATCCATGGCCCAAAATGGACCCACAATACTGCCCATGAGGTGAGCTTGAGCTTATGGGCCCGACCCGCCTATGCGATTTGGGCTCAAAACACAAAAATGGCCGCTCCACACAAGCTAGTCCGACTAACCAGTTGAACCAGCTGCCAACAGTCCATCCGGTTGGGAAAATTATGAAACTTTGATATAATGTTCCCTGAAGAATAAGAAGATCAACAAAAAAGCGGCGCTTCATTCCAAGTTCGGATGAGAATATAGTCGAAACAAGGAGGAGTGCTCACCAAAATCACCAAAAAGCAACAGTGTTGTATACGTATTGCCACGATGAACCCGGTCAAAGCGGAATTAGTGACGGTTGTAAAGGGTATGAAATTTTATCAAATACCTCCTTGGCAAATAAAGAATCCAACAAAACAAACAGTGAACAATTCTGAGTTCGGACAAGGGAGATATGATCGAAACAGGCTCAAGTGCTCTGAATTTGACATACTCCATAAACTCCGATTGAGCTAAACCCTTGGGGGGCGCCACTTGCTTCCTATGGTACGATGCCAATAACTGACACTCTGATGACACTCCGAAGTGAAATACATACACACTCAATGGACCATATACGAGGCCCACGAGGCTCGGAGAAGACAGGACCTAAAGGGCCTAAATGGTGCTATATGAGAACAATGGGTGAGTATGACACCCGTAGGATAATCTCTGAAGTGCTTAGGGACAAAATTGAGGGTCTACAAATATGCCCCTCTTCAGTAGAGTGAATGAACGAGTGAATCGTGGGAGCGAAGTGCAAGCGATGCAAAAGTGAAATGAACTCTAGTGAAGAACCTAGATGACCAACAATTTTGTCCCCTTACCTAGTATTGAAGGATAACGGAACAGAGTCGCTCCGATTGAAGGACTTAAAGAAAACAAGTCACGATGCCTGGGAAGATAAGTGATCTGGACATAATGCCGGAAAAGATAATGACATCTGGGGTTTATGCAGGAAGAAGATGAGGATGTCGGGCAAACTCGAAAGGTCAGGGCAAGCTGCAAAATGTTGGATCAGGGTGAGTGGAAAGGTAGGATCAGGAGAATCTGGAATGTGGAATGCAGTGAGTACCGAAATGTGGGATACGAGGCGAGTCTGGGAGGAGGTAACATGCCGGGTGATGCAGGAGGAAAGGTAGGATCGGGAGTCTGGGAAGTATGGATCTGGTAGGCCTGCCGTCATGGGATCCGGGCTGAGCACCGGGGAAGGTAACATCCCAGGGTGGTACCGGAGAAATGTGGGATCTGGCTGAGTGCCCGGAAAGGTGGGATCAGGCAAGTCTTTGGAATGTGGGATGCAGGCTGGTGCCGAGAAATGTGGGATGCGGGCGAGTGCCGGAAATGTGGGATGCGGCGAGGTGTACCGGAAGGTGCAGGATCTGGGCGAGTACCGGAAAGGTGGGATCTGGGCGAGTACCGGAAAGGTGGGATCTGGCTAGTCTGGAATTAACATCGGGTGGGTCTGGGAAATGTGGGATGCGAGCAAATTGAAGGTGGGATCCGGGCAAATCTTTGGAAATGTGGGATCTGGCGATGCAAATGTGGGATCTGAGCGAGTCTAGGAAGTAGTGGGATCTGGCGAGTGCCGGAAAGGTGGGATCTGGGCGAGTACCGGAAGAGGTGGGATGCGGGCGGTGCGGAGGCGCCGGGATACGGGCGGTGCAGGAGAAGTGGGATACGGGCGAGTCTGGGAAGGTAGGATACGGCGAGGTACCCGGAAGGTGGGATGCGGGCGGTACGGGCGTGTGGGATCCGGGCGAGTACCGGAAAGGTGGGATCAGGGCGGAGTGCGGGAATGTGGGATCTGGCGGTACGGAAATGTGGGATCTGGGCCAGAAGTGCCGGAAGGTGGGATGCGGGCCGGTACGGGGCGTGGGATGCGGGGCGGGTGCCCGGAAAGGTGGGATCCGGGGCGGAGTCTGGGAAGTGTGGGATGCGGGCGAGTGCCGGGAGTAATGGGATCTGGCGGGCGAGTGCTACCCGGAAAAGGTAGGATACAGGCGAGTACGGAGTGCTGGGATCTAGGTGAGATGCTAGAGAACCCGTAACAAGCTAAATGAAGTAAACAAACTCAGGGAAAAGTGGTAGGCCCTAGTATGACATCCAGGGTCTATCAACAAATGACTCGAATAAGCCAGAAATCAAAACCTGATCATGATAAAGAAGGGGATGCTGCACGATATGACAATAGAAATGCCACAAATGATAAGCGAGAAACCAAGGAACTTCATAACAAGATGGAAATAGGGGTGTGCCCCTGTGGGACAATCGCACAAATGTGACCAAGAATTGAAAAAGAAAAGGGTTATGCCCCGATCCCAGAATTATCATTCATGTCAGAAATCCCGCTAACTACAATTGTAATTTCAAAGCCGGAGGAAATTTGAAAATATCACAATCATTCATTCATGAAACATCATCCATTTCCTCCATAAAGTGATATAGGGTGTAACGGTGTGCACATCGATATGCAAGTGCCTCGATGAAAAAAACTCTAAAAATAGAAATTTAGGAGCCCGATCATGCGACGAAACGAAACTGACATGGGGTGTGTGCCAACGTGCACCCTTATTGAGCTGACAAATATCCATGAATCTGACTCCGGGCCCTTAGGCGCTGCGTATGAAGAAACCGGCTGCATGTAGAGGCATACTCAAACGATGCCAAAACATCTCTCTAAGCGAAATGGGCTGCGATTGTACGTGCGTGCGAGCCAGTACCCGACATGAAGGATAGGGGTATGCCCGATTGTGAGCGTGTCAAAACGCCAAAGCTAATGGGGTATCCATGGTCCGGAAACTCTACTGTATCGTGCGTACGATCATGGACTGATGCGACCATGAATGGAGAAGCAATATGTGACCCACCGATACTTCGAAGCGGGCACAGCCGGCATCCGTGCTGATCGATGAGCGGAACGTCCATGTAAAATGCTTGAAGCAAACCACGAGATCATGGTCTGGGGTGGTGCTGACTCGGACCGTAATGTAGGCCAAGGGTGAAAGGTGAATGACATGATGGGAAACAAGGCCCCGTTTTGATAATCGCGCGAACAACATGCGATCAATATCAAATGTTAAAGTTCAGCTGAAGCGGGGTGATAATAACATCCAGATGGGCATTGCGAAATTATTGGTATTACGAAGGACCATGCGCCAAAAGGTACCGACGGTAGTCGGCGGTAAGAAGGCTGAAGTATTAAGAAAACTGTTGGAATGGATAAAGCAAAGAAAACGTTTGAGTTATATTGCGCGCGTTAAACAGCCGAACCAACTGCAATTCCCAGCGTTAAGTCAATAAGTCTCTGGTGGATGTTGAATGGGTGACAATCCGGGACCTGATCGCGACGACCAGACCTGTTACCAATGGCTGTTGCCCGATCCGCGGGAAGAATTCACTGTTCTTTTATCGGCCTGAGAGGAGTAATGATCTCTCGACTAGTGATGCTGAATATAAACCAAACGTTTTTCTTTTGTTTTGTGTTTGTTGTTGTTTGTTGGTGGGTTCATGTTGATCTGCCAACCTGATCGGCCGAAAGACCTGAGCCTGCTGATGGTTCTGACACCAGATTCAGGGATTCAAGGCCTGAGTAGGATAGAAAGGTTGATGGGCACATTGGTAGCTGGGATGAGGCATGTCCGTAATCTGCAAGGAGATGAAGTGAAACAAATAGAGATGATAGAAACTATACTCAAAAGATAGATGGTATGAAGATGCGAATGGAGAAGAAAAGAAAGCAACTGATGATGCGAGAAAGAACAAACGAAAAATGTCACAATAATCATAATGCTCGCATATCCAAATAATAAATGAAAAGCGCACAGGGGCAGGGCCCCAACCCAGGTCAGAAAAAGTATGCAAGGCTGAATGAAAGAATAGGCCATAATAAGCGCGTATTGAGGCTGAAGAATTTAGCAATAGGATATATCGATGTATGGGTTAATAGGGAATATGGCTACTCAAAGTGATGGCCACCCATCCTCTAACCATGATCTCAAGCGTAAAACCTCTTCGGTGATCCATTGGCGGCTGCGTAGGCGAGTTTCCATCCTAATTACGTCGACAGTGCTCCCTCTTGAGTCGGATCTCGGATGACCGCCAAGGCCAGCCTCGGTCGATTTAGAGATTCGTTGATCGATCCAGGAGGACCCAGCCTTCAGAGACTAGATTAAGCCTTTGCGAAACTTCACAGGCTGACCCTTTTTTCATACACGGGTCATTTTCCTCTAATATGGTAGACATGATGCTTTGCCCTCAATCTCCTCATCCAATTTGGCTGATCATAGCAGGGCGAGAGCCCTCGGGTCTCGGATATCCTGATGCTCAATGCTACTCTTGGGACCCCATCTCAATTTCAACGAGGGTAGCCTTTGCCTCCATGCCATATACACCAAGAATAAGGTGTAGACCCAGGTAGAAGTACGAAAAGATGTCTGATATTACAATCTGCGAAAGAGGAGCTTCCTGCGACCAATCCTTGGAAGTCTCGACTCATCTTTCTCGGAAATCCTCTTGATATTCTTATTTGCGACCTCATTGCCCCCCATTAGTAAATGGCTATATCACGGATTGTCGATGATGCTGAATACCATACTCTTGAACCAATGTATCCACTTAAGCCTGCGAAATGCGCTCCTACATCGAGATCAACTCATGAGGACCCATATCGATAGATAATGTGCGTCGATGAATTTATTCCCTCTTGTGCTTGTCAATCCGACATAAGAAGTAGCTTCCACCCACTTAGTGAAATAATCAATAGCCACGAGGATGTACTCATACTTGCTGGAAGATTTGGGTGAGATCTTCCCAATAATATATCGATACCCACGTCGCGAAACGACCCGAGGGGATGTAAAGTGCATGCGACTGAGAAGGTGGCACGTGTGCTCGAGAATCTCCGTGCATCGACACTCCCGGGACATCTCTGTACAAGTAGCAAAATCTGTCTCCATAGTCAGCCAAAAGTAACGATTCCACTCCCATAATCTTCTGACGGCTAGCATATAGCCCCTCACATGTGTGGAGCCCACGAGACTCACGGCATGAACCCTCTCATTCGCCCGGTTTGCGAATGTGATTCTGGGTTATAATAATAACAGACCATCAGGTGATCTCCTATAAGGGCATCCCCCACAAACCTTTCATCTGGTGGCCAACTGTCTCAATGCTCTCATATCCTTGGATGTAGCTGTCTCAGGATAATCGCCACATGACAGAAACTGATAAATATCATGATACCATGGTAGCTCATCCTGATTCTCAATATCTCCAATCAAACAACAATAAGCGGGTGCGGACCTGGTCTCAATCAGTAGTGGTCGCACAATCACTCCCGCAGGAATCTCAACCCGCAGAAGCTACGGGTGTGGCAGCCGACCAATAGATTCTTCCACTGAGGATGAATATATCTCGACTCTTCAAATCTAGCAACCGGTGGGTCTAAGTAAGCATGGTAGGGCCTCGGCTTTTCATCACAGTCCTCCGGACACCACAGGTGGCATAACTAAGTTGGAATCCCCCATGGATCTCAAATTGTCTATCTAGCGGTAGCGGTCCTACAGGCGGCAATGCAAGCTGCCTCGACCATATTATTCGTCAGAAAAGCTGTGATGACCGGAGAAAATACTAATCAGCGTCTGGGAATGTGATCTGTGGTGATATCAATAAGATACCAATACCAAACCACCCGTGATTGAGCGGCACCATGAGAAGTACAAGCGCCATCTGTAATCTTCAGTCATTGAAACAAATTGCTCGTCGAAAATCATAGTCAATTAAGTACGTCATCGGTTGCGGCAAAGCCGATGATACGCAACAATGCTTCCCTTTCTTAGTTTACGTGTCATATATTGAATATCAAACTCTGTCAATAGAACCAACCATCTCGCCCAGGCCTACCGGTCGAGCGAATTCGATTGAACAAATATCCTGATGGATGCCAATCGAAATAACGATTATGGAATATACTGTCGCATAGTGCCTAAGTCTCACAGTAACGAACCAGCGCTAAACGGGCGCTCAATCATGAAAATGTATTTACACTCATATTCCGGCATCCTCTTACCGAGATAATAAACTGTTTCGCTCCTTTCTGAATCATCGGTGGTAACATACATCCCAAGCTATATCGAGCAAACGAATATAGAAATAGGGCCGCCCCGGTGTAGGAGAGCACTAAAACTAGGGAGAAAGTAAACACTCCTTAATCTTCTCAAAAGCACACTGGCAATCATCATTCCAAACCGTAGGCTGGTTCTTCCTCAGAAGACGAAAGATGAAGCTAGCATATGTCTGCATTAGTCTAGCAGTAAACGTGATGTATTGTAGTCGCCTAAAAGCCTCGATTCTTTCTCGATTACCCGGGCTGGCATGTCAGAAGTATAGCCTTGATCTTCTGGATCAACCTGCATGCGCGCTCACTAACAATGTGACCTAACAATTTCCTAGAAGTTACCCCAAAGGTGCACTTCTTAGGATTCAATCTCAATCTGAACTGTCTAATCCTCTCAAAGAATCTCTGTAAAGATGCTAAGTGATATGCCCTGTCTCGGGACTTCACTATCATGTCATCCACGTATACCTCAACATCTCTATGCATCATATCATGGAATAAAGTAGTAGCGGCTCGATGGAGTGGCCCTCGCGTTTTTTAAGCTTGAATGGCATGACCGATGGCGGTAAAGTACCCACGATACGTGATGAAAAAGTCTTTCCATCCTCTTGGGAGCCATTAAAATCTGATTATACGGAAAACCCCATCCATGAAGGACAACATAGGGTGCCACTGTGATCTTTGTCAACTAACATATCAACGTGTGGGAGGAAAATCATCATAGAAATTTGGCCTTATTCAAATCTGTCGACACAAACTCCCCAACCTTGCCGTATTTTGGAGCAGGGACGACGTGGCAACCACTGGGTTACTCAACTACGACGGGAAGCCAACACTAAGTTGCTTTTGAATCTCCTCTTTAACTTTTATGACTCCATCGAGGATCTTGGTCTCTCCTCAATTTCTTAGCGGCCTAACATGTGGCGAATGGCGGTGTCTTCAGTATAGTGGAGGTCGAGGCTGGCATGTCCTCATATGACCATACAAATACATCCAAGTATGATTTGAGTAGGTAAATCAATCTACTTCTCTCTGTCATGAGATAGGGAAAATAGATCCTAATCTCCTGGTGTCTGGTACACAAATCTATCAACTATGTGCTGAGGAAAGCAGGTGTAACTTTCTACATCCTCTATATCGGAATTAGATCCTGAATTACCACCCAGTGGGTCATCTGTGTCTTCCACATCATCAACATCGCATACATGTGTTATAGGTGCTGGTAGTGCCCAAATCAAGAGGAAAATCTTTGTAACCTGAAACAAATGCTCGAAAATACTCATGTCATTATTACCGCCAGAGAAATGTCATCCGCGGCGGGTGACAAACCGGATATAGCGTCAAAGAAGAGGTGGGTCACGAGTGGGCGCTCCCTCAACGAAATAGTATCATGAGCAATGTCGGTAGAAACAAGTCCATCACCATTGAACTCAAGCATAGAAGTCCCAAACACATCAAAAAAAGAGAATGCGAGGCGGGTGAAACATCGGAATGCGACCGATTACCCGATCATGTCCATTCTTTGTCGGTGCAAAAGCGTCATAAAGTGTATCCGCGACATCGAGAATCAATCATAGAAATTCCAAACATGTCAAAAGCAAAATGGGGCCCTCGCGGGGCTGTATCACCGAAACGGCCAGTGCCGATCATGTCCATCTCGTCCATGTAAGTATCAGGAAGAGTCGCTCCATCAGTTTCATCCCCCAAATCCATAGGTAGATCATAGTCAGGGATCTCCTCAGGAAAGCACATGGAAAAAACACTGGCTCTATCCGGTGATGGGGGTGCAACTATCACAACCTCGAGTGGCTTGGTGGTCTCAGAATTCAAACAAATCTATCCTAGGGCATGTTAGATACTTTTTGAATCTACGACCATCTTTGGAAACATGGTCCAACTCCGCTTTTAATGCGGGGTACATACCACGATTCTTTGATAAAATAGTCGATGGCTGAAAGTGTACGGGCGAAGGGATAATCGAATCAGAATACTAGACATGCGAGCTCTCACTCTCTCATGATCGGGCCATGTGTCGTGCATCATACACCCGTTAGGATGTAACCCGACCCATAAGACATGTCATGATCGGCGTAATAGTAAACTCGCGTGGCCACTGCTTGTGGTGACCCGATCCGACCGGGCATATAAGACATGCCTCTCATCATAATTAAGCACTAAAGTCTTTCTTGTCTTGGAGAATCCAAAGACATAGGTACCATGTCTCTATGTCGTCATCTCTAAAGCCCGACCTTTGGACTTCGCCAAGAAACAAGCCGGTCGAGTACGAATCGTTACCAAACATTTGTGAAACTATACGCCTTGGCTCGAGAGGAAGTAGTAACATCACATGGTGTATTGTGATATCACGCCCCTCGATGTATGAACTTCACCTTGATGAAGCGAAGATGGTATAGCACCCGCCTCCATGAATCAAGGAGCGACCAAACGAGTTAAAGGATGGCCCGAATGCTCAAAACACGAAGAGTATGGAGTATACATGCGGACCAATCATGACATGTGTGGTGAGGTACCCATAAGCGTCCTCTTCGAGTCCGTCATAAGCTCACGATGATGCGTATGGATGGCTAAAATCGGACGGTGAAAATCCCAAAGCAATGGCGTAACGGTGGGCCAGCGTTAAGGCGGAGGCGTTGTCCAACGGGGTAGCGGCACCCTACGACTTTGAACAAGCAACATCGATGAACAAGGCGAACATGGTACGATCCCTCCCGGTGGTAAATCATCATCGAGAAAACACTATTAAAGTAGCCGCTCTCCGCTGCTCGAGGAAAGTGGATTAGTCCCCTAGGGGTGGTAGCAGTATCAACTCTAATCGTGAGAGCTCGTCAATGCGTCTCATGTGTCTTTGGATGAGGCGATAAGCTCAAATGGAAATGCGGGCCTGAGTGGTGCGCAATTGGCGCAAAATCTCATCATCTTCCCACTATGAATCTCATCT
This sequence comes from Tetrastigma voinierianum, assembly GCA_016808115.1. Classification (NCBI taxonomy): domain Eukaryota; kingdom Viridiplantae; phylum Streptophyta; class Magnoliopsida; order Vitales; family Vitaceae; genus Tetrastigma; species Tetrastigma voinierianum. The sequence continues at coordinate 217,518 of JAEQBH010000247.1, read as the reverse complement.
CTATCATCAGTAACAAAGGTCTATCAGCAGTGGGGGGTGATATCCTCCACTCCCTCGTAACAATCGAACATCTTTGTATATGCGCGCTGTACTCCTCAAGACGGAATGAAGGTGTCATGGGAGGAACATATTTACAGAGTATCTGGGAGATATTCTTTATGCGTGGGGTATCATGCAGGTCAATCTAAATGAATTTGGAGACCTCTTGACCACAGGTGCATACACTAAACTACGAGTTTGCATACAATCGATTGGTGAGGAACCTCTCCATCCCATCCCATCATGAATATCTCATCTCCTGAATACTCGATCAAATGCTTACACGGGGAGTGGAGGTACAGCTCTAGTGTCATGAGTGAGTGCAGTGCGTAGTCACGGCGAGGACGTCTAAGTCAGCAAGCCTTGATCAATCAGTCTGAATAGCATGCCTCAATCTTTGCCTGACTATACGTATCATATTGGCTCTGCGATGATGAAGCACGGTGAAGATCGATCCCCGAATCAGGGTGGGGTAAGTAGTGAGTGGTCCTAGGTAGTAGTGGAACAATCAAACCCCTTGACCAATCTCACAAATGCTCATTTCGGTGGCATCCCGAGTTATATAAAGCGCCTAGACCTTGGTGGAGGTGGTCTTTATCTTGCTGTTGATGGTCGCTGCTACAAGTGGCTTTATGGGGTGCTGTGTAGCATATCGATTTGTGGTGGCGGATGTAGAAAAGTAGGTCAGCAGGCACGAAAGGGAGTGGCAGTGCATCGCGACCCCATACTATCCACGGTAGTGTCTGTTGTCTAAAACGGAGGTGACGTGGGGACATGTCTGTCGTGCCAATGTACCAAACATCAGATGATGCGGGTCCGAATACTGGCTGCTTCCTTTAGTCAGAAGGAGAAAGTGCCTTATAATCCTCTAGATATGCCCTCCTCCAATGCCATAGAGGGCTGAACGATGATCCAAAGGTACAGTGCGTGGGAAGCCCGTAGGATGCCTAGCAAGCGGTAGAGACTACAGCGTAATGCATGCCCCGTCTGATGGCGCTACGGGTGCATCTATATGCATGCAATCTTCTCTCTCCAGCGGAGATGAATGATGACCGAAGCTCATCCGGCCTGCACTTTGAGGCCTCTAACTCTCTCGGGACCACATCCACCACGGTATTAAAGAACATCTGATAAACTCTATTAAAATCAGCCCATGTCCTCGCCTTGAAGAATTACAATGATGCGAACCAACGTGGCCTTCGCCGACGGAGAAAAGCATGATCATCTGTGCCTGCGTCAATCTATGCGGCATAACATTATTTGTATAGCTGCAAGTGAATGCAGGCACCCTATCCCGGTGTACCTCTCAGTATGCATGCGGAACTCAGCGACAAGGCTGCCCTTTGGAAGGTCATCGTATCCGTCGACTGTAACTCCATCGAAGCATGCGGAGACGATCCTGCTGCTCAAGCCTATCGATCACGGGCACGAGTGTTATCGATAATCGGTGCGGGGGCCTGGCAGAATGTGGGTGATCTCGGTCTGACCATGAGACAAAAGCTCCAACTGTGGGGCTGATTGAACCCGATGGTGGTGGTGGAGTGGGCTGTATAGTCTTGGCATCTGAGTGGAGTCGGATAATGGTGGGGGTGGAGGTGGAGGCAGAGTATAGTCTTCTTGTCTGATGGAGTCCGGATGATGGTGAGTGAGTGGTGGAAGTGCGATAGAACATGCAAGGTGCTCCTGAGTGGCAATGGTTGGGCTGATGCCCATCAATCCTCATCCCGATCCCAATATAGCATCCAGGAGAGATGTCATGGTATCGGTAATCTCGTGGCCCAGTTATTGATGGCGTGCGGTCCATATCTCTATGGTTGATACTTTTTGCTCTAAGCCGCGTAATGGATCTGAATCTCTAACAAGTCTACCTCCGATCGAATCAAGCTCGGGGCCCAGTCGCTCTTAGTCAACAATCCTACAAAAGGAAAGGGCATGTCGGTCCGTGTCTATCAATCCGAAAATCAATCCCGATGTCTGATCAGCGATATATGAAATCCTCCCTAAGGGAATGAACGGACATGTGACATCAACGGCTAATACGATATGTGGCCCCACATGCGGGAGGAGGCGAGATACGACATGAAAGTAATACCTTAAGGGAGTAAGCGGCTCAAGCTAACAAAGGGAAAAGGCAAGTCCTAAAGGCTAGATGACGCACCCACAAGGACATGCTTAGAGATCTTTAATTAATGTCGATCAACAATCACAATGACTACTTGTACATAGTATCCATGAAATCTAGCTCGGGGCTATACGAGGTCTTCATTGCTTTCGGACATCAAGTATCTCCATAGTGATCCCATACATCGATATAGCCCTTATGCTAGACTGTATTCCAAACCCTAGCTTGGTCGAAGGTAGAAAGTTTGGGATGGCTCCCACGAAGAACAACATAAGCAATCAATGAGGATAATCGGCCCAGAGACTAGTGATTCAGAAGTAAGGGGATACACACGTGCCCCACAAACACAAGCGGCAAGCAGTCATGCAAGGGAAGGAGCAGTCATGCAGCAAACAATCATGCACAAAGAGCAAGCCTATCACAAAATCTACATACAAACTAACCATCTATGTGATACAAAAAACATACATTCGGTACCAAATCAACCATGAACAAGCATTACTAGAATCCAGCGAGGTGAACACCGCAAACATAAACAAACCATAAGTGTATGCCAAATACCCACCAAGTTTTTGATCATCGGTCATCTATGTAGCCTAAGAGCCTATTATTAAAGAGAACCATACGCTCGATATACTTGACTCAAGTTCAAGCGATCCTCTTATGAAACCCGGAGATTAAGGTTTCGATCCCGATCGATCGCCAATTTGTGGACCACCGATCCACGGACCGGCGAGCCTAAAGCTTTTAAATGGAAGGAAAAAAAATGTGAAAGAAAATGTGGAGTTGATTTTAGGTTTTGGAAAATCCGTCCCAAAGGAGGGAACAGTTTTACTTGGGTCGTAATTACTTTTATTTTTATTTTTAAATGTGGAAAACCAAGTAAGAACAAAAAACCCCAATGACTCTAGTATGGAAAAAAAGCGGTCTGCGAAACTAGATTTCTAGGTCCGGGGATCAGATTACCTATCGGGAAGGTACCTCATATGAGGTAGCGCCCCTCTAAGCCCGGAACTCGGTCTCTAATAGTGAATTGGGTATGTAGGAGCATATAGACCTAAATCGAGCAGTCTCTTAGGCTAAACATAACCGTCAGACCGGCTGGTGGTATCTAGCATGCTTAAAAAAAAACTCTACCAAAATGGCAAATGGCGCGTACACATGGTCCACACAGCCACGCTACATCAAGAGTTAGCCAACAAACCTAGCAAGCATGCATGACACCCAAACACAAAGCATCCATATTTAAATTCATTGACATTAAAGCACATACACATGGTCCACTGGCCAGTAGCTGCGTAAGAGGTCAGTCAAGCTCAAATGCATCACAAATGTAAAATCCGAACACCATGTCGCATATGAATACAAATACCAATGCCTAAGCATATGCAGAGATCCTAGCCATGCATAGCGGGAATAGGTAGAGCCAAATAATACATCATACATCATGCATTTAAAACCAAATATTGGATTATACCAAAAGAAAGGAAGCAGGCTGAAAGGAGGTAAGTGGTTTGCTTACTTTAACACACATTCCCTTTAAAATCCACAAATCAAACCACACTTACAAATCCCACATTGCCCACTACCCTTTGTTCAGAAGCGAAACTGAACTCCAGACCACCCCAAAAATTACCTTCTACAGTTTCTTAGGGCAACTAAGAGCACACCATAATATATTGAGAGCCCGAAACATGCTTAAATGAGAGTGCCATGTCTTGCACGACCCGGTTGAATCGGTTTTCCCAATAAGTCAAAATGATTGAGAAAAATTCTAGAACTTTCAGAAAATCCCTCACAGACTCAGGAATCTAATAAAATAAGCAGTGCAATTCCGACGAATGACGAGAACGATACAAACAAAGCAAAGTACCAAAGCTGGCACATTAGGAAACTAACCCAATGGGCGGCTGGTTTGGTTTACCAATCAGTCAGGTATGGTGAAAAGATTGACCAAAATTTCAGAACCTTCCTTAGAAGTCAGGAATCCAAAAGATAAGCGGTACAATTCCGACTCGAATGACCAAGAACCAGCACACAAGCGAGCAAACTACCGAACTACCATTCCAGCAAACTGAATTCAATGAATCGGCTAATCTGGTTTCTCAACTTAGTTAAGGCGATTGAGAAAACTCTAAAAATTTTCAGACCATTCCTCAAAATTCCTTAAATCCAAAAAAAACAAACCAAGTAGAAACAACTCGAATGGCGAAGCGTCTGAAAGCGGTGCCAAAAGACCGAACTACTGTTTCAGCAAACTGAATTCAATGAACCGGCTAATCTGGTTTATCAACCAGTTCAGCCGGTTGAGATAGGCTCTCAAAATTTGTCAGAACCTTCCAAAAGGAGTTAGGAATCTAAAAAAACAAACGGTGATTGATTCTCAGCTCGGATGAGTGAGAACCAACCAAAACTACACAAACTGCCTTTCCTGAAAACCTAATCTGAATGAACCGAATGATCTGGTTTTTGAACCAGTCCAAATCGTTGAGAGAGATTCTCAAAATTTAGAACCTTCCTAAAAGACTCAGGAATCTAACAAAAACAAAGCGGTGATTGATTCTCAGCTCGGATGAGTGAGAACCAACCAAAACAACAAAAACTACACAAACTGCCTTTCCTGAAAACCTAATCTGAATGAACAGAATGATCTGGTTTTTGAACCAGTCCAAATCGTTGAGAGAGATTCTCAAAAATTTCCAGAACCTTCCTAAAGACTCGGGAATCTAACAAAACAAACGGTGACTGATTCTGAGCTTGGATGAGTGAGAACCAACTAAAACAACAAAACTACACAAACTGCCTTTCTGAAAACCTAATCTGGAATGAACGAATGATCTGGTTTTCGAACCAGTCCAAATCGTTGAGAGAGGCTCTCAAAATTTTCCAGAACTTTTATAAAGGATTTATAAATCTAAAAAAACAAACGGTGATTGATTCTCAGCTCGGATGAGTGAGAACCAACTAAAACAACAAAAACTACACAAACTGCCTTTCCTGAAAACCTAATCTGAATGAACCGAATGATCTGGTTTCGAACCAGTCCAAATCGTTGAGGAGAGATTCTCAAAATTTCCAGAACCTTCTAAAAGACTCAGGAATCCCAACAAAACAAAGCGGTGGTGATTCTCAGCTCGGATGGTGAGAACCAACCAAAAAAACAAAAACTACACAAACTGCCTTTCCTGAAAACCTAATCTGAATAGACGAATGATCTGGTTTCGAACCAGTCAAATCGTGAGAGAGATTCTCAAAAATTTCCAGAACCTTTCTAAAAGACTCAGGAATCTAACAAAACAAGCTGGTGATTGATTTCTAGCTCGGATGAAGTGAGAACCAGCAAAACAACAAAAACTACACAAACTACGCCTTTCCTGAAACTTCTAATCTGAATGAACGAATGATCTGGTTTTCGAACCAGTCAAATCGTTGAGAGATTCTCAAAAATTTACAGAACCTTCCTAAAGACTCAGGAATCTAACAAAGCAAGCGGTGATTGATTCTCAGCTCAGGATGAGTGAGAACCAGCAAAACAACAAAAACTACACAAACTGCCTTTCCTGAAAACCTAATCTGAATAGACGAATGATCTAGTTTCGGGCAATTAAATCGTTGAGAGAGATTCTCAAAATTTCCAGAACCTTCTAAAAGACTCTCAGAATCTAACAAAACAAGCGGTGATTGATTCTCAGCTTGGATAGTGAGAACCAACTAAAACAACAAAAACTACACAAACTGCCTTTCCTGAAAACCTAATCTGAATGAACCGAATGATCTGGTTTCGAACCAGTCAAATCGTTGAGAGGCTCTCAAAATTTTAGAACTTTTATAAAGGATTTATAAATCTAAAAAACAAACGGTGATTGATTCTCAGCTCGGATGAGTGAGAACCAACTAAAACAACAAAAACTACACAAACTGCCTTTCCTGAAAACCTAATCTGAATGAACCGAATGATCTGGTTTTCGAACCAGTCCAAATCGTTGAGAGAGATTCTCAAAAATTTCCAGAACCTTCCTAAAAGACTCAGGAATCTAACAAAACAAACGGTGATTGATTCTCAGCTCGGATGAGTGAGAACCAACCAAAAAAACAAAAACTACTGGCTTTGCCTTTCCTGAAAACCTAATCTGAATGAACCGAATGATCTGGTTTCGAACCAGTCAAATCGTTGAGAGAGATTCTCAAAAATTTCCAAGAACCTTTCTAAAAGACTCAGGAATCTAACAAAACAAGCGTTGATTGATTCTCAGCTCGGATGAGTGAGACAACGAAACAACAAAAACTACACAAACTACCTTTCCTGAAAACCTAATCTGAATGAACCGAATGATCTGGTTTGAACCAGTCAAATCGTTGAGAGATTCTCAAAAATTTCAGAACACTTCTAAAAAGACTCCAGGAATCCTATAAAACAAACGGTGATTGATTCTCAGCTCGGATGAGTGAGAACCAACCAAAAACAACAAAAACTCACATAGCGCCTAAGCGAAACTGTTGTTTCCGGCTTTCACGTATGGCGTGAAAACCGAGTAAATGGTTGAGAGAAACTTCAAATTTGATCAGAACGTATCTTAAGAATAGAGTGGAGAAAGGGTCATTTTCTTACCTCCTCACATAAGACGCTGAACAGAAACCAAGCTATACATCCCGGAAAAAATCCAGCAAACGTGTGTCTGAGCCCGGAAGTGTGCCCCTCCAAAAGGTTTTCTCCAATCTGATCTCTATGTCTTTTTATGCTAATTCCCACCTCCAGCAATCAAAGCCTCTTCGTTTTTCTCCTTCAAGCTTTGGAAAGAGCCCCAATCAGTCTCGGAAATAGCTTCCCCATTCCTCACTTCCTCATTTCCCATCTGAGGCTGAATCTTTTAAGATTTCAGCTTGCTTCACCTGAGTATCCCACATGTGGATTCATGGTGGGCTACTGTAACTTAATCCATGGCCCAAAATGGACCCACAATACTGCCATATGTAATTCGAGCTTGAGCTTATGGGCCCGACCCATATACGATTTGGGCTCAAGAAACACAAAAAAACAGCGCTCCACACAGGCTAGTCCGACTAGCCGGTTAGACAGCTGCCAACACAGTCCATCGGTTGAAGAAAATTATGAAACTTTGATAGAATGTTCCCTGAAGAATAAGAAGATCAACAAAAAAATGGCGCACCATTCCAAGTCGGATAGAGGAGATATAATTCGAAACAGGAGGAGTGCTCACAAAATCACGACTTGATGTTGTATCGTATTTGCCTTTGATGAACCGGTCAAACCGATTAGTCAAACGGTTGACAAAATTATGAGAATACATCCAAATACCTCCCAGCGAGGTAAAGAATCCCAGCAAAACAAGCGATGAACAATTCTGAGTTCGGACAAGGGAGATATGATCGAAACAGGCTCAAGTGCTCTGAATTTGACATACTCCATAAACTCCAGGTGGGCTAAACCCTTGGGGGCGCCCTTGCTTCCACAACAATGCGATGCAGCAGTGACACTCACATTGACACTCCGAGTGAAATACCTTACACACTCAATGGACCATATCACGAGCCCACCCAGAGGCTCGGAGAAAGACCAGGCCTAAAAGGGCCTAAATGGTGCTATATGAGAACAATGGGTGAGTATGACACCCATAGGATAAATGCAAGTGCTTAGGGACAAAATTGAGGGTCTACAGGTTGAGCTATGAATCGAAAAGATGCAGAAAGTGATTGTTACTCATTGATCCATATCTAGTTTGTCTCACTCAGTGAATCCTCAACTCCAATTTTATTAAACTTTACTTTGTATATTTAGATTTCGATGCAGGACTACATTTTAGTCCTCTTATCATCATATAAGTGGAGTTCAAATAGTAATGATCTTGAGTAGTTGGGGTAGTTAGTCTTTTGATTTATCATCTTTCCTACGTGAGGAGCGATATCACGGACTTTAAATATCAACTTTTATTAGCACTACGACACCGTGCACTTGCGGTGATTAGACAACACAAACAAATTTTAAATAAGTCATCTTCTGAGAGAACAATTCCATTTTCATACATATGAAAAATGGTCTCCAACTAATTTACGGCATTGTTACTTGCCATGGGTGAAAAGTTCTTGTGTGGCGATCTGAAGATTGGCATCCACTAATCACACCATACAGTATGGTCTTAACAAGTTTTTGGCACCTTTGCCGGGGATTAGGTAATAGTCCTTTGGCAATAATGTCATAAATTTGTATATATCATTTGGTCTTAACAGTATCATACCTTTTGCATATTTGATATGAAAGTAAATTGGCTCACATCTTCTAATTCAAGCTCTCCTTTAGCAATATTAGAAACCAAACCCAGTTCAATTTTATTCCTTTTCGCTAGCTTGTGTTATCGGAAAAATTTGTTCATTCCATCTCTTCCTAAAGCAACGAAAATTCATCCAACGAACTTAATCCTCAAAAACATCCCATCAAGCCTATAATATGCCCTCTGACCTACCTTCCATCCTTTTCTGAACCTTCAAACAAACAAATATTCTTAAAGAATCTCCTCCTCTTAGATCATCTACATATCTCCACGTTCAGCTATAGAGCTGGATTGGCTACGACAACTCATCAACATAAGCTTCCAACTCATAAATTTAGTTGCAAAAGCCCTAGAATAGGCATCCAACACCATCCTCGCTCCTTGATCGCTTGCACTTGGAGTATCCAACATTCACACTTACTTCTTCCTCAACATCCTTTTTATTGTCTTTAATTTTGCAGGCATGATTTTCAAGAATTCTGGTTATATAAAGATTAAATAATTTCCACGCTACATAAATTTCTAAAGTATTTTTTAATTATATTTAATATTTTAAAAAGACCAATTACGAAAATAAGTTTTAGCATTTTGTTTTAGTAGCTTATAAAATAAAATGCCCAAAAAGTTTGAATAACGGTAAGTTCCTTGTGTACTTGAGTTTTTAAAAGGCGGCTCGAACTTCAGTCAAGTATTTGTACTAAAGATAAGGTTCTAAACTACACCATTGGCGGTTTCGAGCAGTGCGAATGCGGTAAAAATAAGCGTATTTTACCGTTATTTTGGTTGTTCCGCGATTTGAGGAATATAGTGGGATTTTCAAAGCCCTTAAAAACCGACACAATGCATGATCCACATAGCGTTAGTGATTGATTAGTTAGTTTTGTTAGGCGTTAGATTAATTACGTTAATTTGTTAATTTCGTGTGTACACATTAAAATCCGTTAATCGGTTATGTTCGTTACGTTCGACCCCATAATTAGTTCGTTTTTTTTTTTTTTTTGGTTGATATCTTGGGCATGCAACTATTTCCCATGTTCGTTTGGACCCAACATTCAGTTACAAACCCCATGCATGGTCAAATCAATTTTTATGTTTTTGATGACGACTAGGGACAATGTTGCAAAAATCCGTTAAAAAAAACCGCTAGAAATAACCGAATTTTTTATCTGGTGTTTTAGTTGCCAGAGATATTCAGCGATTAGTACATAACAACAACTAACATCCTGGAGGAATACAGGAACTTTTTTCAGTAATCCCCAAACTAAAAATTATTTGAATTTAATCATTTCGTTATAACAATGTTTTTTGTTTTTAAGCATTTTTTAGTGGATGATTTATTTTTGTTCTTAGAAAATATTGTTGAATAGTAAATAATTTTTTAACATTAAAATATTTTAGATTTTATGAAGCATTTATATTTAAAATATATATATAAATGAAAGATACTTCCTAAAATCATATATGAAAAATGGAGACTTCAACTTTATTTAAATCCATTATTCAGCGAATTTATTCATAAACCTTAAACAAGGACTCTCAAAGAAATGATGATCGGAACCCTAGTTGGTGTCACCACCTTTCGCCGTCACATTAGACCCGACCTCATGATCATCTTTCGGGGCAGCGGCGGTGGCGGCGGCGATGGCGGTGGTGGCGGCGACGGCCTCATGATCAGCCTCAGAATCACTCTCAAGCATTCCTTGCCCTTGTGGGGGTGGCAGCGGCGGTGGTGGCAGTGTCGCTGATGGTTGTGGTGATAATGGCTAAATAAGGCTGTTAACTTCTTCCCGATGCCGGAGCGGGGAAGGGCCAGACATGTCGACGATTAATCGGAGCAGTCGGCGTCGTCCAGCCTCGCCTTCTTATGCAAGGGTGAAGTGATGGTATCTTCCTCCACTGGATCTTTGGCAGTCTCTTCCGTCGACTGATTATCTCCATAACTATTATTCCAATCACTCACAAAACTACCTTCATCTTCATGCATTTCCTCTTCTTCATTGAATGATGATTCCTAGAGAGCAGTAGCCTCCTTCTTCGACTTCGAGCCTTTACCTTTGCTGATGTCTTCGTATGGACTATCTTGCCCGTCTCAGTTATGTCTCCATATAAAGTGGCTTTGTGAAATAAAAATATGCCACTTTCTCAAGACTAATTAACATCACATTCTCACTTCGATCAAAAGACATCACTACACCACCAAAAAAAAAAAGAAGAAAAAAGCACAAGGTGATTAGAGAGGAATAAATAATTATGCCTACGTTTTGATTCTTGTTTTTTAAAACTTTTCTTGAAAAAACATGAAACATCATTTTGGTGTTTTCTAAGAACTGTTCTTGTTAGTGTTTTTGTCACGTTCAAACAAATGTCTTTGTTTGTTTATAGTTTTTAAAAACTAATTTTTGTTCTCAAAAACAAAATGAATAAAGAAAATACAAAGAATTGGTTTGGTTTTCTAGTATTCTGGTTTGAAAAAAACACAATAAACACACAAAAATTTAGAGAATAAGAATAATTTTCAAAAAACACCAAAACGGTGTTTTTTTGTGTTTTCAAAAACTATTTTCAACATCAGTTTTAAAAACCATTATGAGCCAAACAATCACTTTTTTCCTTGTTCTTCTTGTTTTTTGTAAAAAAAAAAAAAAATTTCGAAAATCGGAATAGCAATTACTATGAGTTGAAAAATGAAACAAGCCACACAAGGATGCCACCCGCGAAACGAGCGGTCCGATATTCTTTTAATCTCGTTGAGGAGATCGAACCCAGACATATCAGGCATATGCAACTCAATTAAAACCATATCAATCCCAAGATCTTTGTCTCGAATCATCTCTAAAGCCTCCATAGCTCAATGAGCCGTCAAAACTGATCATTAAAAGAAAAACCAATGAAAAATCCCACAACTAATATGAAATCAGAAACATATAATTATAAGACCAAAAATGGAGAAACAAACATAAACAAACTAACTAAAAACACCTTAATAAGTTAACGCCCTCAACATCCCCGAAGCCACCCTCAGACAAATCGGATCAAAATCGACAATCAAAATACAAATGTCTAGCATGCTTGACTTTGTGTAGTGGCAGAATGATGATGAACCTTTATCGGAGTTCATGACTAATGCTAGAAACTGAGAGAAATTTTATGAAATGCATAGAAGAGGGAGAAGTGGGTGAGTTAGTGATGGAGGATGGAAATGGGGGATTTTTGTAGTGAAATTCGGAGCAGCGTTGATATTATTACATAAATCCCTTAAATCAGTGGGATTAGTGATAAGCGGGTTGTTGTATCAGTGCGTAAGTTGTTGCAATTATTGGTAGTATTATAAAAAAAGAAAAGAGAGACATTACATATGAAAAAGACAATACTAGCCTCTTGACTACTTTTCTACTCTATATTTGATTTTTTTATCAAGGAGTTATAATTATTAGAAAATATTTGAATTTGAAAGCAAAGAAGCTTGAAAAACTTACCATTGTCATCTTCATTTATTAATGAATTTTTTAATTTGGGAAGTTATGTTTTTTAAGCCTCTTTTTAACAACTATTAAACAAGCAATATCTTTATTTTCTTTTCCTATTATATCATTACCCTTTCAAAAACAGTTTCTACCACAAGGTGATTTTTGCCAAAGAAATCACACCCTTGGGCCCCTACCTAAGAAGCCATTACTTACTCTACCTTTCTCTTCTTTTTGTTGAAAAAAATCATAAAAATTTCCCTCAACCTCTGGAATTTAAATCATATTATTTAATAAAAATAGATAACAAAAATTTTAAAAAATATTTTAAGATTTACACAAATTCAAATTAATTTAATAAATAAAAAGTTATTAATAATGAAAAATTTTAGTAAGGCATTTTACTAAATAAAAATAATATTTTAGAAAATACGAACGGTTGAAAAAATCACTCTATTCAAAATAAATTATAAAAATGAGTGCAATCAATATTTTGGATATTGGCATAAATCAAATATTTTATTACATGTATACGACTTTCTAAAAGTTGCAAATGTATTTTAAACCATTTAATATAGTAAAATATAATATTAATTGAATTCAGCTTGAAATAAAATATTTAATTTTCTTATTCAATTAAAAATAGTGTCTTAATATCAATTAATATAATTAAAATAAATTTATAAATAATAAATATATTTTAATTATTTTGATTTTTTTTAGCTAAATGGAACGACTAAAATAAACAAAAATGACCTTAGTTTTGAAAATTATTAGGTGAATAAAAAAGAATGTAAGATATAGTATTTTGTTTAATTTAAAGTTTGCAATAGAGAATTAAGAAAGGCTATATTTAATACTATATATCAACTAGGATTCTACCTTATAGTTCGATGCGAATCGAGAGTTCGTTCAAGTTTAAAGCAAACTCTAATTAGGAAGCGTGAAGTGGTTGTTTGAGAATTGGTTTTAGAAGCTTCTTTAAAAAAAAAAATTGAAAGCTATTTTTCAAATAATTTGGATTGAAAATAATTCCTAAAAAATAGATTTTAATTGTTTTTATATCTTTTAAAGAGTTATTTGAAAAAATAATTATGCATATAAAAATAAAAGAAAATAAAATATTAAAAAAAAACTTTTATTGATCACTTTTGCATATCAAAACCCTATTTTAGGAACGGTTGTTTCCTGCCATTTCTCATTTAGAGGGAAAAAAGGAAAAAAGAAAAAGAAAAAAAAAATTAAAGAAAAGAAAAAAGAAAAAAAAAAGAAAAAGAAAGAAAAAACCATGCTTGACGGTAAAGATTTGGTTGTCTGTTCCTTGCCCTTGTGGTGGTGGTGGAGGCAACAATCATGGTTGTGGATGAAAAACTCGAGAAAATTCTAATTTTCTGTAAAATGGTAAAATGGTAATTTCAGTCAAAATTCTGAATTTTTCTAGATCTCGGATGATGAAATGGACTTCACCATTGGAATCGTCTCACAAAATCTAGCTATCACGTCAAATTTCATAGAATTTCAAGACAGTCGAAATTTCACATCTTTCGAGGCACCAGGTGTCGGGTGCCGTATTACAGCTTGTGAGAAGCATGTGATGTGACAATGGTCACCTGCTGCATTATCTTGCATGTGACACGTATTTGCGTGATTAGTGAGAGGATAAGAGATAAATGGCTTAGATTAATCTATGTGTCAAAAAGCCCTTAAAGTCAAACTAAATGACAAAAAGGGAATTAAAGAAAAAAAGAAGAAAAGACATCTTCTTCTCCAATTTTTGCTTGGTACGTGCAGTGGAGGAGGAAAACAGGTTTTAGAGAGAGAAATTCCAACTTCTCTAGATTTCTGACGTTGATAGTCGTTCTGACGAGCGAGTGAAAGTTGCTCTATACGTGGCAAGGGCTACTCGGGGACAGATTTTTATGGAGTTTAAGTAACCGAGTGGGGGTCTTCCTCCTGCTTGATTTATTCTTGGCTAAGATCCATTTTAATGGATGAGGGATTTGATGCAGGCTTTGATGGCAGCGTTTCAGTTCCAAAATATTTGTAGAGTGAAGGAAATCCCACCAGGTAATTAGTAAAAAACGTTTGGAGACCTAGGGTTTTACTGTTCACGTGATTGTGTGTGGTTTGTGTTGCTTGGGTGATTCAAAATGAATTGCTTGAATTGTTTATTAGCCCATGTGAGCTAATTTTGGTGTTATTACTATGAATTGAATAACATGATTTTGTGAGTTAATTCTTGTTAGTATATGCATGTTTAATATATATTAACATGAATTGTTGGAAATGACATAATGTATTTCATATGCATCGGGGCACCCTATAATAGTAGGTGTGAGTGCATGACAAATAAAATCGGAGGGTTGTCCAAACGATGAATTCTTTTGTAAAATTATTAAAAATAATAATTTTATCGGAAAGTTGTCCGAAGAATTGTGTTGGGAAAATTGTTCAACAATTCACCTCGGAGGGACGCATGAATTGTTTCGGAGAGTCACCCAACAAATTCACCTCGGAGGATTGTCCAACATATTTATATCGGAGGGTTGTCCTCAATTAAAAAAAATATTTTTTTTTGGAAAATTATTTTCATACATGGCTTAGGTATGTGTGAGGAAGTCGATGAGGACTCGAGACATGAGATTGGGCATGTAGGTATTCAAGTAGGATCATGTATTTGCTTGAATGTGTTTAGTTGTCATTTCATGTGCATTTAGGTGGGGAGTAACCCATGTAGGATAATTTCACTACTGGGCATTGCTCGCCTTCTATCGAGGAAAAATCCATTTAAAGGTACGGGGAGTGTTGGGAAGGCGACTCTCATTTAGAAACCGCTTTGAGGAAGAAGCCAACATGCCTGGCTTTGTGGTACATTTTGTAAAACATGTATTAGAACTCTTAATTTTAATATATGTTTGTATTAAGAGTGATGTAATAACTCTTTAAAACTATGGTAATATAGTTGATGATATTGTGACGTCACAAAACCCAGGGGTCCGTTGACAACCCGTCAACCCGTGGAATACCTGTGTCTCAAATCATGAGACCCATACATGAGTAAAAATGGCCACTTGGGCCCATACATCAATACTCATCAAAAATCTAACCAACTATCTTACAATAGTTCAAGAGTTGATTACATCCTCTTATTACAACATATATTAAAATTTAGAATTCTAACACATGTTTTACAAAATAAATACCAAAGCCACATGTCGCTTTCTTCTTATATGACACTCTAATGGGCGTCGTCTTCTCGAAAACATTCTGTGCACAGAAATAATGATCATCGAAGCAAGGTGGTAATGCCCGGTAGTTTGAACCATCTAATATAGGTTACTCTACACCAATATGCAATAATTCAACACAAACACATTCAAGCAAGTATATTCGCAATGTCTACATGAAATATATGGATGAATGGAGCTTACTGCGCTTTCCCAGCACCTAGAGCCACTCGGCTGGCTCTCTAAGCGCACTAAGCGAATGTGAGAAAGCTCTTGTTTTCAAAACAAAAGGTTTTGTTCTCGAAAACATACTACAGTTTCGGTAAAATCTATTGGACAGCCCTCCGAGGGCGGAGTGCTAGGTAATCCTCAAAAGCGATCATGGAGTCCGCCTCGGGATGAATGTTGAGCTGACTCTCAAAGAAATTCTTCGGAAATTCTTCCTTGAAATTCCTTTCTGTAATTTTTGTTTTTGTTTCTTTCGTATCATGCACTCATACCTGTATTCTAGGTTGCCCAGTGCATATAATACGATATGCCATACAATTCATGTTAATATATTTTATATGCATATATTAACAAAAATTAACTCACAACATCATATTATTCAATTCTTAGCAATAACATCAAAATTAACTCACATGGACTAATCATCAATCCAATCTAATTCCAATGACTATCACACAATTATATTTTTATATAATTCAAACACTCATGTTAACACACTAAATTTTCTTGCATTAACAATTTCTTTCCACACAATTCAAGCCATTCATTTCAAGCAATTTCATGCAAATAACACATGGACATTTTTGTCCAATCATGCAAACCGGGACTGTTTTTAGGTCTGAGCTAACGATGGGACACAATAAGGTAGGCGACCCCCTCGCTAACATTTGGTTCCACTTTGTGGAACATAAATCCATGGCCATTTTCGGCATAACAACACCCAAACCATAATTTAACACACAATTATAACACAAGGGGACCATTTCCATCCCAGGATCAGTCTAGGGTATCCCAGCAGGTCCCAAAATTCCAGCCATTAGGTCCCGAGTTTTGGGACCGACGAACAGCCATTCACGGCCTCGAAACACTCAAACCATTTACAAGGCTCTTAAAACGAAAATGTCGAGTAGGAGAAGACCACATCTCGGAGTTGTCGAAACTCCACAAAGCCAGGGTGTCCACGTGTAACCGCTACGGCGTAGAATAGCACAGCCTTGGCCAGCGAGAGCAGACGGTCAGCTTTGGAAATCTAGAGAGAAGTCGGACTTTCTCTCTCTAAAAACCCTCCATTTTTCAAAATTTGCTCTCCCCTCTCCCACTACCGGATTGCAGCAAAAATGGAGAAGAAAGCTCTTCTTTTGTCCCCCTCATTGCCACATGTCAAGCCATCATTGGCTTATTTGGATTTCTTATCCACTTACCCACCTACCTTTGATTTTTCCTCCAATTAGGAGATGCCACTTGTCCACATGGGCCCCACACTTGAGCTAAAGTTGACTCATTCTGCATCTGACACGTGGCAGATTGTGAGCCACTCAAAATGTGCCAAGTGTCCCGTACCACGCTCGTTGCCTCGAAAAACGTGCAAATTCCGACTATCTCGGAATTCTACGAAATTCGACATGGTAGCTAGATTTTGTGTTGAGTTCATCATCTGAGATCAAAATTCTGGATTTTGACATAGAATTACCATTTACCTTTTAGAAAATTAGAATTTTTAAGGTTTTACTCAGGCATAAATACACACTGAGTTAAAGTATGATGTGTAAAGCAAAGGTGGCCAATTTTCTTTCAATAGTATGATTCTGCGGCGATATGAGACCAGCGGGTTTCTGGGATTCGACAGTGGTCGCGGGGACACCGAGTGGCGTCCATGACTTGGTATCGGAAACTTAAAATAAAAAAGCGAATACATGGGGCTCGATGAAACGGGTTAGATCATGCATCTGTGCATTTGATGATCTAATGCTCGATATGGCGAATTCTATATTCCCCATATTGTAATAGCGGAGAATAGCATATGGGAAAGATGTTGAATACTAGGATTCGGAAAATATAACCTTAAAGTTTCTAGTTAAAGGGTTTGTTTGAGGAATTTTGGATGAATAGTCCGAAATATACTTGCAAATAATTGATCTTGAGTTTTACCCTTCTTTTTTGAACTTTGAATAGATGGGTTTTGTCGAAGGTCGGAAGAGGTGTTGGCTTTTCTTGAAAAAAGGATTCTCAGTCAGCTCCTTAAAGTACACACCAGTTACATTTCTCATGGGGATTCATTCTGTTTCTTTGCATTTAGGAGTAAGCGGGAGGCCTATTTGAAGGAATAAAACATATATATATATATATATATATATATATCTCTCACTATATATAACCTCTCTCCTCTCTCCTCTCTCATATATATACCTCTCTACCATACACACACATTTGAAAAAATTTTACAGGGATTTTAGTGTAATAAAGCAGAAGGAGCTTTTTTGCAAAATAAAAATAAATAAATTATAATAAAATATTTTTGGTTCTCTTTGGAAAAAAATTTGTGATCTTCACGATTAATTAGAACAAATGAAAAAAATGAATGAAAAAGGAAGTTGCGAGTGGGTGAATGACTCTTGCCCATTTTGGTGTTCGGTCTGATCTCCAGGAAAGAATTTTACTATCATGACTCCTTGTGGTGAGGCATGCGCCGGGCGATCGGTCGGCGAATTGTATGTTGAAGTGCGCGGCGAGGCTGCGTGCGACGGCAAGGTCTTCGCAACCGCCGGTTGGCTGCGCGCGGCTTTGGCCCGCGGTGGCGTCGTGATACAATTTTGTATGCGTGGCGGGGCGCCCGCCCATGGCCACATAGCGCGCGACCGCGGGCTCTGATATGGCGCCGTCTTGACTGCGACACCGCGGTAGCGAGCATGGGCCTCATATCCACGTCTGATTTTGTGTCGCGGCGAGAAGCTGCGAAACCGGCCGCCACCGCGCAAACTGAAATGACCGACCTCTGCGGCGGGAGAAGGGCCTGTCGGCGCCCGGTGTGCCCGAACACCGCAGCGCCTAGCGACGTGGCGACACGAAGCCAACGTAATGCTTGCGGCAGACGCGGTTGTCGCCTTGTCACCCATTGATTTTGACTCGATCTCATTACCTGCAGTCGCTACGGATCGTGTTCGTGACCTGTTCGCCGAGAACCGCTGTTCGCAAGATTTTGCGCAAAAATTAATCATCGCTCGGCTCCGGCTCCAATAATAATAAAATAAATGATCAGAATTGCACGTTGTGTATGATTTAATATATGGAATTAATAAATCGCGTTCTGGGCCATTGACATTGTGTCTGAAAATTTTTGGTGCGCCGGACCAAAATTATCTACGAAGGCACATCATTTGGTCATGAGGTTTGAATGGTGAGATTGTCCCAGTAGAGAAGGCAGAATTCGCAGGACTAAAACACAGGAGCCATGGACTCTATCGGTTAGGGCCTTGTGACCATGAGGAGGTGAGGATGCATGGAGCACTCGGGATGCGGTGTTAGTGGCCGGAAGAGGAAGGAGAGTGGAGTCTTCTTCCCAGGTTGAAGAAGATGAAGGGGCTTCATTCATGAGGTTCCAGAAGTGGTAACAAGTGGGGCAGAGCGGATCTGGAGTTTGCTAGTGTTGGCGGATGGTACAAAGCCCAACAACTTGAAAACGATATGAGGAGGACCCTTTCAAGCAGGGGATCTTCGGGTTTTAGAGACCGACTGGTCAGAGTGCAGATTCATCGAATAAGTTGGGATTAGAGGTTAAGGCCTTGAAGAGCCGCCATGCGTGTTAATTCCCTCAGGAATTCGGGGAATCGGGAATGAAATATGTCGTGGTTGCGGGCTAGAGATCTCGAGATTAAAAAACTCACGGTGGACTGGGGTCATGGACGTGTCGAGGAATTCAAGGCATCAATCGCCCGAGGATGGGCCAGTTAATGACGGCTCGAGTGATGCGTAATTGTGGCGTGGGGAGAGTTACGGCACCCCACGGATGGTAATGCGTCTATATTCCGTTCGAAGAGGAATAACCTGGGCTCCATTTTGCCCCATATGAACATGCAGTCTAGGTGTCATGACGATAGTTATTTCGCGATCGCCACCACCACTGAAGGACGAGGTGAGGCCGGGACTTGAATCTCAAACCGTACTAGTGCGGCGGGAATGTTTTGGAGACCAGCTCATCGGGATTGCCTCGTAGAGAGGGTTGTGAGCTTCTATATCGAGCTTCCGCACGGTATGCTTGCATCATCGCCAAGCTCCACCATGGATGACGCACCAGTTGAGTTCACGAGAGCTCGAGTCGACTGAACTCTTGAGGACAAGGGACTCAAACTAATAGAAACATACGCCTTTAGGGGCGCTCGGTCACATTCTATGAAGAATGACAGGAATACCGTTGTGCATTGATTAAACGGTTCGAGGAAACAGGGATTCATCGATGAGGAATCGGTACCCATTATCGAGGATTGATGACTTGTTTGACTATCTGAGAGGTGCACGAGTCTACTCGGAAATAGACCGCTGTTACATAGGAATTGAGGGTTAGGGAGATGAATATCCTAAGACAGCGTTCAGAACGTTATGAGCACTTTGAATTCACCGGTGATGCCCTTTGTTAAACAATCGCAGCGGCGTCATTCATGAACCTCATGCATGGGGTATTCTAACTTTAATTTGGATAAGTTTATCGTGGTCTTCGTGGATGACATTTTTGATATGCTGATCGGAGAGAACGGGGATCATAGAAGGTGGGTACTATCAGTTGTGAGACCATCGAGGTCTGTGCGAGTTCGATGAGTGCGGTTTTTAACTTGGGGTGAGATTTTGGTTGTGATGTCGCTGTGAGTGTAATTATTATTGGAACCGAAGAAGGTGGTCATTGATGAGTTGGGAGAGACCTGAAGTCAGGTCTTGACTCTAAGCCGTTTTCTTGGGATTGATTGGTACCTCCTGGGAGGGCTGTGAGGGATTTCTCGGGTCGCGGCTTTTGCCTCAGCGAGAGTGTTTCGGAAGGAAGTCGGTTGGATTGGGATGTGAAATCTTGAAGAGGCACAATTTCGGGGAGTTGAAGAGGAGGCTTACTTCGACTCTATCACGATAGTCCCGAGAGAGGACGAAGAATTACAGTGTGTTAACGTTACCCTCAGAAAATGGGGCCGGGATATGTGGCATTACTAGTCTCTTGATCCAGGGAGAGTGGTAGCTTATGGTTCGTAGGTTGAAGAATCATGAGCAGAATTACCAGCTGATATGGAGATTGTGTGATGTAGCCCGAAAATTTGAGCACCAATAAATACCTCATCATATGAAAGTAAAAACAGGTTTGATATGTACTCGAGGACCCTGAAAGTGCGAGTATATTTTCTCGCAGCGTGGGACCTCGATATGAAGCGACGGATGGATGGGTTCTGGGGATTATGACTTCACTTTGCGTTACCATCTGTGCAAGGCGTGATATAAATCGCCACAAATCACCTCTGTAGGAAGTCATGGAGAAACATTCCGGCATAATCTCTATCGCTCTAGGAATGGCCGAATGGTGAGGCGTGGGATAGTTTGGGCTACGATGCAGCCACGGCTTCGAGTCGTTGGGGGATTAGTAACCATTAAAGCCATATTAGAGCCGAGGCCGATTGAGTCCCAGTGGCAGGACAAGGAGATAGTGTCCATCGAGAGATGCAGTCACGATGTTTGAAATTACCAGTGGCGGTGGACCATCCGCGTAGATAGTAGTCTTCGGTATAGAGGACGGGTAGTGGTTCGAGTTAGCCGTTGAGAGAGACTGAGGAGTTTCTTGCTCTAAATTTGTTATTGCATCCATGCCTTGAAGATGTACGAATCTTAGAGTCGCCGGTACTGCGGAGCGGGATGAAGAGACGCTAAAGGACTTTGTTGACGATCTCTCGCATTCTTGCCGACAAGTTAGTGAGCACAGCCGTGAGGCTAACTGGTAGATTCAGAGGTGGTAAGTGGAAAGTGGGAGACCAAATGCGAATCGGTTTGTGACCCTTGCCACGGACCGTGGGTAGCATGTCTGAGTGTGGGATAATGGAGCTTGGCGCTCTGAATCGCTGTTCTAACAGTGCGGATGACGCCTTCACGTGGAGAAGTGTGGATTGCCATATCATTAGGAATGGATTAGGCCTACAGATGGGTATCCATAGTGTCGGATAGGGACGAGGTTTACGGCTCACTTTTGGAAAAGCTTCGAGAAATTATGACCTACGGTTGACTATGAGTCTGACCTTCCACCAGCGAAACCAGTAATTAGAATCAGCAGAGGACCATCACAATTGATAGAGGACATGTTGACATACCTGGAATCGCCAAGGTACGAGTACCGGGAAGCACATTTACCTTAGTGAAGTCGCCTGTCTGACCAATTCTCAGGTGATTATACAAATGACACCATATGAGGCATTGTATGGGGAGGCCATCTTGAGATCAGATATGTTGAGAATAGGGTGAGGAGAGAACTCAAATCTTCTAGTCACTAATGTATGAAAACCTTCGAAGATATGAGCTTATCGACAGCGTCTTCTCCGAAACTCCAGAAGCGGAAGAAGAAAACTATCAGCCAGAATCATATGTGAAATCGACCTTAGAGTTCGAGGTTGGAGATCACGTCTTCTTGAAGGTGATACTGCAGAAAATAATGATGAATTCGAGTTACAGCGGCTTGCGGGGAGAAACTCATCGAAAGTTCTTCGGTTATGAATGCCGGTGGCACTATGCGTCTGGGTTAGCTGCCGCCCCATGAAGCCGTATGAGTGTCGTGAATATTCGTCTGTACTCAGGAGGTACACTCTAGATCGACTCATGTAGTGGATGGGGAGAGATTGAGATTACAAACTGCCGGGATGAGGACCAGCCGGGGAGGACGGTGTGTATTATGGATAGCCGGGGATCAGGTTTTGCGGCTGAGGGCCGTGAGGTTAGTGAGGGTGCTATGGTAGCTCGTGGGTGGAGAGTCGGCCGTGGGCTCAGGCCCGACCATACGAATGCGGATACCTATCCCTTATTGTTTAGGGATGAAAGTAAGTGGTTTCAATGATTCATCCCTTCAACCAACCTAGTTTACATGTATGGCATGAGGCACGTTGCATATGCATTTGATTTGTTATTGACCCATGTGGATTGGAGACCGAAAATTCAGCACTTTTACACCAGGGGGGGGGAGAATGTAGGCAGAAAATTCAAATTCACTAGAAAAATGGTAAAATGGTCATTTAAATTGAATCTGAGATTTTCTCGAATCTCTGGAATGGTAATATGGACCTTCGCCAGGTTGAATCGATCTTGAAACTCTCACTACCACCTCCCAGAGTGGTAGAGTGGGGGCAAATGAAATTTAACTTCTTTTGGGCACTTCAGGTGTGGGGAATGTGTGATACTCAACTATTGAGGAGAGCAATAATAGATCATAACGGTCACCTACATGTACCCATGTGACACATATTTAACGATTCAGTGTGAGATAAAGAGATAAATGGCTTGGAATTAAGCCTGTAAATATAAGTCAAACTAAAGGACAAGGGAAATTAAAGAAAGAAAAAGAGAAAGACATCTTCTTCTCGATTTTTTTGAAATAAGTGAATTGGAGGAGGAAAACAGAGGTTGAAGAGAGAAGAAAGTCTGACTTCTCTCTGGGTTCCCGTTAGTTGTGATTGTGAGCGAAGGGCAATGTTTTCTCTGTGCTAAGGGCTACGTGGGGACATCGGAATTTTTGTGAGATTTTAAACAACTCAGGGGTGGGATCTTTCCGCCGCCAGTTTAATCATACCGGCTGGGGCCGTTTGTAGATGGGATTTTATTCAGCTTGGATGGCGCGTTTGATTCAAAATATTTGGCCAGAGTGAAGAAATCCCTATTGTGGTCGTGAGCGATCTGTTTGGAGACCTAGGTTTTCTTTGTTCACGTGATTGTGTGTGTGGTGCTATCTGTTGCTTGGTGATTCAAAATGAATTGCGATTGTTTATTAGCCCGTTGAGGTAATTTTGGTGTTATTATTATAATTAGAATAACATGATGTTGTGATTAATTCTTGTTAGTATATGTATGTTTAATATATATTAACGAACAAATTTACATTCGGAGAAATAACCATATACCGTTCGCCATGCCAGCGGGGGCTGATCAGCGAAGTGCGATTGCATGACAAATAAAATGGGAGGATTTGTCCCGCTTGGGTAATTCACTTTGTAAATTATTAAAAACAATTTTATCGGAAAGTTGTCCAGAAAATTGTGTTGGGAAAATTGTCCAATAATTCCGTCAGAGAATTGCAATTCGCACACAATTTTGACAAATTCTCCCTGGATTGTCGGCGTGTTATATCGGAGGGTTGTCCTCATTTCAAAATAAGCTTTCATTTTGTTTGGAGAAAATCAAGTACCATCATGAAAACTAGGCATGTGGGTCAGTGAAGGACTCGAAGAGGGCATATGGGATTGTTTTATGAAGATATTCAAATGGATCATCTACCATTTACTTGAATGTGTTTAGTTAACCATTCATGTGCACTTAGGTGGGAGTAACCATGTAGGATAATTATTCTTGGCGTTATTTCCATAATAGAAGAAAAAATGTTAAAATGGAGTGTTGTTCAGGAAGACCGGCGCTCATTAAACCGCTTTTGGGGAAAGAATAGACATGTTAAACTGATGAATCTAAATTACACTATCTTATTAATATCAGTCAAACTCTTAATTTTAATATATGTTTGTAGTAAGAGTTTATATAATAACTCTTTAAAACTATGGTAACTCCTCGATTGACCAAATATTTTGGTAGTATGATGTGTAGACCAAAGGTAGTCATTTACTCTTACCACGGTCTCATGATATGAGACACAGTTTCATGATTCGACGTGAGTGATGAGACTTGCCGGGAATTAGGGCGATCTGATGAAGGATAAGGATGGCAATGGGACCAGGATTTTTTGGTTTTGCCCCTCGCCATTCTCTCATCCTAATTTGATGGGTAGATTTTTATAGTCTAGGGTTTATATATATATATATATATATATATATATATATATATATATATATATATATATATATATAGATTTAAGATTTATGTAATTGGGGTTTCGATGGGGCGTGGGCGTTCGAGCATTACTTAGTCCTAATTATCCTCGCTCAAGTTATATATTAAAAATATTTTATTTAAAAATAATAATAATAGAATTTTTAATAAAAATAAAAATATATAATATATAATATCTTATTTATTTATAATATATATTAATTTTAATATAACAAAAAATAAATATTAAAATACTTCTAATAAATAAATAAATAAAGTAAAATAATAATAATAAATAAAAAAATATTAAATTTAACATGGCTAGTATGAGATGCCTCACCCCGCTTATCAAGCTTTAAATGGAATATATATGAGAAAAAATTTAAATTAACGTAGACTCGGTTGATGTGATGTCCTGGCTGCCGCTGGGTCTCCTATCTACGATTTTAGTATGAAAGTCAAGGTTTCATTTTACTCTTATTTACCTTACCGAGACACATCTTATAAAAACCCAAACTACAACATTAATCTGTGATTCAAATCCAGACAAATCCTTTCAAAATGACTATATATTTTTACCGTTATTTTAGTTGTTCACAGTTTCGAGGAATATAAGGATTTTCATACCATAAAAAGTAAAAACCGACACCAAAGCATATAACGAATAACGAGTAAAATATAAAAATAAATAAATAAATAAACATAAATCAAACGACCAGCATTGGAAGAGACATATACCGAAAAACACCAAAAACTTCAAATTTAAAAACACATCCAAAACCCTAGGACATGCATTATTCAAATAATTGAAAACACTTAAAACCCTAATCCAAAATTAGCCAAGGCCCTATTGGGATGTAAACCATATTGGGATGGATGGATCATCACAACCCTATTTTGAGAACGGTTGCTTCCCGCCATTTCTCATTTAAAACCAGGCATCCGTTTCAGGATCTTCGATAAAGGTTTGGTTGCCACCTCGCCTAGCGATGGAGGTGTGAAGGCAAGAGCATGGTCAGGAGGATAGGATGACACCCAAGATAAGTTTTTTATGATGGGAGACAACAAATATGGTCAGGAGGATATGACAACAGTGAGTATGACATTCAGATAACGATTTTGCAGCGTGCTTGAGATTCATGACAAAGTTTTTTGCCGCTAGGTATTCCTTAGTCCTGCCCGCCCAAATAAATATATAAAAATAATTTAATTTATTTTGAATTTTACATTTTAATATATAATAATAATAATAATAATATATTTTTTAATAAAATAAAATTAAAAAAACTATAATATCTTATTTATCACAGAATGAGCAAAAAACCTAAGGTTTTCCCAAATATCTTCACTTATAACTCCTAAACTTCTTTCCACAAAATAGAGCCCCACACGCTACTGTAGCTCAAATTAGCCTACGCCAGAATCTCGCATTAAATGTCAAAAACGACGTTACATTAGCTATTAAACCAGCCATGTAAGCAGCTGATATGACAAAATTTTGCCCTAATTACATTTAAAACTTGATAGACTTCTAATTAGGGGAAATCAAAAGCCCTAATTTCATCTTTACCAATTTCTTCCAAAATACAACCTTTGAGCCAAAGACAACCTTAGGTTTTGCTTTGATTCTTTAGCCCTCTTTGGGTTTGCTTCAACGGACCTTCCTTTCCTCCTTGGTTTTGCTTGGACCCTCCTTTCCATTGTTTCCTTCATCTATGGCTAGAACCCTTTCTTCAAGATCCACAAGCAAATGACACAATAGAGCTACCGAATGCAACGACCATGTCGTATTCAGTGATTGTGGTTTCAAAGCTTCATTACTGGCAACTTGGAAGGAGACAAATCTAGGGAGGAAATTCTACTCATACCCAAAATATTATGTAAGTAGATGTTTATCAAAAAAGTTGTTTGTTTTGTTTTGCTGAATATTGATTAATTTGTGTGTTTGTTATCGTCTTTCTTAGAATGGGAAAGCACATGTCGCTTTTTTTTTTTTTTTTTTTTTTGTGGTATGATTTGAGATGACACTGAGGGCAAAGGTTGTTACCAACCAACTGAGGTGGGAAAGAAGCCGCTTTCCTAAACCTGAGATTAAGGAAATGCAGAAAATAAGGGACAAAAATGATAGAAATTGTGAGGAAGATGATGAGGTGAATAATTTTGACCAACATAATTCATTGAAGGCCCAAGATTGGTTAGAAACCGATGAGATGAATGATTTAAAGATGAATAAATCAAGAAAGAGTTGGAATGATTTTGAAGACATCATTCAAATGGAAACAAGTTTGCCTCAAAGTTCTCGTGGCATTATTTTGTGTATGTTTATCCTTTGTCATATTAATTTTAATGTGGATGTAAAACAATTGAGGGAATGAAAGTTGGAATTTTGTGATTGTATAACAATGCAATAAAGGTTGATGTATTTCTATGACGCCCATTTCGGGTCAGTGGTGATCGACTGCGGAAAAACTGTGTGTCTCATATCATGAAAACCATACATGAGTAAAAATGGCCACATTGGCCTCACACATATACTCACCAAAATATAGCCAACTATATTACAATAGTTTCCAAGAGTTGACTACATCACTCTTAATACAAACATGTTTCAATGCAATATTTCATACATTTCATGCATGTTTTACAAAAGCATGTCAACCAGTGTCGGCTTTCTTGCCAAACGCTCTAATGAGCGTTGTCTTCTCTTGAACACTCCTGTGCACGAAAGGGGGATCCTGACGGGGTGAGCAATGCGCAGTAGTGATAATCTACCATGCAGTTTACTCCCGCTTTGAGTACTCATGCAATGGAAACACATTGAAGTGAATTAGGGTTCTACTCGAATGTCTACGTAATCTAATCAATATGCCAGTCCTCACCGACTCCCTCAACATCAGCCAAGTGCTTGAAAACAACTTTGTTTTCAAAAAAAAAGGTTTTTGTTCTTGAAAATGTAATACCAAGTTTTGGTAAAATTTGGTAGACTGACCCTCAGAGGTGAATTCTTTGGGTAACTCTAAAAGAACGGTCATGGGTCTTCTCTAAAGATGATATTGGACAATTCTCGAGAACAATTCTTCGGAAAATCTTCCTTTGAAATTCCTTTCACAACCATTTTCCTTTTCTTTGCATGTCATGCATACACCTATTGTTCTAGGTTGCGGTGCATATGAAATACATTATGCCATTTCACAACAATTCGTATTATTATATTAAGCATGCATATACTATAAATGCACACAATAACATATTATTCATTCATAGTAACACCAAAATTGGCTCATATGGGCTAATAAACAATTTAAGCAATTCATTTGGAACCTTAAGCAACATAAACCACACACAAGATCACATGAGCAGTGACCCTAGTTAAGCATCCAGAATTGACCTTTAGTCATCGGAGAGTTGAAAACTCACGGCCATTTATTAAACACTCTAACCATTAACAAGGTTCTTAAAAAAAGATTAAATCAAGTAGGAGAAGGCCCTACCTCTCGGGTTTGAAACTCCACCAGTAGTGCTCCAGTGGCCTTAGCGTAGACCGGCTCTCCTCTTGCTCAGAGCCCAGGAACCGGCGATTAGACGAGAAATCTGAAGTTCAGCTTTCTCTCTGCAAGTTATGTTTTCTCCCCTCATTTCCGGATACCAGGCTAAAAAGGAGAAGATGCTCTTTTTTTTTCTTTTCATTTTATTCCCCTTTTGTCCTCTTAGTTTGACTTTAAGGGCCCTTTGACACATGGCTTAATATAAGTCATTTATCTCTTGTCCTCTCACTATTCATGTGACATGTATAAAACGGATACATGTGATAGGTAGCGTATGCATCAGCATGTCTCGCTATCATGTACTTCTCCGCAATTGTCATCTTGCACCAGGCACGGTGCCTCGAAAGGCGAAATTCGTATCTTGGAGATTGACAAAATTTGACATGGTAGCTGGAATTTGTGAGCGATTACTAGCAGTGAAAGTCCGTTTGCCATCAAGAGATCTAGAAAATTCTAGATTTGATCGAAATAACCGTTCTGGCACCATAAATCAAATTTTTAAGTGCTTACAATTTCAACATTGAATGAATGAAAGTTGTTTCTAAAGTGTAATGCACTATTTTGTGTCTATTTATCTTTTTCCATATTCATTTTAATGTGGATATAAAAGCAGTTAATGGAATAAAAGGCAAAATTCTATTATTGTATAACTATGTAATGTGAAAGGTTAATGTATTTTAGTTCAATTGGCTATGTTACATTCCATTGCATGAATGAAGTAAATCAACACCTGGAAAATATATCTAAGCTATTGAATTAAAGTACAACACTTCAAGCAAGCATTTTACCAAATATCTCATAAGCATTCCAACCTTCATAATGTTTACAAACTTTTTTGTTATAAACCATATGAAGTAGATGTTTATAAAATTAAGGAAAAGTTGTTCAAACCATAATCTTTAAAATGGGAGATAAGTTGTGAGCTCCAAAATGTTTACAAAATGATCTAAACCAATATACAAAACCCAATACATAATGTCCATTGATCCCTAATTGTAGGTGACTCCAGGCTTCCCTTTGCTTGCAACTCTATGTATCCCACTTTTTGAAAGTTGCCTTGAGTTATAGAGCTTCACCCTCCACTGCAGCTAGGTGGTAGAAAAGGCATGTTGAACAATGTCACTTGGTCCATATCACACTCTAGTAGTTATTCTTCTACTGCTTTTTTTAGAAGTTGCTCTTCTATGAGCTTTCTACGATCTATTTTGAGCTTCGTTGGGGTTTCAAATCAAAGGTTGTGTTGGTACTACGCCAGCTCACTTGATGAACAATTTTTTGAGGTTGTACCCTCTATATGTGGCATCTTCCCCATATCCTGGGGTTCCGTTGACCACCGTCAGCGCAAAAAAAAAAGCGTGTGTCTCATATCATGGAACCCGTACATGATAAAAATATGACAGTGGCCTGACATACTCACCAAAATATATTCAACTATATTACAATAGTTTCAAGAGTTGTTACATCACTCTTAATCAAAACATATATCAAAATTAAGAATTTAAATACATGTTTACTCAAAATATATATCAAGCCACATGTGAAACTCCTTCTCAGCGACCTTTAATGGCGCGTCTTCCGAGCAATCACTGTACCTGAAATAATTTTCCCTCGACAGGGTGAGCAATGCCCAATAGTTGAATTCCCCTACATGGGTTACTCCCGCCCCTAAGTGCATATATTGCTTAGCCAAACACATTCAAGCAAATGCATGATCCTGCCAGATATACATGCCTTTGATCCATGTCTAGAGTCCTCCTGACTCCGCCGCATGCCTAAGCCATGTAAAATCATTCCAAACAAAATATTTGTTTTTAATTGTAGGCAACCCTCCTATATAATACGTTGGACAATCCTCCAGGGTGAATTTGTTGAGTAACTCCTCTAGAAACAATTCCATGGGCCCCTCTGTAAAAGAAGCAGTTTTAGATACCTTTCTGTGATAGAAGTTCTAAATATATACAGGCGATTGAGAGTCTAATTTAGTAAACATGTTAATGGTAGGCTAAATTAACTCTTATTACAATTACATAAAGTTAGTCAATGGTAGGCTAAATTAAGCTCTTTGTTACAATTACATTCAAATATAAAATTAATGAGAACATGATTTGAGAAATTTAGACATGCTTCCCTTATATGCCCGCAAGATTGAGCTTCCATCAGCCAGAGGCCAATCTTGTTCACATGCTAATTCCGTGCGTATACTTGACAATGACTTTGTTAACAGATCGGCTATTTGGTGCTAGTATGCACATGTTTAACTTGGAAACTCCTTTATGCACTAAGTCACGCCTGAGTGAAGGTCGATTTGAATATGTTTCATGCAAATGATTGGCTGGATTAAAAGCGAGATGTGTAGCTCAGGGAGATTTATCACGAAGCAGCTGGGAGATTACGTATTTGGAAATGCTAGTTCCTTTGAGAAAGTGGACAACCATTCCTTCAGGCGCATTGGCTGGGACGGTATTGACCTACATTGTGGTTATGCAAGCGGCTCGTTGTTTCTTTGAGCTCAAGTAGGTTAGAGCCCAAAGCGTATAGAGCGAGAGGTTGATGTGCGGTCATCCATTTCCAACCCAATCGGCATCGGGATTATGTTCTTAATATGAAGGCTGACTTTGCGGATAGAATACCATGAAAAATGGTTTGCTAATGTGAAATACTTCTCAGTATCTAGTGATTTGTAGTTGGCTTGTGTAAGGCGAGAAAGTTTGTTGACTGCAAATGAGATGTCGGGACGTGTCAAGGAAAGGTATTGAGCGGCCAATTATTCCTCTGAAACTTCCGGGCTATCCACAGCCAGTGTTCCTCCAATCCAGTGAAAGTTAGTTGTAGAGAGAGGGGGTTGAGACATCTTTAGCACCACTCATACTTGTGTTGGCTAAAAGGTCACAGCATATTTATGTTGTGAGAAATAGCAACCCCGATTAGGAATTAACACAATCCCGAAGAAATAGAAGAGAACCCTTATCCTTGAGGAAAACATATCACCAGGTTGTAATAATATTGGCCACGAGGTGAATTATTTACAGTAGCATCTTAGATCATCAACATAAACTGAAAATAACAAAGTTCAGATGTATTTGTAAATGAAGAGGGAGGAGTCGACCTTGGAACTGTGAAAACCGAATTTGAAAAATGGCATTTTTGAGTCTTTGTGTACGAGCCCGTGGAGCCCACATTTAAGCACACAATAAATCGCCTTTTTAACACCTATGAAACATAAGTTCAGGTTTGGACAAGTCCTTGAACCTTGAGGTTGTGCCATAAACGGTCAGTTAATGCACGCCATTTAGAAGGCCTTGTTGACCTCCATTTGCCTCAAATCCCACCCCTTTCATGTGCCGATGAATGTCTGGGTTCTAATAGTTCTTTGGTTTACTGACCACGAATTTAAGGTTTCTTTGTAATCAATACCGATGGCGCCCTTATGGCTAGGCGAGCTTCCCAGATACGTCACGGATCCATCAGCATGCCTTTTTACTCGGAAGACCCACTTACAGCCCATGGGTGTACAGTTTGAGGGTGGTAAAACTAGGTCCCAAGTCCCATGTTTCATTAGAGCAGTGAGCTCAGTGGACATGGCCTCACACCAGTGAGGTTGAGAAACAACCCAGCTCGCCTTGGTTGGCTCAATGGTTTAGGGGGAAAGAGGATGTTTTGGACCTTGTATGGATGTAGGGGTTCGAAGGTTGGTTCATTGATCTTGCTTGGTCATGTTATGAGGTGCGTTGGGGAGGATCTCCGGTTTAGGAGGGTTTGCGAAATCAGAAGATGGAGGAAAAATCTAGGCAGAGATCGGTATTTGGAGTAGAATAGGAGAGTGGGATGGAAAGATTTAAGGGAGAAACATCCTAGTATCATCCTAAAGGAGGAATTCAGATAGAGATGGGGTGATTTATAGCAGCGAGAATCATGAAGTAAAGTAGAGATAGAAAGTACTGAGAGGCCTCGACAATGGAGTGAACCTTTTGAAGGTTACTTACTTGATGATGTTTGGTCATTCGGGCGCGAGTGATGTGACCTTTATAAGGCGGGTGGGCACGAAAAGAGAGAAAGAAATGGGGAGAGTCACGGAGGTTTAAGGTTAGCACGGAAGGCCGTGTTGAAGAAATTTGGATTGATCTTGGGTTTCATCAAATTACGTCTTTGGGAGAGAAATTTTTGTTTGAGGTTGAAGACATGCATTTTGAGTTGGTGAATAATAGAAAAAGACAGGCTTTGGATTTAGGCTGCATTTTATTTGAGTTATAGGGCCGTGTGAGAGGATAACAAATGCATCAAATTTTTTAATTTAAAATAATTTGGTGTTTGACCAAAAGGACTTCAAGGTGATTTTCTGAAGAAGAGGTGTGGGGCATCATCTATTTATGAGGTGAGCGTTTGAAAGGCATAAGGCTGATAAGAAATCAAGATGGGCATCATGAAGGAGTATAGGCACATTTCAGCGAGATGACGATGACGGCTGATTCAGGGGGCCATTTTGTTGCGATGTGTGGGGACGGTAGTGTAGTGAGTTATGCCATAGTAGGAATATGATTTTAAAGCAATAGAAACTCCACCCATAGGCCCCAGCCGGAGTATAGTGTTTGATTGCTTTTGAAAGCGGGTTTCAACAAGCCGTTTGAAATGTGGAAAAATTTTAGAAACAAGTTTAGTGACATTGGATAAAACCATATATATTTTGTATAATGATCAGCAAAAATAAGGTAATGCTTGATCCATGATTCGAGTATAACTAAGCGGGACCCCACACATCGGTGTAAATAAGTTAAGTGGCTCATGACTTTCAAGGACTATTGACCGAGAAAGGGTTGTTGATGAGCTTGTTACAAAACATGAATGACATAGTGAATAAAGTTTTAGTCGATGAAGAGGAAGATAAAATTTTAACAAGATGATGGACAATTTTAATGAAGGATGCCCCAGACGCTTGTGACATCCATCAATAGAAATCACGTTCATGCACATTATGGCTTTTGATGCTACTATTGATTCAGGAAGGTGTAGATGCCATTGTTACATGCTCTTTTAGTAGAATTGCCCGAGATCTTGTCCTTCCTGAGAAAATAAAAGGATGAAATTAACAAAGACATTATTTTGTTTGGTGGGATGATGAAGCGAAATTAAATTTTTGCAAAGGTTTGGAACACAAAGTGTACACAATGTAAAAAAAGAGTTCGATTGAGGAGAGTGCAAAGCCACAAGAACCAATATGTGAGACTGCAAAGCACAGGCCATCAGGGAATTACTTAGTGGAGTTTCATCATATTCGGAATGAATAGATAAATTGGAAAGATCACTGTGATATTATGAAGCGTAGAATCAAGTAACCAATTTTATCCTTCCATTAGATGCGGTAGCCTGATTTAGTGACATTACGAGGAATGGAATTAAGGACGAGGACTTGGCAATGTGGCCCGATCCACGAGTTGGCATTTGGGCGTACTTGCTGATTGGAATAGTGGGCCTCCACGAATATTGTGGAGGCGGCGACCATCGTTGGGCTCCATTAAAGTTCTGGCAAGTTGGAACCTAGAGAGGCCGGGCATAATCATGTTTCTTGAAGGACCACGATTGACTCCCCACAGTACAAAATGTCGCTTTTGTCTTAGTGAAGTTAGCGGATATAACCGATTCTTGTGTTGCGGCTTCAGCGCCTCGAGATATGCATCGTAATCAGTATTTTAGAAGATTTAAGTCTGACTCCTTAAAGGCCAGTAGATTCGGAGCTCGAATAGGCGCTGCGATCTCCCGAAAATTTGGACCTAAGCCATTCAACACATAAAGAGTTAGGTCATCATCCAAAATTGGATGATCAATAATGGCTATTTCATCAGCCAAGGCCTTCACAGCATGGAGGTATTTTGTGATTGACCGAGTTCCACGTTGGATTAAGGTGAGTTCCTCCTTTAACTGCATAGCTCGAGTTCGAGATCGGTTAGCATATAAATTTTTTAGCTTTGTCCAAGCGTCATGAGAGGTCTGTGTTGTAACAATAAGTGGGGTGATGGAGGGAGATGTAGATGCTAAAATAGCACTCATGATAAGTTTATCCTGGCGAACCTAGTGGGTCTTGTGCAGCTCATCAGCGGTGGTACCAGTGGAAGAGGGACACCGAAGGGTGCCTTGGACGTAGTCGAGTAAATCGTAACCAATGAAATTACTTAGATTGAGCATGCCATTGAGGAAGGTGGTGGGAGTTAACTTTTCATTGATTTGGGCAGTGATGTTGGAGTGCGATAGGTGATTTATTTGCTACGGAAGGTTAGATGTGGAGATTAAAGTTTTTGGATTTTGATGGAGGAAGACATAGCGGGGACTTGGTCAGTGGCTATTCGAGATACGCCACGATACCATGTAAAGAATAGATTTTCGATACCTTTCATTGATAGAAGTTCTAAATATATACAGAGTGATTGAGAGTCTAATTTAGTAAACATGTTAATGGTAAGGCTAAAATTAAGCTACTGTTACAATTACATAAAGTTGGTCAATGGTAAGGCTAAAATTAAGCTATTGTTACAATTACATTCAAATATAGAATTAATGAAAGAACATGATTTGAGGCTAGACATGTGCTTCCCTTATATACCTCGCGTGAATTGTTGGAATGATTTTTTCCTGACCTGATTCTTGAGACAACTTCAGGTAAAATTATTTATTTTAATAATTTTACAAAGGAGTCATCGTTTGGACAACCCTAGGTTATTTGTCATGCACTCACACCTACTATTCTAGAGTGCCCGGTGCATATAAAAATGTATTATGTTGATTCATATCCAATTCAATGGCTCCTACCTGATTATATTTCATATAATTTAAACCTCATGTTAACACATTAAATTACATGCGTTGACATATCATTTTCCACAATCCATGCCATCAATTCAAGAAAATTCACATGGACATTTAGGTCAACACGTAGCAGGAATTTGTTCGCCAGTCCCCTGGCAATCTTTGTGGCGTAGTGGAATGACCCCTCATAAACCTCGGTTCCACTTCTTTGAGCAATCCATAACCATTTAAGACTCCACAACACCCAAAACCACAATTTGCATGTTATTCAAATATCAAGCAATAACACACAAATATAATACACATATAAGGCACACAAGGACCTTTTTTTTTTTGTTCGAGATCAGTTCGGGATTGCCCAAAACGGGTCCCAAAAATTCCATCATTTAAGTCCCAAGTTTGGGTTGGCTGACGGCCACTCCACGACCTCACACCATCGAACCATTAACAAGGCTCTTAAAGCTAGAAATAAACCAAGTAAGGAAGACCCTACACTCCTAAGTTTTCGAAACTCCACAAAATTGGTGTCCACGCATAGCCCTTGCGTGAAGCTGGCTTTGCCTCTTGGCAGACGAGACGATGGTGAGCAGGGAAATCTGAGAGAAGTTGAACTTTCTGCAAATCTGTTTCTCCTCGGCTGCGAATGGCCAAAATGAGAAAGATGTCTTCTTTTTCTTTTCATTTATTCCCCCCTTTTGTCCTCCTCATGCCACTTGTCAACCTCTCATTGGTTGACTTGGATTTCTTATTATCCTCTTATCCACTGCTGGATTTCCATGCGAATTAGGAGATCTTAACATGTAAATGGGCCCATGAACCTCCTTGTTTGACTAATTCTCTGGCACGGCAAGTGGCCGTGTTTGTAGTAATAAAATGTGCGAGGGTCCTTGGCTATCCCATTGCCTCAGCGTGAAATTATTTGTCTCGGGTGGAAGCGAAATCGGCGTGGTAGCCCTAGATTTCGTGAGACGATTCCAACGGTGAAGTCCGTTTCATCATCCGACATCTAGAAAAATTTTGGATTTTGACCGAAATTACCATTTTACCATTTTTCAGAAAATTAGAATTTTCTCGGGTTTTACACTATATTTCATTAAAAAAATATAAATATAAATGTGTATGTGATATAAAGCTAAATGAACATGTGTTATAAACCACCATCTCTTACACAATATTTGATAGAATCAATATTGTCATCGATAAAATACCAAACACGAATTGACAATTAGCCTGCCAGGCTTTGATTTTGCATGTGTATGGGTAGAGACATGAGTGGGGAAGGGGGTATGAAGGGCGTGGATATGAGAAAGGGCAGGGGTATGAGAAGGGGCATAGCCATGAGGAGGGGCATGGTCGATAGGAGGGGCATGAGCAGGGGAATGGGCATGGGTAGGGGTGGGGACTTGAGCAAGGGCATGGACATGAGCAGGGGAATGTGCATGAGGGGAATTAGTAAGGGCTTGGCTTGATTAAGTTTAAGCTAGATGATGTGAGATATTGCTACTATGATGTTTCTGCCTCTTAAGCATCAAAAGACATCAAACAATCAAGATTATGAATTAAAAATCAATTTAAGAAATAAGAGATAAGCAACAAGCGTTTAAGCAAGCTGTGGCTTTATTGTGTCCTTGTTGTTTTGCGGATGGAATATGTAACATGTATCCCTTTTCTTGAGAAAGTTGTGTGGTTTTTAGGTGTTTGCTCATGCTCTTCTCTTATTCTCTTTGTCTTTGGTCTTCCTCTATTCTTTTCCACATGAGGTGGCTCAATTAGGAGATACTAATCCATTTTGCAGAACCTTTTGCTTCTAAATGACATTATCCTAAACTGATAAGCAGCTCTATACATATCAATGTGATAGAAACTAGAAATTTGGTCCATTAAACATAACATTTGAGTATTACTTACGAAGCAAATATAGAATATTGGCACGAAATACTTGATATATCGTATGCCTTACAAGTATATGTGTTCTTATCATGGATGAAAAAATCGAGATATATTGTCGATATGTTGACGTTATAACATGTGTCGATCGGCTTGGATACGGTAAGCTACTCCGATTATTGTTTGATGGAAAATTTGTTTAAATGTTGGAATTATCGTCAATTTATCGACGAAATATTAGTTTTAAATCGAAATATCGACATATATTGCCGATATTATGACTATTTATAGTCGAGTTGTTGACAAAACCCTAGAAACGAAGATGTGTTGAAGAAAAGGTCTATAATTCTCACCTTTGGTCGGAAATTCTAAGAACCACAAACCGAAATCGGAAGAAATTTACATCCATGCTTTACTTGACCAGGTAATGGCGTGATAAATAATGAGCATATTGAAAAGTGCAAGATGCGAAGGAAAAGGAAAGAGAAGTATGAAGAGGGGAAGAGAAAGTGTGCGCGAAAAAGTGAAGATGGGAAGGAAAGAAAAAGAAAGAGGAAAGAGATCCTGAGCAAAAGAGGAAGGAGATCCTCGCCGGTACCAGAGAAGAAGAGGAAAAAGAAAGGAAGAAAAGGAAAAAAGAAAAAAAAACGTACGAAGAATAATGTAAATCCTAAGGTCTAATGGTCTAATGAAATATCAAATATACTTAGTGTATATATATATATATATAATGATATAATTAAATATATTTGAATAAAAATAAATACTAATAAATAGATTTTCAAGTTGCATATATTTTGCTCCCATTATTATAGATTTATATATAATATGTTTATATATAAATACATTTAGCAAAATAAGGGAACCTCATATTTTAATTTTTATATTAAAAGAGTATTTTTATATAATATGCATAAATTGTTTTTATATAATGAAATCAATTATTTCTTGACCTATTTTTCAAAAAATTATATTTATATATTTAAAATCTAAGTATTAATACATTTTCATTTATTGATAATTTATATAGCAAGTTATACTGTACATTATATTTATAAAATAACTTTAATATATACATTCTTACTTGTTTTATCAAATTTAAAAAAATTTACCATTTTTCATACATTTTAAATAATTTATATTTTATGTGTAAAAATATCCACAAATATATTTTGGATATATCCTCCGATATATTTACGATATATCCTCGATATATCCATCAAAACCGATATTTTTATCCTTGGTACTTATCCAAATCTATAGTGTGTGTGTGTGTCATCACCTTCTTGAATCTCATAGCATGTATCTCCATTAAATAACACTTGACCACCCACTACTATCCCTTTGTTGATCTGAAAATTTTCATTACATGTATGACTAAAAGAATTGATCCACTTTTCACATAATATACCTTTCCTTACCTAACTTGTTCATAGTTTTCTTCCTTATAAAACTCAAACATTGTCCTAATTGGCATATATCTAGCCTCTCAGGATCCATGCATTGAAGTTTCCAGTATTATTATCCATCGCCCATGGCTTACATCTACCGCTAAAGTGACTCTTATCCATGTGTGTGGTGGGTAGTTCATCCATCCCGAGATTCCAAACATTTGGACTCACGTCTCCAAGTTGCCTCATGTTGTCAACAAATTCTTCTCCAAAGGTAGACTAAGTTGCCTTCCAAAATTGCCTCTTCATCTCTCCTCCCCTATGTATCTTAAACCAATTTCCAAATATATGGCGTGCACACCATTTGCGCTCAACCTCATGACATACATCAATGACACATTAACTAAACCCTATATTAAAATGCAAAAAATAAAAAAATAAACATATAAATAACTCATATCCTTCATAAATACAGATAAATAAATGAAATTAGTGGGTAGTATCATACTTTTTGCATATATGATGAAAGTAAGTGACCCCCGTCTCTACAATTCGATTCTCCTTTTATCAATGTTAGAAACCAAACCCAGTTCAATGTTGTTTCACTTTTCATACAAGCCCATGTTATAGGAAAACTTTGTTCATTCCCATCTCTTCCTAAAGCAACCAAAAGTTCATCCTTGAACTTACTCCTCAAAAAAATCCATCCAAGCCTATAATAT
The DNA here is from genome assembly GCA_016808115.1 of Tetrastigma voinierianum. NCBI lineage: Eukaryota > Viridiplantae > Streptophyta > Magnoliopsida > Vitales > Vitaceae > Tetrastigma > Tetrastigma voinierianum. Next base: position 178,991 of record JAEQBH010000247.1, on the reverse strand, counting down.
GCCTACAACCTACTTCCATCCTTTTTCATAGACATTCATACAAACAAATATTCTCTTAATGATTCTCGTCCCCTCTTTTAGATCATCTCTACATATCTCCACGTTCACTGTAGAGCCTGGATTGCTTCTCAACAACTCATCAACATAAGCTTCTAACACATGAAATTTAGTTACAAAAGCCCCAGAATAGGCATCCAACACCATCCTCACTCCTTACTCGCTTGCACTTGGGTATCGACATTCACATAATTCTTCCTCGATATTTTCATGTCTTTTATTTGTAGGCATAGTTTTCAAAAGAATTACAGTTTATATAAAGATTAAAATAATTTCACACTACATAAATTTCTAAATTATTTTAATTTGCATATTTAATATTTTAAAAAGACCAATTATGAGAAAATAAGTTTTTTAGCATTTTTAATGTAGTTTATGATCGGAAATGCACCCCGAAAAGGTTTGAATCTTGGTAAGTTCACTTATTAGCAGTTTTGAAAGACACTCAAACTTCCAATCCAAGAATTTGTATTTGCTAGATTATATGTATATGGCAATTGTATATTTTCCTTTTAAAGATTTGTATAGCTTAGCTTATATAAGCTTTCGCCTTGTACATGTAATATAATTTTTTCACATATACAAAGACTCAAGTCTTTCTTCGTAGTATGGGACGGGTTTTACGATTTGTTTTATTTCTCTTCTGCATCTCACGATTACAGGACCGTGTTAAACCATTTTTTTCGATGTAGATACCACTGTTTTTGCTCTTTATTTCCTGCAGCCATGAGAGCCTAAGGCGGGGATTCACGAGGCCATTGAGGTAGATCTTGTCGAGGAACTGATCACAGGTGTGCGGGTGTAGAAACCTCCACACGCCATCACGCGTGATCGGAGTGAATCATGCATGCATTCCAGTACAATTTCTATGTGTTTTTATAGCTCAAATTGCATGATTCACATTCATATTCACTAATATTGCGCTAATCCCCATACTATAATGTTTTACAGGACATGTCGATATTGGAATAAAAAAGGAAGCTAAGCATTAGAATAAAGAACTTAAGCAAGAAGCACAAGGAAGTGCGTTAGTGGGCCTTGGAGTGCGTGAGGCCTCCGCGCGACGACGTGGTGCTTCGAGTAGTAGGCGTGGAGGCCTGCGCTACGACAAACCTAAATGCCATGTGCACGAAGGCCTCGAGTGCGCCGCGGCGTAGTGGAGTCTCATTTTCCCAGCGGGAGCATTAAAGGCTCAGTTTTACGGGCCATTGATGGGCCGGATCGAATATAAAGGAAGCAATTTCGAGGTCGAGGCAAGGTGTGGGATTGGGAGCGGCGGAACATAAGGATGAGAGAGATTTGGTGAAGAGGGATTACGAGAGATGTGGCTTGACTTCTTACATATTTCTTTCCTAGTCGTTTGATGTAGAAAATCCTTCAGTGTGTAATGAAAATCACTATGAACTAACTTTTCTCTCTAGGGTTTTGTCAACCTTAACCACACCAATATGGATTAATACTTTAATTGTGGTTTATTTAATATCGATATGAATTTCTATGGTTGTTTTACTCCTGAATTTAATCACATGTTATTATTTGGCTAATTGTGGCATCTTGTGCTAAGGTCGATATCGTGAAGATGACTCATAGAGACATGGGTAAAGCAATGCTTGGTCAATCGGGGAATAGAGATATCCCGCATTCCAAGTGTAGCACTAGGGTTTGCACATTCATGCATCTCAGAGTCAAGGGGTCAAAGCAAAGATGGAATACACACCACTAGCGAGATAGGTAGTATATCCTAGAAGATAACTTGTAGACGATCGATACAGCCAGAACCACAGAAAATTTAAAATTTTCTAAAAGTATAAAATAAAATAATAAATTCTTTGAAATAGCTGAGAGCCTAGAAAATTCCTAGAGCTCGGATATGAAAGCGGATTTAATGCTTAGTTGGTCGAGTCTCAACAGTAACTCGAAGAGTTTCATTTAGATTCCTAGGTAGTGGGAATTCTTTATGAATTTTGAAGTTAGGTATCTAGTAACCCCATGAGCAGATTTTCTTAAAAATCTCGAGTTAGAAATGACTTGAGTTAAGTTAATTTAAAATAAATTGAGCGAGATGAAAATAAATTGTTCGGACGAGCTTGAGCGGACCGGGTAGTGGAAGCATGGAGCAAAGTGGGCCCCACATCCAACTTATGCTTAAAGAGACAAAAAAAAAGAAGGAAGAAAGCTCTTTTTTTTTTGAGGAAAAAAAACGGCAGTGAGGGGATAAGTGAGATAGAGGGAGAAAATCTCCACTTTCTCTCTACGTTCTATGGAGATCGAGTGGTTGGAATCCATCGAGCCAAGATTTAAAGTTCATCTACTCGACGAGGGCTACGTGTGGGTACTGACAACATGCAGTTTCACCGAAGATTTCGGGTTTTGAGAAGAAAATCTAATGAGAGAAGCTCTACCTTCTCTCTAAGATTTCTGATTGATCGTGACTCGGTTCTGTTGAGATTAAGGAGACTTAAAAATTGAGTACTGTGAGAGCATGCGTGGACACCGAAATCGAAATTTTCGTCGAAGGTCGACGGAGGATTCGGGAAGTAGTGGGTCTCGGGTCTTGGGTTCAACGAAAATTTAGTCTTCTCTCAAATTTAGGGAACCTTCCTGTGTTTTATATTTCATCTAAATCTTGTTTGGTCTTGGTTGAGCCACAGAACGATTTGGTTGTGTTCTCGGACACAAAAATTGAATTTTTTCTAGTTTTGGAGCTATGATGTTTAGTTTTTTTTTTTGGGTAGCTTTGAAGTTGATTTTAGGCTGAGTTCGGGACGAGTTTTGTGCCATGTTTATGGATGAATTGTGGACTCAATTAGGACGGGTTTGTTGCTGGGTGAAAGGGTTGTTTCCGGGATGAGTTTGGGTAGGAAAAATAGCATGTACGGGAGCTTTAAAGGGCCAGGGAACCTTGAATTCATGGGTTTCACATGCATTGCCAATTTTACTGCTGACCAGTAAGGCCTTAACTTGAAGGCCATAACTTTCTCATCCAAGCTCTGTTTTGGGTGTTCTTAGACTCTATGGAAAGCCCTTTGAGTCTACAATCCATCCATATATAGCTTAGTAAAAGTTCAACTCATATTTGATCCGAAAAAGATGAAAAATAGTAGGCCCTTGCTGGTTAGTGCGTCGATCCATTTGTTTCATCACAGGCCTCCAACCCGGACCAAACATACTTTCGTCCTAACTCCGTTTTGGGTGTGGGTGTTCTTGGACTCTATGGAAAGATCTGGGAGTATAGAATCTGACCACATACTTTTAAATGGAAATTGGTCCTCACATAATTGTTGAAAAAATTGATTGTTACAACAAGTGTGCTAATTATTAGTTGTGTGGATGTGAGGAGTTGTGTGCTGAAGTGGCCATTACATGGAAGGTTGTAGGATATCTTAGGTGCATGATATGCCATGAATTAGCCTAGGAAATGAGGTGTGTCATTACTTTTAAATGGAAATTGGTGCTCACATAATATTTAGAAAAAAATTGATTCACAATGAGTGTCTTAGTGGTTGTGGGATGTGAGGGTTGTGTCTTTGAAGTGGCCATTGGCGGGTTGTATGCAGGATCCTCTTAGGGTGCATGATATTCCATGAATTAGCCTAGGAAATGAGGGTGTGTCATTACTTGCCTAGGTAGTGACTTGATGAAATGTTAACATGTTTGTGTGATTGATTGAAATGACATTTCTTGATTAGAGGTGTCATGCTTGGATGTCGATATGTGTGCTCCTAACATGTGGGTTTGTGATGTGTTTTTCGTGTGGACATGGCTATTGCATGGCATGTTGTAGGCCAGTTTATGAGGCATTATGTGCCATGATGTAGCTTAGGAGTTTGAATGTGACATTTTGTGAGCCCCCAGCCAGAGTCGGGTTGACTACCGTCGACCGCGGGCCTCAGTGAATGTCGGGTAGCTTGGAGCATTTTCCACGAAAATCGGGAGTCTCCTTTGTACGGGGGCTCTACTGAATCTGACACACATATGAGCACATCCCAGCATCAATAACATCACAACATGGGTAAAAGCGGCCACTTGGGCCCATAAACAATACCCGTAAAACATACCAACTATGAATCTGACTATATCAAATGATTCTAGTGTTCAAATGTTTTACTCTTATACAACACATATATTAAAATTAGAGAATTCTAATACATGTATAAAATCATCAAAGCCACAACCCCGACTTTCTTCTAAACTGAGCCTCTAGGACGCGAGTCTCATACCGCCCCTGTACTTGTAAAATAAGTATCCCTCGACGGGGTGAGCTAGTATAGTAGTGGAATCACCACAAGTGGGCTACTCTCCACCTAAGTGCAATGCAGTATTTCCAAAGTAAACACACATCAAGCAAATGCGTGATCTACTTGAATGTCACAACTTATCATTTCGAATTTTCGAGTCCTTCTGAGCTCCCTGCTTTCGCCTAAGCCTCGTATGAGAGTACATGTTTTATTTAAGGACAATCCTCCGACGTAGAAGTAGTGGACCATCTCCGATGTTACATTTAGTGGACTACCCTCTGATGTATATCAATTGGGCCGTCTCCGATGATTGATATTATATGTGGACTACCCTCCGATGTATATCAATTGGGCCGTCTCCGATGATTGATATTATATGTGGACTACCCTCCGATGTATATCAATTGGGTCGTCTCCGACGATTGATATTTTTAGTATGGACTACCCTCCGATCATTATTAGTTTTAGGCAACCCTCCGAACCATTTTTCTAGACTCTCCATTGCACTCACTCCTGTCGTCGCAGGGTGCTCCGATGCGAGATGGATGCATGATGCCATTTCCATTTACAATCTATCACATGCAGATATATCCAACATGCATATATTTGCCAAAATTGAAATTCCTGTGATCATGTCATTTAAATTCTCATTTCATTACATCAAAATTAGCTCACGTGGGCTAACGATCAAACACGAGCAATTCGACTTGAATCACTTGACCAAACACATTTTCACACAAAATATATTTTGTGAACCTTTATTCTCGAGGAATGAGTGAAACCCTCATTCTTATTCTCGGAAATCACCAAATCATAGGTTCACTTTGTGAACCGGGGTTTTGTGACATTTAGGCCTCAGAGCAAACCATCTCATGCATTAACACATAAATACTTTTCATTTAACAACCGTCGGTCGTGGGCCGATACTTGGCATTTACTGCACCATTTTAGTTTCAAAATTTTATATCGGTCGGTCCCAGTTTTGGGGCCGTCAAATCAAACCTCAGCTCAATTCGGCTCAAACATCGACAAAGTACTTAAGAAGAAATAAAACCCAGAGTAGGGAGAAGCCCCTACCCCTTGGGTTGTTAAAACTCCTCAAATCAGTGCCACAGCGTAGGCCTCTCCGCGTAGAGCAGCTTCCTTCTTGTCGAAGAATTCGACGGTCGATTTCTTAGGAAGCAGAGAAGTTTCTCTCTCTCTAAAAAAAATCACAAAACCAGAGCTCTCATTTTTCTCCCCCGCTACTGCCCATTTCACATTTTTCTCTTTGGTTAATGGAGACGACACTGTAGCATTTTTTGTCCTATTCAAGTTAACAATTTAATTAATTCCTAATACGTCCCTTCCTTTCCAGTTTTGACATTCGACACTATCTCGGCCGTTCATTTCATCTGATTTCTATACTCATGCCGCACTTATGGAACATGGTATGTTATGTGACTTTTTGTCGCATCGAAAATCGTTCTACGACACCGAACCCACGTGCCTCGAAAAGCGTGCTTCAAACTATCTCGGAGATTCTACGAAATTTTACGTGGTAACTAGATTTTGTGAGACGATTCCAACGGTGAAATTCGTTTCATCATCTGAGATCTAGAGAATAAATTTCGGATTTTTAACCAAAATTACAATTTTGTAATCGAAATTACGATTTTGCCCTTTTTCCAGAAATTGGAATTTCTCGGGTGGACTCCGTTTTGGGTGTGGGTGTTCTTAGACTCTATGGAAAAATATGGGAGTATAGAATCTGACCACATACTTTTAAATGGAAATTGGTGCTCACATAATTGTTGAAAAGTGATTATTACCAACAGTATATTGCTAATTATTGGTTATTATTGGATGTGAGGAGTTGTGTCTTGAAGTGGCCATTACATGGAAGGTTGTAGGATATCTTATATATGATATACCATGAATTAAGCTAGAAATGAGGTGTGTCATTAATTGCCGTAGTGACTTGATGAAATGTTAACATGTGTTCGTGTGATTGATTAGAAATGGCATTTCATGGGTGAATATCAAAGCCATGGATGTCAATATGTGTGCTCTAACATATTGGGTTTGTGATGTTTTGTGTATTGGCGGACATGGCTGTTGCATGGCATTCATCTTGCTAGTTTATTGGGCATTATGTTCCATGATGTAGCCTAGGGATTTGAATATGACATTACTTGTCTAAGTAGTAGTTGGAATGATGTTGATGCATGCTTCTTTGATGTGTTGACATGAATATGATAAATGTTAGTATGACTGCATGTATAATAACGTTTAATGAATGTATGGACTATTGTGTGCATTAGACACGAGTGTCCATGGTACACGGTGGAGTGTACGGTACAGGGTGTCCATGTAGAGGTCTTTATACATTGGGCATGACTTAGAGTGCAATGACACAATTGCATTGCACTGGTGCACGGGGACATCGCATGGTGTGGGTGTGAGTTCATAGTTGTTGTCATTCACCATCCTTCGTGAATGGGTTGAGGACTCGTACATTGGACGAAGTCCAATGGAGATCCACGGTTTGCATGGTGTTGCACAGGTTAAGGAAATGGAAATGGTTCATTGCATTTCACATGCATTGGGGCACCCTAGAACAGTAGGAGTGAGTGCATGAGGTGGTTTCTTGAGAGAATTGTTTCGGAGGGTTGACCAATAATATTATTTATCGGAGTATGCCTAATTGATATACATCGAAGGGTTGTCCATATAATGTCAATCGTCGGAATATCTTGATTGATGATACATCGAAGGAGGTATCCTGATCACTTAAATACCTTTGTTTGGAAATGGTTTTATTCATGCGGAAAAAGGCATGTTGAGGAGTCGATGAGGACTTGATATATGGGGCATGATGGTCGTGTCTCATTCGTAGCCAAATGGGATTATGTGTATAGGATTGCATGTCACAGGGTTTCAGTGTATACTTGGTTGTTTGATCGACAATGTGCATTTAGGTAGGAATGGCCCTTGTATGACTTATCTCCTCTTGGCGTTAGCTCACCCGTCAGTGGGACCCCCTTTCGGTCTGGGACATGTGCGGCGACAGTTGCTCTTGGGAGCCAACATCATGAAGCGGGCAGTTGACCTTGATCCATGTTTTGTAAGAATTATATTAGAACATGTTAGTTTTAATATAATGTTTTGTATTAAGAGTGATGTAATAACTCTTGGTAGCCCGATGATAGATTGTATTTATATGGATAAATGGGCCCTACGTAGCCATTTTACTACGTATGTGGACACGATGTGGTCGTTGTATAATATTGGGACAGGTTGCCATGAAAATGCATAGGTTGTATTTTGGGTAGAGCTCCCCGTACAAAGGAGACTCTGCTCGATTTTTGTTAAATCCTGAGTCCTGGGAAAAGGGGACTAAATGGTGTGGTGTCGGGTTACGGGCATCCAGGAATCTTCTCTGTGAGTTGACGGGTTGTCGCGGACCCCGGGATTTGGGGTGTATCCCTGAGCCGGTAACATAAATCATACCTGAATCACTAAATAAATGCTATCTAGGTTAAAATCCATCGGGTGGTAGGCGGCGAGAACCCTGAATTTTTCATAGTACCTTAAATCGAATTTTTAACATTAGGCTTTCTCTAATTCAGTTAATTTAGTCATAATTCGCTATAGAGATTTAGATCGAATATTGTCTAGATCGTGAGCCCGGTATTGACACGCTTCTCTTCGTGGGAGCGACTAACGACTAGCCACTACATATGTGAACTCGTGCATATGCTTGCGCGCACGGGTCACGTATTTCTCTGAATTCTTACACACTCACTTCCCGGCAGTCGAGTTTTTTGGTGCCGTTGCTAGGGAGAAGTTTAGTGTTGATATTGACAACAGTGCCATAGATTGTACTTTGGATCAATTTTATTTTATTTAGTTCTTTTTACTTATTAATCATTTTTTTATTATTATTCTTTGTTTTAGGTATTTTGCCTTATTTCATCTATGTTGTGACTTGGTCTCGACTTCATACTTGTGATTTCAGGAAAGCAATTAGTGTGCATGCAAGGCAGTCGGGAATTACTTCCATTCGATCCACGAACCGAACGGACATTACATAGGTGCATGAGAAGCTACGCCTTGATTTAAAATCATGCGAGAATCGAAGAGATGAAGGCGGTTCAAGAAAGGAATGAACCACGGGTGGATCAGAATGGACATAATTATAGGGTCAGGCCACAAAATCCCATTTTGTCTGACCGTATATGCTACTTGAGGAGTTCGCCTTACCACCTACAGGTTGTTCGATCGTGATCTGACGACCCACCTTCAAGCGAACAACTTTGAGAAATTTGAAAGATTAACTACTAAAATGCTCCGATATCTGGTTTCATGGGTTGCCTAGTGAATCCGATTACAAATCGAAGCAGAGAGTTTTATTGAAGTCGCGACACGGTCGAGTATAATGGAGTAACGAGAAGAAGCTCTCGGTTATGTGCATTTCCCACTTTGTCATAGCGGCCAAGTGCAGCATTGGTTGACTAGCCCGGCCACGAGATTCCATTATCTCATGGAATGACCGTGTAAGAAATTTCTAACCAAAATTTTCCCTCTGCCAAGGTGCACAATTGGTGCGAAATTAACACACATTCGTGACACCCGGTGGAGAGAACTAGTCGAGCCCGAGAGATTTCATGAGCATCGAGGAGATGCCCACGTCACGTTAACTAGGATGTAAAAGTAATGTGTTTTATAAGGTTTGGTTTATTTAGCTAGGAAAATCATTAACGCCTTCAATAGAGGTGCCTGATGAAAAGACTATGGATCAAGCTTATGAGATATTGGTAATACGTACTACTAATTCTAATCAATAGCCTCGAGATGTATCAACGCCTAGGAAGCCTTAGGGAGTGTATTACGTGTTCTGTAATCTCGGTAAACCATGTCGCACAAGACCAAATGGGGCCATCACAAAGAAGGTACAATGAATGCGATTCAAAATAACCCCTGGGAGATCTGCGAGTCTTATGGAGGATAACACAGTACTATGGATTGTCAATCGGGGCAGATGACAGTAGAGAAAGCACAGTATGTGAATCAGCATAATCAATAACAACAGGGACAATATGGAGGTAATACATATCAAAACAAGTACCGTGAATCGGGACCGAATCGACCATGCCAGGTCGATGTGGTAACCGTAATAATCAGAGCAACCAGAACTATGGCTGGAGGAACAACCAAAATAGTATGCCACCACTTTAAGCTAGCAAGCTGCCACCTGAAAAGAAAGTGTTTTTGGAAGAAGCCTTAGCTCATATGATGACTTCCCATAGCACATTTATGAATGAGATGAAGGCCACAATCCAAAATGAGGCTCAACAGCTATAAAACCAATCCACCCAACTATAGAATCAAGGTCCTTCGCCCGATTCGACATCGGAAGAAGCCACACTATACTAGATTTGAGCACCGCGTGATCCATCAATGGCTGTGACGCACTTCACTTTCTCTATATAACGTCCTGGCCTGAGTATCGAATTACTCGAAAAGGCCTCCTCGCCTCACCGACGAGCTAGCTTAAATTTCGAGGCTCTTGCGGGTCGCCGCTACTAAACTTGGTGCTCATTTCTACCGATCGAAGAAAGATGGTGTCAGTGACCAAAGAATTCCCTCTTTCACTTTCGCTTGTCAATTTCGATAATTTAGGGAAAGCAAGTGTTATGGATTCGTCTCCGTCCCAACTCTCTTCCCTTCGCGAACTCGTATGTCCTTTTCCCACTCCCCTCACTCTACTAATTGGTATGATGACCAGTAAGAGGAAGCAACATAGTCCTATTAGCCAGAGCACCCTAAATCGCAAGAAGACAACCAACCAAAGCAATAGGAATAGAGAACGGAACTCGATTGAATGTATGTTCATCAGCCGCACGATTTCGTGATTCGACGTGACGCCCCATCGCTTCAGAGCATTTTCTACAAGTAGGAGCCGTGATTGAATTTCGCGACCGAGATACCGAGAACTGTTTCTTTTACACCGAAGTAACTCATAGAATATACAGATTGATCGTGACCAGCTTAAAGAGAGTTCGAATTTCCTCACCCGCTTAGCCCGCTTACCACTTGCGGCAAGAATGAAAGCAAGTTAGCTCGAAAGGTATTTAATCTTTGAAATCACAACCAATGTATTCAAGTTTCACATATATTAATAATAAATTTATCCGATAGTATATATATATATATATATATATATATATATATAAACTGAGTCTGACGGTAAGAGCACTATGTGAAACTCTGCGTCAGTTCAACAGTTTCAAGGTCATCTGCTCGAAATGTTGAACCAATAGTAGTCTGCAAGTTTCACATATTAATAATACCTGATCCGATAGTTTATATATATATCTGTAGTTTTTCGGTCGTACCCAAACAATAATATTCCAGAGGGAAATGCACCTAAGATCAAATATTTCAAGCCGACTCCCGTGGAAAATTCAGACTTGCTGATGTCACATCACATAAAAACATAAACTTGAGGCTCAATAGCCAAATACATGGCAATCGAATCATGAGTCGAGATCATAAAGAGCATATCGCAAGTAGGAAGTGGAATTAATACAATGGATTCGTACATCAAACCTCTTGTTCTAAGAATTTAAACACATCGAAATGGTACCAGCCATACTTAATAATAGAAGAACTTGGCATAAATATGTAAAATTGTCCCTCCTAAAAAGATTATTCCTGAATAAATGGGCAATAGTTAGGAGAGTTGCACCAGCGGTGAGCAGAAGCAAGGTTATTAGATACCTCATGACAGCCCGGCCAGAACCACACGTGCAAGTTTCCCTACATGTGACTCGTCCATGATAACTTCTTCAGATTTGCGTGAACTAGTGGACCGATCACTAAGTGGGGATGCTCCTCTGAAGATGAGCGAACCTTTCTGAATCGATTAGAATGGACGAATTATCCCAAATTTCAGATCCAACAGGTTCTATCGATCATGTCCCCTTCCGTGATCTATGACCACCCTGTTCAGCATCTGCTTTACGAGAGAAAGCCCACGGAGAATCTTTTTCTTTTCCGCCCCTGATCATACCCTGCAGCCCACGTAAGAGGAAATAATAATGCATTCGCTTCAACAGCGTAGCTTGAGTGGGAGTGTATGCGGTAAGGTAAGGGAAAGTGGTCTCGTCGCAGAGGAAGCCAACCGCATTTATTAAGCGCAGCGCCAGCCACATGCGCCTGAGAGCCAGTGCCTAAGTACTATTCTAAGACTCTGAGCATTGATTCCTGCAACGACTAGGCTAACTCTACCTCTCAATCAGCCATCCTCGTGCTTCGAGCTCGAGAAGGTCCCCATCTACAAAGACTCCCATCGAGGTTCATTTAGTTGTCTTACATGAGACTCGGGATATTCCTCACTCCATGGCATGGCACCTTTCGCTTATCCATTCCGCCCGCCCCTATAGGCGGCTGTCCATCCTACAACCACCTGAAAAGGAATTGCAGTGATCTTGAATAGGAATCCTACAGCGATAGAGAGAATCCCCATAAGAAGACCACTAGATCGAGCACCAGTGATTTCATATCCGATAAAAATCTTGGCTAATTGATCAAAGGGGCCCAACTCCGAAACCTGAAAGTGCAAATAGGCTAAATGGCCACATTATTGACTGAGAGGCAACATGGATCATTACCTAGCAACTCAAAGTTGAACCCGAGACAAGAAGGTAATGAACATGTTAAAGCTGTCACTTTGAGAAGTGGTAGAGAATTAGCGCATTCGTGGCACTCACCAAAGGATAGGAGGAAACCAAGGAAGTAATCCAGACTAGTTAGAAAGGGAATAGCCCTAGGAGAAAAGGTCTGTGGAAGAAGAAGCCGAGGCTAAAGACCCACCGACCACAACTGAACCCATTGTCTCAATTTCGTACCCTCAATGCCTAAAGAATAATAAATTGGACAAGCAATTCACAAAGTTTATGGAAGTGTTCAAGAAACTGCATATAAACATTTCATTTGCTGACGAGCCGTGGTAATTGTATTCAATTATGTCAAATTCATGAAGGATATACTATCGAAGAAAAGAAGACTGTCGGATTTCGAGATAGTGAATCTCACCGAGGAATGTAGTGCCATCCTTAAGAGGAAACTGCCACAAAAGTTGAAAGACCCAAGCAGTTTTACTATTCCTTGTACCATCGGGAACTCCATCTTTGTGAGGAACTTGTGTGACTTGGGAGCTAGTATAAACCCGCGCCTCCTTATCCATATTCAAGACCGATTAGGCGTGAAGCTCGCCTCAACTACGCCACACTTCCGGGGCCAAGTGTATTGTGTCACTAAAACATCCTAGGGGAGTGATAAAAGACGGTCTGGTAAAGGTAGACAAGTTTATCTTCCCAACATATTTCATCGTTCTGGACATGGAAGAAGATAAAGAAATACCCATAATATTGGGTAGACCATTTCTCGCCACTGGCAAGGCAATGATAGATGTGCAACGGGGAGAATTGAAATTGAGAGTACAGGATGACGAGGTCAAGTTCAATGTGTTTGAGGCTATGAGACACCTAGTAGAGAGTGATACATGCTTCATGATAGAGACCGTAGAGGCTATGCTTGCTCACTAAAGTGGCCCCACCGAATTGGGCCGAGACTAGCCTGGTACAGAGTGAATCAGAAGAACTAGGAGAAGAGGTCAAAGAGTATGTGAAATAAATGGATTCCTTCCCAATTTATCAGATGGAAATACTATAACCCTCAGCGAAATTTGCTCAAAACGTATGCCATCCTTCTCGAACAACCACCCAAGATGGAGTGTTTCACTACCCAACCATTTGAGGTATGCTTATCTCTTGAGACGCTCCACCTTACCGTTGATTATTTCAAAGATCCCTAATGCAGTAGAAGAAGATAAGTTATCGGTGAGCAATTTCTTGTGGATCACGCTGACGCGCTGTCAGTCTCCGATCGACAAAGGACTTCTCCCTTCTGGGTGTGTATGCATCGACTCCCGCCAAGATGGTCATAAGCCTTAAGTGGAAGCACATAGGAGACTAAATCCAACCATGAAAGAAGTAAATTAATAAGGAAGTATCAAGTGGCTACACGATAAGTTATTTACCTCTATTTCCGATAAGGTACTGGTGTGAGCGTCCCAGACACAGTCAGGCTTCAAAAAAAAGGAGTGGACAATAATGATAAAGCACAGTAAAGTAATATATCGCTACCTTCCGTAATAGTCACAAAGTTGGAGAATTCCAGACGACTATCGGAAATTGAATAAGGCTATCCAAAAACCATTTTCCACTCCGCCATTTATGGACTGGGGATGTTAGATAGCCGACAGAAATGAATATTACTATTTGACGTGGTATCCCAAGTACAATTAGATCGCTATAGCCCGAGAGGATCAAGAGAAGACGACATTCACTTACCCTTATGGTACATTCGCATTTAGTGGATGCTCCTTGTCAGGCAATGCAATTGCACATTTCAAAGACTGAGATGATGGCCATATTCTCATATATAGTTGAAAAGACAATCGAGGTGTTCATGGACGACTTTTCAGTATTGGGGAACTCCTTTGAAAATTTTCTGGAAAACCTGAGGTTAGTGCTTGTTAGATGTGAAGAGAACAATCTTATGCTGAATTAGGAGAAGTGCCACTTTATGGTACATGAAGGCATAGTACTTGGGCACCAGATTTATGCAAGAGGAATAGAGGTCGACAAAGCAAAGATTGAGGCAATAGAGAAACTACCTCCACCATTATCAGTAAAGGGCATAAGAAGCTTTCTAGGAAACGCAGGGTTCTATAGGTGGTTCATAAAAGATTTTTCTCGGATTGCAAAGCCTTTGTCCAAGCTAGTCTGCTGGACACCATTTGGATTTCGATGAGCAAGCAGGCAAGCTTTTTCAATCTCAAGATAGATCGGGTATCCACCCCATGGGCCAGAAGACCAGATCGACCTCCCATTTGAGCTAATGTGCGATGCCAGTGACTATGTGATCGGAGCAATGCTGGGTCAGAAAAGAGAGAGGATGTTCCAGGTTATTCACTATGCTAGCCATACTTTAAATGATGCCAAGCTGAATTATGCCACCATTGAAAAAGAGCTATTAGCCATTGTTTTCGCCTTTGATAAATTTAGGCTCTACTTGATTGGCAACAAAGTCATAAAGGCACACGACCACTTACTATTAAGCACCTAATGGCTAAAAAGGATGCGAAACCAAGACTAATACCTGATTCTCCTTGCACACTGGACCTAGAAATCAAGGACAAGAAGGGGGAACAGAGAACCCGCTAGTCGTGCACCACCGTCATGATCGAAGGGCCTAGAGACCAGTAATGTGTTAATGATGATTTCCGATGAGCAACTCTAGCAACGGGAGACACAAAGCCTGCTCCATGGTTTGCCGACTATGTGAATTACTTAAGGGCCAAGGTTACCTCCCAATTTTAGCTACCAACAGAAGAAGAGGTTCTTTGCACATTCGGGGTTAATTACAACCTGGAAGAACCTATTTTATACAAACATTGTGCGGATCAAGTGATAAGGCGATGTGTACCAGAAGATGAAATGGGTAGTATTCTAAATCACCACCACACCTTATCATGTAGAGGACACTTCGGAGGTCAGAGGACACAAAAAAGGTACTTCAATCAAGTTTCTACTGGCCTAACTTGTTCAAAGATGCGCATCAGTTTGTATAAACCTGTGATAAGTGCCAATAATGGGCAGCATTTCCAAAAGGGATGAACCACCCATGCGCACAATTCTAGAGGTGGAGATGTTTGACTTGTGGGGGATGGACTTCATGGGTCAATTTCCCTCTTCATTCGGTAACTTGTATATTCTCCTCATCGTGGACTACGTCTCCAAATGGGTAGAAGCAATACCGACATGCACTAATGATGCCAGTGTGGTAGTCAAATTCCTTCGCAACCACATATTTGCACGGTTTGGCACCCCATGAGCATTAATCACAGATGGTGGTACTCTTTTCTGCAACAAGTTGGTTGATGTCTTGCAAAAATATGGTGTGCGGCATCGCACGTCACTCGCTTACCACCCGCAGGCAAATGGATAGGCTGAGGTGTCAAATCGGGAGATAAAGTCTATTCTGGAGAAAACAATCAATAGTTCAAGGAAAGACTGGTCAAAGAAGATTGATGATGCACTTTGGGCATCCAGGACAACATTTAAAACCCCATTGGGTATGTCGCCATTCTGACTAGTCTATGAACCCATGCCATTTAAGGCGGGAATTAGAACATTTGTTACGCTACCGGGCAACTAAGCTTCTAAACATAGACAGTAAGGTAGCCGAAGAGAAGTGGATGTTACAACTGAGTGAATTAGATGAATTCCGCAATGAGGCTTATGAGAATGCTCAAATCTATAAGGAAAAGATGAAAGCTTGGCATGACAAACATATTGTAAGGAAAGAGTTTGAGTCGGGTCAACAAGTCTTATTGTTCAATTCTAGGCTGAAACTCTTCCCCTGCCAAGTCGTCACGGTCGCCTCGGCTCGCCGCAGTTCGCTATTCCCTATGGAGGGTCAGATAATGCATCCAGAGAAGAAACGCCCAAAGTCACGCTCATAAGATTGAAAAACCCTATTTTAGAGGAGAATTCCATGCAGGAAGACAGGACACCATTCTAAGCACACTTGGGGCAAGACAATAAGGATGTGGAAGGTCACCAAAGTTCAAATATTTTTCCATTCGCGTTGTACGTTGCAGAATGTCATTAACGACAAGTAAACATACGCTCGGGAGGCAACCCAAGTATTGTGTAGCACCCCTCTCTCCTTTGAATATGCATTATTTTCATTTTAATTGCTTTTAGTACATTATCCGTTTTAGGCTGGCTGTGTTTTTGTGTTGGTGAGTTTTTCAGTGTGGTCAGCAACGCACACAGCCACTGTTATTTGCAAAGTTCATTCAAATGCCAGATAGTCAAATTCCTGCAGTTTTAAACGGAAATAAATCGTATTCATACTTCTGGCACACTGATTAGTCTTCACGCTTCACCGTGGTGAGGGCTGGTCTTTTCTTTTGATTCAGGCTTCACACTGCCAGCCAATAGTAGTCTCACGCCATTAGTCTCTAACCATAGCCTTTTCTCTGCATCGTCGCAACATGTTCTACGCTCTGCATGGTGATGCTTCACCACAACAGAGCCCTATGTCGCACAGAAGGCCGCAAATTTCAGCCCTATAAATACTCCGACCGACATCATTTTTCCCTCTCCACACGGATTCGGGCCACCCCTTCCTCTCCATTTTCTTTTTTTTGCAAAGGTTTGCAAGATCTCTGTTTTAAATCACCATTATGGTCTTGGGAAGTCCAATCTGCACCCAACGCACAAGACTCCGTCTCCACCTCGCGGCGCACCACCTCCTGAATATCCTAACCGGACATTTCCCCGAGGCCGAGCTGATCTACCACTCGCAGTCCTCGTCCACCGCCGTTCGCCCCGGAAACACCGTTCCCACCCCAATGTGTTCTTCAACTTCACTATCTAGAATCGCGACCGCGTACACTCGTGCACCCCCCCGTTCTCAGTGGCCCCCGGTCGTATGAGTTCCACTCCACCGCTTTCGTCAGGGCACCACCGCCTGCCGCAAGTGGGTCAAGTTTGGTGCCCAAACATCACAGATTCAACTACCACGGATGACTTATATATATACAGGATATTTGTCGTTACACATTATAATACATTGATTTATGAGGTCCCATGACCAAGGTCGGAAATGCCAACCATCGATGTAAGGATTTCACCACTTTTCGCATGCACTCATCACGGCATTAAGGTTTGGTATAATTTCTATGTGTTAAAATTCAAGCCTACCCTACATCTTAGCACACAATTTCACGTAAGGACAAGACGTATCCTCCCATACGACATGACTAAGGGTTTCCAATTACATCAGTCCATCACTGGAAGGGTTAAATTGGCCGACTCCAAGGGAGATGCACCAAGGCCCTAATCCACCCTCACTCACACTCAGCTTGTGCCACGCAGGTC
Source organism: Tetrastigma voinierianum (assembly GCA_016808115.1). Classification (NCBI taxonomy): domain Eukaryota; kingdom Viridiplantae; phylum Streptophyta; class Magnoliopsida; order Vitales; family Vitaceae; genus Tetrastigma; species Tetrastigma voinierianum. The sequence goes on along the minus strand of JAEQBH010000247.1, from coordinate 161,692 downwards.
CCGAAGTGTTGACTCGAGGAGCAAGTGCAAGAACGCTACCGATACCACGCCTGCTGGCGGTTCGGATCTCGCGATTCGATGAGGAGACCGACATGATGCCCCAAAGAACCACACCCAATGCGGGCGACCCCGAGGACGACGAACCCGAGGTCCTCCGGGGCCAATGGTCCCCGCAAACCGTGATTCATGCACTACCATGGTTCGACGCGATATCGGGGATGAGTCTCGTGAGCAGGTTTCCTGTCGACACGACGCCATCGAGCCAATATGGCCACCATTCGCGCCGCCCAAGACCGCATCACGTGCCGCTCACACCCTCTCGCTTCACACACTCGGCCACTACCACCGTAGTGGGATTCTCAGACGACCCTTACCTTTATTTTTTCATCGAGGACACTGCCAATTTTAAGCTCAGTGTATGTGTGGGTATACTGCTCGTCTCGTTGTTGCTTTATTTTTTTTTATCTTTGCATGTTTTAGGCGTGTTTTAGGTCTACTTTTCGTCAGTTTTAGTGTGTTTTGTTTTGTTTTTAGCATGTTTAAAGACCGAGCCTTGTTCCCTATGTACAAACATATTTGCATTTGGAAATATTATGATATGGTAGTTTCCAGAGTTGGTATTAATTGATCTCAGCCTTAGTTGACCATGATTGCAAAAAGGGGAGTCATAGTAATCGCAGAAAAGTCTCAGGTTTCACGAACAGGAACCCAAGGTTGTTTGACACCAGGACTATAAAGGTATAAAGTTGAGAATAACCATGTCCGGTCGCCTTAGATCTCAAGAAATTATTCCTCGAAGTAAGCTATCACAAGACACACGAGATATCTGGGTATGCCTTAACTGACTAATTATGTAAGAGTTCTACGAACCTTAGAAAGTTTAAACACCTAAGGATGGGACACCTTAGAAAAGAGTATCACCTTTCTGGAGCCCCAATTATATAACAAAAAAAATTAAAAAAAAAAAATCTTATGGTTCGCATATGGATCTTCCAATCTAACTCGGGCACGCCCAAGGGGCTTTTCAGCCTAATGCTCCCTGAAAGCCAACCGGCCAAGAGCCATCGACTTAACTCCGCTACATGGGACAAGAGGATGGATGATTTCATAAAGAGGCCTCGAGGTTTAGCTGAAAGTGTTCGGTGAAGTTCTATGAACTCGAATGCCCTAAGGCTCCTTAACCAACTAGTGGCGAGTCACAAATGGATCCCCCGCTACAGGAACCCTCGTCTAAAACTTCGTGGTACTAGTACTCTTCCAAGTTTATTCAGAAGCATCCTTAGGAGTAGTTGAAGTGAATAAATCGATGCGTTCCTATTCTTCCGTGTTGCTTGTCCAAATAGGCAAGTTAAATTCAAGCTCGGGGGTGTCGTCGATCGCATACTTTGGAGATCACACACTCCAACCGCACTTCTAGACTCCTCGGGAAATATTATTGAGCACTAAAAAGGGTTCACCGCTGTCAAACTGAGACCGACCTAGTGCAAGATTCTCAATGTCAACAACCTAGGTAGTCCTCGATCTTTTCAACTCGGTTCATGTTGACCCCTTCTTACTGGTATCATGTGTACTAGACTCATATCGTCAGTGTTAGTTACTCTTTATTCATGCATGCCCTGGTTAGAGTCTGGTCTTGCTTAGGGACAAGCAAGAAGCTAAGTTTAGGGGTGTTGATCAGAGTGAATCATGCATGCATTCCAATACAATTTCTATGTGTTTTTATAGCTCAAATTGCATGATTCACATCCATATTCACTAATATTGCGCTAATACCCCATAATATAATGTTTTATAGGACATGTCGATATTAGAATAAAAAAGGAAGCTAAACAATAGAATAAAAGAACCGAAGCAAAGAAGCACAAAGAAGTGCAGCAGTGGAGCCTCGAGTACATAGCAGCGAGGCACTTCACGCTACAGTGTAGTGCTTCATAAAGTACGGAGGCTTATCAAGAATAACCCGAATGCTAGATTCTCGAAGTTTTAGGTACGTCACACAGAATAAGTCTCATTTTCCGTATCATGAGCATTAAAAACTTTGATTTTCTGAGCCATTGATTTGCCCGAATCCCAAGATATAAAAGGGAAGCAATTTCGAGGCAAGAGGAGGGATTGGGAGGCAGATTGAACACAAGGAGAGGCAGATAGAGAGAGATTAGTGAAGACGGATTCCGAGAGATCGCAAAGACGACTCTTCTCGTATTTCTTTCCTAATTCGCTGATGCCGAAAATCCACCAGCCAGAATGAAAATCACTATGAACTAACTTTTCTCTAGGGTTTTGTCAACCCTAACCGCACCATTATGGATTAATACTTTAATTGTGGTTTATTTAATATCGATATGAATTTCTATGGTTGCTTTACTCCTGAATTTAATCACATGTTATTATTCTCGGGGCCAATCAGGCATGGTAATGCTAGGAGTCTGATATCGAGAGAAGATGACTCATAGGGACATGGGTAAAGCAACGCTTGGTCAATCAGGGAATAGAGATATCCCACATTCCAAGTATAGCACTAGGGTTTGCACATTCATGCATCTCGGAGTCAAGGGATCGAAGCAGAGATGCAATACACACCATTAGCGAGATAGGCAGCTATATCTCGAGAGAGAATAGCTTGTAGGCACGATCAACCCGCTAACATAAATCATATGGAATATTAAATAAATGCACTAATTCAGTTAAATCCATCAAAGGTGGTAGTGAAGGCGAAACCCTAGTTTTCTCATCATTACCTTAAATCGAATTTTTAATATTAGGCTTTCTTTAATTCAACTAATTTAGTCATAATTTGTTATATGACTAGATCCAAATATTGTCTAGATCATCAAGCCAATATTCAACATGCTTCTCTTCGTGGGAATGATACTTGACTAGCCACTACACTACGAAATCGACAGAGTACTTATGTGCGCGACACAGTCTCTGCAGATTTACCAAATCTTACACACTCACTTTTCAGCCCACAATGCGCCGCCGTAAGTCTCCGATTCACGCCGCCGCTCCATAAGGCCGACATGCACACGCATGAACTTCTACACGCCTTCAACTCCGATAGCTTACGGCCACGCCGACCCGCACCACACCCGCGCCCCGCTGACGTTGACCATTGGATCGGTTGATCGAAAATTCACCGTGCATTCTGACTTATTTTCACGTCCTGAATCTATTTTTTCTGTCTATTTTTCAATTCGGAATTTAGATATGCTAGGCTATGAGATTTATAGTCTGATTCATGTTATTTTTTATGGAGATAATTTTTCTCAATGGTCTCAAGCCTTGCGCAATTATCTCAAAGCGTCGCACCGCGCTTTACTGCCTTCCGCGTGACCATCCTATTCAAGAAAAAGCCGACAAAGAAACTGACTTCGCCTAGCGCCATTCGGGATCGGTGATCGGGAAAGTGCTAATCATCATATCACCACTTGGTTTCATAATACATCTATTCCATCCATCGTTGACGCAGTTTGGCAACCTCGATATCACAAAGAAGCTTAGACTTACGGTTACTTCTAAGATGTCGACCGAGTGGTGCTCGCAACTTCAAGTTCACACGCAAACTTTATCAGATCCATCAGGAACCAGGTGAGCGGATTACTATGTATCGACTGAAATCCATTTGGGATCAATTAGCTGCATCTAAACCAGTTCTCTTCAATTATGATGACACCAAATTAGTCTATGTTCACCGTGAACAAGGACTAATGCTTCGCTTAACGGGCTTCGCTGCGGATGAGTTTGAATAAGGTAGAAGCCATATTCTACATCAGAATCCTTTACTAACAGTCTCACAAGTTATTCATAAGTTAGTTGATGATGAGACCCGTCGCATCGATCCCATTTACTCTGACCATGGTTCTCGCGACCCAAATTACTGCTCCATGATCGGCTAATTCTATTTCTTTTTCCTCACTGTGTTCATCTACCCATGTTTCCAAATGCAAAGGGAATAATGTCAAATGACATAACACAAGAAGCCTTCTATCTCAAGTTTCTATAAGAACAAAGGTCATTCTATCAAGCCTCGTTACACTCGCCAATGCATTCTTCGTAATATCGGCTTTCGACGCCATTCCACTATCGATCGTGCGGGAATCTCATTCCAAGTCCCGTCCTACCTCATCTCTCTCCATGGCATATCTACAGGATATGGTTAATCAGGTTCATCTTCCAATGCATCCAACGCCGCCTTCTACGATATCGTACCGACATGGCTTCGTCTCGTCACAATTCATATGCTTTTTCCTGTTATCTCTTCACACACTTCCACTCTCCTTACTATATATACTACAAATGGTTCTCCTATGCATGTCTTCATCTCGTAATGTCTCTACACCAAATTTTCGTTGTTTCCAATGCTTATCGATTCCCACCACTCATAATCTTCTATCTCGTCAAACTCATCAACTTGGTTTTGCTTTTTAACCTTTCTTCTACCGGTGGTTCGCGCGTGATTCTTAGACGTGATAGATCGTTGGGACTACTCGTATGGCTAAGGCTAATCGAGCTAATCTTCTTCATCTACCGTCCTCTTATCTTCTACTTTGTTGTCTCAGATAAAGCACTTTTCTCTCGCTTACGTGAATTTCGCCGTCATGCATCTATCTATAGGGTTAAACAACTAGTTTCTAGGTTTGTTAGTTCGCCAAACAAGAGTTTTGATTGTATGCCTTATCAATTTGGCAAAACAAACCGGCTTACCATTTTATAAATGCTATTTCTCATGGTTCTCTCCTTTTGATCTATTCATTCTCGATGTAATATGACCCTTCCCATTACTACTCAGGGTGGGTCACGTTATTTTGTTATTTTTATGGATGATTTTTCCCGATATATTTCTGATTTCTATCTCTTCAAAAAATCGTTCGAACTTTATCAAATATATCGTGATCTACCAAAATGATTGAAACACGCTTTTCTAAAACTTATCAAAGTTTTCAAATCCGACAATGCCCACGAATATAAAAATGGATGAATTTACTTCTATTCTACATCAATTTGGCAATGCTCCTCATCTTCTTTGTGTTGGCACTTCTTTACAAATGGCAATAGAATAAACTTCGGCCATATTCTTGATGTTGTCTGTATACTACTATTGCCGCTTTACTCTTCTCGATTACGTTTACCCATGGTTTTTCGCGCTCTTTGATACAACTCTTTTTCCGCATTCACGGATCATGGAATAGTATTCTACTCTTGTATGTCGATGATATGATTATTACAGGTGATGATATGAAGGATATTCAAGATCTAAAGCACTTTCTTGGTCGTCAATTTGAAATGAAAGATCTCGCTCCTCTTAATTACTTTCGGGTCTATAATTTTCTTCTTCTCAACAGATGGTTATTATCTATCAAACAAGTATATTTCCATCTGATTCTGAAATGTAAGATTACCGATAGCAAGATAGTCGACACACCTATTGAGTATAACCATTGCCTCAATTCTCATGATGACGACTAACTATCTGATGCTACTCTTACGCATGTCTTGTCGTGTTTCCACCTATCTCACTATTAATTACCCGATACTTCCAAAAGGCCATGTAGTAAGTCATTTTATACGCCCTAGATCTCCTCATTATGCTATTGTTCTTAGGATTCTCTTAGATATCCGAAAAGGCACCATATTTTGATGGTCTTTCTATTTTTTTTTCCCATTCCCTCACTTAACTCTTCAGCATATCCAGATGCAGACAAGCAGTGATCCCACTGATTGTCGATCTACTACAGGTTATTGTTTTCTTCTAGGTGATTCTCTTATCTCGGAAAAGGAAGGAAACAAATGGGCCGTTGCTCATTCCAAAAGATCAAGTAGAATATGTAGCACTAGAAACTACTACAATCAAATTTATTCGTTACTTGGTTACCAGAAGATCTTGGTGTTAATTGCTCCACCGCAACTAAACTTCATCAGATATCAAGGTTCAAATTGCCTATAATGATGTCTCCTATGAACGTGATAAACATATTGAGATTGATTGTCACTTCATTTGTCAACACCGCTTCAGGTACACTCACACTTCAAATTGTTCCTCGTGATCAAGCATAATATCTTCACCAAACCCTCTTCCTCTAGGAACTGAGTTAGTTTCTAAACTCAAAATGGTTTCTCTTAAACCACCATGAGTTTGAGGGGGGATGTTAGATTATATGTATATGGCAATTGTATATTTTCATTTTCAAGATTTGTATAGCTTAGCTTATGATTGGGTTTAAAATAATAGGTGTGTAGGCCCAGAACACAAGCCCAAATGTCAAGCTTAAAAAGAGATAAAAAAGCAGGCCCAATAAAAGACATAAAATAACTCGGCCCACCACATATGCCCAAACACGAAGGCTCAGTCGGAACCCTATTCAACCCGCTCGAGAAGCAGATTTAAAACATCCAAAGAATATGTATTAAAGGAAAGTACCTAACCTCCCTAATTAAATCTCCACCAATTAGGGAAGTAGGATATTTCCTAATAATAGTTATCAATTATCCCTTATTAATTGGTAAACGATAAAGAAAGAAAATCCCTCACCCAATGGGAGAAATATCCGTATCATTATCCAATTAGGAAAGTTATCATGATCGTCCATTATAAATAATTGTGCTACCCCCATCATGAAAGGTACGCATTAAAATTCATTCCTACAGCTTGATCTTTCCTTCCACCAAAAGAACTGACTTAGGTATCGAAGAGGCAATCTGACGATCCCGCCCCGATCCTTTTTGCTTGGCTTTCTCAAAGGGAGCCGAACATCTGCAGTAGCAAACCGGCCAAGCAATCCCGCCAAGATCCCCACGCTGAGTAAAAAGCATCATCATTAAGGTCACAGGAACAATAGCCTTATAACAGCCGATTCTCAAAGGATTGATGGTATCAACTCAGAACACAAGCAGGAACCATGCCAATCCCCCAAGGATGTAAGACCAACAAGGCAATGTAGATAACCAACCTCCCGGAGGCATACTAGAAACTCTACACGCCAATACTGATGAGATAGAGGCACTCCGTCTCACCAACCAACGTTTGCTGAGAGAGTTGGAGCAACTCACCAAGCCAATACAACTCCCCTATGAGGTGCTACAGGCCCAAGAAGGCCAAAACACCATTACCCAAGAAGAACAGCAACACCTCGACCCTCCTCGAGAAGCAGATGGAGAAGGAGAAACTAGCCAAGCCAAGGAATGTGACCCTTACAAACCCCCAGGAGAGAATCGCAATGAGGAAAGGCATGGTAGGGATAACAGAGGCGATGGGCCCATCCTTTATCAACAGGAGACAAGGGAGCGGTCGTGGGAATAAAGGTTCAGGGACATTCGACGGAACGAAAGACCCCATATATCACCTCAAGACATATAAGAACTAGATGGAGCTGCATGGATAGCAGGACCCCATACGATGCAAAGCCTTCGCTATCACGCTAAAGGGCCTAGCATTGGCCTGGTTTAACAGGCTTCCGCCATCTTCAATCTCATAATTCACAGAGCTCTCCATTGCATTCGTCTCCCACTTTATCGGAGCTAGGACTTACAAGAAGCCAAATTATCACCTTCTGACCATAAAGCAGAACTCGCAAGAGAGCTTGAGGTCATATGTTCAAAGATTCAACACTAAGTCATTAAAGGTAGATATTCCAAACGAGAAGTTCGCAATCACCGCTTTCATCACAGGGCTAGGGGTGCAGTCGAAAGACCTGTTGTTCTCTATCTCTAAGAACCCTCAAGCAAGCATGGTCGAGGTGCTCTCTAAAATAGAGAAGTATATCAACGGTGAAGAAGCCCTTTTATCCAAGCAAAGAAGCTCTTTTACTCAAAAGGAGAAGAGTAGGGGCGACAAGAAACGGGAACAAAGCCTCAGGAGGTAGGGAGACAAGGACAGATCCCCAAGGAGAAATAGAGAAAATAGAGAGTGATCCCCAAAAGGATGGAACAGCGACCGATGGGACCACTCTGTACCGAGTCATAAAGAGCAGATTCAATTTCTAAGACCACCCCTCGACAAATTTCGCGTCACAGTCCTACTCAAAGTGTAGCATGAAAAATTTCTGAGATGGCCATCTCAAATGAAGTCAGACCCAGCAAAAAGAGACAATACCAAATACTGTGAGTTCCACAGGGATCATGGACACCGAACCGATGATCGTGATCCACCGAGGAAAGAAATTGAAAGCACTGACCGACGCGGCATCTTAATGTTACGCGGCTTCGTATGTCGTGACTGTGTGCAGCCACCACCACTATTACCAACCCAGCTCAACACTAGCCACTGGGAGAAATCCACGTGATTCCCAAAGGATTCACAGGGGCGAGGAGTCCAAATGCCACCAGAAGGCCCATCTCGTAGCGTTAGATCAGGAAACATTAAAAATTGCTGGGTTTATCCAAACTTCCTACCGATACTACCATAACCTTTCTGACTCCAACATGGAAGGTCACAAGATCCCCATGACGATCCACTAGTGATAAAGGTCGTCGAAGCACAAAACAATCCATTAAAGATCCTCACGACAATGGAAGCTCAATCCCATCATCATCTTCTCACATCGCCCGACAAATGGGCATTAGAAGGAAGAAGCTAGATCAAGTCAACGCATACCTACGTGGATTCTATGGAGAAAGAGCGCCACTTTCGGGGTCGATGCTAATACAACTAGTGCTCACTTCTGGGAAACCCCCCATGCCGTGCCACAACAACGTAAGATTTCAGTAGATGCCTCATCGCCAACATGTTACTAGGCAAGCCCTTCAATACCATAAGGTCCATCCTTCGCCTACCACATGGTAATCAAATTCTAAATTGGTAAATGGAGGAATGGTTCGAGGAAACCGTAGCGCAGCCTGTGGAGTGTTACTTCAAGATCAATGAACAAAATGGTTGACAAATCTATATGGATGAGTTTGACATGTGAGACGAGGTAGCACCCGACCGCGCCTCATGCAACCGTAGTATGTACGCTTGACAACCAAACGTACACTACCTACATAGATCTAAGTCGCAAGGACATCTAAGCCTTCTCATCCACTTTTTAAAGCGTAACACCGAGGTGTTCTGAAGCAAGAAGACATGGCCGATTCAATCTGCCAGCGAATCACCACAAAGTTGAACGCCGCATCCGGCCCTTCGCTTCTACAAGCAAAGAGAATGAGCTTCACCCGTAAAGGCGTAAGGTGATACCAAAGAGCTCATTGAAGCTCCTCCAAGCAAGATGCAATCGTGGAGGTAGAATATCCCGAAAGGGTCGCCAACGTTTGTTCTCGCTAAAAAGCAAACTAAGAATGGCGACTTTGCATCGACACAGATATCAATAGGGCCTCGCCCCAAAAGATAACTTCCCCACTCTGACGACCTCATAGTGGACGCCATCGCCGGGTCATGAACCTCAACTTCACGGACGCCTCCGCTACAACCGCACGCATGGATCCTGCCGACCAAGAGAAGACCTCATTCGTTACTAGGCAAGGAACTTACTACTATCGGGTGATGCCCTTCAAACTAAAGAACGCAGGAGCCACCTACCAAAGGTTGCGAACAAGATGTTCCGTATAAATTGGAGCATCTATGGAAGTATATATAGATGACATGCTAGTAAAATCAGTTAAGGCCGAGCTTCAGATAACCCACCTAGCCGAGGTGTTCCAGGTCCTGAAGAGCTACAATATGAAGTTAAACCGAGCCAAATGCGCCTTCGAAGTCTCCGCCGGGAAGTTCTTGGGTTTCATTGTCAACAGCCAAGGAATAGAAGCAAACCCAGACAAGATAAAGGTCATGCTCGACATGCTGCCACCTTCAAACATTAAGGACATTCAACGCCTGACTAGAAGAATAGCTGCACTGAGCCTCTTCATGTCTAAGGCCAGCGACAAATGCTAGCCTTTCTTTCGGGTTTTGAAAAAGGTCTTCCAATGGGATGCACAAGAAGGAGGCATTCACAACTTGCTCAAACTCCACTGGGGCTCTCTCCCGTCTAGTAAGCCCTTCCTAGTGGAGAACTCTCACCCTACCTAGCCGCTTCGCACTCTCAACTAGTGTCATTGGTCAAAGAACGGATAAGGTGTAACAAATCCAATACTATTGCGTACCTAATGTTTGAGAGAAGCAAGAGGAGAGGTATCGAAAAGATGGAGAAGCTGATCCTCGTGTTGGTAACTACATCCAGAAAACTCCGACCTTACTTCCAAGCTTATACCATCGAGGTCCCAACTGAATATTCGATGAAGCAACATCGCACAAAACCATAAACTCCTGAAGACTCGGGAGCAAAGTGGACTATAGAGCCGAGTGAGTTCGAAATCGACACAAGCCAAAGACAAGAATAAAAGGGCACCCGCGTATTTCATCATGGAATTCACCCTAACAGAGCCTACCGGCTACCCAATCGACGTCGACCTCCCCCATACGGAGGTTGATTCCAGGACTCCGAGTCGCCTAATGCTCAAGGAAGCGATGCAGTCTGATCCTCGATCGTATGATAGATGTGGAATACGCGCCGTATCTCGCTCCAAGCCTCCAATAACGAGGTCGAATATGAGGCTATCATAGTTGGGCTTAACCTCGCCCACTCCATGGAAGCTGATCACCGAAGTGAGCAAAGGACTCTGCACTGGTAGTAAAATGCATAGAAGACTCCTACGGCTTCAAAGGTGAGAAGATGACTCTGCACTTCGCTAGGTTGCACGAGATTTACTTAAAAAGTTCATAATGAAGTTCAGTCAACATGTACCAAGAATAGAGAATTCGAAGCCGATGCCTTGAAAACCGGCACGAAATTTCATGTGAAAACCGATTAGCACCCAAAAGTGCTATTTTCGAGTCCTATTTAAGATAAGTTTTCGCTTTTTGCGTACTAATCATATTATTTAAGCCGATTGACATGTATAGGTCCTTTCAGACTACATCGATTTTGTTTCGAGGTGGTTTTGGTAGTTTTGGTGTGTTTCAGAACCTTACCATCATTTCAAGCTTCAGATCAAATCTGAAATGATATATGCCGAGTTCGTATGGTTTGTTGTCAATTTCATCAAGCCTGGGATGAAGAAATAACAGGCTGGAAGATGCATAATACAAAGCAGAGGAAGCAAGGAAGTGGAGAACGCACTCACGAATTTTCACGAGCAGTTGAAATTTCACATGCGAAATTTCACAAGATAGCTTAAATTTTTTCGCTATATAGCGAATTGATTCGCATGCACAACAAGTGTTATGAATCAACAAAATTTATACCTGTTAATTCACTGACATCGGTCGTAGCATGACTACCAGCAGATAATGTCTAGGATCAAACATCGGGATGTGCTTTTCATCTTACAAATGGTTTGTATAATGGTTCAAAATGGTGAGCTTTTGTTCGATTTTGGATTTGTACAAAACAAAGTGGTGGTCACACTATGTTAACTGAAAGTAATTCAAAATAGAATGTAAAACTAAGACCTTAAAGTCTCGCCAATTAGCTTGGTAAGGATAGTGGTTGCAAAGGTGTTCCTCGTTATTTCTCAAGACAGTAAGTAAACAGACATATAGTCATTTCCAAACCTGATCTTTTGTTTAACTTTTTTAAAACCAACCCCTAGTAACATTCCTTCAAACATAGCATTTCATCGAAAGCATTAAATGTTCCCGCAGCTTGAAATCCAAGATTTAACTCCACCGATAAGGCTCATAAATGACATCTAATGGATGTCAGCAGTATCTACCATTAAGAATACATTGAACTCAAAAGCATGTCAAGTATTGACTAAGGAAAATACATCAAATAAATTTTAAAAACCTAGTTTCGAAAGTTCGGGAACATAAATAAGAAGACTCGCGTCTGAAAACAAGAGAACACCAAGAAACCACATCAACCTAGCTAGCAACCCTCTTCAAGGTTCGAGGCTCAACAAACATCCTTCAGCTGTCATCCCCAAAGGGGGTGTTTGGCACCCTAGAAAGTGAGAGAAAGAGGGAGAGAGAAGAAAGGTGTGAGAGCGAGAACAAGTGGCCGTGAATGAAAAAATGCCTTCAATAAAAATAGGTTGCCAAAATATTCATAACATGGCTTATATAAACAATTCAACATGCTTAAAATACCAAACTATCCTAAATCATATGATTACATTGAGGGCAAAAGAGGAATTAATCAAAACGGAGTCGTTTGAATCACAAAAACACGATGCAGAGAATTTCGCTATGCACAAGAATTTCGCTATCATAGCGAAAACGCCTCCCCGCCATAGCCAAATTTCAACATATAGCTAAAATTTCGCTATGATTGCGAGATTACCAGCTATCATTGCGGAAATTTTGCTATGTTCTTGAAGTATCGTCATCCTTCTTGCTTATCTAGCACACATTATGCATCTTCGGCTGTTATTTCTTAAATCCAGGCTTGATGGGGTGACAACAAACCATACGAACTTGGCATATATCAGCTCAATTTCGATGCCAAGCTTTAAATGATGGTAAAAGTTTACGAAACCTGCAAAACTACCAAAAACCACCTCGAAACAAAACCAGTAGTACAAAAGGGACCTATACATGTCAATCGGCTTAAATAATATGATTAGTACGCAAAAAGCACTCAAAACCTATCTTAAATAGGACTCAAATTATCACTTTTTAGGTACTAATCCACTGACTCAGACACATTGCTAGTCCATAGCAATGCTAAAAATAATAAAAGAACATCACACATTTGTGCTTTGCGAAAGGGTAGTCACGTTCGAAAAGATCATGATATCTGGTGAGGCTCTACCTTGAGTATGAAAAATTTGGACTCTGTGTAAAAACCATCATGAGAGAACAATTACTGATATAGGAACCAGTTTGGGGCAGCATCGATTTCAAGGGTGACACAGACTTCCACGAAATCTAAGTGTTTTTAGGTAACCAGTTTGAACCAATAAGATGCTAAGCTATTCCCTCCCCCCAACCAAGCTACTGCTAGGACCTTAAACCGATGACCAACCTAAATAGATTCAGATACACTCTTATTTCTTACTTTGACTATATTGTAGGGTGCAATGCTGAAAACTCGACTTCACGAAGTCGGGTAGCGATGGTCCAGCCAGATGACTCGACGATTAAGGTTTAGGGCATGAGTCGAAAGGATGCGTGAGCCCAACTCTTTAGGCTACCGGACTTGAGGCTGATTTCGAGAATCGGCCACTGGAACTCGCCTAAACTCCACCCCATCCACCCATGTGTCGAACACTAAGTCGGTGACTCGACCCGATTGGTTTTAGGGCCTTAGGGCTTCAAAACTTTAAGCGTATACCCCTCGGAATTTGTGTTCGGGTTTTGAGTAAAGTGTCCTGATTTTCCACCTCTTTTCTTCTTTCTTTTTTATTTTGCTTTTTTTCATTTGAAGACTTCATTGGTCTTCTTTGTAGGTAACAAGCCTATTATGGGTCATCCCTCGACAGATCTAAGGCGGGTTTTGTAAAGTAAAAGAGGTATGCGACTTCTAGCCTATTGATGAAAAGCGATGTGTGCTGCTTTGTGTGTGTGATTAGTTAAAGGCGGATGAACAAGGTTGAATACTTTGGAATCTCAACCAACCAAAAACAATCATGCATGGAACAATTCTAGCATTATGGTTGCATCTGGTGCTTAATTTTCAACTCAAGGTAGGCGAAACACAAAAAAAATTTAGGAGGCAAAAATGGTTTGCAAAGAAATTAGTAGAAAAATGCATAAATCTTGCTATAAAGCTTTTGATGTAACCAAAGTTGTAGTACAAAACAACATAGCTAAACACAATACATACTAATCACAAAAAAAAGATCACTGCCTACTATTGGCTAATACATACTCAACTACTTGATCTATCTGAAACAAGTAGGCGGAGTTAATAAAGTTCAAACAAACAAAATATGATGACACTTCTGACTCTTCCCGACCAAAGTATAACCGTGTCTCCTTTGGGTAGGAAAGCTAAAGAAGGGAGTCACGATCACCTCACTCTCGTGAGTTTGGTGTGAAGCCTTGGTGGATATGAAGCTGGCTGCGGCGGCTCCGGCCCATCGAGGAGGAACGCGGAAGCGGATGGCGGATTGATCCACGGAAGTAGTGGGGTACATGTAGGCTCTGTCACGTTGGCGAGTAGAGGCAGGGGTGGCTGCGAATCACGAAGAAGCATGGCTTGATTTTGCGAAAGTGACCTGGCTGCGGCCCGTCCGCTCGGTCGATCTTTGTGGTAGCATCCAAAAGCGACGAAATCCTGGAAGTACGGGGATGTGCTCACACAGTGGCTCTGCGATGTGGAGGATGGGCGGTGATCTCGGGAGGGGCTGAGGGCGGGATGAGAGGTGGGCTGGAGAGATAAATCTGGAACTGGTCCTCTCACCACCTCGAGAATAGTGCTCACCACATCGCGGGTCCTCTTGCATAATCATCCGCATTGCCTCCTGTGCTGTAGAATGGGGAGTGGTATGAGATAGAGGCAGCTCGATGGAAATGAGAAACCCCGGAGGACAACTCGGCCGCTGCTTATAAGTGGCTCCTCAGAATCCCAGATGCTCGAGACCCTAGCCACGGCAACCTCAGCATCAACGGAGATAGCCTGCGCCGAGGCTAGGTCCTTTCGGTGGACCTTCTCCTCGAAGTGTTGTAGCGGGGTCATGACAAATGCTCGGCCGGGGTGAGCCCCAGAACCCTCACGAATGCTCAGGTCTGAGCCTCAGAGTATAGGCTCCTGTCTTTGTACATAATCTTTGGAAGTGAGACAGGTTGGTCAGGAAATTGCATAGTCTACGAGGGCATTTGCGGAAGGCTGCCGCGAGAAGAGTATAAACCCGGCGGAAGTGGTATCTTGAGCGAGAGAGTGAACCATCTCTCTATGTGATGGTTGAGGCCATAGATGATACGTAGGTCGCGAGAACCAGCGGAGTCTAAGCGACTATGATATCAGCTGCTTTCGGAGTACCCCAGGTGTGGCCGTCTATCTGGGCGAAGTTGCGGTGATGGCGCTCCCGGGATGTCATGAGTATGATAAAAATCGGCTTGCAGGGATGAAGCGCACCGGGTCATGGATGGCAGCGGTGAATGTCGCTAGATCCAGCGCGCCGAATCTACGAATCGCTGGTCCGCTGTCAATGTCGGTATGTCGTAGTATGACTCTCCATGTGGAAGTCTGCGCTTGCGAGATCGGCGTTCACGGAATCGGATCACGGCTAAATGCTCCAGTGCTGATCCTCGAGCGAGAGACGAAGGAGATGATGAACTTCAGGCTTGGTGAAAGAGGCATGAAGCTCCGGCCTAGACCGAAGACTTGGGCCAGATGTCGGGCCGCTTGAAGCGGGGCCCTCAGGAAGTAGTCTTGGATGCCGCAGAGGAAGGGGCCCGAGGTCACACTTTTGGGTTTGGTGTCGCTGGATGGGGGGCTCGGGAAGCCTGAGCCTCCTCTGAAATAGACCGGGGGCGGGACAACGTATCATAGGTATGCGGGGCCAATGCGGGAGGTGTCTCTGCAGAGGCTGGCGGAGAGTGGCGGGTTAGCCACTGGATGTGCAGCCACCCTCTCTCGGGGAGTCTTGGGTGGACCTTGGGCTGTAGCAGTGAGCTCGTGGTCACGAGACCGCGTCGGCTCAGCGTGCGCGTGGGGATCTTTAGCGTCGGTAGGAATGGAGTAAGGACCAGCAGCCAGCAAGGGCATGCGAAAGCGGAGAGGCAAGGCAATGGTGGCCTGGCGGTGGGCACGCTCTCGGGCGTGTGGGCGGTGCGGGCGAAACCGGGAGGCAGGAGGGGCACTCGGCTTTGGGGAAACGGCTCGTAGGAAGGTCACGAAAGAGATTGAATGAAAATGAGAGAGGGAAGGGCTTTTATAAAAGTACACATTTGGCAGTTGAAGGCCTCCGGAATCAGAGCCATGACAGAATTTACGCAATTATAGTGAATTGCATGCCTGGCATCCACATATATCTAATAAGAAACAAAATCAATTAAAATAAATTAAAATAAAAAAAATAAAAAAATTTATTAAACTAAATATATATAAAAAAAAAAGGTTTTTAAACAAAACTAAAATAAATAAATAAATAAATACTAAAACCAAGAATTAACTAAAAATTGACCAAAATAACTAAAACGAAATTTTGGAGTTGCGAGTTTGGTCTCGATGGAGACAAACCCATTTCCCGGTGGCGAGGGTATCATCATGGAATCGAGGAGAGATCCTCCTGCGTTTGCGGGGTAATATGCTGTGCGATATAAGGCTTCACTCTCTGCCCATTGACCTTGAACACTCTATTATCCTTTTGGTTGAGCAAATCCTCTACAAGGCCATTGGGTTTGCACGATGAATGATGAATAGTCGATCCATCACGGATTTAAGTTTTCGAGGAAAAGATTAGATTTGGAATCATACGGGAGGGACTTGGTCCCCCTTTTTGAAGTTCTTGCAAGTTATCATCTGATCATGCCAATTTTGATCTTTCCTTTTACAATCTTAGTTAGTAAGCATCATTCATTAGTTCCTCCAACTCGTTGAGATCAAGGAATCTTTTGAGTCCGGCCCTACTTAAATCATGTCACGGCTTCTTGATTTACTTACCATGCTTTGTACTCGATTTCCAGCTGGAAGATGGCATGCTTTGCATAGACTAAGCGATCGGGGGGACGTCCAGAATCATTTTGAAGACGTGTAGGCTACGAGTGAATCGAGCAATTTGAGGGACCCGATGCTCTGTTGTTCACCACCTTCATTAGAATGGTCTTTATCTCCCTGTTGGCAAGCTCTACTTGACCACTTGTTTGAGGATGAAGTGTGAACCCCCATCACTAATAATGGCTTTTGGTACCCCAAACCTGGAAAAGATGTTTGCCTTCAAGAATTTGAGCACCACCCTGTGGTCATTGGTTTTGCAGGGGATTGCCTCAACCTATTTAGATGCATAGTCTACACCAATGTGAATGCCCATAAAGGCGTGAGGAAAGGTCCATAAAATCGTGCCCCAATTGAATAGCTCGACTCTTAAGGGTGGGTTTAGGGCGTCGTGTAATGGCGAAGACGATTTCCGAGGCCTTTGGCGTCTATCACATGCTCGACACGTTTAGCATTGAGCTTCTTTGAAAAAGAAGGCGGTAGAAACGGTGCGGCACCTTCATTTGTTGTCTTACGAAACAGAAGTAGGCACCACGAGGCACTCTCATGGCGGTGGCTTAGAATTCCCATTGCTCTTAACCGGGAACACACTTCCTAATTATCTTATACGCACGGTATTTAAGCAGAAAGGTTCTTCCCAAATGGCCAAGGAATGGATCTTCGCAAGAAATACTTCCTATCTTGTTCTTTCCAATCACCTGGAGTTTCTCCTATTGCTAGGAAATTGGCAATGTGAGCATACCAGGGAGCATTCTCGAGCTAACGTTAAATTCAGCCAGAAATTCATCGTTGATGGGAAATTTATGAGTGTTGTGGGCTATAGTTAATCTCGAAAGATGGTATGCCATAACATTCTCTACCTCATTTTTGTCCTTAATTTGCAAATTGAATTCCTGAAGAGAAGAACCCATCGGATAAGTATTGCCTTGGCATTTGTTTTAGTTAAGGAGATATTTAATGGAATGATCTGTAAAAATGACTATATCATACCCGACAGTATCTTTCGAAGGGGAAATTTGTCTAAGGCATGTAGACCGCTATGACAATTCTTTCTCTGTAGTAGTATAGTTCCTTGAATTCATTGAGTTTTTGCTTGCATAATAGACTACACAGGTTTTCCACCTTCTCTTTGTCGAGCGCTCCCGATAAGCGAATCACTTGCATCGCGCATCACCCTCTCAGCCATTGCCAATTGGGTGCCACGTCTTTGTAGTGCGGTGGTCAAATGGGACTCGGCTCTTCAAAGCTCTTTTGGCAGATCCTCATCCCGAAAATTTAGCATCTTTCTCAAGCGGGTTATAGAGGGGTTTAGCAATCTTGAAAGTCCTTGATAAATCTCTTGTAAAAACTTACGCATAGCCCGAATTGCACATTTGTTTTTACATTTGTTGGAGAAAGCCGAGTTTGGAAATAAGTTCGATTTTTGCCTTGTATCCTTCTATTCCTATTTGGAAATGACATGCCACTAGCATAATCCACTTAGGTCACCGTAAAATGGCATTTCTCAGTTAAGCACCGGGTTAACTGATGCACCTCTGTGGGACGACGAATTAGTCGAACATTCTTGAATCACCTCGTATGCGGTGATGTCATCCCATAGACTTCCATTATGCGCTCCACCATATCGCTGAATATACTAAGCATATACCTCTGGAAGGTGGCAGGGGTGTTACTTGCGAAGACGAAAGAGCATCCTCTTGTAGGCACCAAGTTCGAATGGAATGATAAAGGTGGTGTTTTCTTGATCTTAAGTGCGATCACTATGCGAAGAAGTACCACGAATACCCATCTAAAAAGCAATTAAATGGGTGCCCAGAAACTCTCTCAAGAAGCTGATCAATGAAGGGCGGTGGAAAGTGATCTTTTCTTGTTACTGCATTGAGCCTCCTGTAATCTATGCATACCCTCCATCCAGTGGTAAGGCGGGTGGACACATCGCCTTTTCATTTTAACGAGTGGTCACCCACGACTTCTTAGGCACCACGGGTTAGGCTTGCCAGTCTTTATCGGATATTGGGTAAATGTCTGGAAACTGCAATGACTTAGGACTTCAATTCGAGACTACCTCTGCGTGAGGATTCGACCTCCTCTGTGGGTTTGCTAACGACTTTGAACTCTTCTTCTAAATAAATGTAATTGGAAGTCATGATTATTTGAAATTTGATGCCTTTTAAATCCGAAATTTTCACCCTAAAGCTTGCTTGTTCATCTTGAGAGTGCGAGTTGTCCTCCTATGGAGTGGTGAATGATGACGATATTACAACGGGACACTTTGCTTGTTTTCTTCCAATGCATATTTTAATTCAACGAGGCAAAGGGTTTGAGATCATTTGTTGAGATTCATACTCTCTTCTCCGATCCAATAAGGTAGAATTTCCACCTTTTTTTCTCAGCACCCATTGACTTAAGCTCATGCATTGAGATTTCTGTTGCTCTTAATTACTCCCCAACAACTCCACAGGTTAGCATCTTGCACTTCTTTGCTCATTAGCACATTCTTCAAGAATTGTATCTATTATGCAGACTTCTTCACAGTCATCCCCTCCACTTGGTTGCATATGCCTTTCCTCAAATGGAAGATATTGAGGTTCAAAGTCATATTCCCAAAGGTGAGTTATAACCCCATTTCAGCAATTTATAATGGCAATTCGAAGTAGCAGCGAGACCAGCCTTCGATATGATCGATCACATGGATTTGGCCCATTTACTGCTTGAAGCTCATGTCAAATGCGATAAAATCCAGCTGGATAATAGAATTTATCCCTTGTATTAGAGCGTCCTCAATGGTCCTTTGGTATTTTAATAGACTGTCGGCTAGACGGTGTAGTGGAAGTGACCCCGAGTTCTCGAATAATTTTGCTTGTACATGGAATATGGCGATGGGTTAACCGCAGCCCCAAAGTCTAGTAGTGCTTTTTCTACACTAGTGCCCCGAATGGCCCGAGATTGTAGGACATCCGGGGTCCTTATGCTTCCACCGGGAGTCTTGCACTCGATGATAGCACTCTGCATATTCAGGCCTTTATTCACATTGAAACCTCTTCACCAGAACATAAGTCCTTGAAAATTTTGCATCGTAGGACTTGTGATCATTTCAAGAAGAGATATTAACCTTCATATCGTAATTACCTCTAAATTTTAGTTTAGTTAGCTGAATTTTCCTTTTTGAGAGTTCTACGTGGGAAAGGAGGGGGGTACCTTTGTCTTTCGCCTCTTCCCACCCATTGCTGGATTGTTCTTCCTGCGGTGGATTAGGCGTGTGTTTGTCTTGGTTAGTGTTAGGATTTCTTGGTCTCAGTTCTTCACACTTCTCAAAGTCACTATTGCTTTGACTTCATGATTCTTGCATTGGATCATGGTGAGCATATTTCATGAATTCCCCCAGGGTTTCTTTATTATGCAGGGAGGAATTTCCCTTTTTCGGGACCACCTGGCTGGCACGGTTAGACAACCTGGAAATGGAACTTTGCAACTCATAATGCATGCTGTCTAATCTCTTGTTGAGTGAGCTCTCTACTGTTTCAATTTTCTGATTAGTTTGAACATTCAACATCTTTTGTTCCTCCACAAAGGTACCCACTACCTTGCTTAATTCGAGTGCGTTATCATTAGGAGAAGAAGGTGGAGCTACTCTTGTTGTCTTTGAAGTTGAGTTAAAAGCTGCTCTTTGTGCTCAGCAGGAGCATGTCACGGGTTTGGCTTCCATGATAGGTTTGGATGATTACACTCGATTAGGGTTATAAGTGTTGCCATAAGGGCATTTGTAAGGTGGCTTATTTTGGCCCAAGACATAATGCATGCTCTTGCATTAAGTCCCTCACTGAAGGAACTACAGGACAATGCTCCCCAGGATGGCTACTTGACTGACAATTATAGCAAGCTGGTTGAGATGCAGGCAATTCGTTCACTGCTTGCACTTCATGTTGATTTCTCATTTCAAGCTCCTCCAACCTTCAGGTCAAAGTGGTCAGTTTTGCTTTCATCTCCGTGTCTTCCAAAAGTGCATAAATTCCTCCCCTTTGATGGGTCGAAGGCCTCATTCTTTCTGCTTCTCTTAGATTCGGTTCATCCCGTACCTTGAGTTTTATTTGCATAGTTCAAAAAAGTCCATGGCTTCATCTGAGTTTTTGCTCAGAAAGTCCCCTCCGCACATGGTTTCCGATGGTTGCTTCATGGTCGAGGAGACATACCATCATAAAGTGAGTTCCTGAAACCATTATCAAAACCATGGTGTGGACTGTGCATTGATGGTCTCCATGAATCTCTCCCGACAACGATAAAACTTCTCATTATCGTAGGCGAGTAAGTGAATTTGCCTCTTAGTATTTAGTCTTGGATTTATCTTGAAAAAATTTCTTCGAAATTCAGCTTGAAGATAAACCCGATTTCTAATTGTTCTCGACCTCGATGGTCGTAAATCTTGGCCCCTTGTCTTTGATGTCAAAGGAGATGCCATCAGCTTAAGCGAGTCCATATCAACACACCTTCTTTAAAAGTAGTACACACTTCCTCGAACTCCAGGAATATCACGTATATGGATTTTCATTCTCCATTCCATGAAAAGAGTAGGAAACGGGGGTCACGAGGATAAGTCTCAACGCCACATCGTCAGCGGGTGGTATGATGCAGGAAGGTGCGCTCCTCTAGGAGGGTGTATGTGGTCTCTCATTGACTTATATCTTTGTAGGATTCAGCACAGGGCACCTTCTAGCGACTTTAGCGTTCTTCGGTGGGGATCCATTTGCTCCGCTGTACCACTTGACTTCACAACCTTGTTCAATTGGTGTACCTAACTCTTTGCAATCTTACTTTGATATACCTCACATCGATGATGCGCAAATACCTGTGACACAAGGAATGAAACGAGCAACAACGGGGCTTTCCAAAATCGATAATTGAAAAATAAATGGCTAATTATATACAAAAAAGCATTTCAGCGTGGTATTGAGTAAAAAAAACTTGAAATTCATGATGAAATTAAAAAGTTTAGAAGGTCACGATACTATAATAAAGGGATTACAAGTACCCATCGGCCCTCATCATCTGTAGTTTGGCACCATCCCTAGTAATGGCGCCATTTGATTCGCATGCCTGGCCAGTGTTTTGAATCATGAAAATTTATACCCCTACACTACTAATGCGTCGTAGCATGACTATTTGCGTGCCGTGGCTCTAGGATCAAACAACGGGATGAGTTTTCATGCACAAATGGTTTGTATAATGGTTCGAAATGGTGAGGCTTTTTTGTTTGGATTTTGGATTTGTCTGAACAGTGGTGGTTATCCTTATGTTAAGCCAGTAATTCAAAAATAGAATGTAAAAAGAAGACCTTGAAGTCTCGGGCCACTAGTTTGGTATGATAGGGTTGCAAAGGTGTCCTCGGGTTATTTCCTCACATTAGGGTAAATGACATATAGTCATTTCCAAAATCGGATCTTTGTTTAACTTTAAAAACCAACCCTTAGTAACATTCCTCTTTGAAACATAGCATTTACTGAGCATTAAATGTTCTGCTGATTTGAAATCGATGTTAACCTACCCTCGATGGCTCATAAATGACATCTAATGGATGTCGATGTATCTACCATTAAGAATACAGAACTAAAGCATGCAGTATTGACCAAAGGAAAATGCATCAAATAGACTTTTAAAAACAGTTACTGAAAGTTTGGAGCGTAAATCTGAGTACTGCGTGTGAAAATAGAGGAACGCAGTGAGCCACATCGACTGGCTACTTGACCCTCCTCTTCCAGGGTTTGGAGGCCTTGGCAGGCATCCTTTGAGTTGTCATCCTCAAGGGGTGTTTGGCGTCTGAAAGTGAGAGAAGAGGAGAGAGAAATTGAGAGCGAAAACGAGGAGTCGTAATGAAAAAGTACTTTGAACAAAAGTTAGGTTACAAAATATTCATAACATGGCTTATATGGCCCCCTGAACATCTTGAAATGCAAACTATCCTAAATAATATGATTACATTGAGGGCAAAAGAGGAATTAATCAAAACGGAGTCGTTTGAATTACAAAAACACGATGCTGAGAATTTCACTATGCACAGGAATTTCGCTATATAGCGAAAATTTCGCTATGTAGTGAAATTTCAACATATAGCAAAAATTTCACTATGATTGCGAAAATTTTGCTATCATTGCGAAATTTTCGCTATCATTGCGAATTTATATGTTTTCCAATTGCCGTCGCCCTTTGCTTGCTTCCTCTAACGTATTATGCATCTTCCCATTTACTGTTTCTTGCGTCGAGGCTTGATGGGAAATTGATGACAAACCATCTGAGGCTACGACATATATCAGCTCAATTTCGATGCCAAGCTTGAAATGATGGTAAAGGTTTAAAAAACCTGCAAAACTACCAAAAACCACCTCGAAACAAAATCAGTAGTACAAAAGGGACCTATACATGTCAATCGGCTTAAATAACCATAGTTAGTACTGCATGAAAGCACTCAAAACCTATCTTAAATGGGATTTCGAAACCTTTTTGGAGTGCAATCAAAAACCTAAATGGTATTTGTTAGGCACCTCCGGAACCCTTAGTAAGCATCGAATGGAGAAGTCTCCTGTGATGTCTGAACCGGGCGGATGGACCCATGCAGGATTATAGTAGGAAAGAACATTTGCGAGTGACTGGAAGGAGGCATCGGGCTCGAGCAAGGTAGGCAAGATTCACCATTCATCGGGGGACCCTTTATAAACGAGGCTTCTCTACGCCTATTCTTAAGTGCGTAGGGAAAGAAGACGCCAATTACATACTCAGGGAGGTGCACGAAGGCGTCTGTGGAAACCACATCGGAGCTCGGACCTTAGCATGAAAAACCTTGAGGCAGGGGTATTGCGGCCCTGATAACCAGGCGCCATGGTACGGTCGAGGAAGAAAATGCAGAAGCATGTCGGGAGCATGCCAAGATCTCTTATCCCCATTTGAGCCAACGGCGTCAAATCTGACCCCTAGCCTTTTCAGGAATAGGGGCTAGACAAATGGGACCCCTACCCGTTTGGAAGGGCGATGCAAATTTATCATTGTGGCGGGTGGACTACTTTACGAGTGGTGAGGCCGAACCATACTTGACAATCACATAGCAGAAGTGCGTAACCGATGCGGTGTTGCCCATAATATGCAGGTTCGGGATCCCAAGATCCCTCATGTCTGATAATGGGAAACAGTTCGACAATCCTAAATTTGGGGATTTACGCGCCCGACTTTCGGAATCAAGAACTACTATATCTGACTCATCCACGAGTCCAGTAGGCGAGTAGAGTCAACTGTAAGGACTCAAGCGTGTGAAAGATTAAATTAGAATATCTAAAGGGAAAATCGATTGCAGAATACCTCCCGAGGTGTTATGGGCTGAACTTCTGCACAAGTCGACAACTCGAGACCGGGTTAAGCTGCGGCTGGCACTAGTAGTAGCTCCTGTCGAGGTCGAATTAAAGTCTCTAAGGATTGGATTCGCAAGTCCCGAACACAACGAAGGGGTTCTACGCCTAAACCTAGATCTCCTGGCGGGAGTAGGTCTGAAGCGTGTGAGGACTATCACGGAAAGACAACAAGATACTATAGTAGAAAGGGTTAAACCGAGAATTACAAACACAGCGAGCTGATTAAAAAACTTTTGCCGGCGAGGAAAAGACCTCGCACATAGGAAGCTGGGACCCAGGTAGGAAGGGCCCTATATAAGTATCTGCATGAGTAGACCTGGCAACTACGAGCTCCAAACAAAAGAAGGAAAAACCTTACCCCACTCATGGAATGCTGAACACCTCAAACAGTTCTACTAATAAGACCTCGGAATGTAGTCTTTAATAAAGTATCTAACGTTTTGATTTTAAATAACAGTCTCGATGTTCATTTTTAGGCTGCTTAATATTATGGTAGGTCAAAAAATAAGTTATAATGATAAAGCAAGGAGCTCGGCTCGGAAAGGTTTGGGTGCAAAAAGCGCATGATTCTGGTGTGCTGTTTCAAAGGAGTGCAGTTAACACGGGGGATCCACGGTCAGCGGGCCGTTCCTGCGCCTTAGAGACAAGAGGCACAAATAGTTCCCTCCTCAAAAAGAAAAACCCACAAGGAAAAAGAGGAGAAAAGAGAAAGCAAGGAGCTCGGCTGGTAGAAGGCATGAAAGTCGCTATAACACAAATCTGAAATTCCGTTTCGGAAAATTCTGATCTACTCATAGGATTACAAAATCTTTTCTTTTACATCTCGAAAAAAATTACAATCGGCAAAGTTTGCTCTTCACATCGGCCAACACCAGTCAAGCCCAAAAACACAAGAAAAGATAAGAAAGAGGAGAAGGAGAAAGAGAAGAGGAGGAGAAAGAAAGAGAAAGAAAAGGAGAAAGAGAAAAGGAAGAAGAAGGAGAAAGAAAAGGGGATAGGGAGAAAGGAAAACATGAATAATGGAAGCGGGACTTAAAAGTTTTCCCTGCGAAGCATACCGCCCTCAGAATCGTTCGCGATCCGAGTTCCTTCAATGGGCGGGGCTGGGAACGACCTGAGCGAGGGAAACTAGGGAAAAACCTGACTCCCGCAAACGACGAGCGGAAGAAACCAAGCGCCAATCTATGACCTCCGAACTAACGTCATGCAGTGACAATCGAACCTTGAAGCTCCATCACTTATGAACCCAGGCACAATCGAAGGTAGGAAGAAAAATGAGAGTAGAGTATAACATGCCCCGTCAAAGGAAGGTAGTTATTTATAAAGAAGCCCAAACTTTTGGGAAATTCACGCGATCGGCACCGATTCCCCACAAACCTGCATTAAAGTTGCGCGCACTTTCCCAAGGGAAGGGATATTAAAGAGCCATGTGGCACAATTTCAAAGGAGCCATTTTAGCGGTTGAAGGCGTAATCTTTAGGAGCCCAGTGCTCGGTTCTGCGGGCTTAACTACTCAAGGAAAGCCTTATAGCCCAGGAGCCAGTTTAGCTCAGTTCAAGGAAGGCCTTGTAGCCAAGGAGCCCAATAGTTCAGTTTTTCAGAGCTTAATTGCTCAAAAAAGGCCTTGTAGCCCATGAGCCATTTTAGCTCAGTTCAAGGAAGGCCTTGTAGCCTAGGAGCCCCAATAGCTCAGTTTTTCGGGCTTGGTTGTAAGGAAGGCCTTGGCGGGAACCCGAGTAGCTCGGTTCCAGACTAAGCTGCTCAAGAAGGAAGGCCTTGTAGCCCGGGGAGCCATTTGCTTCCGGTTGAAGAGGCCTGATAGCCCGGAATTAGTGGCTCGGGTTTTGGGGCTTAGCGCTCGAGGAGGCCTTGTGACCTTGAGCCCCGGCTTAGTTTTGAGCAACTGCCGAGGAAGGCCTTGTAGCCGGGAGCCATTTTAGCTCGGTTCGGGAAGGCCTTGGCAGAGCCCAGTAGCTCAGTTTTGAGCGCGCTCGAGGGAAGGGCCTTGTAGCCCGGTAGCTCGGTTGCGGGCTTAATTGCTCAGAGGCCTTGTAGCCGAGCCATTAAGCTCAATTCAAGAAGGCACAATATCCAGGAGCCCGGTAGCTTAATTTTGAGCTTAGCGCTTCAGGGAAGGCCGCCTTGAGGGGCCCCAGTATTTCGAGTTTTAGGCTTAATTGTAAGGAGGCCTTGTAGCCTGAGCCATTTAGCTCGGTTGAGAGAAGCGGAATAGCCGGAGCCTCAATAGCTGGTTTCGAGCTTAACCACTCGAGAGGCGCGATAGCCCGGGAGCCCGATGCTTTCGGTTGCGAAGCTTAGCGCAGAAAGACCTTAGCGCGAAACCATTTAGCCGAGTTCAAAGAAGGCACAACCCGGGGGCCAGTGGCTCGGTTTTTCATAACCAGCGCCCAGGAAGGCCTTGTAGCCCGGGAGCCATTTTAGCTCGGTTCGGAGAATGAAGAAGCCCCGGGAACCATTTTAGCTCCGGTTTAGAGGCGAAACGCCGACTAGGAGCCCGGGTGCTCGAGTTTCGAGGCTAAATCTCTCGGTGAACCGGAAGCAGAAGCAACTCAATTTGGCAAAACAATAAAAGCTGATAAAATTAATAAATGAATCTCTGCGTATCAGAAAGTTAATGTCGGAAATGATACAAAATCGGGCTTGGCGCAGGAAATAAGCGAGTTAAAATAAAAAGTCTAGGCGCTTAAGCTCGAATACGATTCACGGAGTAAGGGGTCAGGCAAAGCGGGGGTTAGGCGGCCTCAGAAGGAACAGATCATCGGGGAAGGGCATGATCAAAGGGCCTGAGAAAGCACCTCGGTGCCGCGTCGACCACCGGCCTCGGAGACGAGATTCTTCTACCTCCTCATCAGATAGCTGGACATTGAACTCTAAGTCTGGGAAAGCTCTGGAAGCCCTGTGCTAGAAGGCAAGCCACTCGGAGGCCCATTGGGTGCAGGCCTCGTCTCTGAGCGCCTGTATCCCATCCTGCGGCTGGCCAAAACCTCCTACTTCTCCAAGAGTCCATCCAAAACGTCGAGTTCCTCTGTCGAGAGCTGCAAACTTCCAACCTCAAAGCCTCTTAAGCGGAACCCAATCCGCGTCGTCACTTTGAAGCCTGAGTCACCCTTGTGACTATAACTCCTCGCTGACCCTTGGCTTCGTCTTCGAGGAGACCTTGAGAGTCCTTCTACAGTCTTTTTTTTCTTTATCCTCTTCTCGCGCCCTCGCCGTCGAAGGCGTGCTAGGTCAGACACATTGCTTCTAAGCTCCTCGGTCGGGTCCCTTATACGGGCTCGAAGGCCCTGACCCTCTCGGAGGTCGGGAGGCGACCTTACTTCAGACCGTCACCCGAGGCGGAGCCTCGATAAAGTGGCCCTCTTACGGGCCCTTCGCGTAAGTAGCCACCTACCAAAGAACAAGAAAGAGTCAATTAACAATCTGAAACAATAAGGAAATGGATCGACGAAGGCTCTTGGACGTACAGAAGCGGTTCCCTGAAGCATAAGAGCCAGAGCCTCCTCAACGGACAGGGTGTCCACCTTCTTGAGGTCGAAATCGTGAAGGATTGAGGAAACAGCACCAGCGGAGAGCTCCACATGAGAAAGCAAAGAGTCCTCATCCCCCACAGCACTAAAGCGACCCCTTCCCACATCATCTGGCATTGGAGGAGGGGCTCGGCGCCCTGCGACATAGGACTCTAGACAGAAATAGGAAGAACCTCGAGGGCTCAGGCCACCCTCCTCGAGAATCTCCCGACTCGACGGTAGGCGAAGGCGAAGAAAGACCCCACCTTTAAGATCTTACCCAGGAAGGCTGACCCTCGAGAGGCTTGAGTTTTTCTCTTTATGCTCATTTTCTTCTTTGCCAGCACCTCCAGGCGGGCTCGAAGCTTTCCTCGAGGGGGCTTCACGATAAGAGGCTCCAAAGCAGAAGACGAAGAATACTTGGAGACAGGGGGTAGAGAAGGCTTCATGACGGAAGGAGGGGGCACCGAGACGGGAAGTGTGCGGGCCGCGCGAGGTGACTAGGAATATCGACCTAATGAGCTCAAAGTATGCCCCGTGGGTGGCTTTTTAACCAACCTGCTTCACACTCTTCATCCTTAGGGCTAAGACCGGGCCCTTTTTTTGAAAACCGCTGCTTGAGCAAAGTTGAGACACTTTCGTCTGACGAGGGAGAACTCGCATAGGTTCTCGGGGTGGTCGAGGTCGGGCATTAAAGCGTGTCTTCGGTCGAGCGGGATTATATTCCCAGTGCGACCCTTGGCACAAAAAAAATAGCGTTCCTTCGAATTTATGGGAGGATGGCGTATCGGAAATAATCGACCTAGGTTGGACGCTTAAAATCTTATAAGAAACCATCATGATTTCTTTTACCTTGAAAAGGTCTAGTAATAAGGATTAGGCCAGGAACCCCAAGCCTTTATCCCTGAAAACAACAAGGAGGCCGACCAAAATGCCCCAGAAGTTGGGGGAAAGCTGGGTTGGGCATACATTGAAGTGCTGAAGGACGCACTTGATGAAAGGGTGTAAAGAGAAGCAGAGACTATTTTCAAAGGCCGCCTCAAAAAGGCAAACCATCTTAGGAACATGGATGACGTAAGAGGTGAGAAAGTCTGGACGCCAAACATGGATACCAGTCAGAGGTCTATGGCCCAGTGGCAAAATTTCATAGGAAGGCTCGGCCAGACTAGGGCCCACGCATCTAAACACTTCCACGGCGGCCTAAGATATTATTAGTCTGGTGGGGCTTTTTGATCTTACTAATCCTCTCTTTACCACTTTGCCGAGGCGGAGGGGATGACCCACCAATGGGCCCTCCCCCAGGCTACAATGGGGGAGACCACGAGACCCACCACCTGTTGATTGGACCCCTCGGCGGGGCACGCCTCACATGTACGAGGCCGGCGGTAGCTGGACCCGAGAGAAGAGCGCATATGATTGGACAAAGATAAAGAAAGGTGAAAGAATGACAAAAGAGGCTCCAAACACATCCAAACAGCCCGAAGGCCAAGACAGGGAAAGCTAAGAAGAGGAAGAAGACATCTTAGGTATGAAAGCGAAGCGATCCTCGGGAGAGCGAGAGACGACAAAGGCGATCTGAGCAACGGTATAGATGTTTCGAAGGGGAAAATCAAACCCATTAGAGAGGAAGAGGACTCAGAGCAGGAGGAATACAAAGTAGCCGGAGGATGTCCACTAAGACGATAGAGGCGATAGCGAGTGGCGTAATCGAAAGTCGTCATTATCCGCAGGAAGCGTTTGGCTTGACACTGGCTGATCAAACCATCCCCGAGTAGCCACATGGAAGTCACACTAGATCCATGAAACGATACAGCCCTTGCCTATGCCCGCTTTAGCCAAGGGTTGGGGGGGCAACTGATTGGGTTTAAAATAATAGGCGCGCAGACCCAGAACACAGGCCCAAATGTCAAGCTTAAAAAGAGAAAAAGGAGCAGGCCCAATAAAAGACATAAAATAGCTCGGTCCACCACATATGCCCAAACACGAAGGCCCAGACCGGGGACCCGGTTCACCCCGTTTGAGAAGCAGGTGACGTAAACATCTAAAGAACCCATATTAAAGGAAAGTACCCAACCTCCCTAATTAAATCTCCACCAATTAGGTAAGTATGATATTTCCTAATAATAGTTATCAATTATCCCTTATTAATCGGCTAACGATAAGGAAAAAAAATCCCTCACCCAATGGGAGAAATATTCGTATCATCAACCAACTAGGAAAGTTATCATGATCATCCATTATAAATACTAGGCCTGGTGAAAGGTACGCACAAAAATTCATTCCCTAAGCAGTTGATCTTCTCTTCCACCGGAAAGAACTGACTTAGGCATCGGAGGAGGCAAGAGGGCGATCTGATCCTTTGCTTCTTATTTTAGCGGGGCGGACGTCAAAGTCGGCGGACCGGCCCGACAATCCACGAGTTCCAGCCAGTTTCGGTCAAAAAAGCATCATCAGCTTATATAAGCCTTCGCCTTGTACATGTAATATACTTTTAAAGACTAGTATTTCTTATTAAAGCGGAAGTTTAGTTAGGTGCGAAAAGTCTTTATTTTGAACCCTATTTATTATAGGTTTTGAGTTCTTTTTGTGTACCAATCATTCTAATTAACCCGATTTGCACATTAAGGTCCCTACTACTCTACTGATCACATTTTGTGGCTAATTTTGTAGTTTTTGCAAGATAATCAGGCCAAAATTATCGAGTCAATTCAAACCATGAAGGCAGAGTTGAACTCATCGTTACGGTCGGATCCTAGAAGGAAAGAAGAGCAAAAGTGAAGAACAATGGACCCGCTGCGGAATGCTTTCCTGAGCATTGATTCCATACTAATTGCTTGTTCTCCTGCTATTTCACGATTTTGTTGTTTTTGTTGCAATTTTTCGTTTCTTCCCATTTTGTACTTATAATAGCTTTTAGTTTTAGTTTTTTTTGTAATTTTCCCTTGTTCTAAGCATATATAACCCTCAGTCTGTACAAACTTTCAATCAATCAATAAAAAAGTGACGGGAAGCTTTATTCATGGCTTACGCTCTTCTGCTCCCTTTTTCTCTCATATTTCTTTTCCCTTTACGGCGTGAACACCTCAGGGATGACAACTCGGAGGATGAGCGGCTAAAACCCATTCCTCCTTGAAGCAGAAGGCTGCTGGGTGCAGGATCTGGAGGCTACTAGAGGTCCCCTGTTTTTCACGCAGGTAGTCATTGTCGTCTGTGTTCTCCTTTTTATTGGTGTAGATCCCTTCGATTCATGTTGAATGGTGGTACCAGTAATATTTTAGTGCTTTCATGATGCATGTTACTAGATCTCGTGATGTTCATTAGTTATCATTTGTACATTGTAGCGTGGAGTCAAGGAGACTCGTTTAGGCCCGGCCCGAGAACATAAATGGCTAGTGGATACCATTTTCAAAAGGATAATTATTTTGGGTAGGTTTATAGCTAAATGAAGATCCATTTCGGAGATGACTATGGTCCCATCCTCACTCAAAATGAGGAAATAACCCCGAGGACCTCGGTGACACAATAGAACTTGCATCCAGTGGCTGACAGGTTGAGGTTCTATTTTACATTTTTTTTTTTCTTTTTTTCAATGCGCAAATCCCACCAACTCCTAAACTTTTACAAAATCCATAATCCAAATTGAAATTCACCATTTTTGAGCTTAATAGTAAATCATTTGTGCAAAGAAAACCTATCCCTGTGTTCGACCCTAGAGCCACTATACTGCAGTAGCTTTGCTACGATAGTAGGACTTTTAGGATATAAATTTTGTTGATTCTAGTACACCTACTGTGGCACGAATCAAGGTTCCTAAACTACACCATTGACGGTTTCTGAACGGTACAAATCCTTTAAAAAGAACTTATTTTTACCTCTATTTTAGTTGTTCACAGTTTCGAGGAATATAAGGATTTTTCATACCTTAAAAACCGACACCAATGCATGATCCACATAACGTTAATTCGTTGATTCGTTAGTTTCGTTAGACGTTAGATTACGTTAATTTGTTAATTTCGTGTATACACATTAAAATCCGTTAATCGGTTATGTCGATTACGTTAGACCCGTTAGTGGATTCGTTTTATTTTATTTTTGGTTGATATCTTGGGCATCTGGCTTTGTTTTCCAAGTTCGTTTGGACTGACATTGTTGCAAACCCCCTTGCATGGTCAAATCCAATTTTATGTTTTAGCTGATGATTGGGGACAATCTTTGCAAAAATCCGTTAAAAACCGCTAGAATTTGCAGAATTTTTATCGGTGTTTTAGTTGCGGAGATTTTCGGTGATTAATTAAATGTGAAACTCACATCTGGGAATCACGGGGAACCTTTTTTTATTAATCCCAAACTACCGAAATTATTTGAATTTAATCATTTCGTTCTGTTGTGTTTTTTTGCTTTTAAGTATTTTTAGTGGATGATTTATGTTAATTTCTTAGAAAATATTGTTGAATGGTAAATTATTTTCAACATTAAAAAATGTTTTTTTTTATTTTTTTATGAAGCATTTATATTTTAAAAAAGAAATTATAAATGAAAGATACTTCCTATAATTAGATATGAAAGTAATTTGCAACTTTATTTCAATCAAAAATTTATTCATGGAAATTTATTCATAAACCTACAACAAGAACTCTTCAATAAATGATGATGAACCCTAGTTGAATTAGTAAATGTCTTACGTCGTCACAGTGGATGACCTCCACGACCATATTACAGTTCGAAGCCTCAAAAATTACTCTCAAGCATTCCCTTGCCCTTGTGGGAGTGTCGGCGCGTGGTGGCGAGTCGCGATGGTTAATCAGATGATGGTGAAATGAGTTGTTCTTCTTCGATGGGAGCCCAGCGGGAAGGGCGGGCTTTCGACAGGTCTTCGAGCCAGGCTTCGACATCGTCGACCTGCCTTCTTGCATAAGGGTGAAGTGAGGGTATCTTCCTCCGCTGGATCTTTGGTAGTCTCTTCCGTTGATTGATCATCTCCATAACTATTGTTCCAATCACTCACAAAACTACCTTCATCTTCATGCATTTCCTCTTCTTCATTGAATGATGATTCTTGGAGAGCAGCGGCCTCCTTCTTCTCAGCTTCAAGCCTTTGCCTTTCTTCTTTGCTTTGTCTTCTAGTATGGACATCTTGCCAAATGTCGGTTATCCTCATAAAGTGGCTTTGTCAAATAAAAATATGCCCCTTTCTCAAGACTACTTAACATTGCATTCTCACTCCGATCAAAAGACATCACTGCAACACCAAAAAAAAAATGGTGATTGGAGAGGAATAAATAATTATGCCCACGTTTTGATTCCTGTTTTTTAAAACTTTTCTTGAAAAAACATAAAACATTGTTTGGTGTTTTCTAAGAACTGTTCTTGTTAGTGTTTTTTGTCACAAAAAAAAAAAAAAAACGAATGTCTTTGGTTTGTTTATAGTTTTTAAAAACTAATTTTTGTTGAAACAAAATGAATAAAGAAAAGCGAGAATTCGTTGGTTTTCGATTGATACATTTTGAAAAAACACAATAACCACAAAAATTTAGAGAATAAGAATAATTTTTCAAAAACACAGAATGGTGCTGTATGTTTCAAAAACTATTTCCTACATCAGTTTAAAAACCATTATAGACAAACAATCACTTATTTCCTTGTTTTTCTTGTTTTTTGTAAAAAAAAAAAAATGTTTTAAAAGTGAAACCAAGCAGTGCTTATGAGTTAGAAAATTGTGAAACAAGCCACAGGATGCCACCACCAAAAACGAGGGGCGGATCAGATATTCTTTTAATCTCGTCGAGGAGATCGAGCCCATACATATCAGGCATATGCAGCTCCATTAAAACCATATCAATCCTAAGATCTTTGTCTCGAATCATCTCTAAAGCCTCCATAGCTCGATGAGCCGTCAAGACTGATCATTAAAAGCAAAACCAATGAAAAATCCCACAACTAATATGAAATCAGAAACATATAATTATAAGACCAAAAATGGAGAAACAAACATAAACAAACTAACTAAACGCACCTTCATAAGTTAACGCCCTCAACATCCCCAAATCCACCCTTAAAATAGGAATCGGATCAAATCGCCAATCAAAAAATACAAATGTCTATGTAACAGCTTTTAGTATGAGTGGCTGACGATGATGAAGCTTTATCAGAGTTCATGACTACTACTAGGCGAGAGATATTTTGTAAATGCAAAAGAAAAAGAGAAATGGGTGAGTGGTGATGATGGAGGATGGAAATGGGGATTTTTATAGTGAAATTCGAATTGGCAGTGATGTGTACAGGGAATCCCTTGAAATCGATTGGGATTAGTGATGGCCGATTGTTATATGGTCGCGTAAGCTTCCTTCATTTGTCTTTGCAATTATTCTTGTGGTATTATATATAAAAGAAAGAAAAGATAATGCATATGAAAGAAGACAATACTAGCCTCTTGACTTATTTTCTACTCCATATTTGATTTTTTTATCAAGGGTTATAATTATTAGGAAATATTTGAATTTGAAGAAAGCAAAAGCTTGAAAAACTTACCATTTTCATCTTCATTAATGATTTTTTTTAAATTTGGAGCTATGTTTTTAGCCTCTTTTAACAAATATTAAACAAAGCAATATCCTCATTTTTCTTTTCCTATTATACCACTACCCTTTCAAAAACAGTTTCTACCACAAGATGATTTTTGCCAAAAGTACTACCGCCCCTACCTAATAACCCATTACTTACTCTACCTTTTTCTTCTTTTTGTTGAAAAACATAATCATAAGAATTTCCCTCAACCTCTTAAAATTAGCATTTAAATCATATTATTTAATAAAATAGATAACAAAAAATTTAAAAGATATTTTAAGATTTATACAAGTCGAATTAATTTAATAAATAAAAAGTTATTACTAATGACAAAATTTAATAAAGCATTTTACTAAATAAAAATAATATTTTAGAAAATAACAATGGTTGATAACACCACTCTATTCAAAAATAAATTATAAAAATTAGTGCAATCCAATATTTTTGGATATGTATATAAATCAAAATATTTTATTACATGTATATGACTTTCTAAAAGTTGCAAATGTATTTTAAACCATTTTAATATAGTAAAAATATGATAGTAGTGAATTAAGCTTGAAATAAAATGGCCCAATTTTCTTATTCAATTAAAAAAAACATCTTAATATCAATTAATATAATTGAAATAAATTTTATTAATAATAAATATATTTTAACTATTTGATTTTTTTAGCTTCAAATGGAATGACTAAAATAAACAAAAACCACCTTAGTTTTGAAAATTATTAGTTGAATAAAAAAGAATATAAGATATAGTATTTTGTTTAATTTAAAGTCTGAAATAGAAAATTAAGAAAGGCTATATTTAATACTATATATCAACTAGGATTCTACTTCTGATTCAATCCCCGAATCGAGGTCTAGTTCCAAGTTTATGCAAACTCTAGTGGGAAGTGTGAAGAGGTTGTTTGACAATTGGTTTTAGAAGCTTCTTTTAAAATAATAATAATAGTGGATTGAAAGCTATTTTTTCAAATAATTTGGATTGAAAATAACTCTAAAATATATTTTAATTGTTTTTTATATCTTTTAAAGTTGTTGAAAATATAATGTGCATATAAAAATAACAAAATAAAATATTAAAAAAAAACTTATTGTCCTTTGCATATTACAGTTGATTCTAATTCTCCCGTAAATGCCCATCCCACCCTTTGACTTTACCTGGAGCCAACAGTTCTAACAAAAATAGGTATTCTCTAACATGTTCAATATTCATCTGTCTCAAACAAGAAAAACATGTCTTGAATCTTTGCAAAAGTTGTTTTTGAGATGCAGTACCCTCTAAAAATTATCCTCGGTACTTATAACTATGCAACAATTTCATTCTATGATCCTGCGAGATAAGCCACTTAAAAGATTATTCTTATAAAACAGATTACGTTTGATTCCTAAGAATTTTAAAGAAAAATATGATGAGAAAAAAATGAAAGACAAGAAAAAGTAAAGAATAATTATAATAAAAAATAGAATAAAGTTGATAATCATTAGCTTCTGAAATCAAATACAACCAAGGTTTGAATAACGGTAGGATTCCTAGCAACACTAACAGTTTTAAAAGAGGCTTGAACTTCCAATCCAAGAATTTGTACGAAAGCCGAGGTTTATAAACTACAACATTATAACAGTTTCTAAACGGTATACATTCGTTAAAAATAACTGTATTTTTACCCTTATTTTAATTGTTTATTGTTTTGAGGAATATAAGGATTTTCATACCTTAAAAACCGACACCATAGCATAAACATAACAAATAACTATAAAAATATAAATAACATAAATCAAACGGCCGGCATTGGAGGAGACATGAACAGAGAAACAACTTCAAATTAAAAACACATCCAAAACCCTAGTACATGCATTATACAACTAAAAACCCTAATCCAAAATCAAATTTAAGGAAAACCGACCCACTTGCCTAAGTAGCCACCTCATGTAAAAACAAATGGGATGTAAACCCTATTGGGATGGATGGATCATATCAAAACCCTATTTTAGGAACGGTTGTTTCTGCCATTTCTCATGTAAAACCAGGCATCGGCTTCGGTAAAGGTTTGGTTGTCCGTTCTTTGCCCTTGTGGTGGTGGTGGAGGCAACAACCATGGTTGTGGAGGATAAGGATGGCAATGGGGTGGATTTTTTCAATTTCTGCCCTACGCCCTTACCTCATCCCCAATTGGATGGGTATGAGATTTGTAAAATCGGGTTTTTTTTTTTATAGATTTGAGATTTATGTAATCGGGGTTTTGATAGGATTATTCAAATGCATTATTCAAACAACTCAAAACACTTAAAACCCTAATCCAAAATTAGCTAAGGCCCACTTGCCCAAAGTAAAAACAAATGGGATGGAAACCCTATTGGGATGGATGGATCATCATAACCCTATTTTAAGAACAGTTGCTTCCTGCCATTTCTCATCTAAACCGAATATACGCCCGGGATCTTAGATAAAGGTTCGGTTGTCAGTTCCATGCCTTTATGATGGTGGTGAAGGCAGTAGCCATGGTTCTTGAGGATATGACAACAGGTGAGTATGAGATTTGAATAATAAGATTTTGTTAGTAGGTTTGAGATTCATGTAACCTTAGTCCTGCCCCACCCAATTATATATTAAAAAATATTTTTTTATTTTGAATTTTAGATTTTAATTTATAATAATGAAAATAATATATTTTTTAATAAAATAAAATTATAAAAACTATAATGACACACTCCCACCCCCCTACCAGCGGCGGGTGTGCCGGCTACTCCACAGAAATCCCCAGTCGTTACCTCTAACATTTAGAAATCCTAATGAAATGGCCATTGCTTGCTTAAACCTCGTATAAAAAATTTTCTTTTTTATTTATAACTTAGGATTTGGTAAACTCTTAGCATTGAGAAAAATTTGACATGGCAGTACGCATATACTAAAATTCCAAATCTTGTAGCATCAATTTACACTATATCCAAATATGGAAACCTGACATACCAACACATTCTCACAAAACTACTCTATGTACATATATAATTTCCATTATACATATTCAAAGTCTTTTCTTACATAATATTCTTAATACTTGACATATCTGATATCAGATAAATCTATTGTGCTCCGGCGTCTTACGTACTTATTGCACGGAAAATAGTTTTAAAATAGAAAATAATGAAATTTACTTGAGCTCGGTGAGGTGTATCTTTTATAAAATGTTTTGCTTTTCAGCTTAATCTAAAAAATGTAAACTCTCTTTTACAAATATTTTCCAGAAGCTTTACTTTTCTTTGCTTGCTTTAAAAGTTTCTAAAACTTTTCTTTGCTTGCTTGCTTTTATACTTGCTTGCTTTTAAAAGTTTAATAAAACTCTTATTGCTTGCATGCTTAGAAGTTTATAAAAGTTCTCATAATTTCTCTTGCTTGCTTGCTTTATCTTGCTTGAAAAGTCTTTTAAAACCTTTCACAAACCTTTTGCTTTAAAAGTTTCTCAAAACTTTTTCATAAAAGCGGGGCACAGGGCTCGGCTAGCATGCTTTGAAAAATAAGCAGGCTTCAGGCTCAACCGTTTGCTTTAAAACCCCACGGGAGCTTGGCTGAACCGATCCTTTTGAAATCTAAACGGGAGCTTAGCTCAACCGTTTGCTTTAAAACTCTACGGAAGCCTGGGCGACTATGAACCAATGGTTGATTTTTCAAAACTGTATATCATGCTTATAAAACATCAACCCCTGGAGGCCTATTTTTGCTTACTGTACCCTAGTGAACACGGGAGCCTGTGCATCGACCGTGTGGTGGAAGGACCTTTGTCCGCGTCACCTTTTTCCGGTGAATATGGTGGAATTGACCTCGTGTCGCCATCATAAATGAATTTAGTTAGAGCTCATAACCTTATACTCTGTCGTGCCACGGTCTCCTTTAAATGCATGATGTATGACCTAAATTTTGCGGAAGCCGGGGCAAAACTCTGATGCATGTATGAGATCTAACACCAGTGCGCGTGCGGTTAATGGTTTGCTTGCTTAGAACTGAGGAAGATACATTTTCGCAAAATTTCTTTTGCTTGCTTGCTCTTTGAAAAATGGTTTGTTTAAGTATTACCTTACCTGCCTGGAAAAAAAATGCACTGTCTCTAATATTACCTGCTTGAAAAATGGTTTAATTATTCACAACCATTTGCTTGCTTGCTTGCTTGAAAAATGGTTTACAATTTAAAACCAATACTTGCTTTCAAATGGTTTAACTCAAAACCATTTGCTTGAAACCTAATTATTGCTTGCTTCTTGAAAAATGGTTTGCAATCAAAACCATGAAATCTTAGGTGTAAACGAGTTTATAATAAATACTAATACACTAGTATTTGGAAAATGAGTTTAGAACACTCACAACTTTGCTTGCTAAACTTGAGCACATTTCCACACTTTTCCCCGCCTTTGCTTTTTTAACCTACATACTAAACCGAATACGGCAAATATTAATTGCCTACGTAATCGCATAATTTTAACGTACTTCCTAGACTTAATCACACTCAACGAATATCGCCAAGGCGAAGTGAAGCTTCGTCGAGGCGGCGAGGTACGCTACGTTTTTGTCGAGTCCTAATCTTATTCGAACCTATCTTAATCATTTAATAAGGTTCCTAAACTATCGATTAATGCGGTCGGGCTTAATTATACAAAAACATAGCGTGCAGGCATTACAGGCACACATGTAGAGTACGCCCCGAACATGCTCTTGGTACATGTTGCATTACTGTTAGCATGTACCTGGCACACGAACATGTACGGTACATGTTGTCTTCTAATTAGGTGTGGGTACACCTATCACATGTCTTGGGTACCTTAAAGCGCGGTTGCTTCTTTTGCACTTTTGCTACCGTTCCACTTCATACAACTTCCATAATTCATAACACCTCAAAAATTATCAGCCAAATCATCCGAAAACAACTCCACAACACTTGAATTGGTGCTATGGGCTCAAACCTCAAAACCTTAGGTGAAAATCCAAAAATTACCTAAAATTCACCAATTCTTTATAAAACCACATAATTTGATGATTCCATGATTTATTTTTCTCCCAGTGGGGTTTTACCCACATAACCCCAACAATTCAAAAGTTTTATGTGCTTTCTTTGCCTGAAACCTAGACCAAAGGAGCAACTAATCTCCATACCAAAGTCTAGGAATCAAAGCCCATGATCCTAAAGCAAACATACCTTGATCTTCTTCTTCTCCTCCTCCTTCTTCCTCTTCTTCCTCCTCTTGGCTCTCTCCTTCTCCTCTAGGGTTTGCTAGGGCAAACTTTGAGATTAGTGGTGTTTAGTTTTCTTCCCATTTTAATATTTTCCACTTTCCCTTAATTGCAAATTTAGTCCTCAAGCATTTAATATTGCAATTGTAACTTATGTTATTTGTATTGTGGCCCATCTCTAATTTGATTTTAATTTCCATATCCTTTTTTCTAAATGACAATTGTACCCTTGGTTTAATACCCTGAGGTCGGGTTTTACTAATTTTGTCATTTTCTACATCGGTCTCAATCTTCTGATGTGACACTTGGTACTCTTATACACCCCTACAGTATCCTGTACTGTACACTCTCTAGGGACGGGGTGTTACATAAAATATCTTATTTATTAGGTAAATGTGCAGAAAAAAAACCCCCTCAGGTTTTCCCAAATATCTAGCTTATAACTCAAACTTTTTTTTTCGTCTAAATAAGCCCCACATGTTTTCGCCCGTAGCTCAAATTAGCCCATGTCGTAACTTTGGGCATTAAATGTAAAAAACGAAGTTACATTGTGTCGTAGTATGTAAGCAGTCAATATGACATTTTTTTGCCCTAATTACATTTAAAACTTGATAGGCTTCTAATTAAAGGAGTAAAAGCCTAATTCCGTATCTGCAATTTCTTCCAATTTCTTCCAAAATACAACCTTTGAGCCAAAGATAACCTTATGTTTTGCTTCGATTCTTTAGCCCTCTTTGGTTTTGCTTCAACGGACCTTCCTTTCCTCCTTGGTTTTGCTTCGACCCTTCTTTCCTTTGTTTCCTTCATCTATGGCTAGAACCCTTTCTTGAGTTCCTCGAAAATGGCCTTGAGTGCGAATGCACTTGACCATGTTGTATTATGTGATTGTGGTTTCAAAGCTTCATTATTGATGACTTGGAAGGAGACAAATCCAGGGAGGAGATTCTACTCATGCCCAAAAAATTATGTAAGTAGATGTTTATCAAAAAAGTTATTTTTTTTGTTTTGCTGAAGATTGATTAATTTGTGTGTTTGTTGGTTGTCCTTCTTTTAGCCGTGGGAAAACACATGTGGTTTTTGTTTTTTTTTTTTTTTGTGGCATGATCTAGAGATAACACCAAGGGCAAAGGTTGTTATCAACCAATTGAGGTGGGAAAAGAAGCTGCTTCAAACAGAGATTAAGGAAATGCATAAAATAAGGGACAAAAATGATAGAAATTATGAGGAAGATGATAAGGTGAATAATTTTGACCAACATAATTCATTAAAGGCCCAAGATTAGTTAGGAACCGATGAGATGAATGATTTAAAGATGAATAAATTGAAGAAAGAATTGAATGATTTGAAGACATCATTCAAACGGAACAAGTTTGCTCTAAAGTTATCTGCACTATTTTGTGTATGTGTATCCTTTGCCATATTCATTTTAATGTGGATGTAAAACAGTTGAGAGAATAAAAGCTGGAAATTCTGTTATTGTATAATAATGCAATGAAGGTTGATGTATTTTAGTTCAATTGGCTATGTTCTATTATGTTGCATGAATGAAGTAAATCAGCGGCAATTTAAATGTTACTGGAAAATATATCTAAGCTATTGAATTAAAGTCTGACACTTGAAGCAAGCATTTTACCAAATATCTATAAGCATTTCAACCCTGGTAATGTTATATGTAAACTTTTGTTATAAACCATGAAGTAGATGTTTATAAAATTAAGACAACTGCTCAAACCATAATCTTTAAAATGGGAGAGCAAGTGTGAGCTCCAAAATGTTTTACAAAATGGTCTAAACCAATAGACAAACCCACACATAATGATCATTGATCCCCTAGTTGTAGTGACCCATGCTTTTTCCCCTGCTTCGCAGCTCCAGGCATCCCTTTTGCAAGAAATTGCCTGAAGTTATAGAGCTTTTGCCCTCCACTAAACTAGGTGGTAGAAAAGTGCATGTTAGAAGGTACCACAGTCCATTATCACCTCTAGCAAGATTCAACTGGCACCCCAAAAGCTGCTCCCATGAGCTCGATCTATTTTGAGCCATTAGGCATTTAACCAAATGTGTTGTATCTAGTACTACTTGGCTCACTTGATGAACAATTTTTGAGGTTGTGCCATTCTATATTTCATTAAAAAAAACATAAATATAAATGTGTATGTGATATAAAGCTAAATGAACATGTGTTATAAATCACCATCTCTTACACAATATTTGATAGAATCAATACTTTCATCAAATAAAATACCAAACCACCAAAGATTGACTTAATAGCTTCTTTGAACTTGATTTATATGTATGGAGACATGAGGTAGGGGAAGGTATGAGATAATACAGATGAGAAGGGCAGGGGTATATACAGCAGAGGGGAGGCATGGCCGATAGGAAGGGCATGAGTTGTGGAATGGGTACGGGTAGGGCTAGGACACAAGGCAAGGTGATACAGAAGGAAATGCGTGAGCAGGGGCATGTTCTGAGCATGAGGGGAATTAGTAGGGGCTATTATCGAGTTTGATCTGATCATGAGATATTGCTACTGGGAGTGTCTTTTCTGGCTCTAAACATCAAAGACATCAAAACAATCTTAAGATTATAATCAAAAATCAATTTAAGGAAATAGTAGATGTTTTAATAAAACTTGTAAGCAACTAGTTTCATGTGTCCCTGTTGTTTGTAGATGGTATAACATGTATCCCTTTTCTTTTAAAGTTTTCATCTTTTTAGGTGTTTGCTCATGCCTATTTTGGTCTTCCTCGCCTTTCCACATGAGGTGGCTCAACTGGGAGACATACTAACATTTTGTAGAACCTTGCTTCTCAATGGCATTATCTTAAA
The DNA here is from genome assembly GCA_016808115.1 of Tetrastigma voinierianum. Classification (NCBI taxonomy): domain Eukaryota; kingdom Viridiplantae; phylum Streptophyta; class Magnoliopsida; order Vitales; family Vitaceae; genus Tetrastigma; species Tetrastigma voinierianum. The sequence goes on along the minus strand of JAEQBH010000247.1, from coordinate 119,580 downwards.
CAGATATGTTTATACATATCAATGTGATAAAACTTGAATTGGTCCATTGGCTCTTGTTTATTAAAAATGAAAAGGATGATATGCAAATATATTGGCATGAAATACCTGAAATATCGCATGCCCTACAAGTATATGTGTTCTATCATGGATTCGTGCAATCGATATATTGCCTATATGTTGACATTATACTGTGTTTAATTTAGCTTCACATAATAAGTTACTCCAATTATTGTTTGATGGAAATGTTTAAATATTGGTAATTAAGATTTGAGCTACTAACGCCATGATGTTGTATCTCTGAAATGTCACACAACATTGAAAATTAGCTCTGAACGCCACGCATTAGAGGCCCGACATTCCTCGAACATTGCGATGAAATTTTAACTTCAGGAACACGGACGTTGGCCTGAATGTCGACGTTGCCCCCATATGAACAGGAACGCCTGATATTCTCAGCATCCAAAACTTGAAGAACTTAACTGTGCTCCTTGATTTTGTGTGTTCTAATCCACTTCCTTTCACCCATCCTCGTCCCAACTGACCTTAGCACTCTCCAAAGCCCAAAGAATGCTCCTAAGTCCGAAAACCCTAAGATCCACTCTCATTTGGATACACTCCACACGGTCTAGTTTTCGAGTGACTTAGTTCCAAATTCAATTTGTATTGCTATTTTTAAAGAGCAAAGGGTAGTGGACCTAGGAGTGCTGGTGATCACAGCCATAGATAGAGCCAAAGGACGCCCAACTCAGGTCCCAACACCACCGTCAACTCATGGAATACCTGTGTTCTATACCATGAGACCCATGCATAGTAAAAATGGGCCACATCAGTCTGGCTACATCCATACTCACTCTAAATATATCCAACCAATCCAGGCCATAATGGTTCAAGAGTCACTCACTCTAATACAAACATATAATAAAATTAAGAATTTAATACATGTTATATAAAATATTTGAAGCTACAATCCGGTTTTCTTCTTAAAAAGCGCCTCTAGGAGCGTCGTCTCCCAAACACCCCCAGACGGAACATGTTCCCGACAAAGGAAGTAATGCCCATAGTGATAATCTCCTACATGGGTTACTCCCCACCCAAGTGCACAATATGTAATGGCAACCAAACACATTCAACTTCCAAGCATGATCCTACTTGAATGTCTATATGCTCCATCCCATGTCTCGAGTCCTCATCGACTCTCACACATGCCTAAGTCATAAGTGAAAATCATTTCTTTTCAAAACAAAATATTTAGCTTTAATTGAGACAACCCTTCTATATAATATTGGATAATCCTCCGAGGTGAACTTGTTGTAACTCTCCAAATTAATTCATACCTTCCCATGAATTGTTGACACTTTCCCAACACAATTCTTCAGATAACTTTTCGATAAACAGGTTATTTTGTTAATTTTACAAAAAGAATTTATCATTCGACAACCTCCGACGATGATCAGCACCTACACCTACCATTCAAGGTGCCTCAGGCATATGGAATGAATTATGCCATTTCCAAATACAATTAATGTTAATATATAAAACATATATACTTAAAATATATTTACTCACAACATCATGTTATTCACTAATAGCACACACCAAAAATTATAAGCCTACATAAGCTGATAACAAATCTGCCACCCATTTTTGAATCACCATAACATACACAAATCACATGAACAACAAAACCCAGGTCTTGCACTGTCACGGGCCATTTGTGGACTTCACTTGGTCTAAATACTGGGATCCGAAATACTGTCATCCAAGCCTTAACAAATCCCTCATCTGGTTAAAATGGCTCTTAGCCAAAGAATAACCAAGCAGAAGATCCTCACCCTTGGATGCCAAAACCTACAAAATCGTGTCCACGAGATAGCCCAGGAAGGATCAACCTGCTTCACTAATCGGAACCAACGGTCTGAAAGCCGGGAAATCTAGAGAGAAGTTGGACTTTCTCTCTCTAAAACCAGTTTTTCTCTCTAAAACCGATTGTCTCGAAATTTGACGAAATTCGATGTGGTAGCTAGATTTCGCAAGACGATTCCAATGGTGAAGTCCGGTTACAACAAAGATCTAGAAAATTCCGGATTTCAATCAACATTATTTATCTTTTCTTAAATGAATTTTTCTCAGTTTTACATTCTGCACTTCTCCTCTATAAAAGAATTTCATCCACCTGCATAATCACAACAAATCACATGCATATAACATGCACTGTGCCATGCACAACCATATTTACATTAAACGATTAAACCACGTACCTTCATCCCTAAACAAGAAGGTGATAGGGCCCAGATCGTATCCTCCCGGGCTCCCATGTTGACTCCTCCACCCACTTGCACGCCATAGCACCCCTCACTAAATTTCACGGTCTCGTCAGAAACTTGGATCCTAGCTAACTATAATGCACACCGGTCCCTCCTCGAAGGTCCCATCTGTCAACCCCACCCTCCCCAATCCACCGCCACGAGCCTGATTCAGATACCTTCCTGAGATGGTGATGAAATACCTCATGATTAACTGACATGTCAAGGAAGCTAACTGTATTACAAGGTCTACCTCTCGAGTACTTCGATAGCCTAATAAACTCCTCACAATGTTAGCTGGGTTTAACCCAACTACCTTCAAAGATCACCTAAAGAATACGTGATTCTGAACCTCTGGAATCTCATGGTCAATGCCAGACGATAGCTTCACTGGGCTTCTAAGCTGTGAGAAGACACTATCAGATTGCCTACCTTCGAGGTGTCTCTAATCAGATCAGGACCAGTGATGGAGCTCTCTCCCATCTCGGTCTAACATATCGGTGATCTGCATAGCCTCCCCATACAATGCCTCATATGGTGCCATCAGATACTCTCTCGAGTTAACTGTTGTTGTAGGCGACCCACTATGTGCGTGCTCTTCCCGGGCCTACACTTATGATCCAGACGCATGCTCGTAGCATGTCCCTCTAACACCAGATGGTCCTCTCTGATCGACCGTCTGTCTCGGTGGAAAGTTGTACTCATGGTCACCAGGCCAAAAGCCTTTGAAACCCTTCCAAAAGTGCACCATAAACCTCGGGTCTCTATCCGACACTATGGATACTGGTACTCCATGTAGCCGGACGATCTCTCAAATATACAACTGGTAGAATCTCTCCAATGTGAAGGTCATCTGCACGGCTAGAAAATGTGCCGACTTTATGAGTCGGTCCACTATCACCCATACCACCGTCTTCATGGTGTCCGTGTGGAAAGGGTCACAAATCCATCGCACGCTCCCACTTCCACCCGCCCACCTCCAATGGCCGGCAACCCCGGCCGGGATTTTGGTGCTCACTAACTTGCCGACATGTGAGACATCGTCAAAAAAGTCCCCACGCCTCTTCTATCCCGCTTCAGCGAGTAATCGGCGAATATCCCGTACATCTTCGTGCCACCCGGATGCACAAGAAATCGAGAGCAGTGAAACTCCTCGAGAATCTCCTCTCTCAAATCGGGTCAATCGCGAAACCACTGATCATTTTCATACCAAAGACTACCATCTCAGACGTCCGCCTCTCACCTATACTGATCGCACCCGGCCCTACCTGACACTATCTCCACGCCTCCGTCCACGGGACTCATCACCGCTTCAATAGAGATCGGCGAAGCACAACCCCACGACTCGAGCATGCTCGCAGATCAGAGTCCAAACCGTCCCACGCCCCGAGCATCCGCCACTCCCGAGGAAGCTTATACTAGCTAATGCTCCTTCTCGACCCCTACTTGAGCATCAACCACCACTTTGCCTTACTAGGTGTGCACAAAGCCTATATCTCTAGGAACTCCATCCATCTGCATTGCCTCATGTTGAGGTCCCTCTGTGTGGAGATATACTTCAGACTTTTATAGTCTGAGTACACCTCGAACTGCTCGCCATATAAGTAGTGGAGCTAAATCTTCAAGGCGAATACTACGACCACCAACTCCATATCGTGTGTGGGGTAATTCTTCTCATGATTCTTCAACTGACGGGAACTATAAGCTACCACTCTCCCAGACTGCATCAAAACACATCCATCAAACCCGAGGTATCACACACTATGGTACCCCTCGTCCCGTCCGACTATCAAGATAGGAGCGCAGTGAGCTCCTCCTCCTCAACTCCTGGAATGCCCTCACATCGGTCATCCCAACTGCTTGACCTCCTTCTCGGGTCAATCTCGCCACATAGGTGTCACACCCGAGAAATCCTCGATGAATCTCCCGTAGCACTCCAATAATCCCAAGAAATCAGATCTCGAAGACTCCACTTCCTACTTCTCTCCTAACTCATCACCATTTAATTTCTCGGGTATATTGATGGTTCTCAAAGCCGACACTACGTATCCCAAAAATTCACCCCTATGGAGCTGAAAACTTGCACTTTATTAAACTTGGCATACAATCGATGATAAACCAGAAAACAATCTCAAATGATCCTCATGCTCCCTTTCTTATCAAGTAGATCAAAAATTTCATCCACTAAAAACCACGCATAAACTGATCTAAATAGGGTTGGCAATTTCATGCATGAGGTCCATGAATGCTATTGATCATTCGCCAATCCAGTAGCGCACTAATCAGTGCCTATGGTCAAGGCCCTAAACGCCGCTTTGTGTGGATATCCGTTTCCTAACTCTCAGCTAATGGTAACCAGTACGAAGGTCTATCTTGGAGTAGACTCGCCTCCCTCTCAACTATTAATCAAACAAGTCGCATCCTCGCATGGGTACCGATTCTTCATCGTAACTCCTGCTTAACCGTCTCGAATCAATGCACAACCGGCTGTCTCTCATTTTCTTCTTGCAACAGAACTAGAGTGCCCCATGGTGAAAGTGCCCGATCTTAATAAACCCTTGTCCAATGACTCCCGTAGGGGCCGGGACTCGAAGTTCCGTAACTCAACCGCACCATCCCATGTGGAGTCATAGAGCATGGGCGAAGTACCAGTGGTGTAACTCGATATTAAGTTCACAACCCTCTACGAGGTAATCCCGTAGCTCATCCGGCCGAAAACGCCCTCACTCGCAAGAACTACTCATAAGGTAGATTGATTCATGCCACAATAGGTGTACCGGAATCAACAATATTTATATCCTAGGATTCCTACTACCATAGCAAAGCTATCACAGTGATAAAGGGGTTTTAGGTCGAACTCGTAGATGGGCTCATAAGAGTCAAAGTTGATTGAAATGGTGTTTCCACTTTGATTTAGTTTCTTATAAAAATAGTGGGTTGATGTGGCTTGAAAATCAATCAGAGAAAGAAATGTGTGAAATCCTTGAACTTTTCTGCCATCATGAATCTAAGGTAAATATAATGTCCTCTACCTTTTCCTGTATTGGGAAGAAGGACCTATAGTCATTTCAAACCGGATCTATGTTTAGCTACAAAAACTGAACTCCTGTGCAGCTTCTAAGATACGATATTTATTGACCATTAATGCTTCGCAGCTTAAAACTCGACTCGATCTAACCTCAGAGCAAATAAATGGTAACTATGCCAGTATCACAAAGATCTAGCAATATCTGACCAGCCTTGGTGTTGCTGTATACTGGCACCCGTGGTGCATCACAGATTCAAACCCAGCGCAGATGGAAACATAAATGGTAATAAAATGACTCAAGGTTGGCAACAAGATAGCAGTGTTTACCTCAAACTTTCATCAAGGTCTCCTCGCACGAGGGGTTTATCCAAGAATTCCTTGAGTTATCATCCTCAAGGGTTGTTTGGCTAGTGAGAAAGATGCAAGAAAGGGAGAGAAAACGAGAGAAAATCACACCAAATGGAAAGTCGAAAGCTTGGCGCCACCTTATTGATCATGACTTAATGATCATGAGCTGATCATATTTATATATCATCAGAGTCAGAAGGAAATTACAAAAACTATGAAACAGCACAAAATACAAATGAGGGCACTAAGAAACCGCAAAAGGGGAAAAAAAGTGGTCAACACTAAAGAAATGGCACGACTATAGTAATTTATCGCAAATTTTGCAGCACTACAAAGTTTCATGACTAGTCACACTCTCCCTTGGCAGCTCCAATTGCTACCACTGTTCAAGCACTCTAGTTCGGCCTGGCCTCTGATTTGAATCATTGAAGATAATGGTATAATTGGCTAGCAAAACGCTGCAAATATCCACAAAATATGATTAGTATAGTTTGACCTTAGTAAGTCAATCAAGTTATTTGGGTTATCAGTACACAAAAAGTACTCAAAACCTGCAATAAACATGCCTCAAAATAACGCACTATTTGGGCACTAATCATAGATCCGTGTCCGTCCTCACCGCCCCCAGTAAGGCTCGCAATTTAACCCGCCTAATCACTCAGATGACACTGACTCGCATAATAATCGTCTAAGGAAAATATCATGCTTCAATCTCCTCAAATACAACATGAGTAACTGCTCAAGGTAGGCTAACCTCCTATCACACCCAAGACGACTGCAAGCCGTCACCAATCCATCCCCAAGATGACTGAACCCACAATGTTCATGACCCAGATCCACTCAAGATAGAATCCCAGACTCTAGCTCATGAATCACTAAGAGACATCCCTATCCTTATCCTGAACCCTGAGAACTCACATAAGTGGCTCCTCCAAGGCCTCAACTCTAAGCCTAATCCCCTACCACAACCAATTCAAGATAAAATGAATGATGCAATTTGAATCAAAGGAATACTCTGCTCAGAAGTAGATAGTGAACAGTTCTGATGAACTGCCTGACATCGTCAAAACGGTGGTATAACGATCGTAGATACGCCTGATATCTCATGTCCACCGGCCTTCCGCCCCTCCGCTCTCAGCCTGTCCGCCCTCTAGCCTACTCCGTAAAAGAAGGTGCCTGCACAACACCTAGGACTCAAACTCAGCCTCTGCCACATCAGAGGCTTGGCAACACTTATATCCATCCCCTCGTCTCCCACCACTGGGATCAACATCCCCGAAACCTGGGGGACCTTGTCTCGAGCGAATCCCTCCCCATATGTCCCAAGTTGCTGGGCAATGGTAGCACTATCTCCATTCAGCCTAATCGGCAACTAATCCTTCCCTGTACTCCTCGACGATCAGCCTTGAACTTATGAACTGAAGCCCTTAGCTTTCCTCGAACTAGAAGATCAACCTCCTCTCTTCACAATTAAAATCATATCCCTGAGTGTTCCAGCATCCTCGATCTCTCTCTATGGAAGTCATGGTAGCTGATTAGTACCCAACAGTGCTATTTAATCGTTTACTGTGTTTACACTTTTTGTGTACTTCAACTTAAATAACCTAAAGGGGAATTGGATACACTGAGGTCCTACTGTTAACGATCACATTTTGTAGCTGGCTTTCTATAGTTTTGCAGGCCAAATACCTCACATCAACCCGATTCAAACACGATGAACTGGTCAATTCAAGATGGTAAGGATCAAAACCAGAGGAGATTTGGCAAAAGTAAGAGAAGGAAGACAACAGAAATTTGGAAGGGTTGTAAAATTCCGTAAGTTGCAATTTCACACGATCGCTTTCCCCGCACTCGTTGTTGATCAAGCGAATCACTTGGTTTTGTACAAACTACCTTGATGTAAATTTGGTCCCTTTATACATTTTTGTAATTTTTGGTACTGAGCATCTATATAAGCCAGTCAAGCTTGCAACATCACCCAACTTTGATCAACAATCACCAATAAAATCAGCACTGTTTCCTCCACTAAGAGGATTTTCTCTCCTTCCTTCACTTTCACTTTCTCAACTGAATAAAACACAACCTGATATGAAAACTAAGATGCCAGCTAAGGCCCTCATCCTTGAAAAGGGTACGCCACTAGAAACAAAGATAAGGCATAGCTGGCCTTCTGACATGCAGACATTTATGGGTGTTTGTGTTCCCGTTTCACCTAGGTTGTACCTGCATGCCTCACCAATATGTATTTGGCAAGCTTTTTGGGTTTGGTGGATACTTATCACTAGATCCACTGATACCCAGTTAGTTGTCTCCTATTAGTTACTGTAGGGTAGGTTTAGGAGGTGTGTTTTCACCGTCTTAGAGCATTTATGCTCATTAAATGCCATTGTTCAAGAGGAAAAATTATAGGGTTTAGGTTTTAAAGCTAAATGAAGATCCGGTTCGGGAAATGACTATAGGTGATCCTCCACAACACGAGGAAAAAGACCCAAGGACATGTCAGTTGACTTAGAACCCTAAGCCCAGTGGCCTAAGACTTCAAGTTCTTTTTCTAATTTTATTTCCATTTATTTTCAGTTTAACAACCATTGAATGCCCACTCAAGTGGCAAAAACCTAAAATCCAAAGAGGGAAACTCATTTTCAATCCACTCAGAACCCTTCTCTCATCGAAGAAAACCCATCCCCAAGCTCCAAATTCCTTAATCACTGACATCGCAGTGAGCTCAAGCACAAGCAGTAGGAACCCTAGGATAAATTTGCTGATTCCAAGACATCACTTTTCAAGCGAATCAAATGGCTGCTTAGATGGTGTCTGAAAGAGAAAGAGGTTGAACCCTGTGATCCACATCACAAGTATTGGTGAATTCTCATTTTTTTATTTTAACATTTTTCCTATTTACAAAATAATTCATAGGAATTAGAACTTTATATTGTTCATACAGATTTCTGTTTTTATTTTTTAACTACTGACTAACTTTCTGTAGTCTCGTTTTTGTCAGGTTTCTGCTTGTTTGTGTATGTTCATAGCACTATGTTGGGACAAAATACCAGTGAATGGAAATAGTGTCTCAGCTGGAACAAGGGTGTAGTCACACAAGAACTGTACGGAGCCCCCACTCAAAAGCAAATAGAGTCAATCAGGGTTCAAGGGAGCCCAATACCTACAGGTCAATGAGGGATCACATACACTCACCAAGGGTAGATACCATCACGCATTATACCCCTACCGAGGATGGGAAGTGAGGCTTTATCCGTGTCTTTGCTCCCAACTTTTCATGGTAGCGGAAAATGAAAATCCATACACACATCCGGGACTTGGTAGAAGTTTGTACAACTCAAAGAGGTGGTAAACCGATATGGAGTCGCAAAGGAAAGCCTTTACTCAAAGACAAAGCCAAAATTTGGCTTAGACCACGGTGCCAAGGACCATCAAGAACTGCAGAGTCAGAAGCAAAATGAAGAAGTTCTTCGCCTACAAGACCAACAATTTTTAAGAGGCAAATCTACACCTTTTGCGTACTGCGACATGGGTACCTTATCAAGTAGCTGGAAGGTAGTATGGAGACCATCAAAGGCCTACCCTCACTGTAGCTTTGATACCCGTATGCCAGTGAATCACTTACGCATGGAATGTCCCCTCGGCCATGAAAACTCTTGGAGACCACAGGTAGGACTTCTCAGTAATAATCCCATGGGGCCAAGACTTCATCGCGCCATAGTAGGCGATCCTAATCAACAAAATTTATATCCTGTTCTTCCTATCACAAGAAAGCTACCGTGAATATAAGGGCCCTGTGGTCATCACAGGATGAGTTTTTTCGCATAAATGATTTATGAAGTCAAAATGGTGAATGGTTTGGATTTATGTTTGGGTAAAACAGGGATTGGTCAGCCACAAGCTGAAAATAAAATAAGAAAAAAATGTAAAGAACCCTTGAAGTTTTTATCACCGTTTAGGGGCTAACCAACATGTCCCGTCTTTTTTCTCAACATCGAGAGCATGACATATAGTCATTTCGAACCGATCTTCATTTAGCTTAAAACCTCAGACCCTAAAATGGTTTTCAATGCATAGAATTATTACTCCCATGTTTCAAAACAGTTAAACCATTACCTGGATCGAACCTCGCAGAGCTCATAAATGACAACTATCGGGTATCGCAATCTTAACAAAGAAGTATCCACGAACCTGAAAGCTACTAAGCACTGCCACTGTGGTACATCACAATGATTCAAACCTAAAACGTGAGATACAGAAACAGAAAAAGGGAATAAATGTCATGAAAAAACATGAAGACGTTGTTTTTTACCTTCAAACATTCACTCCAATGGCCCTCCTCTTCATATTGAGGTTTATCCGAATATCCTTGATTTGTCATCATCAAAGGGTGTTTGGTAATAGAAAATGGAAAAAGAAAGGGAAAGAAAATGAAGCAGAAGAGAAGGTGAACGGAGCCAAAGCTTCCCAAAAAATTTATTGTGATGTTGGATTGATTTACAAACCTGACTCTAGCTTATATAGTGCGCAGCAAGGTGAAATTACAAAACAAACCAAAACAAAGGATATTACAAGGTAGAAAGGAGAAAAACCAAACGGAGTCGTTTTGAACACAAAACAGAAGGCATAATTTTCGCTTATGCACATGATTTTCGCCATCATAGCGAAAGTTCGCTTATTATGATTACTGAAATTCGCTTATGACAATGGTATCATATCATAGCTAATACAGGCATAGCTAAATTGAAATTTCGTTATGCATGCAGACTTTATACAGATATGCAAATTTCATCAGCTTAAATTATCATGCGAGCTAATTTTAAAGTAATCGTTCCTCGCCACTGCTCCATTGCTTCCCGCGCCATCATTCCCACGCACTATTCCAGTTTCTTCTAATATATTCTTCATTCTATTATTTAAATTGATAGAAACCATATGAAATTGATGGAAATCAACCCGACTTTGGTTATGATTGGATTGACCGATAATTGGCTTCCAATTCTGCAAAAACTAAAAACAGCCTCGGAATGCAGTCCAGTACAATGGGGACCACAGTATATCCAATTGGGTTAATTATAACACAATTAATTGCATAGCGCTCAAAACCTATTAAAATAGAAAGGGTTCAAATAGCACTTTTTAGGCACTAATCACACCCCTAACCTACGCATTGCTAGTCCATAGCAGTACAAGGAAAAAATAATAAAAAACATATAAAACTATAGCAAAATATTCACCAAAAATGGTATTTGAGGTTGTGAATGAGTAATGCCTAACCTAAGTAAGAAATCATCAAGGCATGTCCTAATAATTATCGTGAGAAGATGAATGCCATAAATTCAGGTATTAAAGGCACTATTTGTGGTGAATCAGCGAAACTTCACAAAAATCAAGTGTTTGTTTGATCGACTCTCGACAATAAAGCGCTAAGCGCCCTGAAGAGCTGCTTCTCTGCACACGACCTAACTGCTAACCAACCTAAATAGATCAGGACCCACCTCGTATTCCACAATTCTGTTTGCGTTGTAGGGTGCAATGCTGAGAATGACCTCACAAAGTCCATGTAGGGGATCTCGCAGGTGAGCTCCCGAGTAGAGTCAAAGCTTAGGGCACCAAGTCATAGGATCTTTCGACCCTGAGCTCTTCAGGACACTTAGGACTTGAATGATTTTGAGACTCCAACACCACCTAACTTGCCCTAAGCTCTGCCCATCCACCCGTGTAAGCGAACACTAAGTCGCGATAACCGATTAAGGTTTAGAACCTTTAGGGCTTTAAAGGCTTCCGCCATACCCCTCGGGCGTGCACCGAGTTTTGGGAGCAAAGCGTTGCAATTTTTCTTCTTTTTTATTTTTCTTTTTCTTTTCTTTTCTTTTTCTTTTCTTTTCTTTTTCTTTTCTTTTTCTTTTCTTTTTATTTTGGAAGACACATTGGCCTTCTATTCAGAGATTATATACCTATTAAGGAGTAGTCAACAACACTATGGTGGTTTATTGCAGGAAGCTTAGGAGGGTTCTGCCTTGATTTTCGACCTATGTTGAAACCTAATGTGCTCGGTGTGTGGTTGAATGAAGGTGGAAGAAAAATGGTCAAAGAAAAGCAACAAGAGTTCGCTTATTATCCACTCAACTAGAGCATGGAACCAATCTAACATCAGCCAAATTGAACAAAGTTTCAATTTTCAAACAATGAGCTAGGCAAAACACCTGAAAATTTTTGGTTGCCAAAATGGGTCCAAATTTGAAAAAAGTAAATTGTATAATGCATGACTTTATAGAAAAGAGGAACCAACAAGCCACTTTGAACATCACAAATGACTTACTCAAAAAGTAACAAAAACATAAATACAAAAGCCACTTCCTTATTCAACTCTCCCCAGAGCCCAAACATCTACGATTGTCAGAAATGGGGCTCGAATTGGAGAAAGTTAGGGAAGGGAGTGTTACCTCATGATGAGATGTGATGATTGTTGGATAGGAGACCGCAAGCTTTCCATCGACACACTTATTCTACTCCATTTAGTTCAAATAAACAAGTTAGGAAAAGAAAAAGAGAGAGGAAAAAAGTGACCTGATTAGGCATTTAGAAAGTACACATTCATAAAAATTTCAAAAGTGTTCTTTCTAGTTATATTTGGATTCTACACTCTCTAAACATAGTGCAAAAAGGCTAAAACGGAGTTCGGATGAAAAAAATTATGAAGCAGAGAGCAAAATCGGAGGCACTTAACATTGGGGCCATAGCGAAAATTTTAACTATCATGGCAATCTTGTCATAGCAAAAAAATTATGATGTTCGCGAGGAAATTTATTGATATATCGCGATTTTTTTTTGAAAATAAATAAAATAAAATAATTAATAAAAATAATAATAATATTAATAAAATAATTAAAATAAAAAAAACAATTTTTTTTTAGAAATTTCCAATTTTTAATTAAAATAAAATAAATAGTAAATAAAAAAAAATAAAAGGTTTTTTTGATAATAATATAAGAATAAAAACAATATTTTTGTAGTTCTTGTGCCTTTATTTGTTTTTTGGTGGGGATAAGTACATTTAATATGATGTGAAATTCAATTGCTACCATTGCGAAAAATTTTTAAATTATAGTTGAAAAAATCTCCCCTGTGTTGATCTTTATACAGTTTCATGCATGCAATTTCTTGCTCACTGAGAATTTCCTTAAGCTGCCAAAAAGTGTACAAGAAAAATTAAGAAAAAATTGCAGAAGAAGTGAGAAAACAAGCTAGAACAAGATTAACCCCAAAAATTAAAAGAAAAATCTAACAAGAAAAAATTAACGAGGAAATCAAGGAAAATAAAATAAGATAAAATAAAACTAGAAAAATTAAAACAAAAGTGGGGAGACTATGCTTACCCCCGAACCCTTTCCTTAGGCCTTTTGGAGAGTACATTGGAGGCGGCGGGCTAAATCTTTGGGGTTGGGTGCTCCAAATCGAACCCCGACACCAGGCATAACGTGCCCATACGATGTGGCGTTGCTGTGTCTTTGATGTAGTGGCAAGGCTGCAACGGTGGCCACTAACTTCCTGTGTTTCTGACTGCTTGTGATGGGGTGGCCTTTGGCTGGTGGAGTGCTTGGAGGTTTTTGTGTTGGGATTGAGGTACATGACGGGATATACTAGATTAAGAATCTTGTTAGCGTGGGCTGATTTTGGGTTGGCTTGATAGCAACAGAATCTGATTTATGGGGATTAGTTGAGATGATAGGCTCTTAGGTCCCGCTTCGGCTGTTTCTTTTCCACTACCCTCCTCGGGTTATAAGGAAGGATTTCTTCTTGGTTCTCCTTGGAAAAATAAACATCTGCACCTCTGTGAGGTCGGACAATCCTTGAGGCCAGTTGATAAAATCCTCTATAGCCCCAGTGTATTGTGTTAGTATTGCTCCTGCGCCTTGGTGTCACTTTGGCACTCTTCCTGCGGTGGACATTCTTTGTCTTGATCGTTGAGTCTTCAATGGAATCTTGCGGGTTGTCCCATTTATGCTCAAAAATCATTTAGACCATCTATTCTTTATTCAAATTATCACCTACGGTAACAATTCCTACGATTTGAATAGGCATTAATCCCTTATTCTCTACCACAAAGTCATCGCCTATCGAATGGAGTCCAAAATGGCTTGTTCAAATGGAGGGGATTATTTGTGGTGGCTGAGGTGATTGAGTTGAAGCATAAAATGGAGTTGGAGGATTGCATATTGGAGGTCTTGGTTTCACATGAGGAATTGGTGTGATTCCCCGACTATAGTTTGTAATTCACCATATAGTGAACTCATCCATTAGTTTCTATGGTCCATCATGGACATATATTCATTAGATTTCTCTCCACAGATTCTTGACTTTGCCATGGTATTTGGTTCTGTAATCCCTCATAGACATGTGCAATACGGTGAGTAGCTAATTTCTAATCCACTTGGGAATAGTTATAGTGAAAGAAAGCAGGGCGACTAGCTCTGAAACTATGCGCTCTTGTTTTTTTTTAATTAGGAATGTACTAAAACAGCGACAGCACAAACAATAAAAAGGAGAAAATTTCACCGGAACTTGTGATGAGAGATCCTGAAGTGTTTCCCACCGACTTCTGCTTGCACTAAGGGCGCCATCCACAGCGGCGCCATTTGATTCTTGCCACGGTAGGGTGAGCGGAATCAACAAAATTTTATCCTATATTCCTCTGTGCGTAGTCAAGCTATTTAGTATAGTGGTCTAGAGTCGGTACACAGAGATGGGTTTTTTTTTTTCATCCCGCAAATGATTTGTATCATGATTCAAAATGGTAGGAGTTTTCATTTGGATTTTTGGATTTGCATTAAAAAGTGTGAGGTTGTTGTCACTAAGTTAAATTGAAACAATTTAAGAGAAGCTAAAGTGTGGAATGGGACCTTGAAGCCAGGTCCACTAGATTAGTAAAATAGAGGTTATCAAGGTGTCCCTCGGGTTATTTCCACTCGCATTAGGAGCAAATGACATATAGTCATTTGTGCCAAAACCGGATCTTAGTTCAGCGTTAAAAACCAACCCTTAAAAACACTCCTATTTGAGCCAAAACACCTACTGAGCATTTAATGTTCCAGTAGTTTGAAAAACCAAGCATTTAACCTACTTCGATGGCTGTGACAACATCTAATGGATGTCGGTGTATCTACCATTAAGAAATCTGCTGAACCACGAAGCATGCCAAGTATTGACTAAAGGAAATACATTAGGCAGCATTAAACCCTAGTTTGGAAAGTTTAGGCTTACATAAATGCAGTACCTTCTTCATTTAAAACGAAGGAACACACATAGCCATCGATATAAAGCCTAACAACCCTCTCTTACGGGTTCTTTACAGAGCATGTCATTATCAGTTGTCCTCCTAAAAATTGTTTGAAAGCCAAAAAATAAGAAGAAAAAAGAAAGAAAGAAAACTGTAACCTAAAATGAGAAGCTGTTTGGATTTACAGTGAATGAAAGTTAGGGTTAAAAATTGTCATAAGGTGGCTTATATAGCCTTACAAGACCTGTGAAATACCAAAATAACCAAAATAATATGATTACATTGAGAAAAATGGGAATTACACAAAGCGGGATCGTTTGGATAAAAGAGAGGGGCAACATTTCGCTATGCACGGTGGTTATTATCATAATAAAATTCGCTATATGATAAAGAAATTTACGCTATCATGGCGAAAATCTGGCTGCGAAATTGAGGTACGCTATCCCGCGATAGTTTACGGCTATCTGCATGAATTTTTATCTATCATAGCGGCGTGCATAGCAAAGTACTGAGATCTTCACCATTGCTAAATTTTATAGTCTTGAAAATTACCATATCTCCATAGCGAAATTCCTGCCTCTTGCATTACTTATACACTTTTGATTTCTTGTATTTGGTTCCTTTCGAGCTTGACATTTCTTCATTCCGGCTTGATGAAATCATCGAGAATTCATACGAACTGGCATAAGCTCACTTATGGTCTGATACCAAGATTGAAATGATAGCTGAGGTTCCCCAAAACCTCTTAAGACTACCAAAAACAACCTCGAAACAAAAATCGTAGTACAATCGGGACACATGTTAATCGACTTAATTAATATGATTAGTACCCCTTAAAAAGCACTGAAAACCTATCCCAAATGGGCTCAAAAATAGCACTTTTTGGGTGCTAATCAACTGCAACTATGTTCTTGGGACCTCCCAGGGGATGGGATGGCCAGAGACCCCAGGGAAGTGGGAGATGAAGCACAACAAACCAAGGGATGCGTATATTCCTTTTATCGAGAGGACGTGGAACTAAGAAGCTGGAAGTTGTCCACCACGACCTTCGGAAAAGGATGGAAGAACTTGAAATAAGAAATCAGCTGGGAGTCACGGGCGTGGCGAAATACTGTGCCCCTCCAACCATGCTTCGCGCAATCCACTGAGTCACCAAGAGAGCATTGTCCAATTTCTCCTCAGTAAAGGGATTTTATGGTTGAACATGCAAATGTGTTTGTGGGCCAAAATAATTTACCGACTGATGCCAGTATGGCAGCACCTACAATCCCAAGCCGGAAGAACCACCCCAGCCTCTCACCGGAAGCCCCAGGCCTCAGCATATGTTCCACACTAAGTGCATAGCGGCGGCAAATTGTGGGTCCGCCTCTCGACGATACTAACCTCGTCACACGGTAGACGAGTATCATGAATTTGAGCAAGGTGGTGGGGAATTTTAATAGAGAAGGCTTGAAAGCTATTAATGCTCAGGTGAACCAAGGAATAGAAAATATGTAAAGCTCCTGAACAAAGAATTGATGGGCTCCTTAATAACCCCTCAACAAAAAAATTATTCTATAATCATCATCACAGAAGTCGACCAATCGGCGGTGAAGGAGCAAGGAAATTCCTTCCCAAACAACGCCCCAATCCTGAGAGTGCATGAATTAAGTTATACGAATAAGCCTGCACAAAAAATGGATGAAGTTAAGGCAATTATCACCTTGAGGAGTAGTAAGGAAATGATTAGTGTCCAAAAAGTACAATTTTGAACCCTATATTAGATAGGTTTTGAGTACTTTTTGATCATTAATCATGTCATATATCCCAATTGAAGTGTTCAAGTCACCTTAGTAACACTTATGCCATTTTAGACATGTTTTGGTTGTTTTGCAAGTATTTTATGCACTTCGACTTCAACACTCAATGCAAATGATCAATCATGGTCGCGGAAATTTAGTCTCGACCATCAACAAACCCAAAAATCGATGGAAAAACAAAGAAAAGCGGAGAGGAAATGAGATGCGGAGTTGAAGGCAGGGGCCAGGGGCGTCTTGGGAGGCGGCAAAAGCGAGAATTTCGCAGCACATTGCGCAACCAATTCGCAATCCTAGCGAATTTCGCCGTATTGCACTTAAGCCGATTCGCAATCTCGGCCAGTGCAGTCGCTGGCCAACTTGCATTGCGAATTAAGCTTCTCAAATTCAGCTAGCTTAGCGAAATTACTAACTAGTGAATTCAACCTTATGGTCGCTAAAGCCTTGCCAATTTCGCTAAGCCATTGCCAAATTCCTTCTTTCCTGCAATTAACTAATTAGCGAAATTCTTAAGCGAAATTCGACTGTCTCTGTAATTAATGCAACCGCCTTCAAACTTGGTTTTATTACTCTTTGTCCAATAACTTAGCCTAGTTATTAGGGTTTGGTAATTTCATACCTTGGGAGGCCTATAAAATACCCTCATGTTTAATAATAAGAGGAAGGAGAGATAGGGAATACAAGTTTTGTGGTGATTTGTAAGTTATTTTCTTTTCACTTTGTAAATAAAATTTTTTTAGGTCTTGATTTTATTTCTTTTCTCTCTTCTCTCTCTAACTCTCTTCTTTCTTTCACTTTCCGGCTGCCAAACCACCTCTTGAGGGATGACCTTTCGAGATCTTGTAGCCTCCCTTCCTTGCACAGGGGGAAGAAGCTGGCAGTGGTGGGGTTAAGCATGTTATCCTCTTATTGCTAAAAGTCACGGGTAGTGTATTTATAGCCCTTATTTTTCTAGAATTGATTTATAACATGGGATGTTGTGTCTTGGCAATACTCCATGCTTTGAATCCGGTGCTTAGTGGCAGAATGCGTAGCTCTTTAGATAGTCCTTACTTGCCTGCGAGGTAGCATTTACATGTTAAGGTTCTTCAAATTAGGGTTAAATAACATTGACTTTATTGTTTTGTATACTCTCATACTTTAGGGTTCGTGCTCGGGTGAGAGATGCCTTTGTGATTCTTTAGATAGTCTTTACTAGCCTTAGAAAAATGATAAAGGAATGTTAGGGTTTTAAACTAAAGGGCCATAGCGCATGCTGCACGTATTGACTCAAATAGGAGATGTTTCGTAGGTGAGGTTTGCTAGTTAAATATAGATCCGGTTATGCCATGGACTATAGGTTGCTTGTCATAACGAGATAAAACTAGGAGACACTTGTTTGCCTAACTTGCAAGTTAGTGACCTAATTCTTCAAAAGTTAACTTTTTCTGCCTTTTAATTTCGGTTTTTCTGAGTTTCTCGGTTTTTCAACTTCATGCCCCTTTGTTTTGAAACTCAATTCAAAGAGTCAAGTAGAAAGCCTTACCTTCGTGCACTATGCAAACCATTTCTAGGATGAAAACCCATCCGTGTTAGGCCCTGAGCCACTATCTTTGCGGTAAAATTGACTACGGCGGTTGGAGGAACAAATTATATAAATATTGTTGATTCATTTCGGCCCTGCGCAGCACGAATCAAATAGTGCGCCGTTACCGGGGATGGTGCCAGTGCGATGGTAAGTTAAGGTGTACGCCGATCAACATCACAAATTGAGAGGTAACCTTTTTTACCCTCTTTTAACCAGTTGCGGGGCGCGGCTTTCATCAAATAGCGATGTTGCACTATTTGATTTCATTCAGTTATTTTTAATTTCTTTTAGTTAATTTTAACCTTTTTGCAATAAAAAAAAAAAAAAAAAAAAAAAAGTGTTGCGGGACCAGGTTTTTGGTGGCTCTGGCTGATACGAATCCGTTTTTCGGTGGATTGAAAGAATTTTAAGGCAAACGATTCGAGGTTAGGTGGGAAAATTGATGAGAAAAATGGAACACCCCATATGGGAGAGCAATACGGTCAGAAGCTCCTAGGCTTACATGACAATGGAGACTATACAAACCTTCCATACCGGTGGCATTGACTTGTAGAAGGAACAGTGAATATATAGATCCGCGAGGATTACGGAGACCATTGGATGGGTGCACTGTCTATGGTGTTCCCTCGAAACTTATCCACCTCATCACAATTTGATTATCACGAACCTCCACATTTTATGCCTCAACCCCCTCAGTCACCTCGGTCACTCGGCCCTTTCTGGTCAATCCATCCATTAGAACAAGCCATCCTGAATTTGAGCAAACAAGTGGACAATTTCATAGAGGATAATAGGGTGGTGAATGTTTAGGCTAATAGGGAAATTGAGACAGTGAAGAGCTCCCTGAACAAGAGGGCGTGGACTTCAAAGTGAAATGGAGCTTAAAGTCAGACAACTTACGAGTGTTCGATTTTACTAAAAGCTTGCCAGCCCGACTTGATCATGCGAGGAGGAAGAGTGAGAGGATGGTGTGAAGCCCAAAACAATTTTGGGTGAAGCGGGTTCATTTGCAACCTCGAGGAGAAGGTGAAAGTGGAATCATTAGAAACTCTGACATGGGATGCCCCGGTTAATTTTGGCCTTGAATGAGAAGAACAAATCGGTGCCTTCGATAAGCGGGAGGTAGTGGACATGAAACGGGGAAGAGACGGGAACTATCCTTGACCAGTCCCCGTGGTTGGATCCCTGGTGTTGCCAACCCCAAAATAACCCGCTTGCCCGGTGGCTCCCTCGAGGATGACCAAGTGTACATGCGCCCACACTGCGGATAAATCGAAACCGACGGCACCTGCTCCCGAAGGTAAGTCTGACCCGCCAGCGCGCGTATATGCGAGAACTTCAAAGAAGAGTTAGTGGCCATTCTTTCAGTTTTGCCCACTATCAAAAGAAGATGGCAGCGCCACCATTGCATGGCATGGTGTGGTTAGTTTGGTGCGGGTTCGAAGGTTTAGACACCAGAACCTGGTATTTCCCTGAGCTCCACGTTCGGTGACCCTCCTTGGATATCTTTGGCGGCGATGCGGTGGCTTCACCACCACCACCAGCCCGGTAGGGTGGACAGGTCTCTTTGATTTATGTATAGTTTGAAGCATCAGCGCCTACTGGTCTTGATTATGATTTTATTAGCCATAGTAGCCGGTGATATGTTTTTATTAGCCTTTGTTATGCATGTATTAAGCCATTTAGCTATATCAAAAGCCTGATTGTTCTTATATTGACTTTGCATATTGTGTTTCACTTTGTGTCCCCTAATAATGTACAAGTATGTGTTTTCTTTCAAACTACATAATTAAATTGCTTCAAATTGAACAATAAATTTACTTCAAATTGAACAATTGAATTGCTAAGTGGATAATTGAATCATCATATTTATCACTATATGCACTAGAACAAATGCCGTAGCAGAAACAATTTGTGTTCGGTCAGCATTCCCGGCATGTTCAACATTCCCTTTATGCTATGTCACACACTTTGGTCTGTTTCAATGAGTTTGTAAGTTTGTATACCTCCTTCCACCTTCTGAAAGCCGACCTTAGGCATGTTGACAACCATTGGTTTGGAATTACCAACAATTGAGAACCAATGTTGTCTTCCAAAAAGGAAAAGAAAATAAAAAAAAGCAGAAAGAAAAAAAGAAAAAGAAAAGAAGAAAAAGAAAAATAAAGTCGTGAAATCTTGCTTTGAAACCCGAGCACGGTCCGAGGGGTGTATGGCGAAAGCCTTTGAAACCCGATGCCCTAAGCCTTAATTGGCTGGGAGTCATCGATTTAGTGTTCGTTACATGGGTGGATAGGTGAAGTTTAATGACTTGTGGATGCTTAATTTTCGAAGTCATTCGGAGTCCGGGGTGAAGCCTTTAGAGTTAGTGGTCATTGATCCTTTTGGCTTGATGCCCTAAACCTTAGTGGTTGGGAGTCATAGGGTGGACCCCGTTACATGGACTTTGGTGAAGTCGGGTTTAAGCATTGCACCTACGATGTAGATGAATAAAGAAAGAAAATTAACTAGCCCTATCTAGGTTATTCAACAGATTTAAGACCATGTCAATCACTGATTGGGGGAAATTTAAATTTTGCATTTTATTGACTCAATCTAGATACAAAATGAACCATTAGACTTGGGGTGGGAAATCCAGGTTAATCATGGAAGGCTTGATGTTGTTCTCAAAAATTGTTCTCTTATGGATTTTATTCTTGTATATAGGTTTCAAATGTTGATTTCCATTGTTCACTTTAAAGTAATGTTAGTTTGTATATAGTACAACCTTTTTGAAACACAACCTTTTGAAAATCCTACATGCATCTCGAGATTCTTATTTTTGCATTGCTAAGAGGACCCCCATAGCGTTTCGGTTGGGGAGTGTGATTAGTATCAAAAGGCACAATTTTGAACCCTATATTGAATGAGTTTAGTACTTTTTTGATCATTAATCATGTCATATTATATCCCAATTGAAGTCTTCAGAAAGTCATAATGCTTTATGCTCATTACAAATGTTTTTGGTTGTTTGTGGTATTTATACACTTCACAGGCTTCAACCTCAATACGGAAATGATCGATCATGAGGTCGGAAATTTAGTCTCAGCCATCAACAGAAGCCAAAAATCGTGGAAAAACAAAGGCGGGAGGAAATGGGATGCGGGTTGAAGACGGGACAGAGGCATGCGAGGAGCAATAAAGCGAAATTTTCGCAACACATTATAGCTTGATTAAGCAATCCTAGCGAATTTATAGTGACCGCCAGCAGGTTCGCAATCTCGTGAAGTCGCGAGGAAGTCGATATGCTTACCTTGCATTTGCAGTCGCTTCTCGCCCGGCAATTCAAGCTGGCTGCATGAGAATTTCGCTAGCTAAGCGAAATTCAACTCTATAGGATCGCTAAAGCCTTGCAATTTAGCTGGCCATTGCCAAATTAAGCTAACCCTTGCCAAATTCGCTAATTGTGAAATTCTTAGCGAATTTGCAGGCTGCATCATGCTTTGTAATTAATGCAACCGCCCTTCAAACTTGGTTGTCTCTTTTGTCCAATAACTTAGCCTAGTTATTAGGGTTTTGGTAATTTCATACCTTAGGAGGCTATAAATACCTCCTTGTTTTTGTAATAAAGGAGGAGGATGAAGGGAATGAGTTTTTGGTGATTTGTAGAAGTTATTTTCTTTTCTTTGCTTTTGTAAATAAAATTTTTTTTTAGGTCTTGATTTTATTTCTTTTCTCTCTTCTCTCTCTTCTCTCTCTTCTTTTTCTTTTTCCACTTTCCGGTACCCAGACACACCTCTTGAGGATGACAACTCGAGATCTTAGCTAAGCCTCCTTCCTTTGAAGAGGAAGGAAAGCTAGCAGTGGTGGGGTTAAGCATATTTATCCTCTTGTACTAAAAGTCCGCGGGTAGTGTATTTATGGCCCTTATTTTCTAAGTTCAGTTTACTTTATAACATGGGATATTATTATCTTGTAATACTCTCATGCTTTAGATCGATGTAGTGACAGATGCGTGGCTCTTTAGATGGTCCTTACTTGCCTACGAAGATAAGCATTTACATGTTAGGGTTCTTCAAATTAGGGTTAAATAACATTGACTTTTATTGTTTGTGATACTCTCCATGCACCCCAGGGTTCCCGGTGCTCGGGTGAGAGATGCCTTTGTGATTCTTTAGATGGTCTTTACTAGCCTTAGAAAATGGATAAAAGGAATGTTAGGGTTTTAAACTAAGGGCCATAGCGCATGCTACTGTGTTATTTCAAATAGGAGATGTTTCATGGAGTGAGTTTGCTAGTTAAATATAGATCCGGTTATGCCATGGACTATGGATTACTTGTCATAGCAGAGATAAAACCAAGAGGACACTTGTTTTACTAACTTGCCAAGTTAGTGACCTAATTCTTCAAAGTTAACTTTTTCACCTTTTAATTTCAGTTTTTACAGTTTCTCAGTTTTCAACTTCATGCCCACTGTTTTTGAAACTCAATTCCAAAGAGTCCAAGTAGAAAGCCTTTACAGCCGTGCACTTATGCGAACCATTTCTAGGATGAACCCATCCACGTGTTCGATACCAGACCCTTTATCTTTACTGATGGCTTGACTACGGCGGTAGGAAGACTGGAATATATAAATATTGTTGATTCGAAACTCGACCTCTTTGTGTACGAATCAGGAAATTGAGCAGCCAGTGCCCAAACTTGCTGGAGAGACTAGAGAAGAAAAGGAAGTAAAGCCATAACACATATTCATTAAAGAAGATTCGATGAAGAAAAGCATGCCTCCTCCATTTCCCCAAGCACTGAGAGGCAAAAAGAAGGCCCCCAAGCAAGAAGGCATCCTAGAAGTGCGTGAACTTCCCACTGCTTAACATGATCAAACAGGTTCCAACCTATGCTAAATTTAAAGGACTCATGCACAAATAAGAAAGGGTGTGGGTATCGACAAGAAGGCCTCTCGACCGAACAAGTCGCCCAGCATCATCCAAAGGTAAAACCTTGGTGAAATACAAAGATCCGTGATCCCCACCATCTCGCCAACATTGGAGGGATCTCGCACGATAAGGCAATCGCCGACTGGGGAGCTGTCAACCCACCGCCATACTCAATGTACAAGCAAAGCAGGCTCGGGAGCCGGGCTCTACCAACATCACCCTATCCTTAGCTGATCGATCAGTGAAAATCCCAAAGGGAATAGTGGAGGATGTTTTGGTGAAGGTGGATAAGTTTTATTATCCGGTAGACTTCGTGGTTCTTGATACGGAGCCTGTAGCAGAGGGCATTAACCAAGTGCCCATCATACTTGGGAGGCCATTCTTGGCCACATCTAATGCCATAATCAACTGTCGTAATGGAGTCATGCAGCTCTCCTTTGGCAATATGACCTTGGAGCTCAACATTTTTCACCTAAGCAACAAGCATAAGTCAGCAGAGGATAAGGAGCAAAATTCAGATGAAGTATGCCTGATGGGTACGCTGGGAAAAAATGGGCACAAGAACTAGAAGAACCGATGAAGAACAATGAAGGTGCGACGAAGAACTAACTACACCAGTCACTCCTCCTGCAACAGTTGATCCCACAACCACCACCAGAGAGCATGATGCTTAACACAAAGGAGTAGAAGCTGGATTCAACTACAGCACACCTCACTGCAATCATGGAGGAGCTTCTCCTCTTGGACCCCCCATGAAAACCTCAAGGCTACTCAAGAGGGAGTGGCTTCTGCAGTATCCCAAAAGTCATTAGATTTCTTTTTGTTAGAATTTATTTACTCAATTTTAAGTTAGTTTTAAGTTCTACTGTTGATACTTTTGTGTTCAATTTGTTTGGCTTGTTTTTCTTTTTCAAAATTTTCTCTTTTGCAAGTTTAATTTCTCACAATTTTATTCTTGTCAAGTGTGTTATAGCTTCTAAGCTTGAAGCAAAGAAGCTTTTGGAACCCGCGAAATTTCGCAGTTGCGAATTTCTCGCACTCACAAATTCGCAGGGTGCACCGGTTTCATCTCTGGTCGCCCCGCCGCAAAACCTTCGCTTTCCCACTCCTTCCATAAATTCTCCCCATTTTTTTTTAGCCACCCATTTAATGGGCAAGACCTTTCACCTACCCCCCTCCCCCTATATATAAACACTATTTGTCCTTTATTTTCATTTCACCTTCACCTTCCCAGTTTCTGAAACTCCCCTCTTCCTCTCAAATTTGATCTCCTCCAAATTCAAGAATGACTTAAGACCTCGTGGGCTCATTCTTTCAGCCACGCGTGCGCCTGAACCCTCCTCGCATTCCGCTCCACCCAGAGCACCACACGGGGCAGCCTCAACACTTCGCCGGCCGCGCTCCCTCAACCGCCGGCGCCCCTCAACCTCCGTGCCTCCCACAGCCCATCGCGCCACTTCCCCGCCCCCCGATGCCGCGCAGGCGCCGCTGCCGCCCGTCGTCTGGCGGTGGGCCTCCGCGGCCCCCGCCTGTAGTGAGACATCATACCCGGCCAGCCCCCACCCGCCGCCCCATTGCATCCCAGCCGCCGGAGGGCCCCACCGCCCAAGAGGGCTCGAACTTCAGCCCAGGGAGCCCGTCCACCCGGGAGAGAGACCCCAAGCGCCACCCTCACCGCCTTATCAGGGCATTGCTGGAGCCCCGGACCTATCCCCTGCATCCATTATTAGGCGGCCTTACTTCCATTACAGCCCCTTCCCGGTGAATGTCAACTGCAGTGAGAGAGATCTGCACGACGAGGTTTACTACGATCTCCCGGCATTTGCCGAGGACCCGGAGCTCCGAGACTTCATGCTCCTCGTGCAAAGATACCACCTGGAGCCGTTCATGATGCCGCGTCGATATTTTTATCCTCGGGTAGTCATCGAGTTTTACCACATGATGATGTCTAGGCGAGAGGCCAACCCGACTGCTCTGTATTTTTCCATCGACGGCCGGCCAGGGATACTTCGGTCCTCCGACATCACAACTGCTCGCCATCTACCGGTGGTCCTCACCAACGCAGCAGTCTATAGACAGTGGCCCCATCCCTCGACCAGGGAGATGGTCCGTCTTCTCTCCATGGACACTACCGCTAGGACTATATTGTTCAGGAGGCAGCTCCCGCAGCGCATGCTATTGATAGACCATATATTGCAGTCTAATCTGTTCCCGCTCCAACACATCATCCAGAGGAGAGGAGCTATTTTGGAGGCTTTGTATTGTATTTCAGAGGGGCCGAAGTTCATCCCAGTGGAAGATGATCACGACTGGCCTTTATTCCACTTCAGACAAGAAGTCCACCGCAGAGTCCCGCCTCAGTCGAGTCCACGCCTCCCTCCTCCAGCTTTGCGACTCGTGCCGTGCCGAGCACATCTGCTCCCTACCGAGCCCCGATTGAGCATCATCATGGCCGTGAAGCCACCCCACCTGTCGACGGCAGGGCGTGCCATGCCTCAGGGGCTTTTCATCTTCCTCCTCTGGGACCAGCCGAGGACCAACCGGCTATTGATATTCCACTCGAGGACCGTCCCTATAGTCGAAAGACACCGAGAGCCCTCCCGGGCCTAACTCCTTCAATTCCAAGATTAGTTCCTCCGTACCACCTACCATAGCTCCAAAGTGATTCGCCTCGTGCCTTATATCCTCTCAAAGCCCTACTCTATGCCCACTCGTTGCTCGTATATAGTTGGGCCGAGCACCTCCGCGCCACCTCAACAATACATTACCATATCCACCAAGGACTTTCTGACCATCATGGAGGCATTCCGATGACATTCTCCACCGGGGCCGGGCCATCGGTACGCCCATGCCACCCTCGCAGATAGGATGACTCGCACTGAGGCTGCCATGGCTCAAACCAGTTCCATTCTAGCACAGAGTCAGGCCATCCTCATGCAACTCCATAATCACCTAGCACTTCGCAGCCTCCTTATGTCCCCCGCCAGCCTCGCTACCCCTCCCCAGTAGATCGCCTCCCCACCACCACCGCAAATCCCCGGATGTACTCGGGCAAATGCACAGCATCGCCACCTGACTGGTACACTCACTCCGCCCAGCCGAGGATGATTCTCTTCATCACCATCGACGAGGTGTGTTCACTCTCCACTAACTTTCCAATCTACACGCCACGCGACAATGGCATATACTTATCGGGGGAGAGTTATCGAAGTGATGTTCATATCGCTTAATTTCGATCTATAATTACCCGCCGTAAAGCCCATTTTTGTATGATAATGGTCATCGTATACTTCATTTTGAAAAGATGAAAATTTTGTGAAATACATCGTTATATATTTCATACCCATGTTTCTACTTCTTTTACAACCAATTTCGCTCTATTTTTCTTTCAGATGGTTTCGTCTCTCCCGTGAGTTGCAAAACTCGAAATATCAGATAATACCATCAATGCTAGACTAGTTCCATGCATGATTGAGTTGTTGGGCGGATGAAGACCCTAGTATTCGACCCTTGTCTTCCACCATTAGCTAACCAAACACACAGTGCACTTCAGTTTTCTTCATTAGAAATGGTGAAGCCGTGATACCCCCCCCCATTTCCTTGCAAAACCGCCTTAGCTTCGTTGATTCACCTTTGGGTCAGGTTAAGGACCCCATGAAAAGAAGGCCAATGTGTCTTCTAAAAGAAAAAGAAAAGAAAAAGAAAAAGAAAAAGAAACGAGAATAGAAAAGCCCAGGTGCTTTGCCTTGAAACTTGAGCATGGTCCAAGGGGTCTACGGCGAAGCCTCCTCTTAAATCCCGTGCCCTAAACCAATCCAGTCAGGAGCCACGTGACTTGTATGGCTTCCACTACATGGGAGGAGCGGGGTGGAGTTTGGGCCGAGTCGTAGGTTCCTGATTCTCGAAATCATTCTGAGTCCCGGGGTGAAACCCGGTAGAGTTATGGTCAAAAGATCCTTTCGACTTGATGCCCTAAACCTTAGTCAGGGTTGGGAGTCATCTATGGATCCTTCGCTACACCTGACTTCGTGAAGTCGAAGTTCTCGCACGTGATCCTACAATACAATAGAAGTGTGAAATAAGAGTGGAACCGGATCTATTTAGGTTGGTCAATAGTCTAAGGCATTGGCAGTAGCTTGGTTGGGGGGAGAGTAGCTTAGCAGCTTATTGGTAAAAACTATCACCTAAACACTTAGATTTTGGTGGAAGTTCAGGTTGATTTCCTTGGAATGGACACTGCTCTGAAACTTGTTCCTATATGGCATTTATTCTCCCAAGCTGGTTTTGATGTAGAGTCCCAATTTTTCATACTGAGGGTAGGGCATTACTTATACACACACTTTTCGAACAGACAGTCCCTTTTTGCATACACATTGCCTGCATGATCTTTTTTTTTTTTTTTTTTATCATTGCTAAGGGACTAGCAATGTGTCGGTTGGGGGGAGTGATTAGGACCCCGAGTAGTTACTATTTTGAGCCACGTTTATTGCGGGTTTTAAGCGCACGTGTACTAATCAGCTAAACAACTTGATTGATACATTGAGGTCTAGAACCTTAATGATCACATTTTGTAGCTATTTTTGTAGTTTTGCAGGCCAAATACCTCATTATCTTCAAACCGATTCAAACACGATGAACCTAAGCCGAATTCGAAGATGTATGATCGAACCAGAGGAGATTTGGAACGTTGCGAAATTTCGCAACATTGCTCCCCTGCACTCCTGTTGTTGATTGCTTTTTGACCCGCTTTTTATGGTTTTGTACAAATCTACCCTTCATGTAATTTTGGTCCCTTTATACATTTTTGTAATTTCCTTGGTACTGAGCATCTATATAAGCTCAGTCAAGCTTGCAACATCAATCAACTTTCAGTCCATCAATCACTCAATAAAATTGGGCACCAAGTTTCCTCTCATCCGGCTGCTGTGTGATTTTCTCTCATTTTCCTTCACTTTCTTGCACTTTCTCACCATCCAAACACCCCTTGATGATGACAAATCAAGGGATGATTGGCTAAGGCCCCTCATCCTTGAAGAGGAAGGCCACTGGGTACCAGGATTAAGGTAAGCTGGTTGTTCTCTTGCTTTTCATGTAAGCATTTATGGGTGTTTGCATTCCTGCTTCTCACCTTAGGTTAAAATCTCCTAGGCATGCCATCACTAACGTGTATTTGGCAAGCTTTTGAGTTCGGTGGATACTTATCCTTTAGATCCCGCGTGCAGATTCTGGTTGTCTCCCTATTAGTTCTTGTAGGAATTGTTGAGTTTTAGGGCGTGTTTTCCTTGGAGTCTTGGAGCATTTATGCTCATTAAATGCCATTATTCAAGAGGAAAAATTTTAGGGTTTAGGTTTTAAAGCTAAATGAAGATCCGGTTCGGGAAATGACTATAGGTCATCCTCCCCAACACGAGGAAAAAGACCTGAGGACATGTCGATTGACTTAGAACCCTAAGCCCAGTGGCCTGAGACTTCAAGGAGTTCTTTTTCTAATTTTATTTCCATTTATTTTCAGTTTGCCAACCATTGAAACCCATTGTTTTTGCAAAAATCCTAAAATCCAAAGAGGAAACACCATTTTCAATCCACTGTAACTCTTCTCTCACGAAGAAAACCCATCCTTGTGTTCAACCCTAGGCCACTATACTACAGTAGCTCTGTTACGGCAGTAGGAACCCTAGGATACATATTTTGTTGATTCCAGTACACCTACTTTGCAAGCGAATCAACAGTCCTAACCATAGAGTCCATGCCTTGTAGGCGAAGTCCTATAATCCTGCCCCGAATGGACAATCTCAATCAATTCTCAAACCTCTTGACCTTGGCCAAGTGTGTGGCCACATAATCGTCAGCAAAGCGAGCTAACTCCATGAACCTGGCCACATACTCAATCACAATCATAGTCCCCTGCTTCAACTCTAGGAACTCCTGAGCCTTCGCATGTCTAGCAGTGTTCGGAAAATACTTGCCCGCAGCGACTCTGGAACTACGCCCATGTCATTGCCTCTGGGTCCCTAAGGTCTTTGCGGTTACCATTTAGGCCTCACCCTCTGGGCTGAATCGACCTAAGCCGATCCCCAGTCGTATCGAGGTAATCTCGCCGCCTCGATATCTTCTAAGCACAAATAAACCCAGTAGTGCGCCCTTGGATCTCCTCCCCTTATGAATATCGAAGGATGATGTGTGCCACAAACCTGGAGGTTGCCGGACCTCCTAGCTGCACATTGCGCTGCTTTTGTGCAATGGCGGCCAGTCCCGCAATCCCTATAACCTCAGCAAAGGCACCAACTGGTCGAATGCGGGTGGTGTAGGCGCCTCGTGGACGACCTCTACGTCCTCTCCAGCGACTAGCCATCTACACATGTCAAATGACAAGTTAAGTTTAATCTGACATCTCTAAGGTGTAAACTGATAAGAGACCCACTATTCACATGCGAAAAATTTTTCCATACTTTAAATCATACGCAACAAAATTTTATTTTATTTTTTAAACCCCTTGAACAATGTTCATGAACAGTGTCCATGAACAGTGGTCCCAGCGATGTTGTAAACGGTGCTAGTCAAAGCCTGGATTGGGTACCGCGGTGTTGCACACCACGGACCTGACCCGTATTACCGCGCTACGTGTGCATTTCGCCCGGGCGCGCTGCAGGTGCATTGGGCTGTGTCATGGGCGCCTTTGGAGGCCCGATGCCGTGGCCCAGCCGGCCCGTGTTGCAGGCGGGTGTGTGCCATGTCGTGTACTCCTAATCACGATAAAAAAAATGTATCGCGACTCAAATCCCTACCGCGCGTTGAAGCGGCGTGTCACCCCCAGCTACGCGCGTGTCCACGGTGCTCACATTGCCTTATCGCAGGCGGGCTCAGGTGTCGCAACCGTGTCATGACCTGGCGCCGCTGCGCCACGATACAAAATTTTGTATCGTGACACGCCGATGGCTAGACCATGCGCGCCAGCGTCTTGTTTCGCCCGGCTGTGAGCGCGCCCGTGTCGTAGCCACGCTGGCCATATCGCGGTGTGTCGCCTTGGCCCGATGCGCACCCACACGCCCGCCCGGTCGTGTCGTGCCTGGCCATGCGCTCCCAGGCCCGCGCTATCTGGTATCAGAAAACATTGCATCATGACCCGACACGGAAATGGGCGTAACTTTATTCGAGTTTCATTTCTTGCCTTAGCTTTTTTTCTTTTTCTTTGTTCCACCTACTGGAAGGCCACAAAAAAAAAAAAAAAAAATTTCATTCCCCCTCCCGATGGGACCTCATAAATTGTTATTTATATTTTTTTCTGTTTAAGCGTAAAATAGAAAAAAAAAAAATTTTCTCAACTACCTTTTTTTTTTTTTTTATTCCTTGATGGCCTCCCTGCCTCTAAATGCGAGTAGCCCTGAACAAGCTTGTAGTTTAGCACAACTCAAAAATTTTAAGAGTTTAATTTTAACCCGTTTTCTTGTGCAAAAACTGGAATAATTTTCCAGAATTTCACAAAACACCTCTGTTTATGTTCAAAAACTGGAGCAACTGTCCAGAAAATTATATTTTTTTCTTTTCGTTTATTTCTGGACCACTCTACCCAAAATTCTCAAACTCCTAAGGTTTTATTTTCTCAACCCTAGTGTTCACCATTTTCCCTATATGCTATTCACCAAGAATATAAACTACCTGATACACTCTGACACATCCTGTTCATTCATCCAAAATGCCTGATGGATGCATGATCTAACTTAGTGCCCATCAAGTCCTAGGTACTCGTATACCTAACTTATTGATATTAAGCTATGCTAATGTCAGACATTGAATCTAGGTATTTATAAACCTAAGCTCGATGCCAAGGCTGTGGCCTTGAATCCACAGGGATCATTGACCCGCAGTCGAGCCCTGCGGAGATACACATGTCCCCATACGTGAGACCATTACATGAGTAAAATGGCCACATTGGCCCTTCATCCATACTCACCTAAATATATCCAATAACTATATTACAATGGTTCAAGAGTCAATTTCACTCTTAATACAAACATATATTAAAATTAAGAATTCTAATACATGTTATACAAAAATATCAAAGCCATAATCCGGATTTCTTCTTAAAAGCGGCCTCTAGTGAGCGTTGTCTTCCCGAACACTCCCTGTACCTGAAATAATGTTCCCTCGACAATGTGAGCAATGCCTAATAGTGATAATCTTCTACATGGGTTACTCCCCACCTAAGTGCACATGTAATGGCAACCAAACACATTCAAGCAAATGCATGATCCTACTTGAATGTCTACATGCCCAATCCCATGTCTCGAGTCCTCATAGACTTCCTCGCATGCCTAAGCCATGTATGAAAATCATTTCTTTCAAAACAAAAATATTTGTTTAGTGAGGACAACCCTTGATATAATACATTAGACAATCCTCAGGTGAACTTGTTGGGTAACTCTAAAAACAATTCATAGGCCCTCAGACGTGGTAGACCCGATTTTCCCAACACAATTATTTGGACAACTTTCCAATAAAATTATATATTTTTTTATTAATTTTACAAAAAGAATTATTCGTTTCGACAACCCTCCGATTTTATTTGTCATGCACTCACACCTACCATTCTAGGGTGCCCCGGTGCATATGGAATGCATTATGCCATTTCCAACAATTCATGTTAATATATATATAACATGCATATATTAACAAGAATTTACCCACAACATCATGTTATTCAATTCATAGCAATAACACCAAAAATTAGCTCACATGGGCTAATAACCAATTCAAGCAATTCATTTTGAATCACCCGAGCAACACACAAATCACATAAGCAAATTGAAACCACAGGTCTTGACAAGCATTCACAATCCTGCTTAGGGATTTTCTTCACTTAGTCCAAATATTTTGGGACAGAAACACAAACCATCAAGCCTTAACAAATCCCCATCCATTAAAATGGCTCTTAGCCAAAGAATAAATCAAGTAGGAGAAGACTCCTACCTCTTGGAGTTGTCGAAACTCCACAAAATCGGTGTCCACGCGTAGCCCTTGTAGCGTAGATCAACTTGCTTCTTGGCGGAGCAAGGCAGACGGTCCAGAAAGCCGAAATCAAGAGAGAAGTTAGACTTTCTCTCACTAAAACCAGTTTTCCCCCTCACTGTTCCAGTGAAATGGAGAAGATGAAGTTGTCTTATTTTCTTTCTTTCAATTAATTCTCTTTGTCCACTTTAATTTGACTTTTAAGGGCTCTTTGACACTGGCTTAATCTAAGCCATTTTATCTCTATCCTCTCACTAATCATACAACATTTGTCACATGGGTACATGTAGTAGGTGACTTTGTCGCATCACATACCTCTCCATGACTATCCTCTGACACTTGGAGCACTGATTGCCTTGAAAGACGTGAAATTAGGCGTCTCGGAATTCGACGAAGTCGACATGGTATATTTGGAATTTGTGAGACAATTCCAACATGATGAAGTCGTTTAGGTCATCAGAGATCTAGAAAATTCGGTTCAACCAAAGTACCATTTACCACTTTTGAAAAGTGGAATTTTTAGGGTTTACGACCCGAAACACCATCTCCCTTAGTGCACACTAGGTGTTTATTCTTTTTCCTAAGTGAGTTTTTGGTGACTCTATTTGGTAAATCAGTAGAGTGGCATCACAATAGGTGTTAGGAAACCAACTAGAGAGTGATTCAAGCCTAGACCAATCGTGATCACATCCACATCAAGTTCCCGGAATGTTGAGCAAAAGCAAAATTGAGCTTAGAAAGAAAGCGCAGGCCAGTGAAGAACTTGACTCATGATTACGATCATGAGAAATTTGTCAATGAGAGCGCAACCGAGAAATTCAGCCTCATCTTAAAAAATAGGTCTTTCATCAAGGAGAAGGGGTTTCACCACCCCGATGATTTCTTTCGCAAAATCATTGCGAACAAGGGATGGAGGGCACTTTTCCAACCTCTAAGACCAGTTGCCACGAGTTTGGTGCGAGAGTTCTATGCCAATCTAGCATCCCACATACTAAAAAGGGTCCGGGTGCACGGGGTGTTGGTAGATTTCTGTGTGAAGTCTATCAATCGATACTATAACCTAGAACCGGTTAACCCTAAGGCCTATGATAGTCTGCATGAACATCCCAACTATCCCGAGGTCCTTAGGTTGTTGACTAACGGGAAGGGTGAGTGGAAACTTAGCAGTGAAGGGCATGTCGTGCACTTCAAGGCCAAACACTTGGCCTACATTCCTAAATCACGGCATCGCTTCCTTAAAATTCGTCCCGTCTCGGCTGACTAATGTGTGTGAAGTAGGTATGAGAAACCAGGGCTCAACTATGCCATTATTCAGGACATTCCATTTGATGTCGGGCAGGTTATAGAGGATGCCATCCTCTATAACAAAGATGTGAAGATGAATCTCGGGCACCCCTTCCTTATTAATGGCCTATGCAAGCAAGTCGGGGTTCCCTTAGAGGATAAGGAGGCGTGGATACACTCCATCAAGGCGATCATGGTTTAGAAAGACAAACCGGGTATACCAAGGCTAGAAGAGGTACTCCTGATTTGGGCGATGGGCTCGTGAGGGATGACCTTAGAGCATACCAGCCTAGGTTTGGGATCCCATTAAGTGCCCAGGGAGAGGCCGGGCTGTCATCCACTCAACCCCCACCACTACAGCCATCTTAGGTGGAGGACCCGATCAGTCGTTCCACTATACTAGAGGACCAGGTATAGGACCTCACCACCCGATTTGATGAGTACTAGGATGAGACCCGAAGCTGGCAGTCGCCATCTGACCAGGGCGTGGATGCACTCATAACTGACATGCGCATAATCATGCATAACGGTGACCATCCTCGACAACTAGCAATCCATTCAGAATATCTGCTAATGCCTCTCATACTGCCATCGCCTCCTACCTGATGATGACGATCTGTTCCTTCTTCTGTTATTAACATTGAGGACACTGTCCGCTCTTGTTTAGGGGGTTTGGGTGATCGGGTTTCTTTTGTGTTTAGTTATGTGTTTCCTATTTATTTCTAGTTTCCTGTTTTAGTTTGTCTCGGTGTTTAAGGTGTTTTAGGTATTATGTGTTCAAGGTGCAGGTATTTTTGTTCTTATATTCGGCTTTTACTTGTTCACGTGTTTTAGGTTGTTTTCGTAGCATTTGCATGTTTTAGGTGTGTTTTAGGTATTGTGTGTGAGTGGATATCATGCTCGCGAATGGGAGATCAATTTGAGTCAAAAATTTTCAAAAAGATCGAGCAGAGAATGAAAAGGGACCCTTAGGTTGTTACATGTCTGGGTGAGTGTGCTAGGTTGGGGTGACTTAGTTTAGTCACCCCCTGTGGGTTTCAAGAAGCCATTTCCAAAGTAGTCTTTCGCACACGCACACATGTGATCTCTAGGGTATACCAAGGCTCTAAACCTGACTCACAAGAATTCCATGAGCCTTGATGGATTCTAAACACCTAATTGATGGGACACCTTTGAAAAGAGGATTGCCATCGAGCCCCCCCACCCCCCCTTCGCCCAAAAAAAAAAAAAAGACATGTGTGAATAGAATACGTGGGATCGTCCAATCGGAATCTCAGGCACAGTCTGAGGGGCCTTTCAAAGCCTAATATCTTAAGCTTGGTTGTGGGAGCCATTGACTTCCTTTGCTGGCTACATGGGACCGGAGGATGGACCATTCCCGCGATCCCAAGGCCTTTACGTTTGGTTAAGAGTTCGGGGTGAAGTTTGAGGGGAACTAAATGCCCGGTGCCCTTAACTAGCGGCGGTGGGGAGTCTTGATGAATCCAATACGGGGACCTCGACTAAAACTTATAAGCACTAGAGTTATTTCATGCTTAGGTAGCATGTAAATAAAAAGGGATGTGTTGTTATCCTTCTATGGTTAGAATCTTTCAAATGGGTGAGTGGACTTCAAGTTTGGGGGTAATGGAACCGAGGTATATGTTGGAGATCATGAAACAATTACACATAGACTTACGGGAAAGGTCGTGAGAACATAGGGGGTTGAGTTGCTTGAGTGACCCGACGCCTTCGTATGTTCCTTAGAAAGTTGCACAACTCTAAGGATCCCGGGATTTTAGACGATAAAGGCTCGGATTGCAAATTTGGTTCATTTTGACTCTCCGTGTTGGCGTCGTGTATATGACACTCATGTTGTAGGCGTTTTGGTGTGTCAATTTTCATGCATAATAGTGTTATAATTATGTTTCTTGCTTGAGGACAAGCGAAAGCTAAGATTTGGGGGTGTGATGAGTGCCCCGAAACACTTTCATCATATACCTGGCGATGTGAAACGCGTTTTGATTCATTTCATCTAGTAATAAGAACGGTTATCATCGTATATATGATACTCGGCTTTTTATGCATTTGAAGTGAAAAATGCGGCATTTGGAGCTGTATGGAGATTTGAAGAGGAGATTGGAGGAGAGCTCAGCCTCAACGTAGCAACGTTCCAACGTTGCAATGTTCTCATGTCGCGACGTCCCAACGTCACGACGTTGAGGTCATATGACGTGCGGCCTCGCGCCCGGCCCGGCGTCGCGGCGTTGCAACACGTGGCGTCGTCGGGCTCGACAAGAAATTTTCAAATATAACGAAAGAACAAAAAAAAGGAAAATTGAGGGGGAACGGAGTATGAGACGGAGAAGACGACGGAGGAAGATTCGAGAGATCGTGTAATCCTTGTATTTGTATTTCCTTTCTCAAACTCCTATTGATTGAAACCAAATGATTGTAATAAGAAAAATGATGTTCTAACTTTATTTCTAGGGTTTTTCTATAATCTTGTTATATTCATATGGATTAGTTTTTAATTCGATTTATTTAGTATATCTATAGATCTGATATCGACTTGCTATATTTCCTGTTAATTAGCTACATGGTGGTGTTTGGCCAACACCATCCTTCTGCTTTCAAGCGAGAATCTAAGATCGGAGACAAAGGCCCTGGGATCGGTAGAGGACACTCAAATTAATTAGCTAGTAGAGATCTCCCGGTTTCGAATGTGGTGATTAAGGTTTAACCATTTAAGCGTCTCAGGGTCGAGGGGTGAAGTAGAGATGAGATCAACCCTACTAGCGATATAGGTGAATATACCTCGAGAAAGGATATCTCGCAGGCACGATCAACCCGCCATCATACATCCGTTAATATACTAAATAACATATTTTACATAAATGATAATCAATTGAATATGGCAAGGAAAGGCAAAACCCTAGTCTTCGTTAATCGAACTAACAACAACTCGTTTAGGATCAAAGTGTCATTATATTAGTAGTAATTCACTCATGTTTGAGATCCAGATAATACTCTAGAGTCAATTCCGGTATTCAACACACTTCTCTTCGTGGGAACAACACTTGACTAGCCACTATATTACATAAACTCGACACGTATACTTGCACGTGCGGGCCAACGTTTTTATACTAATTTACACACCTATACCAAGCCCGTCAGTCTCTTAAACCAATTTTCGATATGGCGCACACCATCTACAAATTTCATGATATACATCAATGACAACATTAACTACACCCTATATTAAAATGCAACAAAAACATATAAATAACTCATCCTTCATAAATAAAGATAAATAAATGAAATAAGGTGAAGACTGGCGAGTCTAAACTCATCTATTTTTAATCCATTTTTCTAGCATGTTTTTAACAATTTGATCTATTTATATGCCAAATTATGGAATATTCACCAACTTTATGTTTTGCAGGTGTTATTTGAAAAAAAAAAAAAAACAAGGTAAAAGAAGCAAAAGTGGAAAATGCAAGAATCAGGTCGCGATTATTAAATTTTGTATGTTGCAACACAAAATTCAAGCAGGCTAAATGAACTATGTCATAGCCAGTAACTAAATGTAGCAACAAAGTTTAGACATAGCTCATGGCAAAAGAGAAATTTATGTAGCAACGAAGAGTTTTTCTGTTGTGGCATTATTAAAGAAAGGTGTGAAGAAAACTGCTGTGGATAATCCTGGCCATTCACATACAAAGATTAAAACAGAGCAAAGAAGTCATGGTCGCAAAATATAATTTCTATCGCAACATAAAAAGTTGAAGGCTAAAAGATGAACTCTATCGCGACAAAAGACAATTTTGTCATGACAAAAATTGCTCAGATTACAACACAAGTCAACTGAGACAAGTGTTTTAATGTTGCGACAAAGTTTTCAAGATCTAAGCCAACTCAATAAGAATCATTACAATGAAAGAAAATCCATTCATACATAACATTTAGAATCTACAACTAAGAGCAACAAAATTTTGTCGCGATAAAGCAAACATGAAGGAGGTGAATTCCCTTACGACAAGAAGTCAAGAGCAACACAAGAAGAATAGCGACATACAGCTCCTCGTTAAGAGAATGAAGATTTAAGGAAAACTCAGGTTGTTACAAAGAAGTTTTCTATCGCGACACAAAACTATCAATGATGAATTCCTGTCACACAAAACAAAAAAGGTGTCACAACAAAATTGAAGTAGAACTGAGAATGGCCAAAGTAATTATGTCGCAACATATAATTCTATGTCACGACAAATAGCTCAGCTAGCGACAAGAATTAGAGAAGAAAAGTCCGTCGCGACCAAAGAGCTTCTTGTCGCGACAAAAATGGCTAAGGACTTAAAGAAACTCGTGCTTTACTGTGCTGATGTGCTGAAGCAAATGTTTGTCGCGACAAGGAAAATTATGTCCAACAAACCTTAAGAACAAGGACATGCAGAAGTCAAAACAAAGCGGTGTTGTGACACAAGGCATTTCTGTCGCGACAAGAACAAGATTGCTGAATAAAATTTATGTCGCGACATTATCAAAGTATGTCGCGACACAATCCAAGAGGAAGCCCAGAGAACAAGTCACGACATAATACAAGATGCAACAGAGGCAATAGATAAAGATCGACAGCTCACGCGAATGTGCATCTTCTATGTCGCTACAAAGAGACTAATTTAGGTCAAAATTTCAGGAGTCCACAACGCACCACGAAGTGAGACTCAACATTGGAAAGCCTATAAATACACGCTTTCTAGGCAACGTGTAGCTTTTCTGGCTTACTCCGTGGTTTCCCGGGTGGTTGAAGACTCTTGTACATTTTTATTTTTATTTTTATTTTTCATTTTTATTTTTCATTTTAGTAGATTTAGCTCAATATAGTTTTGTTTTGTTAGTTTTCCTTTAATTTTATGGATTTGGGTATTGTACTGAAGCACAACTTCGAGCTGGTAATTCTTTACAAATTCTTCTTTTCATTTATTATTTGATTTAAATGGATGCTAGAAGGTTTATGGAGTTCATTTATTTCCTAGCCTGCTATGATTTCAAGACTTTTCCCGACTTCAAGTCATCGATATGAGTAAACCAATTTTGAAAAGTTGAGCTCATTGGAAATGGGTCATTGATGATAGTCATTTTGCTGCATAAGGTGGAAGAAAGCTTTAATTAAAATTCTTGAATTTATTTGATTGGTATTGTTTATAAATTTACTTGTTCTCGCATTGCACTGTGTACCCAATGCAAGGTATCAGATCTCACTCGATTTCCAGGAGGCCCTCTGAGTAACACAAAGATGGAGAATCCTGAGAGTGTAGAGAAGTTCCTTGTGGGTATGGTAGACTAATACTATGGAACTAATGAACTTTGAAGAATTACTCAGATAGATCACCAACTTACTTATAAGTTGAGATAGGTTGAATGAAGTATCTGTTTAATCACTCAAAGGTCTCTCCTCTTTCTGCTAAATTGATTCTGATCCCGTGTTAGCTGAGATCTAATCAAGGAGATGGAAATTTTCATTAGAAGTGTAGGATGAGGTGTCAATCAACTTGGAGAAGGCTTGCAATATCCTGTCTATGGGGGTAAGAATTCTTTAGTCCTCAGATCTGAGTATTAAGTACTGAAAAGGAAAAATACTTAAATCTTAGAAAGAGGGTTATATATTACAAGTAACTTATTATAATCATGTCTCATAAATGAATATGGACCTTTAATCAATGAAAAGTATGGTTGAGGGAGAAATCCAAACCATACTACCTTTCATCTTTAACAAACTCTATTTTCCAATTGATGGTTGAGCTATGAATCGAAAAGATGCAGAAAGTGATTGTTACTCATTGATCCATTTATAGTTTGTCTCACTCAGTGAATCCTCAACCCTAGTTTTATTAAACTTTACTTTTGTATATTTAAGATTTTAGTCTAAGACTACATTTTAGTCCTCTTATCATCATATTAGTGGACTTCAAATAGTAATGATCTTGAGTAGTTGGGGTAGTTAGTCTTTTGATTTATCATCTTTCCTCGTGGGAACGATATTTGGACTTTAAATATCCACTTTTATTACTTGTATGACCTGTAGTAATTCATAAGGATCGAGACCACACACACAAATTTTAAATGAGTCATCTTACAAGAAAATAATTCCATTTTTCTCATACATAAAGGAAAATGTCTCAACAAGTTTTTGGCATTGTTGCCATGGATTGAAAAGTTCTCAGGTGGCGCTCAAGAAGATCGCATCCATCAACACACCATACAAGTATTGACTTAACAAGCCGCGCTACTGGGATTAGGTAATAGTCATTTGCAATAATGTTTACAAATTTGTATATATCATTTGGTCTTAAAGATTATACCTTTATAATCATTGAAAGTAAATCGCTCCCATCTTCTAATTCCAGCTCTCCTTTAGCAATATTAGAAACCAAACCCAGTTCAATTTTGTTACACTTTTCATACAAGCTTGTGTTATCGGAAAATTTTGTTCATTCCCATCTCTTCCTAAAGCAACCAAAAGTTCATCCTTGAACTTAGTCCTCAAAAAACATCCATCGAAGCCTATAATATGCCTACAACCTGCCTTCCATCCTTTTTTACAGACATTCAAACAAACAAATATTCTCTTAAAGATTCTCCTCCCCTCTTTTAGATCATCTCTACATATCTCCACATTCACTGTAGAGCTTCGATTTCTTCTCAACAACTCATCAACATAAGCTTCCAACTCATAAATTTAGTTGCAAAAGCCCTAGAATAGGCATCCAACACCATCCTCTTCTCCTCGCTTCATTAAGGCTGGGAGACATCCAACACTCACACTTAATTCTTCCTCAGCATCCTTTTTCATGTCTTTAATTTTGTAGGCATGATTTTCAAGAATTCTGGTTATATAAAGATTTAATAATTTCACACTACATAAATTTCTAAATTATTTTAATTATATTTAATATTTTAAAAAATACCAATTACGAGAAAATGAGTTTTTAGCATTTTTTTTAGTAGCTTATGAAATCAAATGCACCAAAAGGTTTGAATAACGGTAAGTTCCTTAGCTAACAGATTTTTAAAAGACGCTCGAACTTCCAATCCAAGTATTTGTATTAAAGACGAGGTTCCTAAACTACACCATTGACGGTTTCTGAACGGTACAAATCTGTTAAAAATAACTGTATTTTTACCGTTATTTTAGTTGTTCACAGTTTTGAGGAATATAATTAGGATTTTCAAACCTTAAAACCGCATTCAATGCATGATCCACATAACGCTAATTCGCTGATTCGCTCATTCTCGTTGACGTTAGGATTAATTACGTTAATTTGTTAATTTGATGTGCACATTAAAACTGCTAATCGGTTATGTTCGCTACGCTGACTCGCTAATTAGTTCGCTTATTTTATTTTTTTGGTTGATATCTCGGGCATGCAATCGTTTCTGTTCAGCTGGACCCAACATTCAGCTACAAACCCCATGCATGATCAAATCAATTTTTATGTTTTTAACGACGATTGGGGACAATGTTGCAAAAATTCGTTAAAAAAAACGCTAGAAATAACCGAATTTTTTTATTTGGTGTTTTAGTTGCTAGAGATTTTCAGCGATTAGTACGTAACAAAAACTAACATCCTGGAGGAATACAGGAACTTTTTTTTATTAGTCCAAAACTACCGAAATTATTTGAATTTAATCATTTCATTCTACTGTGTTTTTTTGTTTTCAAGTATTTTTAGTGGATGATTTATGTTAATTTCTTAGAAAATATTGTTGAATAGTAAATTATTTTTAACATTAAAATGTTTTTAGATTTATGGAAGCGCGAGTATTTTTTTTAAAAATTATAAATGAAAGATACTTCCTAAAATCATATATGAAAAATGGAGACTTCAACTTTATTTAAATCCATTATTCAGCGAATTTATTCATAAACCTTAAACAAGACTCTCAAAGAAATGATGATCGGAACCCTAGTTGGTGTCGCCACCTTTCGCCGCCACATTAGGACCCACCATGATCATCTTTCGTTCAAATTTAGAATCTCTCAAGCATTCCGTCTGCGGGGGTGTCAATGATGGTGGTGTTGTCAGCCGATGGTCGTGGGTGATGATGGCAAAATGAGTTGTTCTTCTTCAATGGGAATGGGAAGAGATTCGACCACACCTGGGCAGCGTCGCTTAGGGCTTTAACGCCTTCCAAATTTCATTTCTATGCCATGCGGGTGAAGTGAGGGTATCTTCTTCCACTGGATCTTTGGTAGTCTTTTCCGTCGACTGATCATCTCCATAACTATTGGTTCCACCACTACAAATCACTTCATCTTTCATGCATTTCCCCTTCTTCATTGAATGATGATTTCTGAATAGCAGCGGCCTCCTTCTTCTCAACTTCGAGCCTTTGCCTTTGTTGTTGATGTCTTCTAGTATGGACATACTGCCAAATGTCAGACATATGCTCCATATAAAGCGGCTTTGTGAAATAAAAATATGCCCCTTTCTCAAGACTACTTAACATCGCATTCTCACTCCGATCAAAAGACATCACTTCACCACCAAAAAAAAAAAAAACAAAAGGTGGTTAGAGAGGAATAAATAATTATGCCCATGTTTTGGTTCCTGTTTTTTCAAACTTTTCTTGAAAACGGTGCTTTGTGTGTTTTCAAAAACTATTTTCAACATCAGTTTTAAAAAACATTATGAACCAAACAATCACTTTTTCCTGTTTTTCTAAGCAAAAAAAAAGTTTTTGAAAATCGGAACCAAATAGGTACTATGAGTTAGAAAACTGTAAGGAAACAAGCCCTAAGGATGCCACCCACCAAGAATAGGCAGATCCGATATTCTTTTAATCTCGTCAAGGAGATCGAGCCCACACATATCAGGCATATGCAGCTCCATTAAAACCATATCAATCTCAAGATCTTTGTCACGAATCATCTCTGAAGCCTCCATAGATAGATGAGCCGTCAAAACTGAACATTAAAAGCAAAACCAATGAAAAATCCCACAACTAATATGAAATCATAAACATATAATTATAAGACCAAAAATGGAGAAACAAACATAAACAGACTAACTAAAAACACCTTCATAAGTTAACGCCCTCAACATCCCCGAAGCCACACTCAGACAACAGATCAAAATCAACAATCAAATACAATGTCTCCAGAATAGCCTTTCAAGATGAGTATCGACGATGATGAAGCTTTATCGGAGTTCATGACTACTGCTAGAAACTGAGAGAAATTTTATGAAATGCAAAGAAGAGAGAGAAGTGGGTGAGTGAGTGATGGAGGATGGAAATGGGGGATTTTTATAGTGAAATTCAGAAAGGAAGATTGGATATTATTGGCTGTATCTCTTGAAATCCAAAGGGGATTGGCAAGTGATAGCGACCGTTGTATGCGGTGTTGTTTGTAATTACTGACTGGTATTATATAAAAAGAAAGAAAAAGATAATGCATAAATGAAACGACAATGCTACCCTCTTGACTTCTTTTCTACTCTATATTTGATTTTTTTTTATCAAGGGTTATAATTATTAGGAAATATTTGAATTTCAAGAAAGCAAAAGCTTGAAAAACTTACCATTTTCATCTTCATTCATTAATGATTTTTTTTTAATTTGGAGAAGTTATGTTTTTAAGCCTCTTTTAACAAACATTAAACAAAGCAATATCTTCATTTTTCTTTTCTTATTATATCATTATTCTTTCAAAAACACCACAAGGTGATTTTTGCCAAAAGTACTACCCCCTGGGGCCCCTACCTAATAAGCCATTACTTACTCTACCTTTCTCTTCTTTTTGCTGAAACAAATTCATAAAAATTTCCCCCAACCTCTTAAAATTAGCATTTAAATCATATTATTTAATAAAAATAGATAACAAAAATTTTAAAATATATTTTAAGATTTACACAAATTCAAATTAATTTAATAAATAAAAATTTATTACTAATGACAAAATTAAATAAAGCATATTACTAAATATAAATAATATTTTAGAAAATAACAATGGTTGATAAATGTGGGTACCATGGATTTTGGCCCATCATCCCTATTCAGAAGATCCAGACGGATCAAAGCCCACAGGACGCCTAAGTATCCTCACAACGGTAACATGGATCCGCACCGCCGACCCTACCGTGGGACTATCCGACACAAAGAAAGGCTTCCAGGATTTATTGCCCGAGCATATCCTCTTCTAGCCGACTGCCGTCTCTAAGAAGATGGCCAGCCAATAATTTCCCCGGACATCCCTCGCAAACAAGAACACATCCCCACAACCACGCACGTGAATCGCTCTTAAAATGATCAAACGACATCCTGAGGCGGAAGATTCGGATGACTTGCTATCAAAAAGGAAAACCGGTTGAAGCGTAAATAAAGTGCCCTCCTCCCTTCTATTACGAAAACCAATCACCCACTTTCCATAAAAAGTAGATCATCCTCCTCCTTCATAAATAAGGAAGGAATGGCAATAGAAAGGTATGTGAAAATACACTACTTAAAGACTGACATTTACGCTCTCTATTTCTCTATCTAACTTAAGCATCGGAGGGCCGACCTGCACACCACCGCTGGTGCCTTGTTGGTTTTATAGGTCCTTGCTACCAGGGTAATGCCTTGACGATTCGGAGACTCCAAGAATCTAAGAGACTATAATTGACGCCATCTATGGGAACGACCAAGAAAAAATTCTCATCTAAACGCGGCGAGGCTACGCTCTGCCATCGTTTGATCCTCCACACCCGAAGATTTGCAGTTCGTCACCATCTGGTTTGTCTGGATCCTATCGCTTATGGCCGCAAATCGGGCCCCTTGAAGACTAGTT
This sequence comes from Tetrastigma voinierianum, assembly GCA_016808115.1. Lineage (NCBI taxonomy): Eukaryota > Viridiplantae > Streptophyta > Magnoliopsida > Vitales > Vitaceae > Tetrastigma > Tetrastigma voinierianum. The sequence continues at coordinate 75,248 of JAEQBH010000247.1, read as the reverse complement.
TTTCAATGGGCGCAGATATGGAGACGGCAAGAAGAATAGGCCGCATGTGATGGTCGAATCGGCAGTTGTGCCGACTCCATCTACAAAGAAGGGAACGATCGTCATGGGCTCATTTGGAAGAGGATCGGGGTGAAAATGCACGAGGGAGCAGCCATCCTACACCCCTGGTCAAACAAAATAAAGGCAAGGAGTCATCCAACAGGGACAGTTGATGCAAACAGAGGACTATCGAGTTATCCTCTCAGAGTTTCGTCCCTGATCTGCCACCCCTAAAGAACAACGTGGAGGCTGAATCAAGAAAGAGGCCCCCTCACCGTTCCCACCGTTCTGTCAGTGGCATGCATCGCCAAGTATAAAGAGAAATCAACAGAGAGCGATGACAGTCAGAGCAAGCCCCCAAAAATGTGCCACGTGGCATAGGGGAGTGGCACCATCACTTTCGTTCATGTATCCTACTCACGCACCAGCCCCGCATGACTGGCATCCACTACTGTCCGGGGACCTGAAGACATGCTATCCCTCCCTCGCCGGATTCACATCTCAGCTACGAACCATCGTTGCTGGCTTTGTCATACCGTCTTTTACCATGTATGATGGCTCCTCTAATCTGTATGATCACATGTTGCACTTCAATCAGGCAATGATACTCAATGCGGGAGACAATCGCTTACTATACAAAGTGTTCCTAGCCAGTTTGAAGGGGCCCACCCTAGCTTGGTTCCACAAACTCCCACGGAGATCTATCAACTCGTTCAGTGAGTTGTGGGTTGTATTTGTTTCCTAGTACCTGTGCTCAATTCGACAAAAATGAAACATCAGTTTTCTACAAACCATCTTTAAGCGGGAGGACGAGTCCATCCGCACTCACCGTAAGACTGAGTGGGTCGTCCATCATATTGATTCGCATGCATGGATGCGATCCTTCGTAATTTCCAAATGAGACTAGACACCACCCCATTCCTTCCACTCCACTATCTTCCCGGATCCGCCTACGACAATAAAAAAAAAAAAAGAATCAGACAGATTCCGCTGATAAATATTCAAGATCAAGGATAATATTCAAGGTGCTCAAACCGTGATGATCACAAATTAAAGCAAAGAAGTTTCACACCTGAGGTCTCAGCTTTGAACAAAAGGGGAGCCAGAGTAAGAACCAGAAACGCTCCCGAGACTAATCAGAGAGAAAGAGGGAACCCCCTCAGTTTACCCCCCTGAACATCTCTTACGACAAACTTCTTCCTCTCATCCGAGATCACCTCGACTTCAAATGGCCCTCACCTATTCACGATCCCGTACAAAGACAACCAGCCTTTGAGACGTGATTACCACAGTGCCACTACACCACGAGACCAACCAATGTCGGCCTGAAATTTATAGCGTTGAAAGATTTCAATCAAGGCCGTAAATCTCCGAGATATGTTTAGAGACTGGCCCTGAGTTAAGGTCGCCTCAAGGTTGAAAGAATACACACAGCCCCCGCCAACCTCATTCACCATAAACTACATACTCGGGCGCCCGATCGACGATCAAGACGGGCCTACACCGTAAGAAGAGGTCATAAGGCAGGTACCACACCTGCGTCCCGTAAGCACCCATCCACGCCCCGATAATAAGTAATCCAACCACCGACGGCCTTATATCCTCTCCTCTATTAACCTGGTCTGCGGTCATTACTCCACACCACGATAAAAATTCTTACTTACTCTATATTAACAATTTTGATGTGCATAGAGTAATCGAGCTGACCCGGCAACGTGATCGACGGTTATAACCGCCTCGCCTTCAGCGCATGAACTTTCGACAAGCTAAATTCCGCCGGTAGAATTTATCCGCTTAATCGCAACCACAGAATTAATGGGTGACATTGATCTCCCCGTCAAGGTAGCTTCGTGAAGCTGGCCAGGTCTTATTTTCTATAGTCGAGGACCTGGGCCAGTACAATGCCATTGTTAGCCAAGCCTGGCTACATGCGATGAAAGTCGTGCCCTCGACCTACCATTAAATGATCAGCTACCTGACCAGTGCCGGGAAAATCGACCTCCTAAGTAGCCAACTACTGAAATTTCTACGGCATACCAATCGTCAATACAAGAGCGAGAAGAACTAAAGTTTCATAATCTCCGCCCCTCGAGACCCAGACCTCAGAATAGAAATTACAACTCGCTGCCCAAGCGAGGGTGGAAGACAAGGAGCGATTAGCCGTAGACCCCCTGGAATTAATATCCCTAGCCAAGCCGAGTAAATCCACTTATGTTAGTTCCCTCCTATTCAGCGGGGAGAAGGAACACATACAGCAGGTTTTGCTCCGCAATATGGATGTATTTTCTTGGACTCACTTTAGATGCATTGTCGCATTAACCCCTGCAGATGCCTCTCACAAACTCGAATGTCATCCTCAGGTGCGCCAAATAGATGTAAAGTGAGGTATTTCCACCAGGACGGCCACCAGGTTATTCAAGTAGAACTCGATAATCTTCTAAAGGCAAGATTAATTAGGGAGATAAAGTACCCGGAATGGCTGGCCAATGTGGTGGTAGTCCCAAAAAAAGGCAGTAAATGGAGAGTGTGCGGACTACACTTGACTTAACGAGGCATGCCCAGCGCGCTTCCTTTACTCTGATAACCGCATCAGCTGACGGCCAACCCGCACGGGATGTTGTTGTTCCTCGGATGCCTTCTCGGGATATCATCAAATACCTATGCACTCGCCAGACGTGGAAAACAGCCTTCATCACCCCGCACGTTGTTCTGCTACAATGAGTCGCTTAGCTTAGTGATCGCTTGAAAACCATATCGCAGGCCGCTGACTAAGACGCTCGTGCCGCTTACCGTAAAACCATGGAGCTTTACATTGATGATCTGCTGGTAAAGTCCAAAGAACGCCAAAGACCAGCGCCGACACCTCGCAAGAGGCTTCAACTCCTAAGGGCGCATCTAGATGAAGCCCAATCCTCAAAGTGAGCCTTCTGAGTCGGGCGGGAAGCACTCCCAGTTTCATGGTGACTCGTATGGGTATGAAATAACTTCGCCTCAAATTAAAGCCATTTTGGAGTCCCTGGGCTCCCACTCTAGAAAAGGGGAGTATTACCAATTAACCCGGGCTGGGTCACACCTTGGGGCTGGCTCACTTAGATTTGCACCGCTTCCAAGTTCGTCTTTGTCACCTCAAGGGGGCCAAACCTGTGCCCGTTGAAATGAGGAATGTGATGAAGCCCCCACGCCTATCAAACAAAGATTTCTCCTGCAAAACCTCCGGCCCCTTAGCTCGGTTAGCGAAACACCTCTTCGTATATTTGTCAGCTTCGCATGTCTTAGTGAGTGTCATTCCTAGCTTAAGGAATATGAGAATAGAAAGCAAAGGCTAGCACTTTCAGCCAGCAAGTCCCACCGACGTAGAAACCCGACACACCCACCTCAAGCATGGTACATTCCTAAGTAGTAATAAAGAAGCTCGCCCCATACCTCCTAATAACCCATTGTCAGACGAACCGACCTCCCTCGAGCACAATTCACAAGTCGACTTTGTCTAGAGAATGGCCTGATGGGAAATTGAATCGAGTGAATTCCGTATTCCGCATAAGCCAAGATCAAGCAAAAGGACGTGTTATGGCATATTAATACGCGAGATCCCCTTAACCGGAGTGAGCCCGGGCGCCTTGAACTCGTGGACCTTAGTAGATCGGCATCTCGACAAACTGGAGCTGGCATCGGTTTGCAACTTAAATCTCCATCCAAAGAGAAGATCGAGCAGGAAATCCTTTTTTGTGCTTTAGCACCTGCAATAACGACCGTAGTATGCGCCATCCCAGTCAAATTGACGCGCCTATGATATCGCCCGATAAGCTCCCGATCAAGTGATTCTCAATTGGTGGCAGGGCAGAATGAAGAATATGAGTCATGAGACCTCGACGGCAAAGTATGCATCCTTGGTTAAGCAACGCTTTAGGCATCTTTTCAAATTGAAGCTCGAGCACATCCTCAAGGATCGCAATGAAAGCCGGACGCCTTAGCCACTCGTAGTCGCTTCTCTCCGAGCACAGGAGAAAAACAATGTTCCTGCCCATCTATTATCAGCCAGATTCTTCTATTATCACTACCCGGGTAAGTCATGTGGACGAGGTCTCCCCTTCCTAGATGGACCCAATAGTACAATATATCAATAAGGGAGAACTCCCAAACGAAAGGAACAAAGCTCATAAGATTCAAATCCAATCGGTTAGGTTCTCTTTGGTTAACGGGCAGTTGTTTAAACGATCCCTAAACGGGCCGTACCTAAAGTGCTTAACTACCGAATAGGGACAATATGTATTAGCTGAATTACATGAAGGGATATGTGGTAATTATCCAGGTGGAAGAACACTGGCACACAGAGCCCACACTCAAGGATATTATTGGCAAACTATAAGATCTAACACCGCCGATTACATGTAAAAGTGTGATCGGTGCCAGCGACTGGCCCCAATCTTGAGATCACCAGCTCATGATTTAATTTCCATCACGAGCCCTTGGCCTTTCGCTCAATGGGGAATTAACATAGCCCGCCGCCTCCCACGCTGCCTCGAAAAATTATTGCTAGTAGCCATTGATTATTCAAAGAAGTGGATAGAGGTCGAGCTTTGCTGGCATCAATCAAAGATAAGGATGTCACCTTCGCTCATCCTCGAAGAATATCGCCCATCGGCTCTAAAGATACCCCGATCAATTGTAGTCATAAAATAGCCTTACTCGATAAATGGACATATAGAATCCTTTCGCTAGGAATTGAAAATAAAGAATCTATACTCCACCTCGCTGTATCCGTAGAGCAACGGCCAAGCAAAAGCTTTTAATAAAACCATATTAACCGCCTTAAAGAAATGATTAGATTCAGCTAAAGGTAAGTGGGTGGATGAACTCCCCGGGGTGATTTAGACCTATAGAACGACAACCCGAAGACCAACCTGTATATCCCCCTTCATGCTCACTTATGGGATGGAGGCTATAGTCCCAACAAAATCGCATGCTCCACGTCCGAACCGATATGCTCGGAAAGCACGAACATCGAATCTATGATTAAAGACTAGACATAAAGGCATTTCCATCCACGCGCCAGTCGTGGCGTAATAGCATCATACCACAGCAGTTAGCAAACCTATACAATCGCACGCTGAACTCTCTCGAATGCTTCACCCATGGACCTGGTCATGAGAAAAATTTTTGAGAACTCAGTCGATCCGTCAGCCAGAAAGTTCTAGCCAAACTGGGAGGGACCGCATATCGTAACGCGGGCCGATGAATCCGGATCGTATGCATTAGACAAACTAGATGGGACACTTATACCTAGAATGTGGAATGTTATGCACCTTAAAAGGTACTATCAAGAAAGAATGATTCAATTTCTAACCATGTTCCCGTCTCAGTTTTTTTATTACAAAGCCCGGGTAAGGTTGATATCCTACCGGCTCAGTATGGTTGATGCCCAATAGGTTCATTACAAAGCTCGAGTAAGGTTGATGTCCTACCGACCCAGTATGGTTGATGCCCAGTTGATTTATTACAAATCTCGGGTAAGGTTGATGTCCTACCGGCCTAGTATGGTTGGCTCGTGGTTCATTACAGTTCGTGTCGATGTCCTACCGCATTTCAAGATGGTTGATGCCCAGCTGGTTCATTCCAAAGTCCGAGCAAGGTTGATGTCCTATCGACCCAGTATGGTTGATGCCTAGCTGGTTCATTCCAAAGTCCGGGTAAGGTTGATGTCCTACTGGCCCAATATGGTTGATGCCCAGCCAATACATCACGAAGCCCAGGTAAGGAAGCGGTAGAAGATGGGCAAATGAACCTTGCTTACCGGAGTGTTCATCCGGAACTGATCTATGTCCTACTCAAGGTACATATTTTCTTGCCTGTCTAAATTAACTTAATTATGTGATTCGATAAAGATAAAGAAACAACATCATATTAGCAAACAACACATGCTTTTATTATTGAGAACAACCTATGCTTTATTATTGAGCTTGGTTTCAAAACAACAAAAACCGGGGATACAGAACATAGGTGTAGGAATAGGGCTCAATGAGCAATGAAAAAAATGCAAACCTTAGTTCCCACCAGAGACATTAGGTTCCTTAATCTCCCCAGTTATTCTTGCGAAAGAATCAGACTCATTACTTGGCCCAACCCTGACAACAGAGAAATGTTCGCCCGCCTCGCTATTATCCGTCTCAAGAAATGCAGAGGGAGCCTCCCTCTCTTGCGCATTCGTCACTTCACTAAGACAAATATGGATAGACGCAGCTTCAGCAGGGACAACACCCGGGGGACATCGAGGGTTAATAAAGAACTTTGGGGATAATGGCTTAGACGTGTCCGACAACCTATCTGGAACCTCGGGTTGTCTTCCACAAATATTATGTACAAAAGCACAACAGCCATACCCATAGTTGAAAATCATGTTGAAGGCTTCCTCGTAAGCCTCCGTAGCCTTTTTCTTTATGGCCTCCCGCTGGATAGCGTACACTTCATCCTTACAAGTCCCAGTTTCCAGGAGCGTAGAGACTGCCTTCAACCGCCAAACATCTAGCCTCTACAACCGCCGTGGCATTTTGGACCCTAGGACAACTTGACTCCACCTTCGCTCCGCACTCCCCGTGCAGATCGACGTCCATGTGGGCTATCAGTATCAGGGCGCAAGATCTCTCTTGCCTCTTATGGCGCCCTTAATTCGAATTCAATCTGCTTTGAGATCCGAACCGAGTCCAGGATGCCACTAAAATCACTAAAATCATATCTTATGAAGCGATTTCAAATTTGGGCAAGCCCATAAACATTTATATTTAACAAAATACATTTACAATGAAGGCATTCAGCCTTTTCAAAATGATTTACAAAAATAGATGTTCAGAGTTCAAATTGTTTTACATAATATCAATATCCAAAAGAAAACATGAAATGAATGCACATGTCGGAGCATACTCCGAAATTTCCTTCTTTATGACTTGACGCTCCTCGATCTTGGGTACGCTTTCGATCACTATCTATCACTCGGTACCTGCGCATTGGTAAAACAATACGCTAAGCATTTTCATGCTTAGTGGTTCTATACAAATCCATTCCTCAGTTACAACTTAAATCAATTCATGCAATTTAATAATTCATAACTTTCAATCTTTAGGATGATCAATATCATCTGATACATATACTTTGTTATATATATACAATAAATTATAGTTCATTGATCATCCCATAAATACATTTTCATAATCAATATTTCACAATCTCAAATCAATTCAAATATGCTCCACAAATTCAATTCGATTCGACATTCCAATTCAATTCTGAAAATCAATTAGGTTATGTCCAGTAAATCGATTATGCCCGATCAAATCGGTTATCCCCATACTTAATTTAACCTATGTCTTGATATACGGGATATCGAGTCACCGACGCGATCCATTTGAGAACAACAAGGCCGGTATCATGGTTTTTATAACGATGCAGTCCCATTTGAAATTGCTGTTTGGTTATAAACAATCAAATAGTGAACCTTACCCCGTCTACGGTCCCCTTGAAACAGCGTCGGAGTGACACATCAATACAATAGTTCGCGATCTTGCTATTTGACCACATTGGTATACCAATCTATCCTTAATGCGAAATAAACGGTTAACATTCTGTGGGCGTTTCAAAATCCTTTATAGCAAAATATAGTACAATATGCGCATAAGCAGTTTATTTTCAATAATCATACCCAATTTTTATAAACAAACATTTCACAATCACTTTTCTCAAATCAATTAAATCAATGCAATATGCTTTTAGAACAAACAAGCAAAAACTTGAAGCGAGGAATAGAGTCGGTAGAACAAACCCCCGAAAATCTTTACTTTGATTCCAATCCTGGAATCTCAATCTCGGTTTGGCACCTTCCCTCGTCGGTCCCTATTCCAAAACCATTGAGAACAATATTATTCGTGCGTACTAGTAGTTTTAGTTAGGATTGATTTTCAGAGATTAATATGATTTCATAAAAAGCTATATATATATGGATTCTTAGACTCAATGGGCTTTCCATAAGAAGTCCAAGAATACCGAATCGAGTTCGAATGAAGGAGTTATGACCTTCGAGTTGGAGGTCATACGCCAGTCAAATCCTAGAGGCCCGACGAGCTGACCTGACCTGGACAAGCTCGATCTGTCACCTTGGTCAAACATCTTCTATCCTCCTCAGGTATATGAATGAATTCTTGACTCAATGGGCTTTCCATAGAGTCCAAGAACACCCGAAACGGAGTTCGGACGAAGGAGTTATGACCTTCTGAAGTTGGATGTCATACGCAGTCAAATCCTGAACTGACGAGCTGACCTGACCTGGACGAGCTAGATCTATCACCTCGGTCAAACATCTTATATCCTCCTCATGAATATTAATGTATTCTTGACTCAATGGGCTTTCCATAGAGTCGAGAATACCAAATCGAGTTCAGGCGGAAGGAGATATGACCTTCGAGTTGGAGGTCGTGCGTAGTCAACCGGACAGGCGGCCTGGGCGACAGGCTGGCCTGACCTAGACGAGCTCGATATAACACCTTGGTCTGACATCTAATATATTCCTCAGGAATATGAATGTATTCTTGACTCAATGGGCTTTCCATAGAGTCCAAGAACACCCAAATCGGAGTTCAAACGAAGGAGATATGACCTTCAGTTGAGGTCATCGTAATCAGTGAGACAGTGAGGCCTGGGCTGACAGGCGAACTGAAGTGACGACTCAGTATATACACCTTAGTTTGACATCTAATATCCTCCTCAGGGCATATTAATGTATTCTTGACTCAATGGGCTTTCCATATAGTCAAAGAACACAAATCGGAGTTCAAACGAAGGAGATATGACCTTCCGAAGTTGGAGGTCATGCGTAGTCAACCCAGACGAGCTGACCTGAATTGACGAGCTGAACTGAAGTGACGAGCTCAGTCTAACACCTTGGTCTAACATCTAATATCCTCCTCAGGCATATGATTGTATTCTTGACTCAATGGCCTTTCCATAGAGTCCAAGAACACCCAAATCGGAGTTCAAACGAAGGAGATATGACCTTCCGAAGTTGGAGGTCATGCGTAGTCAACCAGACGGTGACCTAAGCGCAAGTTGACCTCTACATGACGGGGCTGGGCTCTATAGGATGGGCTGAATGCTGGGACGAGCTCTGGGGACGAAGAGCTCTGCTAACCTCTATAGGATGAGTCTACGGGGACGAGGGTGCAGCGACCTCCCTACCGGGATGGGGTCTGGCGGCCTCCTTGCATGAGGTGTCAGGCCTCTCGCTTTGCATGAGTGTGCGGCCTGCGAAAGGACTATAGCTTGGTCTACATAGGTCCAAATTGAGAGATTCAAAGCTATATCAGTTGTTGATGTGGCTAACACAGGAAGGACTCAATACCTATTCTCTTTGTTTCTTACCCAAAAAACCGGTTCTAAGAGTCCCGGAATTTAGTTGACCGGGTGCGGAGCGGGCAGGCCAGTTGGGCGGGCTGGCCTCGATCAAAGGACTATAACTTAGGTTGCGTTTGTTTTTATAATACTGAATAAGAACTTTTGAGCTTAATACTGAATAGTACTTAATAACATTAAGTATTAAGTTGTTTGTTTTTTAACATTGGGTAGTAAGTAGGGATAGCAATGGGACGGATTATTTCGGGTTCCCGCCTCATCCTGTTCTTAATAGGACATGTTTGGTTTAACTGTAATCGGGTTTTTAGCAAGTTTTTGTTTATTTTCTCAAATCAGACGGGTTGGAAGGGAGCGGGTTGAATATTATTACTCGCCCCGCCCGACCACCGAATCCCAGATTATATTTTAAAAATAATTTTTTATTATTTTATTTTATATTTTAATATAATTAATAATAATAATAATTAGAATGTTTTTTAATAAATAATTTATAAAAAATTTCATAATATATTTTTTATTTTTTATGATATAATTTTAATATAATAAAAATGGCAAATATAAAAAATAAAAATAAAAACAAAAAATCAAATGTAAACGGGACGGGTTTAGAAATTTTCTCATCCCCGTCCCGCCTCATAATTTTTTAAATGAGACAGGTTTGGGAATTAAAAAAATAAGCAGGCGGTCGAGATGGGACCGCCGTCCCCGAGCTCCTTTGTCATCCTGGTAATTGGTGTTGCTAGCCCTTTTTCTTTTTGAGCAATGATGGAGTTTTTCTTATTTTGATGGAAATGACTTTCACGAATAAGAAAAAGCCAAACTCCTTTACTTTTCTATTCAGAACTTTTTTAAAAAATTTCAGCAATAAGTCATTAAAATTTTAAAAAACAAACGGCTTATTGCTGAAAGCTGAATAGCTTTCAGCATTAAGTCAAAAAACAAACGCCACCTTAGTCTACAGAGGTCCAAATTGAGAGATTCAAAAGCCTAACATCAAGTTCATTGATGTGGCTACAACTTACCAGAAGGACTCACTACCCGATTCTCTTTATTTCTTACCGAAAATTCTGCTCTAAAGTCAGTATCCTTGCTTATCACAATGTGACGACTTAGGGGTAGAAATGACCAAAGTAGGGAAGACCTACCTCTTGGAGTTGTCGAAACTCAGTTCAGGTCTCACTTGCAGCTCTTATCACGAGGAAGGACTTTTCCTCTTGCTTACGCACAGGACCTATGGCCCGATCGTTTGGGAAATCTAGAGAGAAGTGACTTCTCACTCACAAAATACCTCCATTTTTCTCTGTTTTCCTTTTTCTTATGGATCGCTCTGAAATCGTATTTTAAAAGGGAAACTTCCTCCCACTTTCCTATGCCACATACCATTTCACTTGAATTTTTCTTCTTTTTCTTTATTTCTTTTTATATTTAGGTCCCTCCATTTCTCTATTATTCCTCATTTAAGTCTCTATTTTCACTTAGACATGTATGAAACTTATTTAAAATTCTTCATAGGTCCACATTTAATTTCCATATTTTCTCTTTTCACTTGGGTTTTATTTAGTTCAATAATCCATTTAATCAATATTCATCTAACAATTCCCGAGAAAAATACCCAAGGTTAGCTAATTATACCGAATATATAATAAACTTTATTATAAAAATTCAGGAGTATTTTGAAATACAACTCCAGCTTTAAAATTTAGGTCCTCGAATTACCTTATTCAAACGATTCTCGGATATTGTTGCGCGTCGTTTCCCTCCACTTCCCAGTGGCTTCTTGATCTTATGGTTTCTCCACGGCACTTTGACTAAGCGGAATCTTCTTATTCCGTAATTAACTCACTTCATGAGCAAAATTTCTGCTGCTTTCTTCTTCATATATCCATCCGGCCTCGGCTCAATTGTCTCGAAGAGACTACATGTAGCCAGGTCTGATCGGTACCTCATAGCATGGACACATGAAATCATTATGGATCTTTTCCAGTCCGGAGGCTTGTGCTATCTACCTTCTGTTGGACCCACTTTTTCAATCACTTCATGGGCGATAAATCTAGAGGCTCAACTTGCCCTTTTAAATCTCATCTTCTTCCAAGAAGTACTTTGAAACACTTTTATGATCTCAAATGGAATATCTTTTCTTTCGTAACCGGCATATGATTTACATTAATTCTTCAATCTCTAATCATTTTCACTTTTCTTCGATCTCTGTATCCAAGTCAGATGAGTGCTTTACTTCCTTTCGCTCAATTCCGTCCAACACAAAGGTGTTCTACATTTCTCCCATATAAAGCCTCATAAAGGCATTCCATTTTGATTGAAGCGTTCATTGTACACAAATTCAACTAAAGCAATGAAATAATGCGATCCCATTACCCCTCGAGGTCGATCTGCAGCTCTTAACATATCTTCCAGGTGCGGATCACTCTCTCGAGATTGTCCATCCGTTTGTGGGTGGGCAATGTCGCGAGAATTCAGTGAGTGCAAGCCTCACGAATTTCCCCAAAATCTCGAAGTAAACCTCGGATCTCGGTCTGAAATAATGGATACAGGAATCCCATGTAACCGAACTATTTCCTTGATATACATCTCTACTAGCTTGTCAAGTGAATAGTCGGTTCTCAACGAGCAGGAAGTGGCGGCTTGTTCGTCGGTCTACTACGACCCAAGCCCAGGTATACCTTCTCCACATCAATAGTAACCCAACCACAAAATCCATGGTGATTCGGTCCATTTCCACTCAGGTATTCTAATAGGTTATAATAATCCGAAGGAACTTGATGCTCTTGCCTTTACTCTGACACAAACACTTGGTTATATTCGACACATCTCTTTTCATCCCGGACCACGGGCAAGCATTTTTAAATCTGATACATTTTGTGCTACAGGATGGATAGCAAAGATCCACTATGTGCCTCTTCGGTATGGATTTCCTCGATTCATTACAGTAGTTTTACAAGAAGCCAGATCCTTATAATAAAACTCCATTTCGTTCATTTGTGAACTCAGTTTCTTTACCATTTCAATCGATTTATCGTGGCGACAATTTTTCTCATCTTTCTTTTGTGCCTCTAGCACTCGATTCAACAAACTACGGTCTTGCTGACTACGCCACTACAATTACCATGTCATTATAATAATGAGTAGGCATTCAGCAGCTCAAAGTGTTCGTATTGACTTTCTACTCAAAGCGTCGGCCACTACATTGGCCTTTCCCGGGTGATAATCAATCACGCAGTCATAATCTTTTATCAATTCCATCCATCTCCGTTGCCTCAAGTTAAGCTCTCGCTGTGAGGGCAAATACTTAAGGCTCTTATGATCAGTGTAGATGAAACACTTCTCTCCATACAAATAATGTCTCCAAATTTTCAGCGCAAATACAATTGCGGCTAATTCCAAATCATGCGTGGGGTAGTTCCTTTCATGCAGCTTCAACTGTCTTGAAGCATAGGCTACCACTTTACCCTCTTACATTAGGACACATCCAAGTCCATTTAGCGACGCGTAAGCACAAAAATCACACATATTCTCTACCGTAGGTCGTTTGAAGGTAAGAACCGGGCCTCGGTTAGAATGCTTTCAACTTATCAAAACTTCTTTATTTTCACTCCATTCATACTTTACATTTTCCGAGCAATCTAAGTCGCCGGGGTTGCGGTCGCCAACAAATCTTACGTAGTATCTGCTGGTCGGAAACTACGCATAACAACATTTCTAGGTCGTTTCCATTCAGCAACCCTTCTATTTTCTTTGGATCTACTCAGTTCCTTCTTTGATACTATATGCCCCAGAAGGACACTTCATTCTTCCAAAACTCACACTTGCTTTCGATTTGCATACAATTTCTCTTTTCTCAGTCTCACAACACTACTCTAAGGTGTGTGTCATGACTTTCGTGATCTTTTGAATACACAAGATATCGTCTGAGACACTCACGACAAAGGCGATCCACATACGATTGGAGAAACCACGATTCATTAGGTCCATAAGCCGCTGGAGCATTGTCAATCAAATGGCATTACAAGGAACTCGCCAATGTCCATATCGATCTAGTCTTATGCACATCGGCATCTTTAATTCAGGCGATGATACCTAGATGTAAGTCAATCTTAGAGAAGATACTTGCACCTTTCAGTGGTCAAACAATCATCAATTCTGGGTAATGGATACTTATTCTTTAATGTTAACTTGTTCAATTGTCTATAATCAATACATGGCAGTATTGCCATCTTTCTTTTAACCGCGGAGCTCCCATTGGTGATACACTTGGTCGAATAAATCCTTTTCTAGTAGTTCTTACAATTGCAATTTCAATTCTTTTAGCTCTATTGGAGCCGTAATGCAGTGTAATGGATGCCGGTGTGGCATAGTACAACGTCAATAGCGAAGCTCGATCTCCACATGTGGGACGATCACAGTAACTCTTAGAAACACATCAGGAAAGTAAGCTAACGGTAGGAGATGCTCGGATACTAAACCTTTCCTTTACCGTATCAATCACATAAGCCAAGTAGGCTTCACATCCTTTCTGGACCATTGTTCTAGCAGTGGCTGCGGATATCACATTAGATAGGTGATTTGACCTCTCACCGATGAAAGTTACTTCATCTTCATTCGGTGTTCTTAAGGTTACTCTTTTCATTCTACAATCGACTATTGCTTGATGTCGGGACAACCAGTCCATCCCCAATATCACATCAAACTCCCTGAATGATAACTCAATCAAATCTCTTAACAATTCATACTCTCGTATTTTGATGGATAATCCCTATACCTCTGTTCACAATAACACTATGGTAGAAACGGGTTCGTCACCAAGATGTGTGTCGGTTTCACTCCTTGGTAATTTACCCAAGTTGGGTATGTCAGTGCAAATATATGAGTGGGTTGACCCGGGGTCAATCAATGCATGTCTGATGAGAGTATCCAAATATTTGGAAATTACCGGCTATCACATCTGGAGCGTCGGTATCTTCCTCTGCTTTCATTGCATATGCTCTAAATTTGGAACCACGACCATCTGCTACCCAACGTTTGTCCTTGTCTGAACACTCGATGTGCAACACTCTTTTTGCCTTTTTGGCACTACACTAAAGTTGTACCCCGGTCTGAGTCTTTGTAAATGAGCAGGCTCTAGAACAATCTCTTGCTTTATGTCTTTGGTTCACAATTAAACAAGCACCTGTAAGTCTCCAACATTCTCCTCTATGATTTCTCCCACAATGGGAGCAATGGGGAGCAGTCTGTCCTCTAGAAGGACCTCCTGGTGTACTCGCAACTGATGGTGCTGGTAGAGTAGTATTCCTACCGGTAGCCTATGCTATAGGCTGATTGGAACCCTGTGGTCCCCTGAACTTCTTCCTTTGTTGTTGTGTGGGCCGACCGAGTTTTTCTTTCCTTGTCTTTTATCTTTTCTCTCTTTTCCTCTTTCTTCTCTTTCACATTCCAATGCACATGTCACAATTTGGAGAAATCCTCATGGCAAATGCTGTGACATGGGCTTGAATATGTCATTAGGCAAATCTTCAAACCTCGGCACTTTCTTCCTCGCTCGCGAAGTATCTCGGGAGCATACTTGCTCAACGAATAATAATTCTCTTTGATATTCGGTCACACTCATCTGTCTTTGCTTCAGATTATGAAACTCCCATCTCATGTTGTTGGTCATCGACCCATGAGGTGCTGCCCGAACTCATCTAGAAGAACTCATATGGCTTCCTATACGATGGTGCGGTCTGGTCACGGAAAACCCACCAGCGTCGCCTCATCTGTAATGTAGGGTGGCGTTCCCCTTTCTCTTCAGCCGTGCAATGCATTTACACAAGCATTCGTTCGGTTCTGTCGAGCCAATTTTCGTCCATAGAAGGCTCATCCTCTTTCTTTCCCATAAAATCTACAGGTCGGTACTTTGCCATTCTCTCAATGGCTGATCGCTTTGGAGCAATTGCAGCTGGTTTCCCGTCTCTTTGCAATGCCTGAACTAGCTGCTGGAGGATACCCATAGTACCTCCTACCACTTGTTCTGGTTCATTCATTGGTGGGGCATGGGATCTTGCCCTTCCACTAGCTAAACGGGAGTTGTTTAGGGTAGTCCACTGGTCGTCCCTCGACCACCCCAAGGGAAGCGAGCCGAATCCATGCTTATCCTATTTAGACCAGCAAGATCCGCGTCAGAGTCATGTCATCCTTAATATGCAAATGAAATGCATGTTATACACAATTTCAAAATCATTTACAAACAATTTCAAAATCATTTGCAAAAATTTCAAAATCATTTTGTAGAACCGCCTAAACCTAGGCTCTGATACCAATATAGTTGTGGCGCCCCTTACCCGACCCAACCCGTTTGGGCGGATCCGAACCGAGTCTGGGATGCCACTAAAATCACTCAAAATCATATCTTTGCGGAAGCGATTTCAAAATTTGGGCAAGCCCATAAACCTTTATATTTAACAAAATACATTTACAATGAGAGGCATTCAAGCCTTTTCAAAATGATTTACAAAAATAGATGTTCGAGTTCAAAATTGTTTTACATAATATCAATATCCAAAGAAAACATGAAATGAATGCACATGTCGGAGCATACTCGAATTTCCTTCTTTATGACTGGCGCTCCCTCGATCTTAGGTCGCTTTGATCACTATTTATCACTCCGGTACTGCGCATTAGTAAAACAATCGCTAAACATTTTCCATGCTTAGTGGTTCTATAAATCCATTCCTCGGTTCGGCTTAAATCAATTCATGCAATTTAATAATTCTAACTTTCAATCTTTTGGATGATCAACTAAATACAATACATATACTTTGTTATATATATACAATAAATTATAGTTCATTGATCATCCCATAAATACATTTTCATAATCAATATTTCACAATCTCAAATCAGATTCAAATATGCTCTACAAATTCAATTCGATTTGACATTCAATTCAATTAGAAAATCCAATTCGATTATGCCAATCAAATCAGTTATGTCGATCAAATCGATTATGCCCTTAACGAATTTAACCTATGTCTTGACTATCACGAGGATACTCGAGTCACCCGGCACGGTCCCGCTGGGCTACAGGCCGGTATCACATGGTTTATAACCTGATGCGATCCGTGGGCTCTTGTGATTATAAACAATCAAATAAATGAACACTACCGTCACGGTCGGCTGAACAGCGTCGGGTGACACATCAATACAATAGTTCGCGATGCGCTATTTGACTATTGGTATACGATCTATCCTTAATGCAAAATAAGCGGTTAACATTTATTAAGAGTATTTCAAATCCTTTATAGTAAAATATAGTACAATATGTATGCTTGTATAAGCAGTTTATTTTCAATAATCGCTGCAATTTTATATGCAAACATTTCCACGATCACTTTTCTCAAATCAATTAAATCAATGCAATATGCTTTAGAACAAACATGCAAAAACTTGAAACGAGGAATAGAAGTAGGTAGAACAAACCCCAAAAATCTTTGCACTTTGATTCCAATCCCTGGAATCTCAATCTCAGTTTGGCTTTTCCTCCTCGTCAGTCCCTATTCCAAAACCATTAAAGAACAATATTATTCGTGCGTACTAGTAGTTTTGGTTAGGATTGATTTTCAGAGATTAATATGATTTCCAAATTCGACAAGCTATATATAGATGGATTCTTGACTCGATGGGCTTTCCATAGAGTCCAAGAATACCAGTCAGCCGGACGAAGGAGTTATGACCTTAGAAGTTGGGGTCATACATGATCAAATCCTGAGCGACAGGCTGAACTGACCTGGACGAGCTCGATCTGTCACCTTGTTCAAACATCTTCTATCCTCCTCAGTATATGAATGAATTCTTGACTCAATGGGCTTTTCATAGAGTCCAAGAACACCCGAAACGGAGTTCGGACGAAGGAGTTATGACCTTCCGAAGTTGGAGGTCATACGCAGTCAAATCCTGAACTGACGAGCTGAACTGACCTGGACGAGCTCGATCTGTCACCTTGTTCAAACATCTTCTATCCTCCTCAGGTATATGAATGAATTCTTGACTCAATGGGCTTTCCATAGAGTCCAAGAACACCCGAAACGGAGTTCGGACGAAGGAGTTATGACCTTCCGAAGTTGGAGGTTATACGCAGTCAAATCCTGAACTGACGAGCTGACCTGACCTGGACGAGCTCGACCTATCACCTCGGTCAAACATCTTCTATCCTCCTCAGGAATATTAATGTATTCTTGACTCAATGGGATTTCCATAGAGTCGAGAATGAATCGGGATCCGGACGAAGGGAGATATGACCTTCGAGTTGGAGCGGTGCGTAGTCAGCCCCGGACAGGCGGCTGGGGCCGAGCAGACAATGAAGCCTGGACAGGCTCGATATAACACCTCAGTCCTGACATTTAATATACTCCTCAAGAATAGCAAGATGTATTCTTGACTCAATAGACTTTCCATAGAGTCTAAGAACACCCAAATCGGAGTTCAAGCGAATGAGATATGACCTTCGAGTTGGGTCATCACGTGAATCCAACAAACGGTGACCTGAGCGACGAGCTGAACTGAAGTGATGAGCTCAGTCTAACACCTCGGTTTGACATCTAATATCCTCCTTAGGAATATTAATGTATTCTTGACTCAATGGGCTTTCCATAGAATTCAAGAACACCCAAATCGGAGTTCAAATGAAGGAGATATGACCTTCCGAAGTTGGAGGTCATCGCGTAATCCCAGCCAGGCGAGCTGACGGAATTGCGAAGGCTGAAGCCCGAAGTGGTGAGCTCAGTCTAACACCTCAGTCGACATCTAATATCCTCCTCAGGCATATGAATGTATTTTTGACTCAATGGGATTTCCATAAGTCAAGAACACCCAAATTGGGTTCAAGCGGAAGGGAATATGACCTTAGAAGTTGGAGGTCATGCGTAGTCAACCAGACAGCTGACTGAGGCCGCGAGTTGACCTCTACATGGCGGTGGGCTCTATAGGATGAGGCGAGGCTCTTCGGGACAGGCTGAGCTCTTCGGGATGAGCTGAGGCTCCTACGGGACAGGCTCTACGAGGAAGGCTCTGCGACCTCACGGGAAGAGCTCCTCTTGACCTCCTACGGGATGAGGTCCTCACGGGGCCCGAGAATGCAGCGAGCCTGCAGGATGGTGTGTGGGCCTTTGTTGCATGAGGTGTCTTTGACCTCCTCTTGCATGGTGTTCTTTGACCTACGAAAAGGACTATAACTTAGTCTACAGGAGTCCAAATTGAGAGATTCAAAATCCTAACATCAAGTTCATTGATGTGGCTACAACTTTCTAGAGGACTCAATACCTATTCTCTTTATTTCTTGCAACCGTTCTAAGAGTCAATTAGTTGACCGAATTGGCGAAGCGGCCCGACCAGATTTAGCCAGGCTGACCTCAGTAAAGGACTATAACTTAGTCTAGAGTCCAAATTAAGAGAGATTCAAAGCCTAACATCAAGTTCATTGATGTGGCTACAACACCAGAAGGACTCACTACCCGATTCTCTTTATTTCTTACCCAAAATTCTGCTCTAAGGTCCGGCTAATGCGCACTATCACAATGTGGCAGCTTAGGGTAGAAATGACCAAAGTAGGGGAAGACCTACCTCTTGGAGTTTGTCGAAACTCCCCGATTCTGGTCTCTACTTGCAGCTCTTGTCACGGAAGGACTTTCCCTCTTGCTTCGCCTAGGACCTATGGCCGGATCGTTGGGAAATCTAGAGAGAGTGAGTTTCTCCACTCTAAAATACCTCCATTTTCTCTGTTTTCCTTTTCTTATGGATCCTCATCGTATTTTAAAAGGGAGGAGCTTCTCCACTTTCCTACACATGCCCTTTCCTTGATTTGTTTCTTCTTTTCTTTATTTCTTTTTATATTTGGTCCCTCCGTTTCTCTATTATTTCCTCATTTAAGTCCTCTATTTTTCCATAGACATATAAACTTATTTACAACCAGGTGACCTTAGGTCCCCATTTACAATTTCCATATTTTCTCTTTTTCACTTGGGTTTATTTCCGGATTCAATAATCATTTAATCAATATTCATCTAACAATTCCCAGAAAAATACCCAAGTTGGCCCAATTATACCCGGAATATATAATAAATTTTATTATAAAAATTCCAGGGTATTTTTGGGGCGTTACACCTCTGCTCAAGCCACCTTCTCAATGCTTTATTTGGTCTCACTCCCCCAGCTCCGAGAGCTTGACTTTCTTCCAGCTGGAAAACAACTCCTGTGGTTAGAAATGACCGATTGAGCATAGGGCCGCAACCTGTTCGCATCCCTCACTTGAGACTAGAACTCTCGATCTTTGGTAAGTCATATTTCGGATAACAACAATAGCCTACAAGGCCAATGCATTATAAAGAGAGAGCAATAACTTTCGAAGTAATACTAGATAGTGTAGCGGTTAAACATACCGACTCATGAAGCGGACAAAGGGTTACGATTACGTATTAGCATACCGTCTTCAACCACACAGCAGGTTCATCCTTAAAAGCATGGCGGAGGCGGGGCGACATATTCTTGGCCCTTCATGGCCCGCCTGACTCTGGCATCAGGAAGTAGTGTCGAATGGTGTTCATATGGGCGGCCGAGGATTCGCATCGGTCGCGGCTGACTATTGATGATCTCACAGAACATGGATTAGGAGCCAATACTTCCTCTCTACGGGGAGCCTAGCCCTGTGGAGGAATGCAAGAATTAAGAAGTAGCCGGTAGGGAAGCAACTACCTACTGCGCCCAGTACTGGTAGATGTAACTTATTAGTGCCCAAAAAGTGCTATTTTGAACCCTATTTTTAATAGGTTTTGGCGCTTTATTGTACTAATTTATTCAATTAACTTGATTGACATGTTCGAGGTCCCTATTGTATACGATGGGATGGGGCTATTTTGTAGTTTTTGCAAGAATTGGAAGCTAAATCGTCGTGTCAATCCGATCATAACAAAGTCGGGTTGATTTCCATCAATTTCATATGGTTTTCTATCAATTTCAGCAAGCTGGGAATGAAGAATATCAAAGTAAGAAGAAATGGAATAGTACTTGGAGTAGGAAGCAATGGAGCATTAGCCAACAATGAGGCAGGTGCCGATGCAAATTTTCATCTATGACCCTGTTCTCACGCATTTCTGCGCATTTGTTGTTTTTGCTACAATTTTTGGTTTCTTCCGATATTATCCCTTGTAATAGCTTTTAGTTTCAGTTCTTTTTGTAATTTCTCATACACTGAGCACCTATATAAGCCTCAGTCTGTACAAACTTTGTATCAATCAACTTCAATCAATAAAGTGACGGGGGAAGCTTCCAGCTCTCCCGCTTGGCTTCTCCTCTCCTCTGCTTCACTTTCTTTCATTTTCTTTGCCATTTTCTCGGCTGCCAAACATCCTTTGATGACTTGAAATCAAGGATGTTTATTTCGCTCCATCCTTGGGAAGGCCCTTTGGGTGCAGTTTTGAGGTAAACCAAGCTTTGTTCTCTTGCTTTTCATGTGGCCCATGGTTGTTCATGTTCACCGCTTCTCCTGATAGGTTAAAATCTCTTAAGCATGCTCTCACAATGTGTTGGCAAGCTTTTTGGGTTCAGTGGATACTTTCATTAGATCCACTGATGCCCAGTTAGTTGTCTCCTATTAGTTATTGTGGAGTAGGGTTTTTGAGATATGTTATAACCGTTAGGGACATTTATGCCTAATAAAATGCCATCTTTCAAGAGGAAAACTCTAAGGGTCTAGGTTTTAAAGCTAAATGAAGATTCGATTCGGGAAATGACTATATGTCATGCTCCCAAACGTGAGGAAAAAGACCCGAGGACATGTTGGTTGCCTTAAAACCCTAAACCAGTGGCCTGACACTTCAAGGGGTTCTATTTTACTTTTTTTTTTTTTAGTTTCAGTCGTAAACTGACCAATCCTGTTTTTACGAATCACAGAAATCAAATTGAAATTCACCAATTTTAAACCTCCTTTGTTAGTCATTGTACAAGAAAACCCATCCCTGAGTTCGACCCTAGAACCGCTATACTACAGTAGCTTTGCTACGGCAGTAGGAGGAATTTAGGATATAAATATTGTTGATTCTGGATCACCCCTCATGTACGAATCAAATGGCACACGTTGCGGGGATGGTGCGCAGGTGCGAGTGTGAAATTTGTTGAACTTGTGATCCTCTCATCCACGGTGTTAGTGAATTTCTTTTATATTTCTCTTCATCATTTTTTTAGTTTCATTTCAACGCCAAAAAAAAAAAAAAGTTCTTGGGGCCCCATTTCTTATGTTGCCACTGTTCTTCTGCTGCGAGAGTGCGTTTGGCAGATTGGTCGATGGAATACCTAGAGAAACTGACACTATCGATTACCACTGTGGAAAACCTAGAACATACATGTCCATGAGGGACTATAGAAATCCTCCATGGGTGAGTGCACCCTCCTACATGGTGCCTCCACAGTATGCACCCCCTCCACATCCATAGTCAACCTCTCCAATGGAAGAAGCCATACTGAACCTCACGAGCTAGATGGGCAACTACCCAGGCCTTGGAAGACAATCAATGCTCGATTAAGTCGGAAAATTAACACTATGGAAGCATTGTGGACAAGAGAATTGATGGACTTCAAAGTGAAATGGAGCATAAATTGGACAACCTGCGTACTCCATTTCAATGCTCACGATCAAGCGGCATGTTCACGAGAGTGAACCCGGAAGAAGAGTGAGCGATTGACACCACGTGGAGGGAGCAGTGTAAGCGGCAAAAGAAGAAACCTCCCAATCTTGTTGAGAGGGACATTGGAAAGGAAGGAATAAGCCCCCAAAAGTCCCGCGCGAGCAACAAATGTACTTGCGGAGAAGCACCTCCTGACCTATGGTGTATACCGTACTGCGACACACTCAAAACCTGAAGCACCTGCTCCCAAAGCTCATGTCAGTCCATCATTGCTTGTGCAAAATATCAGGAAATTAGTGGTCACTGTTAGAACCTTTGCCACTACATCAAAGACACAAGCAACTACCTACATTGCATGGCCACGGTTGGATTAATTTGCTGGTTCGGTTGGAGCACCGAACCTCGGCATTTCGCTCACCGGAGTTCAAAAAGCCTCCCGAGGAAGCGAGGTGGGTTTAAGAGAACACCAGTCTCCTCTTTTTGTTTTGATTTTTCTTGTGTTATCTTATTTTAGTTTATTTTATTTTGATTTCATTATTTTTTTTTCTTAGATTTTCTAATTTTTAGTTAATATTTGTTTAGCAATTTTGACTTTATGCATTTTTCTTAATTTTTTGTATGTTTATTTTTGTAGGTTTCTAGTTAAAAAGCGGAGCATAAGGCAAAAATCTCGAAATTTTTGCAACCTACAATTTTAACGGAGTTACGAAAATTACGCCTTTAACAGTGCTCACTATGCCTTTATTTTTCCCCATTATTTATTATTTTGTCTTTTTGATATATATATATATATATATATATATATATATATATATATATATATATATATATATATATATATATATCAAATAATATATTTTTACAAAATTTGTCTTCAAAATATTTTTATTTATTTTCAAAAAAATTCGCATGTTTGAAATTTCGCAACTGCGAAAATTTCACGAGGTTGTGAATTTTTCGCGACACAGAATTTCTAACTGCCTCAATTTATAGCCAATTTTGTTTAGCTCATAACTTTTTCATCCGAACTCCGTTTTAGGCGTTTTTGGTACCGTTGGAAAGCTTAGAGAGTGTAGAATCCAAATATGGCCAGAAATAATACTTTTGAAATTATTATGAAGATGTAATTTTCAAAATTCTCCAACTTGTCACTTTTTTTCTCTCTTTTCTTCTCCTAACTTGTTTATTTGAAGCCCAAACGGAGTGAATAAGGTGTCGATGGAAAGCTTGCGAAGTCTCCTATCCAACAACGAGCACATATCATCAAGGAGGTAGCACTTCTTTCTCTAACTTTCTAATCCGAGCCCTATTGCAGACATGAGACATTTGGGTTGGGGGGAGAGTTAGCGAAGGATGACTTTGTATGTTTTTGTTTATTTTGAGCAAGCCCATTTTGTGATGTTCGGTGGCTTCTTGGTTTTCCTTTGTGAAATTTGTTATACTATACAACAATTTTTCAAAAATTGCACCCACTTTTTGGTGGTTTGCCTAACGCAAGTTGGAAAGTGAAACTTTGTCTAAATCTGTTGATGTTAGATTGATGCCATGCTGGTTTAGTGGACAGATTAGATTTGAATCCTTGCTACTTTTGACCTCTTTGTCTTCCCCATTCTCTAGCCACACACACTAAGTGCACATCGGTTTTCATCATTAAATTTTACGGTACATATTCCTCTTGCTGCAAAACCGACCTTAACCGTTGGCGACCCATAATAGGTTTGAGTTCCCGAAGGCGATGTGTCTTCGAAAAACCATGAAAATAAAAAGAAAGAGATAAGTAAAAGTGTAGCTTTGCCTTGAAACAGGAAACGCAGTCAGAGAGGTATATGGCGAAAACCTTTAAAACTTCCAGTGCCCTAAGCCAAGCCCCGGTTAGAGTCCACCAAACTTAATTAACCATTACTGCAGATCAGATAGGTGATTTTAAGCAGTTTAGGTCGCTGGATTCTCGAAATCATTAGTCGAGGGGTGAAGCTGTAAGTTTGGTTGAAGATCCTTTTGGCTTGATGCCCCTAAACCTTAGTTGGTTGGGGAACCATCGGTGGATCCCGTTAGGACTTTGGTGAAGTCTAGTTTTTTGACATTCAGGCCTGCATTACAATTGAAATGAGAAATAAGTGTGGAATTGAATCTCTATTTAGGTTGGTCAGTGATTTAAGGCATTGGCGATGGTTGGTTGGGGGAAAGTAGCTGAAACATTGGTGTGATCACCTAAAAACACTTAGATTTTGGTGGAAGTTCCTGGTTGAGTCACCCGAAGGAGGCTGCGACTCGATTTTGTATGGCATTCGCTCTCTCGGGATAGTTATTAGGCGAAGTTTAGGTAATTTTCGTGATTTGGCATTACTTCTTCACAACCTTTTGAGCGCAACCTTTTGTAACATAATTTTATTTATCGTTTTGTATGCTCTTTCTTTCTTTCTTTCTTTCATTGCTAAGGGACTAGCAATGTGTAGGATTAGAAGTGTGATTAGTGCTTGAAAAGTGCTATTTTGAACCATATTTATTATAGGTTTTGAGTGCTTTTGTGTACTAATCATTGTAATTAACCCGATTTGCACATTAAGGTCTCTACTATTCTAATGATCGCATTTGTGGCAAATTTTCTTGAGTTTATAGGCTAATCAATGCCAAAATTGTTAGTCGATCAAGCACGAAATTCAAAGTTGAACTCATCGTTACGGTCGAGATCTAGAGAGGAAGCGAAGTGAAGAACGATGCACCCTTTGCGGGGAATGCTTTTCTATGAGCAGAGTCTTTTTGCCTCCAGCGCAGCATTCATCCTGTACTGTTTTCTAACGGTTACACGCTTTTGCCTTTTTGTTACAATTTTTTGCTTCTTCCTATTTTAACCCTTGTAATAGCTTTTGTTTTGGGTTGTTTTGTAATTTCGCTTGGCTCTGAGCGTACATAAGCCTCAGTCAAGCCCTGTATCAATCAATCACTTATCAATCAATAAAGTGACGGGAGAAGCTTCCAGCTCTCCCGCTTGGCTTCTCATTTCTCTCCCTTTTCTCTCATTTTCTCTCCCTTTCTTGGTTGCCCAGACACCCTCAGGGATAATGACTTGGAGGATGTGTTAAAACCCTTCCTCAGCAGTAGAAGGCTGCGGGTGCGGGATCTGGAGGCTCTTGGAAGTCCCTGTTCTTCAACGGGTAATCATGCTCGTCAAGTGTTCTCCTTTTAACATTAGGTTTTTCCTCCCTTTTTAGTGCTCCTTGAATGGATTTATTACTTGGTAATCTTTTGGGCTCATTGGATGCTTAATGTTAGATCCATTGATGTTTGTTAGTTATCATTTATGATCCATTGGGAGGTAAGTAAAGGTGATTTGCGTTTTAATGATCGAAACGCGTGGCGATGGATGCCGTTTTCAAAGGATAATTATTAAGAGATTTAGGTTTTAAAGCTAGAAATGAAGATCCGGTTCGGGAAATGACTATATGTCATCCTCCGGCGCGAGAAGGACCACAGGAACCCTCGAACCCTCGGTTGCTAGAAATCTGACCCAGTCTTTGCACTTGAGGGTTATTTTACATTTTTTTCTTATTTTAGTTTCAGCCTATAAACAATCAACACCCCCTGTTTTTAGCAAACCTTAAAAATCCAAATTGAAATTCACCATTTTTGAACTCCACTGCAAATCATTTGTACAAAGAAAACCCATCCGAGTTCGACCTAGACCATTATCTTCACGATATTTTCTTAACTGCAGCCCGATAGAAAACTAGGATATAAATATTGTTGGTCTGGCACCCCTACGTAGCACGAATCGATAACCTTGTATGGTGGCTAGCAACACTTTCAGGGAGTGTCCTCTAAGACCTCATGAGTTAAGAGACCTCTCTAAATCCTTTAGAGTGTAGTCACCAAAGCAGGCAGCGAAAGCGTCTAAGCGAGTCTAAAACAACTATCGCTTGCACATCCGAACTCTCACCGATTGGGTGTTAATCAGCCTCACCAACCACCTCGGGGGTAGCATCAATCGCCCTCTTGAAGCTGGCACCTCGTTTGCGCTTCTGTGCGCCGAAGTTATGAATAAGATCAGCCATCTCTAGTATATCTTCTTCCTTTTAGCTAGCGGTAGATATTGAAACAAGGGACAAATCTTCCACCCTCGCTCCCCCAGGAGCTCTTAGCCATTGAGGCTGCCTTCCACTTCATGCTTAGGGGCGGGACGGGGAACCACTTTTTCATAAAAGGAAAGGCGCTCAGGCGGCTACCTATCAACCTTCTTAGGCTAGCGAACAAGGCGGAGAATCCTTCCTAGCCAAATAAGGTTGTTCGGGCCGAATACTGATCACCAATTCCCGACCAACCGTCTCGGTCTCGGAAGTCTTAGCTAGAGACAAGGTGCCCGGGGCTAAATTCAGAAGATCAGCAATAACATAATACTATCCCTCCACTATTTATGTGGGAAGGGGGCGTGGAATAACTGGAATAATGTAGGGAGATGGACTATGACTCAGCTCACGAAGATTCCTCGTAATTAAGAGGATTTCGTGATGTCGCTCCCTCTCAGAAATCTCTAGCAACTTTTGAATTTTCTTAAAGCTAGCTTTCTCCACCCAATTTACCAGTCGACCCCTCCGGCTTTTCCCTGCACAAAAAATATATATATTTATTAATAAGATACGTGAATATAAAGGATATACATGTAAGAAATGCCGGCATACAAATCCACTGCTATAACACACAGGGCGGCATTGATATGTTCAAATCAAACGGGAGGTCAGGGGAGTTCAGGGAGTCCCGTAACAAATTGGAGCCGGGGGCTCTAGGCCGACATGGATAGTCGGCCTCCGTGTCTCGGCCCAAGGTATAGAAGCAAGCCTCTACCCGGCGAAGCGTTCAGTTGGTAAAGGAGGTTCAGCACGCTACATCCGGTCAGGATTCGAATAGCATTCGGATGGATAAGAGCAGGAGGCGCTCTAGTAAAGTGTAGGAACTGCTTCACTAGAGATGAAATGGGGAAGTGGAGCCCGGCTGCAAGCTGCTCCCGGGTGAAATACACCATACCGTCTTCCCCTTTAACAATAGATTCGGCCAGACCATCCGGCAACTTCAAATTGATAATGTTGGGAATTTGACAATAGGACCTCAACTCCTCCATAGACAAAGAGGAGATAAGGTTGCTTGAAGAAGGCGTATCCCGGCTAGGCCCTCTTCTGCGCCTAGCCTGACTAGTGGAACTCTCTTCTTGACCTCTCTCTCCATATTATAATGACAACTGACATAAGGAAGAGAGAGAATCAGTTCCATGCCATAATATAAGCCAGTAAAAGCGAAACGCACATGAATCTACCAGACGAGAAACACCCTTCCTAGTTCTAATGTGTCTTGAAAACACTCATACGTTCACGTGGTAGAAAGCATGCACATGTGAAATCTAACATATCTAGAACAAAAACAAGGCTTACCTAAAAGATAAGGAAAACTTATGCTCGGAAAGAAAATCCGTAAAACACGCAACGCTACACCGAAGTACCAACAGAAGCTCTTGAGGTGAAGGGAAATGGTGTAAACATGATGGGGGCGGGTGAAATCCAATTATGATTCCCTAAGTGTAAGGTGTCCCCAACGCACTGCGGGCGCGTCGCCCTTGACTGTCACCCTCTAAGCGATTTGAATCTGTGACTCTTCCGCCCCACTAGGGCACAGTAAGCGAGTGTGGGCTAGGCTCGTGAGCCCCCAGGCTAGGGCCCTTCTGCCTCCCAAGTAGTGAGGGCTTGAAGTAGAACAACAGTGAGTCCGAGTTAGGAATAGTAGGGTGATCCATTCTAAATTCATCAACGCCATAACCACTTGTCCCAGGCATTCTAGAAAATTCATCAACGCCATAGCCCTTGTCCCAAGAGGTTAGTCACGTTGATATTGCAGGATTAGTTGAGCACAATAAAAATAAGGCGAGCAAAAAAACATAAAATTTCGAAACCTGATTTCATTAATTACACCAAATGGGCGTTCACAGTGCATAACCCGTCAAATTTGAAAAGCTGAGCCTAAGGCGATTACATAACCCGTCAGGGTGGCGGGCCTAAGAAGAGAGGAATTTGAAGAGGCTACAGAAGAAAAGTCGAAGAGCAGAAAAGAAGATATAGAAAAGCCCCGGTTCTGAGCTAGAAAAAAATATATGAAAAAAGAAAAGCCTGACCTCCTACGCGTGGAATTCTGAGGGCCTTTCAACAATGCCAAAGTAAAGGGGCATACAAGGGGGCTTATCGATGAACATGGAGATATAAAATTTCATCGATATAGAGGGGTGTTCTCCATCCAGAGTTTGAACCGCAGGGACATATAAGGCTCGAAAATACCCCTCCAAAAGCAAATTAACACACTCCAGCACGTTCCTTGAAGCCACCAGCCGACCCTTATCAACATCACATTCAATCTATGACCAATCAGAAAAGCCCGTTACTGGCAGCATCCGCTAGTGTCTAGCCTTACACATCCACCGAAAACTCAAAACTAACCAGTGACATAAAATAATCCGTCACCCTACAACCTTTTATAAGGGTTACAAACTAGTGGGAAACTCCAAAAGCCGTACTAAACGCGTTACCAAAAATAGAAAACCACGAAGCGTGCCTGCGTTGGAACACGCAATCGTGCGGTCCTCCGTTCCCAGCAACTTGATAGGATAAGTATCACGGTATTTTCCAGTAGGAAAGTGATCTCTCCCCAACAGGAAAAAGGGGGCATTGTGGGTACATTGGCTTATGGCCCAGCATCCTGATGAGAAGGTCCCGAGGCGGATCAAATCACGAGGAGGCTTGATATCTCACACGAACATGGATATGAACCACGACCTAAAGCCCGGCTCGTGGACTATCCGATCACAGCAAAGGCTTCCATGATTTATTGCCTAGGCATATCCTCTTTTACCCGGCTATTGTCTCTAAGAAGATGGCCAACCAATAATTTCAGATCCTCGGCTCTAGAGCATGCATCCACACAAACCACGTGCGTAAGCAGCCTTAGGATGACAAATGATCCTTGAGTAGGAAGGTGAATGACTTGGCCATCCAAAAGGAAAAACGGTTGACGAGCAAATAATGCGCCTTCCTCCATTCCATTACGGAAACCAATCACCCACTTTCCACAAAAAGTGGATCATTCTCAACTAAATAAGGAAGGAATGACAATAGAAGGTATGTGATACCAATACACTGCGAAAGGCTAACGACTACGCTCTCTGTTCTCTGTCTAACCCAAGCATCGGAGTCGTAGGCACACCACCGCCGATGTATGTGGATTTGCGAGGTCCTTGTTGCGGTTAATGCCCAGACGATCCGTGACTCAGGAATCCAAGAGACGTAACATCACTCTATTCAAAAATAAATTATAAATGAGTCGATCAATATTTTTGGATATGTATATAAATCAAATATTTTATTACATGTATATGACTTTCAAAGTTGCATATGTATTTTAAACTATTTAATATAGTAAAATATAATATTAGTGAATTGACTTGAAATAAAATATTTAATTTTTCTTATTAAATTAAAAAGAACGTCTTAATATCAATTAATATAATTGAAATAAATATATTTTAATTATGTTGATTAATAATAATAATATTTTTTTAGCTAAATGGAACGACTAAAATAAACAAAAACGACCTTAGTTTTGAAAATTATTAGGTGAATAAAAAAGAATATAAGATATAGTATTTGTTTAGTTTAAAATTAAAATAGAAAATTAAGAAGAGTATATTTATCTGTCCCATCAACTAGGATTCTACTTTACGGTTCAATCTTAATCAGGTCTAGTTCCAAGTTTAAGCAAACTCTCGTGGGAAGCGTGAAGAGGTTGTTTGAGAATTGGTTTTAGAAGCTTCCTTTTAAAATAAAAAAAAAAATTGAAAGCTATTTTTCAAATAATTTGGATTCAAAATAAATGTAAAGCTATATTTAATTGTTTTTATATCTTTTAAGAAGTTATTTGAAAAATAATTGCATATAAAAATAAACAAAAATAAAATCTTAAAAAATAAAAAAATTTATTGATCACTTTTTTATATTACGGATTCGATTCTAGTTCTCCCATAAATGCCCATCCCACTCCTTTACCTACATAGACCTTGTTCATAAAAATAATTATTCTCTAACATGTTCAATATTCACTTCTGCCAAACAAAGAAAAACATTTTGAATCTTTGAGATTGTTTTTTGAGGATCTAGTATCTTCAGGAGGTATCCTAGGAGACTTTGTTTTGTTTTTTTTTTTTTTTTTTGAAAGGAAACGAGCAAGCAACTTTACTAAATAAA
Organism: Tetrastigma voinierianum; assembly: GCA_016808115.1. Taxonomy (NCBI): domain Eukaryota; kingdom Viridiplantae; phylum Streptophyta; class Magnoliopsida; order Vitales; family Vitaceae; genus Tetrastigma; species Tetrastigma voinierianum. The sequence goes on along the minus strand of JAEQBH010000247.1, from coordinate 44,878 downwards.
CAAATCGGCTCGCAGTATCCTCTAAAATAGAGGGGAATAGAAAATAGAAATAAAGGACTAGCATGAGAACGCACAGCTTTAGCTAAACAATGAGCAACCTATTAAACTTGTTGCTTGACAAACTAAATAGAAAAATAACTATTAGCAATCAAACCCCTGACAATGTAGATAATGCATCCCAGCTGGTCAATAGCAAGGGACTCTAAGTAGAAGTAAGCCACCACAATCATAACATCTAACTCCACATCAACCTCAAAATGATGGCTGGCGGCCAATGTAATCCCCTGTGAGACTAATTTGCTTGGCCCACTCTTTTACGGAAGCCGACAAAGCGGTAGACAACGGACTTCTGAGCCCAATAACCCATCATAATCCGCGTAAGACCATCCATACCCCCCTCTCTTTGTTGTTGGATCTTTCAGCATAGCTGCATCAATGTTCAATTCAAGTTGCCCAACAGGAGGCCAAACCTAGCCGGATTAGGCTTGCAATGATGTCGTAACGACCTTCTTGGTTTACGAGCTGACTTCATTCATTCTTGAGTTCAGGAGTCTCAGCTACACCTGCACGCTCAGAAGGCAAAGCTTGCCTACCGACCCGATTATTGCCTTTGCCCCAAATAACCAATGTAGAAGAATTTTGCACATAACCAAGTTATCATGCAAGCTAAGCAAAGACAAAATATTAGTATGAAAAACCTTCCCAAGGCGGTCGAAAAATCCAACCTCCCAGCTGCCCAACAAGACCGAGCAAATGAGCAATTAAAAAATAAATGAGATGCATCCTCAACTTCCATGTCACAAAGACCACAACACGTATCCAACACCACACCTTTTTTATGAAGCCTCACTCTTAAGGTAAACAGGTTATTGCATAACCTCTCCACCTGAATCTGGCTTTAGGAGGAAGTGAAAGCTGACCTCTTCGAGATTTGAGAAAACATGCCCTTATGGGGAGACCATTCAAGGACAGAGCACGAATGGTGCCAAATTGGAAAATCGTGCTCTTGTGACCAAGAAAGTAATTGCCCACACACAATTAGGGCCTTGATCAGACTAAGAATCTGATGGATAAACTCTTCATTCCCAGCGACCTGGGTTCAATGACAAATTAGAAACCTTCAAGTCTTCTAAACCCTGCATTATCATATATTGAACCCAAAAATTGGGCAAGTGTCTAACCCATGGATCATTCAGAACACTAGTGATTTCGCCATACCCAATTCTCATACGAAACCCCAATCTCAGAACCTTCTTTGCTGACCAAATACTCTTCCAAACAAAACTAGGATTAGACCCCAAATTGGAAGAAAGGTAGTCTCGCGAAGGAAAATATTTTTCTTTGAACACTCGAGCTATCAAGGTATGTCGTTTGGTTAGGAGATTCCAACCTAGCTTTCCAAGAAGTGAAAGATTAAACAGGCGTAGATCACGAAATCCTAATCCATCTTCCTCCTTCCTCCTTCCTCACATAATCTTTCCCATCTCTGCCAATGTATCACTCTATGCCCTTGACGTTGAGAGCCCACCAAAATGAGGTCAACATTTTCTAAAGTTCCTTTAGAACCGATGAAGGAATAAGAAAGTCACTCATGCTGTAAGTAGGCAATGCTTGCACTACATTCTTTATCAAAATGCTTTTGTCTACTCTCGACAATAGCTTGCTTTGCCAAGAAGACAATGTTTATACCAGCAGTCAGCCGAAGCAATAACCATTTAGAGTGACGAAGAACTGGCGAGATAGTAAGAACTACCATAAGTAACTAGCGTAACATACCAATTCATCTCATTTGTTTATCAATGCGAGATGTTAGAACTAAAGCAACACCAGATTTACCATAATTAACGACTTGTCGAAACCTGACCGAATCTTAAGAGAATATGCGAACCCGCCGACTTTAGCTAGAGAAATCTTGAAGAACAAGCTAGGAGATTTTGTTAGCTACTTATAATTATACAACAATTTCATTCTATGATCCTATGAGATAAGCCACTTAAAAGATGATTCTTATAAAACAGATTACGTTTGATTCTTAAGAATTTTAAAGAAAAATATGATGAGAAAAAAATGAAAGACAAGACAAAGTGAAGAATAATTATAATAAAAAATAGAACAAAGTTGATAATCATTGGCAAAAATCAATCTGGCAAGGTTTGAATAGCAGTAAGTTCCCTAATTTTACACAAACGGATTTTTAAAAAGACTCTTGAACTTCCAATCGAGGAATTTGTATGAAAGCCGAGGTTTCCAAATTGCAACATTATAACGGTTTCATGATATACATTCATTAAAAATAAGCTGTATTTTACCCTTATTTTAATTTACTACAGGTTTAGGAATATAAAGGATTTTCATACGCCTTAAACGAGCACCATAGCATAAACATAACGGATAACTATAAAATATAAAAAAGCAGAGAAATCAAGCAGTGACATTGGAGGAAGTTTGTGAACAAAGAAACATTGTTTCAAGATTAAAACACATCGAAACCTAGTACATGCATTACACAAATCGCTCCAAAGCACTAAAAACCTAATCCAAATTAGCTAAGGAAAACCATAACTTGGTTTCCCAAAGTAAGACACCTCATATAGCTCGTGGGATGTAAACTCTATTGGGATGAATGGATTATGTCAAAACCACATTTAGAGACGGTTGTTTCTGCCATTTCTCATGTAAAACTGGCATCGGCTTCGGTAAAGGTTTGGTTATCCGTTCCTTGCCCTTGTGGTGGTGGAGGCAACAACCATGGTTGTGGAGGATAAGGATGGTAATGGTGTAAAACCCCGAGAAAATCCTAATTTCTGAAAAAGGGTAAAATGGTAATTTCGGTCAAAATACGAAATTTTTCTAGATCTTGGATGACCAAACGGACTTCACCGGTTTAGGTCGTCTCATGGTCAGCTACTCACGTTCAATTCCTAGGTGGTCGAATTTTGTTTTTTGAGAGCAACGGGTAGTGCAGGTTACTTGGCACATTTGAGTTGATCAAGAGGTGCCTGTATCCATGTTGCAGTATGGCATCCAGCAGGCTCAAGTGTAGGGCCACATGGACATAACAACATCCCTAAATCAAAGTAGATGGATAGGGATAGATTGTAATCATGAGCGATAGAAAATTGTATGCTGCGATAAGAGGACCAGGTGACTGTATATCTTCTCAAAGCAGTTTGGGAGGAGAATTAGAGAGAAAAGTAAGAGAAAAGGAAGGGATTTTTTAAAGGGAGAGGCTCCAACTTCTCTCTAGATTTCCCAACGTCGGACGTCGGTTTTAAGCGGCGAAGCAAGAGATTGCTCCCCACGTGAGGAGCTACGTGTGGGCAGCGGTTTTAATGAGGAGTTGGTAGCTTTCGGGTGAGGTTTTCTCTCTTGATTTAATCCTTGTTTAAGAGCCTTGTGAATGGTTTTGTGTGTGTAAGGCCGAAAATGGCCATGGATTCTTGGTTCCACAAAGTGGAACCAGTGCCAGAGAAATGAGGCCTGAGAGACTGACCCGGCTGCTTTCGTTAAAATTTGTTAAAAACGACCCGGATTGTTTGTTAGGCCAAGATTGTCCATGAGAAATGGTTTGCAATGTTATTGCTTGGTGGATGAATAACATGTTGTGTGTTTGGTGCTTAGGGCCATTTTGATGAAGGGGGAAGGGGCTGTCCATGGACAGCCCATGCACTGTTTTTGGGGATTGTTAAAAACAGTCCCGGTTTGCTTGTTGGACCGAAAATGTCCATGTGTTAGTTGCATAAAATTTGCTTAAAATGAATGGCTTGGGTGTGTGGAAATCGTATGTTAATGCATTGAATTTAATGTGTTAACATGATGTTTGAATTATATGAAATATAATTGTGTGTGAGCCATTGGAAATTGCATTGTTTATTAGCCCATGTGAGCTTATTGCTATGAATGAATAACATGTGGTTAGTATGTGAATTTGTTAATATATGCATGATTGACATATATTGGCATGTGTTGTTTGGAAATGGCATAATGCATTTCATATGCACCGGGGCAACCTAGAACAATAGGTGTGAGTGCATGGCATGAAAGAAAGAAAAAGGAAAAATGGTTGTGAAAGGAATTTCAAGGAAGATTTTCGGAGTGCCTTGAAGTTGTCCAACGATTCATCTTGAAGCGGTTACATGACATTTGAATACCTGAAATTCACCTCGGAGGAGGTTGTCCAATGGGTTACGAAACTTCGGTAGTATGTTTGAGAACAAAACCTTTGTTTTGAAAGCAATGTTTTCTCACTCTTGGCTTAGCATGCGTGAGGTCGTGAGTGCTTTCGAGACATGTGGGAGTGGGTGGGTCACATTCTCATCCATATCATGTAGACATTTGAGTAGGATCATGTATTTTCTTGAATGTGTTTGTGTTGAACCATTGCATGTGCACTTAGGTGGGAAGTAACCCATGTAGGATAATTCCACTACTAGGCATTGCTGCATACATCGAGCATTATTTCAGTCTGAATTTGTTCGGGAAGAGCTTGACGGCTCATTAGAGGCGCTTTTGAGAAGAAGAATCGATATGTGGCTTTGGTGGATTATTTTGTAAAACATGTAGTAGAATTCTAAATTTTTAATATATGTTTGCATTATTAAAATATCAATTAACTCTTGAACTATTGTAATATAGTTGGTTGGATATATTTTGGTGAGTATGATGTGAAGCTTGATGTGGCCATTTTACTCATGTATGGGTCTTATGATATGAGGTGCAGGTGTCCGCGAGTTGACAGTGGTGACGGGACCCGGGATTTGGGCGTCTGGCATGGTATCAAAGCTTAGGTAAACGATTACCTTGGGAGCTCGGTGGGTGTGTTTATAAGTATGGTTAATGCCGGCTTCGCGACAGTATCCGAGCATGGGTACACAGTACTGGGAAGCGAGAGACTTAGGCAGAGCCGTGGTCATTAGGGTATAAGAGCATCACGACGGTATGAAGCGATTAGCCGGATGCGAGTTATAGCTTAGTATCGGTAAGTTAGGTATACGAATTACCTAGGACTTGATGGGCACGGGTTAGATCATGCATCCATTGTGCATTTTGATGAATTAATTGCGATATGTGATTGAATTGTGTGCTTATATGCTTGGTGAATAGCATATAGGAAAATGTTGAACACTAGGGTCGAGAAAACATAACCCCTAGGTTGAAGTTTAAGGTTTGTTTGAGGATTTTTGGGCATAATGGTCCAGAAATAAATGAAAAAAAAAATTTTTTTGGACAGTTGCTCCATTTTTTGAACATGAACTGATTGGGTTTTGTGAAATTCTGGAAAATTATTCCGAGTTTTGCTAGAGAAAAGGGTTGTAATTAAACCCTTAAAATTTTAAATTATAGATAGCAGTTGTTTAGGCTCTTGCATCTTAGAAGTAATAGAATGCGGAGATAAAAAAAAGTAGTGAGGGAATTTTTTTTTTTCTGTGGACACCTACCGAGTGTGTAAACGAGGAAAAATAAATAAATAAATAAATTTATGAGGTTCTACTGGAAAATAAATATTTTATTTTATTTTATTTTATTTATTTTTTTTTTTTTGTGGTCTTCCAGTAGGTGGAACAAAGAGAAAAAAAAATGAATGGAAAAAAAAAACGTGCAGAAGAGGCAAGGGAATGTGCATGAGTAGGGGCAATTTCTTGAGCATGAGGGGCATTAGTAGGGGCTTGGCTTTATTGAGTTTGAGCTGGATCATGTGAGATATTGCTACTATGACGTTTCTACCTCTTAAACATCAAAAGTCATCAAACAATCAAGATTATGAATTAAAAATCAATTTAAGGAAAAAAGAGATAAGCTTAACAAACCTTTAAGCGGCTTTGTTGTGTCCTTGTTGTTTGCAGATGGAGCATGTAACATGCATCCCTTTTCTTGAAAATTTTGTGCTAGTTTTTTTAGGTGTTTGCTCATGCTCTTCTCTCATTCTCTTTGTCTTTGGTCTTCCTCTATTCTTTTCCACATAAGGTGGCTCAATTGGGAGATACTAATCCATTTTGTAGAACCTTTTGCTTTTCAATGGCATTATCTTAAACCGATGAAATGTCTATACATGGCAATGTGATGAAACTGGAAATATAGTCCATTGTCTCTTGTTTATTGTGCCTTAAAAGCACATATAACGTGGCATGAAATACCTTAAATGCTCGCATGCCTACAAGTATATGTGTTCTTATCATAGATGAAAAATGAGGATATATTGTGATATGTTGGCGTTATATATCGTGTGTCGTCGATTTGCGATAAGATAGTACTTTCTGTATTGTTTAATGGAAATTTTGTTTCAATGTCCGTCAGTTTATCAATGAAATATCAGTTTTAAACCGAAATATCGACATATATTGTCGATGTTATGACAATTTATCGTCGAGTTGTTGACAAAACCCTAGAAACGAAGATGTGTTGAAGAAGAGGTCTACAATTCTCACCTTTGGTATGAAATTATAAGAACCACTAACGTCGAAAGGGAAGTATGTCGAGCTTCAGCATGGTAATAACCGACAATCAATGTGGGCTTGAGTGGAAAGTGTGAGATGCGAAGGAAAAGGAAAGAAGCAGAGGGAAAGGGTGTGCTAGGCATAAAAAGAAGGGGAAGGAAAGAAAAGGAAAGAAAAAGAAGAGGAAGAAAAAGAAAGAGGGAGGAGATTCCATGGGTGCTAGAGAAGAAAGAGGAAAGAAGAAGGGAAAAGAAAAGGGAAAAAAGAAAAAAGCTTGTAAGAATAAAAATGCTTAATACACAGGTCTAATGGTTTAATGAAATTTCAAATATACTTATTATATATATATATATAATGATATAATTAAATATATTTGAATATAATAAATATATTTAGAAGTTGTATATATTCTGAGTAAAGTGTGGCAATGCGTGCACTTCTAAATATATTTATTATAGTAACAAATGTTTAATGCTCAAACCTAATCACCACGCTCGAAATGGTCATACATTTGCCTTTTGACCAAGTGTCACTCTACTTAGATCCCTGGGAGTCCTTATCTCTCAATCTCGAATACCCAGGAAGATCATGTCAATGTTGGCCAAACATTACCATGAAAATAAACCACAGACATAGAGCAATTTGATATAACTCGTGAATAAATTGAACAAAATAAATTAAGCTTCTAATCCATGCTTGTGCTTGGGTTCAACGAAACCTAGAAATAAATCCTAGAACATAATGAAAGTTTATTACAAGCATTGTTACGCCAAATCATTGATAGTTCGAGAAGAGAAATACAAAGACATGAGTTTTCACGATCTCTCGAGTCGCTCTTGCTTCGTGTTCCGCTCCTCGTCCGTATGTCACTCGATACCTCAAAAATTGGGTCTCTTATGCCTTTTATAATTCTGATGGAGGAATCGCAAAAGCATTCATAACATGGCGATGTTGGAATGTATATCACGTTCAGCGTCGTGGCGTTAGTTGCTCTTGGCTGACTTTTGTTGGCCAAATGTCCGCGACGTTACCAGCATTCGCGATGTTGGAACATCATGATGTTGGCATTGGGTCTTTACTTCTTCTTCTTCATATCTCCACAACGCTTCCGAAAACCACAATATTCACTTGTAATGCACAAAAGGCCAAACTGATATATGGCAATAATGCGCTTATTAATATATAAAAGTAGAACTTAAATGATGAGGCAGCGAACATGACATGAGTGTTTGGACACACTCATCACACCCCAAACTTAGCTTCTTGCTTGTCCTAAGCAAGAAACAAACTCTAACTAGGCATACAAGAAAATAACATACTAAAACTTCGCGACATGAATGCGCATGTTTCCAAAAGAAAGGATCAAAATTAAGGCAGAACTCCGCAAGTCTTGCCCTTTGTCTCCAAGTTGGAGGATCCTTAAGGTTGTTGCGACTTCGAAGAGAATTCAAGCGAGACATGGATTAGGTTGACAAGTCAACCACCTAGGTTTTCAATGGCCTTTCCTAAGAAGTCTATGTGCATTTGATGCATGATCTCTAGCATATAACTCGGCTCCGGTACACCCAAACTTGAATTCAACTTGCTTATTTAGGAGAGTCTAACTACGGAAGGATAAGAACGCACCATTTTATTCAAACTAACCTACCTACTCATGAAAGAAAAACTAGTGCCCGTAAGTTTTAGTTGAGTGTTCCTATAGCGAGGATTCATTGGTGACTCCCTACTAGTTGGTTAAGGGCATCAGGCATTCAGTTCCCCTCGAACTTCACCCGGAACACTCAACTAAACCTAAGGGCCCTAGGCTATGGGAAACTTTCATCCTGTCCCATATGCTTGAGGCGGTGATTCAATGGCTCCCGGCCAGTGAAACCCGGGGCATTAGGCTTTAGCCCTGGGAGGACTGTGCTCGGGATTCTGACTAGAAGATCCCACTTATTCTATTCACTCTTTCTTTTTTATCTTGCTCTTTTCTTCTTCTCCTATATATATATATATAGTTGGGGCTCAATGGCAATCCTCTTTTTCTAAGGTGTCCCATCACTTAGGTGTTTAGAAACCCCCAAGGTTCGTTGAATGTTAGTAAGCCGGGTCCAGAGCCTAGGCATACCCTTGGAGATCACATGTGTGTGGGTGTGGTAGACTAATCAGAGTTGGTTTCTTGGGACACCGAGGAGGAGTGACTCACTATGTCACCACTGCATCGAAATGTAATTCAGAGCATCTAACAACCCGGATCCTTTCTTGTGACTTGTACTGCGTTTTTTTCCGAAAATATTTGAAGAGGTCAAAGATCCTTGATTAAAAACTGTAACACTCGCACATCTTGCCTAACATAACCTACAAAACATGAAAAACAAAGCTGAGACTTTAACACACATAATAAAAATGAAAACTATAAAAATATGAACTAAACATAAACAAAATATGCAAACATATTCTAGACAATTAAAGCACATGATATGGCTTGATCACCCACCCACAGTAAAATGGACAATGTCCTCGGTGTCAGAAAATGAAAGAAAATTAGCCGGAAACTCCCCTATCGATCAGGATCACGGAGTGGCGGTGGTGGCATATGGAAGCGAAAAGCAATGTAGGCTGGCGTTGGATGGCCTCTTGATTGTATGGGAGAGCGCTAGTTAAGCGGGAACCATGGCCATATGCGCCGGAGTACATCCATGTCTGGCTCATGGTGACCTAACTCTTTGGGTCGTCCCGATCTGCGTCAAATGTCGACGATGGTCTGCACAGTCCTCTGATGTAGTAGAAGGGTGTGGAGTCCTCCCTCTTGAGATGGGCGCTGGTGGTGGGTTTTGGGTGAAGGGTTTGCCCGACCCTCTCTCTAATCCTGCCCCAGGATCAAATCTAGGCGAACTCTCTAAGCTCATCCTCATCAGAGGGCTCATTGCCCGAGTGGTATACCTTCTCTGGCCTTGGTACATCCGGTTTGTCTTTCTTAACCATGATCACCTTACAAGTTAAACCTCATTATCTAAGGGCACCCCGGCTTGCTTGCATAGGTCATAGATAAGGAAGGGGTGCCATGGGTTCATCTTCGCATCTTTTTTACAAAGGATTGCATCCTCTATAACCTGCCCGACATCAAATGGAATGTCCTGGATAATGACATAGTTAAGCAGGGCCCTCTTGGCTGTCACTTCACACACAGTAGTCATCGGAATGAGACGTGATGTGATGAAGTGATGCCATACCTTAGGAATGTAGGCCAAAAATGTTTAGCCTTGAAGTACACAACGTGCCCTTCACTATTAAGTATCCACTCACCGTGCCCGTTGGTCAACATCCTAAGGACCTCGAGATAGTTGGGACTCTCATGGAGCCTATCATGAGCCTCGAGGTGCTTAGGTTCTAAGTTATAAAATGAGTGATTGATAGACTTTGCCTTTGAGATTCTACCAACACTCAAACTTTCGAAGACCTTTTTTAGTATGTGGGATGCAAGATTGGCATAGAACTCTCGTACCACACTTGTGGTAGCTAGGCTCGGAGGCTAGCAAAGTGCCCACCATCCATTGTTCGAAATGGTTTCTGAAAGAAATCGTCGAGTGGTGAAACCCCTTCTCCTTGATGAGGACTTATTCTTTGAGATAGCGCGAATTTCTCGGTATGTGTTGGTAAATTTGTCATGATAGTAACCACGAGTAGGCTCTTCACTTGCCTGGCTTCTTTTCGAGGCTAGCTTTTGTCTTTTCGAAGACATGCTAGGACTTAGGTGGTTGAGATGGGAATTGGTGCCCTAGGCTTTCTGAACAATCCTAAACAAGAACCTAGACTCCTAATGTGCTCAATTCAGTCCTTGGTCTCTAAATAGTGTGAAAATTCCCACTTAGTCAATTTTTTGAACACTTGGTGGGTAGTAGTGCGCATACTGGTCTTTGGCTTGAAATTGTTGGTCCTACAAACTCAACTAACTGACTTACACGCTTCACAACTCAAATGAAACAAAAAGTCTCTCAAAAACTTTAGGAATCACCTTGACTCAACCGACTATAAGGTTTATGGTCAATTCTCTAGTTTATCGATGAACAATGGAGGAACCCTAGATTTTTTAGGATCAAAGGTGAGGCTTAGGTTGTTGAAGGTCTCGAAATTCACTAGGAAGAGATTGGAAGAGGTTGGATGGATGAATCTTCAAATCCAAGATAATAGAGTTAGGTTTTCCAAGAGCTGGGGTTCGAAAGTGAGAATGTGTGCGTTCAAGTTCATAAACACAGGGCAATGTCGCGACGTTCAGGCTAACGTCGCGACGTTTAAGTTAAATTTCAAATCCACGACATTGAGATCAGCGTGGCGATGTTCAGGAAGTCGCCAAACGCGCTTGACGTTGAAATCCAGCGTCAGCGGCGTTCACGAGAAGCATAATCAATCAATAGCGGCGTTGAGGCGGCGTCGTGATGTAACGACTTGTTTTTGAATTCTTCTAGCGCGTTGCGGCGTTGGAGTCCCGGCAAATCCACGATAATATAAAGAAGGTCAATTTAAATTTTTTTACAAAATTTTCTAAGTCTAAGAAAACTCCACTAAATGAGCTCAAAACGCCATTACTCTTTGGAATGAGTTTCTCGAGCAGCCTCTCTATTCTTTGCGCCCATCTCGGGATCTAAAAAACAAATGACCAACATTTTTTATTAGGCTTTATGTGCTCTGAGAAAAATGTGCTTTTTAAGAGAAAGAAACAGAAAAACATGCAAAAACCAAAAACACTCAAAACTACACTACGGAAAGAAAAACATCAAAAGGCTTGGGTTGCCTCCCAAGTAGCGCTTTGTTTAATGTCATTAGCTCTACTTCCCTGAATCTCAATGTTCCTGAGACTACAGGATTGCACAAATTCCCTACAACACTATTATCGGTGTGCTCAGATGTATGGCCTCCTTGCTTGCATGAAACTTTCCCCCAAAGTACAGCTTTAATCGTTGTGCGTTAACTTTAAAGGTTCCTTTCTCTGGGTGCATAATTTCCACTCCTCCATACGGAAAAACCTGAGTCACAATAAATGGTCCCGACTACCTTGCCTTTAATTTCCCTGGGAAAAGTTTGAGTCAGGAGTTAAATAGGAGGACCCGTTGACCTGGCTCAAACTCTTTCCTTGCAATATGCTTATCTTGTTAGGCTTTCGTCTTTTCTTTATATATCTTTGGATTCTTGTAGTCTCATTGCCGAACTCCTCTAATTCACTGAGCTACAGTATGCGTTTCTTGTCGGCCATCTTACTATCCATATTTACACCCCTAGTTACTTGTTATGCTTTATGTTCCAATTCCATTTAGTAGCGTCACGGCTTTCCGATTACTAACTGAATGGTGACATTCTCAATGGTGTCTTTAATGATGTTCTATATGCCTAGAAATCATCATCTATCTTTTTCGCCCAATCTTTCTTCGAGCTATTGACCGTTTCTCAGATGAGTTGATTTCTGTTCGACATACGCTTGGACATTAGTGCGTACCGTTAGTATGCAAATGAAGTCGATGTCGGGCTACCATATTTCCTCGACCGTTATCAATGAGTTTGTTACGAAATGTGTTCACGATGCACGTGATCAATGCTGTGGAGTTCCGAATCGGGTGAATATATGACCGTGAAAGCTTGCTACCCTTTGGCATCACATTAGTTCGAATTGCAGGTATGGCTCCACGGTATTAAGCGTGATAATCGACTAGGAGTATAGGTTGCTGAAAAATGAAGGAAAAGGACCCATAAAATCCATCCCCTTGATATCAAACAACTCTACCTCTAAAATGGGTTGCAAAGGCGGCTCATCTTGTTTTGATATGCTTCCCATTCTTTGGCATTTGTCACAAGTGGACACAAAATGGTGTGCATCCTTGAATAAGGTGGGCCAATAGAATCCCGATTGAAGTACCTTTGCAACTGTCCTATTTCCTCCAAAGTGCCCCCCACATGCTAGAGCGCGACAATGATTTAGGATACTTTCCATTTGCTCATCTGGGACCCATCTTCTTATCACCTGATCGGCATAATGCTTATACAGGATGGGCTCCTCCCAGTAATAGTGCTTCAGCTATGCGAAAAATCTCTTCTTCTGCTGATAACTAAATTATGGTGGGAGCACTCTTGCCACCAAGTAGTTCACAAAATCAGCAAACCAAATTACTAGCTCTTTGTCTTCAATTGCCAAGAGTTATTCATCAAATCATCGATTGTCTGAATTTCTTCCTCAAGCCCTTCAATCGTGAAAGATGGTCGCTACTAGATTTTAGTTCTTTGCATCTTTTGTGAATTTCTAGGTCGAACTCTTGGAGTAGTAACACCCATATATCGATGTTCGGTTTCGCATCCTTCTTAGTCATCTGGTACTTTATGGCTGAATGGTCAGTGTGCACTATTACCCAGTTACCAATCAAGTACGGTCGAAACTTTTCAAATGCAAACACAATAGCCAGAAGTTCCTTTTTAGTTCTTACATACTTGAGTTGCACATCATTCAGCGTCAGACTACATAAAATAGATGACTAAATATTCTTTCCTTTTGCCTATCTTTGCCTGTGCCAGTCACTCGCATCATACATTAGTTTAAAAGGAAGATTCCAGTCCGGTGCTACTACAATAGGTGCTGATACCATTTTCTCTTTGAGAAACAAGAATGCTTTCAGACACTAATCATCAAACCCCGAAAGTTAACCTTTAACAAGCGGTCGACGGGGCTTAGCTATTTGGAGAAATCGCTATGAATCTCATGTAGAATCCTACATGACACAAGCTTCTTATTCCTTTCACTAAAGATTAGAGCGTAGCTTTTCTGTTTCAATCTTGGCTTTATCTACCTCGGTCCTTTTCTAATATCCGGTGCCCAGTCGATGCACTTGTGCGTGAGTGACACTTTTCCCAATTCAGCATAAGGTTAGTTTCCTCACATCTTGTCAGTGCCTGTCTCAAGTTCTCCAGGCAATTATCAAAGGATTTCCCTAGGATAGAGAAATCATCCATGAACACCTCAATTGTTCTCTCGACCATGTTTGAGAATATGGTCATCATGCAGTGTTGAAACGTGCCCGGTGCGTTACATAACCTAAAGGGCATTCGCTAATAAGCATTACCGCGCAGTGCGTAAATGTTGTTTTCTCTTAGTCATACGGTGATATAGTGATCTGATTACAGCCCGAATAACCATCTAAGAAGCGATAATACTCATGCCTACGGTCGGTCTACCATGCGATCCGAGAGCGGAGAGTGGGAAATGATCCTTTACAGTTGCCTTATTTTAATTACGGTAGTATCGATTCTCACCTATAACTATTTGGGAAGGTAGTAGTGCATTATTCTCAGTCCTTATTACTATGGTCCCTCCCTTTTTTGGGACAACCTGTATTGGGCTTACCCACGAACTATCTAAGATGGGGTTGATCATTCCTGCATCTAACCGCTTCAACACCTCTTTTTTTATACCACTTCCTTCATTGTCGGGTTGAGTCTCCTCTGAGCCTCCACTGAAGGTTTGTGCCCATCCTCTAATAGGATTTGGTGCATACACATGGAGGGGTGAATCCCTTTCAAATCAGCTAGAGACCACCCGATATCATCCTTGTGATCTCGAAGCACTCTTAAAAGCTTCTCTTCTTCCACTGCTGTCAAAGATGCTGATATGATGACTGGTAGGGTTAAGGATTCCCCTAGGTAAGCATACGTCAAGTGACTAGGGAGTGGCTTTCTCAACCGAGTGGTGATCGCTCATGCAAGAGAGCTTTGAAGTCTAAAGTGTTCTCTCAACGGCTCATAATACTTCCTCTGTTCGGCTAGAAGGAGTCATCCTTCACATACTCTTGACCTCTTCACTTAGTTCCTCCTTGGCATTACACCAAGGCTAGCCCAGCCTCACAAGGGTCGATCAAACCACTGCGGCTAGACCTTTATAGCTCTCTTGCCTCTATCATAAAGCATGCATCACTCTCCGCTGGATGCCTCACCGCATTGAATACACTAAATATGGCCTCATCATCCTGCACTCTTAGTTTCAGTTCTCCCTTCTGCACATCAATCATAGCCCTGCCAATTGCTAGAAATGGTCTGCCCAGTATGATGGGTATCCCTTTATCTTCCTCCATGTCTAACACTATGAAATCAGTTGGGAAGATAAACTTGTCTACCTTTACTAACACATCTTCTATCACTACCTAAGGATGTTTCAAAGATCTATCTGCCAGCTGCAGGGTGACCGTAGTAGGTCTAGCTTCGCCTAAACCCGACCAAGTCTCCAAAATGGATAAAGCGTAGAGGTTAATAGTGGCTCCCAGTCATAGGGCTCTCGAGATCGAGTTCCCCATATCTGAGAGTTAATGAAAGCTGCTGATCCTTTAGCTTCTGTGGTAATTTCCTCTAAATTATAGCACTACACTCTTCAATAAGATTCACTGTCTCAAATTTTGATAACCTTCTTTTCTTTGGACTAGTATATCTTTCCTTGAATTGGCGTGGTTGAGCATCTATTCTAATCATATGCGAATGAATATTTGATATGGGTTTCTTAAACACTTCCATGAATTTGATACTTGCTTATCAGTTTATTCTTCCTCAACTACGGATATGAATGCTGGCGGTGCATAGGGTTCAAGCTGGCAACTTCATTCCCAGTCTCTTTCCTCTCATCTGATGTCTTTGTTGGCTTCTCCTCTTGGGGCACGCTCCTTTCATCTGATCTCTCGAGCTGAACTAGTCCACTACCTCAGTTTCATCTTCTCTTCTTGCTATAGTGGTTACCTGTCATGGCTAGCTCTCTACCACTTCTTAGCATTGATAAGCATAAACATGTTCTTACCTTCACTTGGTTTTCTCATGAATTTCTTGGCAAGGAACTTTGCTACCTCTCAGTCAGTATATTAGCCATTTGACCCATTTTCACCTCTAAGTTTCTCAACTATGCTGCTTGATTGTTCAACTGGGTGGCTTGGTTTTGCATATTCGCCTTTGTCTCATTCATAAAGGCAGTATGGGAAGTAAGCATTTGAGTAAGGGCTTGTTCCAAGTCCATTTTTTTCTCTAATGGCGGTTCACTCACTTTTCCGGGAGTGGTGGCATGTTATTCCGGTTGTTTCTCCGTCCATAATTAAGTTTACCACGGTTGTGCGCCACCCTTATTGCGATTCTAGTTAAAGAAAATTGTTGCTCCCATCACGACCTGTGTTGTGGTTGATTAAACCTCGACACATATTGATCATGCTCTACTATTTGCTGTCCCGAATGACATTCTACACTATTATGTTGTCCTCCACAGAATTTGCATAACTCTCATGGGTTGGTCTAAACGACACGGCATTTAAGGCACCTTGCTGTTTAGTGAGCTATGCGACATGATTAACCAAATTGCTGAGGAACTCATTATCTGCGCCTCCCATATCCTTTCCCGGTGTAATCCTATCCCTGGGCCACTAATTTCTATTATTAGTTGTATCCTCCAGGATTTCATATGCTTGGTCCATAGTTTTCTTCATTAATTGCACCCCCTCTTTGAGGCATACATAACTATTAAACGCATCCTTAGGTAGTTAGAAAAAGTGTGGACTTACATCCATCTGATCAACTTGTGATGTGGACACCTCCTTAACAATTCATGAAATCTCTCCCATGCCTCAGCTAAGTTCTCTCCCTCCAATTGTTTAAAAGATCTCTTACACCAACTGTGCAATCTTTGAAGGCGGGAAGGGCTTTTGTCGGGAGACTTACCTCAGTCGTTACATGAGGTGTGGGATCGGTGGCTAACAATCTTCGGTGTTTAGCTCTATCACCTAGTGAGAGCGGAAACAATCTCAGTCTGACCACTTCTTTTGTCACCCCATTGTACTTGATCGTGTCACATACTTCGATGAAGTTTGTTAGATGCGTGTTCGGATTCTCACTTGGCATTTCGTGGATTAGAATGTTTTGAAGCATCTGCAAGGTTACTGTCTTCAACTAGAAGTAGTTTCCCTGAATGGGTGGTCTTCGGATAGCAGACTCAACAACCGTAGGTGGTAAGGCGAACTCTTCTAGCAACATAAATGGATCATCTTACTGTATAAACGGCCTAAGTGCATAATTCCTACCATTATTCCCATTCTGACCCCCTTGCGGCTCGTTTTGCTCTTGGCCCTGATCTTGCTCTTCATTATTCTGCATGGTTGCTAGATCTCTTTAATGTGCTTCTCTTTGTTCTCTGCGTGATCGGTGTAAGGTTCTTTCTGGTTCAAGGATCTAACGGAAGTAGTTCAACTTGACCCGTCTTCGCATACACTCCGCAGTAACCTTGGCTGTAATCCACACACAAACGCGAACCTTGCAATTCTGACACTTGTATAAACAAAATGAAACGAAAAGAAAAAAAAATCCAGAGTAATATCTAATTTCGCTATTGTCAATATCAACACGAAACTTGTCCTGTGACGGTGCCAAAAACGATAGCATAGCGCGTATTGTAATTTGTATAATCGGGTAAAGCGCTATGTGCGCAAGTGATGCATATACGATTGTACCTAAGTACATATATCGATCCACAGAGAGAAGTGTGTTAAATACTAGACTTGGCTCTACAATATTATCTGGACTTAGACTTTTAATGAATTTCTAATTAATGTAGAGACCTAAAACTAAATCTAAATGACTTGTAAAATTACTTTTTATGAAAACTAGGGTTTTGCCTCCCCACATACATTGATGGATTATTACATAGAGGAATTACCATTCATTCATCTTATTAATGAATTCGTTGTGGGTGTCGTGCCACATAGGATATCCTCTCTCGAGGTATATCCGCCTATCTCTCCAGTAGGGTTGGGCGCATCTCTACCTCGACCCTAGATTTTGAAACACTTAAATGCTCAAACCCTAATTTTACGCTCCAGGCCCCAGGATATCTCTGATCGCCTTTTAACGAGTGTCGCTCTTTCGGATCCTGAGTCCTTATCTCATGATCTCGGATACCCAACAAGATCATGTCTATGTCAATGTTGGCGGACACCTTACGATTACCATGAAGGAAACACCACTATAGACATAGAGTAATTCAATATAACTCATAACAACCGAACAAAATAGAATTAAACTCTAAATCCATACAATCTGTATAGCAAGGTTCAAAAAACCCTTAGAATAAATCTAGAACATAATGAAAGTTATTACAAGCATTATTCTATAAATCATTGATGGAATTATAGTGAGAAAATGACAAAGACACAAGTTTTCATGATCTCTAGGTCACCCTACTGCTTTCTCGCTCTCATCCGCATTTGCCAGATGCCACCTCAAAATTTAGGTCTCCCATGCTTTTTATAATTTTTAATCGTGAAATCGCAGTAAACACGCGGCAATCGCTGAGCTACTGCTTTTACTTTTGTTGACCAAACGTCGCGACGTTGCAACATCGCGATGCTGGAACGTCGCGATGCATTGGGTCTTCACTTCTTCTTCTTCATATACCCACAACGCTTCCGAAAACCACCATATTCACCTGTAATGCACAAAAGACCCAAAAATCGGAGCAGTAGGGAGCAATAATGTTCTTATTAATATAAATAACTAAAACTCAGAAGTAAATACATGGGGTAAGACATGAATGTTTTGGACACTCATCAAGCACGTTTTCGGTTCATTTCATCTAGTAATAAGAGTGGTTATCATTGTATATCTGATACTAGAATTTTTGTGCATTATAGGTGAAAAATGCGGCATTTGAAGGTTGTGTGGAGATTTGAAGAGGAGATTGGAGGAGAGCTCAACTTCAACGTTGCACCGTTCCAACATCGCGATGTCCTAACATCGCGACGTTGAGGTCATATGACGTGCAGCCTATATCAACCAACGTCACAATGTTGCGACGTCATGACGTCGTCAGGACTCTCCCAGCGAGAATTTTTCAGATATAACGAAAGAACGAAAAAAAGGAAAATTGACGGGGAACGGAGTACGAGACGGAGAAGACGACAAAGGAAGATTCGAGAGATCGTGTAATCCTTGTATTTGTATTTCCTTTCTCAAACTCCTATTGATTGAAACCAAATTATTGTAATAAGCAAAATGATGTTCTAACTTTATTTCTATGATTTTTTTGTATTCTTGTTATATTCATATGGATTAGTTTTTAATTCAGTTTATTTAGTATATCTATAGATATGACATCGACTTACTCTATTTCCTATTAATTACCTACATGGTGGTGTTCGCCAACACCAACTCGCTTACCGGGAATCTACACTGAGAGATAAAGGTCTTGTGGATCCCGTACAATCACAATCACCAATCGCGAGTAGAGATCTCCTTGCTCTAAATGTGGTGATTAGTATTTAACCATTTCTAAGCATCTCGGCCGAGGTTGAAGTAGAGATAATAAACCCTATCGGCGAGATAAAGTAATATACCCCTGAAGATAGGCTATCTTATGTGCACGATCAACCCGCCAGGATACATCCTTTAATAAACTAAATAACAGATTTTACACAGATGATAATCCATTGAATATGACAAGGAAAGGAAAAACCCTAGTCTTCGTTAATCGAAAACTCATTTAGGATCAAAGTGTCATTATATTAGTAGTAATTCACTCAAGTTTGAGATCCAGATAATACTCTAGAGACGATTCCGGGTTTCAACACACTTCTCTTTGTGGGAACGACACTTGACTAGTCAGCCGTTTATTACGTGAACTCGACGCTAATACTGCGGCGTGGCGCCTAAGTTTTTATACTAATTTACACACCTATACCAAGCCCGTCAAGTTTTTAGCGTTGCCGGGCAAAAGTTTCGTGTTGATATTGATAAAGTGCAATTATATATTACTATGGAATTTTTTTTTCCTTTCATTTTGTTTTGTTTACATAAGTTCTTGTAATTTGATTTATGTGTTTGTGCGTGTGATTACAGTGAAGGTTATTGTGAGTGAATGCGAAGACGGGGTCAAGTTGAACTACTTCCGTTAGATCCTGAACCAGAAAGAACCTTACACCGATTACGTAAATAACAAAGAAAAGCACATCAAAGAGATATAGCGATCATGCAGAACAATGAAGAGCAAGATCGTACAAGAGCAAACGAATATAAGGGGGTCAGAATGGAATAATCAGAGGGAATTATGCGCCTGCAGTCGCTTAAAATGTACCAGATGATCCATTTATGGTGTTAGAGGAGTTCCTACTCACCTACTTGTCTACCACATCCAAGACCACCTATCCAAGTAACACCTTGCAGCTAAAATGCGAATAATCGCAAATGCTTCAGAACATTCAGTTCCATGGTCTACCAAGTGAGAACCCAAACACGCATTTGACAAACTTCATTGAAGTATGCGACACCATCAAATACAATGGAGTGATAGAAGAAGCACTAAGACTAAGATTGTTCCCTCTTTCATCAAGATAGAGCTAAATAATTAGTCGATTAAGCCAACCACCATATTCCATTATCTCATGGAATGATTTGGTGCAGAAATGCTTGACTAAGTTTTTTCCGCCTTTAAAGATTACACAGCTGGTGCAAGAGATTAACACGCTAGACAATTGAGGGGAGAACTCTAGTCCCAGGCCTAGGAGAGATTCCATGAACTGTTAAGGACGTGCCCATATCATAAGCTGACTAGATGGATGCAAGTCCATACCTTTTACAACGGTGTGAGTAACTCTACTAGAACAGTAATAGTTGTCTCAACAGGGGGCGCATTGATGAAAAAGACTACAGACCAAGCGTATGGAATCTAAGAGGATATGGCTACTACGAAAACTAATGCCCAGTGGAAAGAATGATACCAAGGGAAGGCAAGGGGGAGGTGTAGACACAAGAGGTCCCGAGCAATTTGTGTCATGTCGCACAACTCACCAACAAGCATAAAGGCAAAGAAGGTAGTCAGAATGCTATTCAGTTAACCTCGGGAGATATGTGAATCATGCTGACAACACAATACTACTGCACGCCGCTGGGCCGATGACAAGAGGAACATGCATAGTATGTGTTAAGGTTTAACCAGAATTAGCAACATGGTCAGTATGGGGGCAACACCTATCAGAATCAAAACTAGAACCAGGGCCAAGGATGGTGGAACAATTAGAACAATCAGAATTATGGATTGGGGAACAATCATAATAGTATGCTACCTCCCCCAAGTGAACAAACCGCCAGTCGAGAAAAAAATGGATTTGGAAGAAGCACTAGCTCAAATGCTTACTTCCCATACAAATTTTTATGAATGAAACAGCGCAACTATGCGTAATCGTGATAACCTAACCGAATAAATCCAAAGATAGTCGAGAAAACTCGAGGTGCAAATGAGCCAAATGGCTAATCTGTTGACTGAGAGGTAGTAAGGTTCTTTTCCAAGCAATTTAGAGATAAACCCGAGAGGTGAAGGGAAGGAATACTACAAAGCAATAACTTTGAGAAGTGGAAGGGAAGTAACTGCACTAAGACCCCCACCAATGATAGTAAATGAAACAAGACAGTCAGACTAGTCGGAAACAGAGGTCGATACAGAGCAAAGAAAGGGGGATCAGCCCTAACTAAGTAATTCCAATGGGAAGCACCTAAAGGTAGTGAAAGGGGATAAGTCAGTGGCAAGAGACCAACCCCCACTTATCCCCTATCCTTAGAGACTAAAGAAGGGTAAGTTAGAGAAGCAGTTAGCAAAGTTTCTCGATATCTTCAAGAAATTGCAAATCAATATACCCGTTATGAATGCACTTGAGAACATGCCAAGTTACGTGAAGTTCATGAAAAGATCTTAGAAAATAAAGTTAAGAAATTGTGAGGCGAGACCATCACTCAATCGAGGAGGTAGCATAATGCTTGAAAAGAAGCTCCCACCTAAACTTAAAGATCCAGCGCCATATACCATTCTCGAGCAGGGAAACCCTGTGAGCGTAAAAGCCCTTTAGACTAGAGCAAGCATCAATTTGACGCGTCTCTAAATGTTTAAAAAGGTCAAGTCAGGAGTACAAAGCCGATGACAATAAGTTTGCAAGTAGCTGACAAGTCATACCAACACCCACGGGGTGTAATTGAAAACGTCCTAGTGAAAGTAGATAAGTTCATCTTCCTAGCATACTTTGTCATCTTAGACATGGAAGAAGATGATAAGGTTCACATCATACTCGGTAGACCCTTTTTAGCTACGAGAAAAGCTCAAATTAACGTGCAAGAGGGTGAGCTTAAATTGAGAGTTCAAGGAGATGAGGTCACGTTCCATGTATTCCAAGCTACGAAACATCCAGATGATGAACCCAATGATGATATCCAAGAATGTCACCTCAAGGAGATCATGTAGAGCGACGTGGTAAACTGCAAGGATAATCTCAATGTGACACAGAAAGAAACTAAGAGAGTTAAGAGTGAGGAAGACAAGATATTTCATGTGCCCTGAGCATTGCAGTGGAGCACTATGAAGTTTTGTTAGCAATTCTAGTCTCTTTTGAATACCGACATTGAGATTTAGGGAAGTCGAGCTAACGACATTAAACAAAGCGCTACTTGGGAGGCAACCCAAGCATTTTCAAGTTTTTCATTCATTAGTGTAGCTTTGCATATGTTTGTTTATTTTAGCGATGAAAATTTTCTCGTAGATCATAACTTATGTGTGCGCTCGTTTCTCGTGCTCCCAAGATCGGCGCGATAGAGAGGTAGCTCGGGAGAATCAAATCAAATGACAACACGAAACTCTGTGCGGGAGTGCTCTAAAATTAAAAATGTGTTTATCAAAAAGTGAGTTTTTCTTCAGACGCCGACGCTGAATCTCAACGTCGCGATGTTGTGGAAAAATGAAATCTTAACTCTCTGTAATGGCGCGACATTGCACGTTAGTTCCCAACATCGTGACGTTGGTAACTTAGATTTGAGCTACTCTCGGGAACGTTGCGACGTTGGATCCCAACGTCGCGACGTTGAAAATTATAGCCTCTGGAACGTCGCGACGTTAGAGGCTTGACATTTTGGAACGTCTCGACGCGGATCCAACACGTGGACGCTGGAAATTAACCCTAATCGCCGTGAAGTTGGCCCCAAACGTGAGCTTAATGCCGCCTCATTTTTATGAACATGAATGTTCATATCCTCACATCCAAAAACTTGAAGAACCCTAATTATGCTCCCCGATTAATAAAACCCTAGCCAACCTTCACCCATCCTCGTCCCAATTGAGCTTAGCACTCTCTAAAGCCCTAAGAACTCTCCTAAGTCTGAAAACCCTAAGATCCACTCTCATTTGGATACACTCCACACGGTCTAGTTTTCGGGTGACTTAGGTCCACATTCAATTTGTATTGCTGTTTTTGGAGTTGCTTGTGCTAGAGAAGGGTCTTTTAGGAGGAGCAGATCATAGAATCCATAGGATAGGAGACAATAAACACCACTTCCCTTAGTGCACACTAGGTGTTTGTCCTTCCTAAGTGAGTTTCTCGTGACTCTATCAAGTAACCTACAGAGCGGCATCACAATAAGTGTTATTAGAAGCCAACTGAGATGATTCAAGCCTAGATAATCATCCAATCCCTATCCCTATCAAGGCCCAAATGTCGAGCAAAAAGAAAACCGAGCCGGAAAGAAACCGAGCAAGTGAAGAGCCAACCCATGATTACATCATTATAGAAATTGGTCAATTATAACACTAGCAGAGAAATTCCACCACCTCAAGAATAGGTCCTTCATCGTTAGAAGTGGTTTCACCACCCATGATTTCGCAAACCATTGCAAACAAGGGGATGAGGCACTTTGCCAACTCCTAAGACCACACCGCCACAAGTGCGATACAGAGTTCTACACTCAATCTCGCATCCCACATACTAAAAGGTCCTAAAGTGCTGCATGGTGTTATATTTCAGCCGCGGGTCTATCAACTAAATATCATAATCTAGAACTTAACCTCGGGTCATATGATAGGCTCCTTGAAACCCAACTATCCCGAGGTCCTTAGGTTGTCAATTTCAACCAGCAGTATGAGTGGAAACTTAACATCATACCGCCGCACTTCCAAGGCCAAACACTCGCCTACATTCCTAAGGTCTGGCATCACCACGCACCATGCCTCATCCCGATGACTAATGTGTGTGAAGTGACGCTAAGAGGGCCTGCCTCAAACTATGCCATCATCCAGATGACCATTTGATATCGTAAGTTGTAGAGGATTCCATCCTCTATAACAAAGATGCGAAGATGAATCTCACCCTTCCTTATCACAAATACGCAGCAAGCCGGGTGCCCTTAGAGTATAATGAGGCTCGATGTCTGACGGCAAGATCATGGTTGGCACAAATCGTGTACCACACGTAAGAGGTACATAATTATAGGCAATGATTTCCGTTTATAATACGATCTCAGCATACAATAGGCCTGGGGATCCCAAAGAGCCCAGGAGAGGTCACAGTCATCCAATCTAACCCCCACTACCACAACCATCTCAGGAGGAGGACCCAATCAATCCTTCCACTACACTGGAGGACCAGGTACAAGACCTCAATGCCCGATTTGATGCTTACTAGGATGAGACCTAGGAGCACCAAGCCACCATCGCCTGCAGACATGACGTACCTGTGGCCGATATGCGCATAATCATGCACACACCAGCAACCATCCTCGCAACCAAGAAATCCACTCCAGAGAGGTCGTCACCTCCGCTCTTCATGCCACCCCACTACCACCGCAACATCCGAGCGATCTAGTGAGCCCACTCCACTTCTCTTGCCATTCTATTGACATCGAGGACACCATTCACTCTTGTTTGGGGTGGGTGATCGGGTTTCTTTTAGTGTTTATTCTGTTTCATTTTGCTTGTTTGTTTCTATGTTTATTTTTGTGTTTCCTGTTTATTTATGGTTTCCTGTTTTAGTTTGTCTCGGTGTTTAAGGTGTTTTAGGTATTATGTGTTCAAGGTGCAGGTATTTATGTTCTTATAATCGGCTTTTACTTGTCTACTGTTTTAGGTTGTTTTCACAAAGATTTATGTTTTAGGCGTGTTTTAGGTATTATGTGTGGAGCCGGATGTCACACTTGCGAACGGGAGATCAATTTGAGTCAAACATTTTCAAAAGATCGAAAAAGAATGAAAAGGGACCCCATGTTGTTACATAACTGGAATAGTGTGCCAGAAAGGTTGGGGTGACTTAGTTTAATCACCCCTATGGCCTCAAGGCCATTTCCCCAAGTAGTCTTTCGCACACATTTATTCTAGGGTATACCAAGTTCCTGACTATCACAAGAATTCCACAAGCCTTAAGGGGCCTAAACACCTATGATGGGACACTCCCTGGAAAGATATCACACCTGCCCAAATAAAAATAAAAAGAAAAAAAGACATGTGTGAATAGAATACGTGAGATCATCTAATTAAAACTGTGCACTATTCGAGGCCTTTCAAAGCCTAATGCCCTGAAATAACTGTCGGAGCCATCACTACCCGCTACATGGGATGCAGGACGGACTCATTCCCATAAATTAGGGCCTTTAGGTTTGGTTGAGTATTCGAGGTGAAGTTCGAGGGGAACTAAATACCCGGTGCCCTTAATTAACTGGTGGGGAGTCACCAATGAATCCCTACTACAGGACACTCAACTAAAACTTATAGGCACTAGAGTTCTTTCATGCTTAGGTAGCATGTAAATAAAAAGGGGTTCATTCTTATCCTTTTTGTGGTTAGAATCTTTCAAATAGGAGAGTAGACTTCAATTTGGGGGTACTGGAACCGAGGTATATGTTGGAGATCATGAAACAATTACACATAGACTTCAAGGTCATTGAGAACATTCAAGTTAAGTTGTTTACCAACCCGACCATATTATGTTCCTTAGAAAGTTGCACAACCTCTAAGGATCCGTGGATTTTAGACGAGCAAAGACTCTGATTGCAGATTTGGTTCATCTTACCTCCGTGTTAGGTCTGCATATCACACTCCGTCAGAGGCATTTTGGTGTATCGATTTCATGCATAATAAGAAAGAGGAGTCCTGCTTTCTTGCTCGGGGGACAAGCAAGAAGCTAAGTTTGGGGGTGTGATGAGTGCCCAAAACACTCATCATATACCCGCGTGTGAGCAAGTTTTCGGTTCATTTCATCTAGTAATAAGAGCGGTTATCGTCGTATATCTGATACTCGACTTTTTGTGCATTTCAGATGAAAAAGGCGGCATTTGGAGGTTGTGGAGATTCGCAGACGAGAGGAGTTATTCCCAACGTCAGTATGTTCCAACGCCACGATGCTCACATTGCGACATCTCAACGCTATGACGCTCACGCCGTGACATCCCAACGCCAGACACAGAGAGGTCGCATGACGGCGTTCTACATTAGTCAATCAACGCCACGACTATACCATCAATATTTTTATAATGTATGATAACTACTGAATATATGCAAGGAAAGGCAAACCCTAGTCTCTTACTATTAATAGGAAGTAAATAACCTCGCTTAGATCAAAAAGTGTCATTATATTAGGTAATTCACTCAAGTTTGAGATCCAGATAATACTCTGTAGCCGATTCCGCGTTCAAATACAATTTCTCTCGTGGGAACCACACTGACCAGCCTACATTATGTAAACTCGACTCGTGAACTTGAGCGCAAGCAGACAATGCTTATACTAATTTATACACTCATACTAAGCCCTTCGCCCTTAAACCAATTTGAAAATATATGCGCACACTATCAAGGCCACCTCATGACATACATCAATGACAACATTAACTAAACCCTATATTAAAATGCAACAAAAAAACATATAAATAACTCATATCCTTCATAAATACAAAGATAATAAATGAAATTTAGTGGGTGATCATACCTTTCTTGGGATATCCATATGAAAAATCAATCTCATCTCCTAATTCCACTCCTTTAGCAATGTTAAACCAAACTCAGCCAATTTTGTTACACTTTTCAAACAAGCCCGTGTTATGAGAAAATTTTGTTCATTCGCATCTCTTCCTAAAGCAACCAAAAGTTCATCCTTGAACTTAGTCCCCAAAAAAATCCATCGAAGCCTATAATATGCTTATAACCTACCTTCCATCCTTTTTTACAAACATTCAAACAAACAAATATTCCCTTAAAGATTCTCCTCCCCTCTTTTAGATCATCTCTACATATCTCCACATTCACTGTAGAGCCACGTTCACTCGTAGCTCAGGATTGGGTTTCAACAAGTCATCAACATGCTTCCAACTCATAAAATTTAGTTGCAAAAGCCCTAGAATAAAGTATCCAACACCATCCTCGCCTCCTTGCTCACTTGCACTTGGAGTATCCAACATTCACACTTTAGCCTTCCTCGCACTTTTTAATGTCTTTAATTTTCAGAGGCATGATTTTCAAGAATTCTCAAGTTATAAAAGTTTAAATAATTTCTCACTACATAAATTTATAGATTATTTTAATTATATTTAATATTTTAAAAAGACCAATTACGAGAAATAAGTTTTCAAAGATATTTTAGTAGCTTATGAAATCAATGCACCCAAAAGGCTCGAATAAATCTGCAAAGCCCTAGCTAATGTATTTTTAAAAGACGCCTCAAACTTCCAAGCAAAGCACTCAGATAAAGAATGCAGGTTCCTACATGACACCATTGACGCTTCGAATCCAAGACAGTCCGCTAAAATAACCTATTTTACCGCTATTTTAGCTGCTTACGCTTCACTGAATATAATTAGGATTTTCAAACCTTAAAAACCGACACCAATGATCCACATAACGTTAATTCGCTTACTCGCTAGTTTCAAGTAGACGTTAGATACCATGCGACGAAAGCACCGCAGGTACACATTAAATCCGTTAATCATTATGTCTGCTAATACGCCTCAACCCGTTAATTAGTTCATTTTATTTTATTTTTTTGGTTGATATCTTAAGCATGCAACTGTTTCCCATGTTCGTTTGGACCCAACATTCAGCTGCAAAACCCCATGCATGGTCAAATCAATTTTGGCGTTTTCGACGCACGATTGGAGACAATGTCGCAAAACTGCTAAAAACCGCTAGAAATAACCAAATTTTTTTATCTGTTGTTTTAGTTGCCAAAGATTTTCAGCGATTAGTACGTAACAAAAACTCACATCCTGGAGGAATATAGGAACTTTTTTTTATTAATCCCAAACTATTGAAATTATTTGAATTTAATCATTTCGTTCTGCTATGTTTTTTTTCTTTTAAGTATTTTTAGTGGATGATTTATGTTAATTTCTTAGAAAATATTGTTGAATAGTAAATTATTTTTAACATTAAAAAATGTTTTTTAGATTTTATGAAGCATTTATATTTTTTAAAAAAAATTCTAAATGAAAGATACTTCAATTCAAAAAATCAGATATGAAAAATGAAGACTTCAACTTTATTTCAATCCATTATTTAGCCAATTTATTCATAAATCTTAAACAAGGACTCTCAAAGAAATGATGATCTAACTTAGTTGGTGTCGCCACCTTTCACACCACATTAAAATCGAGCCTCAAGATCATCTTTTGTTCAAATTTCAAAATCACTCAAGCATCTTTACCCTTGTGGAGGTGTTAGCTGCAATGTTCGGGAGCTGGGTGTGAAACCCCTAAAAATCCAAATTTCTTTGGAATGGTAAATGGTACTTCGTCAAACTGAATTATTTCTAGACCGATGATGAAACGGAATTCACCGTTGAATCTTCTTTGCTAAATCTAGCTACCACGTCGACCTCGAAGACAATCTAAATTTCACAGTTGCCACGTGACGGCAGACACTGGCACATCGGTGAGTGGCTCAAGAGGTGCCAGTCATGTGTAGAATGAGTCAAACATGAGCTCTAATGGACTCATGAGAGACATGGCAACATGTGAGGGTGAAATCCACGATACGGATACGGATGTGGTAATCCAAGAGCTACTCTAGAAGTGGCTATGCGTGCTTATGACAGTGTTCATTAGCCCATCTCGACCAAACACCGGGATTGAGAAAAGAAAAGAAAGAGAAAAGAAAGAGGAAGAAAAGAGAGAGTTTTAAAGAGAGAGACTCCACCTTTTCTCTAAACTTCCCGACAATCGGACCGGTGGTTTCAGGCGAAGCGAGAGGAAGAGTTCATCCTCACGGCAAGGGCTTCGCATAAAGAACGGAGTTGGGGAGTTTTGACAAAAACTCCAAGAGGTAGGGGTTTTCTCCAACTTGGTTTATTCCTTGTCTAAGGGCCATTCAAATGGCATGGGTTGTGTGAGGCCGTGAGTGGCTGTGTGAACCGTCCCAAGACTTTAGGATAGTGTGCTGGATATTCCGGATCAAGGACAAATCCGGACCGGTTGGGACTAAGTAATTGTCCTCAGGTGCCATTTATGTGTGTTAGAGTTAAAATGAATAATGGTGTTGGTTGTCTTGCCTTAAGGAATGTTTGGCTGTGTTTTGTCCAGCGGGAAGCTGCCACATTGTGGTAGTACACATTACCCTACCTGTAGAACTGCTTTTGCAGTGAAATAAAGGAAATTCTCAGAAGTGAGTCCTTCAGTAAATCAGAAATGCCATCCGTGACCTTGATGTTAGGCTAGGGTCATGCATGACCTTCAACTTCGGAAGGTCATAACTTCTTTGTCCGAACTCACTTTTGGGTGTTCTTGAACTCTATGGAAAGCCCATTAAGTCAAAATCTAGCCGTATGCCCGTGGAGGTAGTGGCACTAAGTCGGCTGTAAAGGGGCTCCCAGCGTAAGCAGAAGACCCGCAAAAATGCCTAGTCATGTGTGACCTCCTAACTTTGGGAAGGTCATAACTTCTTTGTCCCGATTTACTCGGGTGTTCTTGGGGACTCTACGGAGTTTCATTGAGTCAAGAGAAAAAGATTCAATCCGTATGTCTGCGGGAAAGAATGGCACCGAGCCGGCCGGTGCGGCTCCCTGTAAGATAGGCTGTCCCGGGAGGGCTATCTAGTCATGTGTGACCTCCAACTTCGGAAGATCATAACTTCTTCGTCCGAACTCTGTTTTGGGTGTTCTTGAACTCTATGGAAATCCCATTGAGTCAAGATTCCATCCGTATGCCTATGGTGGGTAGTGAATACTGGAGCTAGCCGCAGCGGGCTCCCCGCCGTGCAAGGTAGGCCCGTTTAGTCATGTGTGACCTCCACTTGGAAGGTCATAACTTCTGGCCCAAACTCGTTGGTAGTGTTCTTGAACTCTATGGAAAGGCCATTGAGTCAAGATTCAAGCTGTATTCCATGGAGGGCAGTGGGTACTGGAGCTAGACGAAAAGGGCCTCCCGGTTAGGTAAGGTAGGCTGTCCAGGTAGGGCTATCTAGTCATGTGTGACCTCCAACTTCTAAGGTCATAACTTCTTCTGTCCGAACTTTTTGGGTGTTCGGACTCTATAGAAACCTATCAGTCATGATTCCATCCGTATGCCCTCAGGGCAGTGCATACTAGAGCTGGCCGTAAAGGGGCTCCCGAGCAAGTAAGGTAGGCTGTCTAGGTAGGGCTTCTTGGTCATTTGTGACCTCTAACTTCGAAAGGTCATAACTTCTTCGTCTGAATTCCGTTTTAGGTGTTCTTATACTCTATGGAAATCCCATTGAGTCAAGATTCCATCCATATATCTGTGGTGGGTAGTACGTATTGGATCTGGCCGGAAATGGGCTCCCGGGAAGGTAAGGTAGTCTATCTGGGTAGGGCTGCCTAGTCATGTATGACCACCAACTTTAGAAGGTCATAACTTCTTTTTCTGAACTCTGTTTCGGGTGTTCTTGGACTCTATGGAAAGCCCATTGAGTCAAGATTCAATTAGTATGCCTGTGGAGGGTAGTGGGTACTGGAACTTTCCGAAAAGGGGCTCCCGGTCAGGTAAGGTAGGCTGTCCGGGTAAGGCTGCCTAGTCATTTGTGACCTCCAACTTTGGAATGTCATAACTTCTTCGTTCGAACTCCGTTTCAGGTGTTCTTGGACTCTATGGAAATACCATTGAGTCAATATTCCATCCTTATTCCTGTGGAGGGTAGTGGGTACTAGATCTAGCCGAAAAAGGGCTCCCAGTCAGGTAAGGTAGGCTATCCGGGAGGGTTATCTAGTCATGTGTGACCTCCAACTTCGAAAGATCATAACTTCTTCGTCCGAACTCTGTTTTGGGTGTTCTTAAACTCTATGGAAAGCCCATTGAGTCAAGATTCCATCCGTATGCCTATGGTGGATAGTGATTACTGGAGCTATCCGTCAAGGGGCTCCCGGGAAGGTAAGGTAGGTCGTCTGCAGGGTCATTTAGTCATGTGTGACCTCCAACTTCAGCGTCATAACTTCTTCGGTCCAAACTCAAGGTGTTCTGGGACTCTATGGAAATAGCATTGAGTCAAGATTCCATCCGTATACATGTGGTGGGAAGTGCATATTGGAGCTGGCCGAAAAGGGGCTCCCGAGCAGGTAAGGTAGTCTGTCCGGGTAGAGCTGCCTAGTCATGTATGACATCCAACTTCGGAAGGTCATAACGTTTTTGTCCGAACTCCTTTCTTAGGTGTTCTTAATTTGGCGGCCCATTGAGTCAAGATCTCGCCGATGCCTGTGGAGGGTAGTGAGTACTGTAACTAGCCGAAAAGGGCCCTCACCGTAAGGTAGGTTGTCCGCAGGGCCGCTGGGTCATTTTGCGGCCTCCAACTTAAGGTCATAACTTTTCCCCTGTCCGAACTCCGTTTTTCTGTGTTCTTAAACTCTATGGAAATCCCATTAATTCAATATTCCAGCCGTATGCCTATGGAAGGCATTGGGTACTAGAGTTGGCCGAAAAGGGGCTCCCAGCAGTCGTAAGTCGTCCGAGCAGAGTCAGTCAGTCATGACCCGACTCGTAAGATCATAACGCCTCATCCGAACTCGTTGACGCTCGACTCTATGGAAATCCCATTGAGTCAATTTTTCATCCATGTACCTTTGGAGGGCATTAGATGATCATAACCTTGCTGAAAGTCTATGTTTTGAACTAAGTGTGCAGGTTGCATGGTTGTGTCAAGGTGAATAGCCGGGATATAACATGACCATCAGATGGTACGTCAGGAGGGCTAACGATTGGCAGCGGTATGGATGTTCATAGATGCCAAGAGAGTCCATATGGTTTAGTTCCAAAACTTGGGATTGAAGGATAGAGGATTTCTATGATCTAAGCCACACAATCCAAGACTGTGGTGGTCAGTTGAGCCGGAAACTAAAAGTTTCTAGGTTTTCTCGAAGTTGCTCGATGTGGTATTTGATGATTGAACCAAATTGGTTCATGTTCAAGGGGTCAGTGGAGGTACCTGCCGGGATGGGTCCAAGATTGTGACTTGCTGTGTGTTATTGCTTGTATGAATAACATACAAAGGTGAATATGACATGCTAATGTATGTCAGATGATGTATTAACATGGGTTTGCTCATGAGCAGAATTATATGTATCAATTATACTATTCATATGGTATGTAAATGTTCATGTAGCACTCATATATACATGTAACATGAAGGAAAATGCAGTGGCATCATGCATTTCATATGCACGGGTACATTGTGGAGTCGGGTGTAGGTGCATGGTATTGTTATTCACCAGTGTTGGTGAATGGGTCATGAGCTCGGAAAATGAGACAAAGTCCAAGGTAGAGACTCACGAGTTTGTAAGGCCATTTAA
Organism: Tetrastigma voinierianum; assembly: GCA_016808115.1. Taxonomy (NCBI): domain Eukaryota; kingdom Viridiplantae; phylum Streptophyta; class Magnoliopsida; order Vitales; family Vitaceae; genus Tetrastigma; species Tetrastigma voinierianum. Next base: position 12,885 of record JAEQBH010000247.1, on the reverse strand, counting down.
ATGGCAAGTACGGGTTGCGAATTCGTGTAAGAAACCCTATATCATCCGAAAAGTTTTGTAAGGGTGTAAGAGACCCGCTGTATTATCCGAAAGTTCCAAAGTGTGGGTGTAAGAGACCCACAGATCCTAAAATTCTCGTATGGGTGTGCAGACCTCAACTAAAAGTTATGTCACAAAGAAGACACACTATCATGGCTATCACTTAGACTTCACGTTGGGTGATAGGAGTCGAGATTGACTCGGGATTAGTTACCCATTGGCAACTACATTGGGTGCTAGTGAGCCAATAAGGTCTTAGTATATGGTGTCATTGGTACTACCAGTGATGATTGTCACACTTTGCATAGGCATGTGTGAGGGAGTTGGCGAGTGACTCAGGATATAGGCATGAAAACATTTCATGCATGACATATGACATTCATGTAGACATTTTACTTAGATGTTTGTTTGTTTGTGCAACCATTGCATGTGCACTTAGATGGGGAGTAGCCCTTTTAGGAGTTATTTCTCTACTAGGCTTTACTCACCCCATCGTGGGACCCCCTTCGTGTACATGAGAAGACTCCGCTTCCTTCGAGGCCTGCCAGGCCTCCTGAGAAGTACTGTAAAATATATTAGAACAATCTAGTTTTACATATTGCATGTAAAGTGTAGAAGAGTTGTACATCAAACTCTTGTAAATTATTATAAGAAAATTTTGCATAAATGGGTCTCGATGTATGAGACATGTGAGTGTGATATAGGATCTGTAAGATCCGAGAAAATTCTAATTTTCTTAAAAATGGTAAAATGGTAATTTCGGTCAAAATCTGAAATTTTTTATATCTCGGATGACAAAACGGACTTCATCATGGAATCGTTCCTCACAAATCTAGCTAACACGCCAATTTCAGAGAATTCGAGACAATGGAATTTCACGTCTTTCGATAAGACTAGTGTCGAGTGTCATATGATAGTTTGTGAGAAGTACACATGATTTGAGAGGCATGTGGTGTGACAAGGGCTACCTACTACATGTATCTATGTGACACATGTCACATGAATAGTGAGAGGATAAGAGATAATATTAAGTCATGTGTCAAAAAGGGTCCCTAAAGTCAACTAAGAGGACAAAAAGGGAATAATGAGAAGAGAAAAGAACATCTTCTCTTCTTTTTGGGCCTGGTATCCAGCTATGAGGGGAGAGAACAGATTTTAGAGAGAGAGAGTCCAACTTCTCTCTAGATTTCCCGGCGTTCGGACCATCGGTTCTTGTCAGAGCAAGATGAGAAGTTGGTCTGCGCTGCAAGGGCTACCCGCGGACATCGGTTTTGTGGAGTTTCAACAACTCCGGGAGGTAGGGGTTTTCTCCTACTTGGTTATTTCTTGTTTAAAATTCATGACAATGGTTTTGGGAGTTGTGAGGCCGGGAAGGGCCACAGATTTCAGTTCCAAGAAATAGAACTGATGCATGATGAGGTTAAGGTCATGGACAAATTTACGTAGACTTATGTGGACTATTAAAAATAAATTCCGATTTGCTGTTGGACCAAATGTTAGTGTGAAGTTGCTTGAATCGATGGCATGGATCGGTGGTGGAAAATGATATGTTAATGCATACAAATTGATGTGTTAACATGAGTGCTGAATTATATGAAATATAATTGTGTATGAACCATATGAATCGGGCATCATCAGATTCATGTGCACGGTAGACATCAAGGTCGTAGCCTGGGTGGGTGCATGGTATGTTATTCACCACTCGTGAATGGGTCGAGTTGGGTTCAGACAAAGTCCAATAAAGACTCAAGTAGTTCAAAATTATAAACGAAAATAATTAATGTGTCAGGGCGCCCTGGAACTCGGTGGAGACCCGTATTATCCGAAAGGTTCTGCATGGGTGTGAGAACCAGCGATACTATCCGAAAAGGTTTTGCACTAGTGTGAGAGACCCACGGTACTATTCGAAAAGTTCTGTATGGGTGTTAGAGACCCGCGGTGTAATCTGAAAGTTCTATCGTTTAAGAAAACATTACCTGGCCATGTTCATCACTTAGACCCAGAGTCAGTGATAAGAGCCTGGATTTGACCGATGGTTACCCATTGTCAAATTGTATCAAAAGGTGAGCCAACAAAGGCTCGAGGCGTGTGTAATCAGTATTACTAAAGGATCGATTGCCACACTTGGCATAGGCATGTGTGAGGGAGTCGGTGAGTGACTCGGGATATGGGCATGGAAACATTTCATGCATGATATAGATCATTCCATGTACGAATTGTAAATTGTATGGAATGTGGATGTTTGTGTTGTACCATTGCATGTGCATTTTAGGGTAGTGAGTAACCTATGTAGGAAAATATCACTATCAAGTATCAAGCCACCCCGCCATGGATCCCTTTCGTGTACAGGAGTGTTCGAGAAGACGGTGCTCATTAGAGGCCACTTTTTGAGAAGAAGCCGACATGTGGCTTTGATTACGCGTAAATATGTATGAAATATTACAATTGAAACATGCTCAGATTCGCAGTGATGTAACAACTCTTGAAACTATTGTAATATAGTTGGATATATTTTGGTGAGTATGTTGTGTAGACTAATGTGGCTATTTTTACTCATGTATGGGTCTCATGATATGAGATACACAGGTTTTCCGCAGGTTGACGGTGGTCAGCGGGACGCCCCGGGAAATGGGGCTTCACAGGAGCACCCGATATTCACAGGTTTTTGAGGGTTAACGGATTATCAACGGGACCCCCGGGATAGGGGCTTCACATAGGGTGAAGTGAGGGTATCTTCCTCAACTGGATCTTTGGCAGTCTCTTCCGTCAACTGATCATCTCCATAACTATTGTTCCAATCACTCACAAAACTACCTTCATCTTCATGCATTTCCTCTTCTTCATTGAATGATGATTCCTGGAGAGCAGAGGCCTCCTTCTTCTCAGCTTCGAGCCTTTGCCTTTGTTGCTAATGTCTTCTAGTATGGACATACTGCCAAATGTCAGACATATCCTCCATATAAAGCGGCTTTGTGAAATAAAAATATGCCCCTTTCTCAAGACTACTTAACATCGCATTCTCACTCCGATCAAAAGACATCATTGCACCACCAAAAAAAAAAAAAAAACCAAATGTCTTTGGTTTGTTTATAGTTTTTAAAAACTAATTCTTGTTCTGAAAAACAAAATGAATAAATAAAATACAGAGAATTCATTTGGTTTTCCAGTATTCTGTTTTGAAAAAAACACAATAAACACACAAAAATTTAGAGAATAAGAATAATTTTCAAAAATACTAAATGGCGTTTCTATTTTTCTAAAACACAACATCAGTTTTAAAAAACATTATGAACCAATTAATCTCTTTTTTCCTTGTTATTCTTGTTTTTTTGTAAAAAAAAAGTTTTCAAATATACCATGAGTTAGAACTCCAGAATTTAAACAAGCCCCTAAGGTCAAGTACTCCACCAAGAACAAAGTGCATCCAATATTCTTTTAATCTCGTCGAGGAGATCGAACCCACATATCAGGCATATGCAGCTCCATTAAAACCATATCAATCCCAAGATCTTTGTCTCGAATCATCTCTAAAGCCTCCATATCTCGATGAGCCATCAAACTCGATCATTTAAAGGAAAACTAATGAAAATCCTACGTGCCTAATATGAAATCATAAACATATAATTATAAGACCAAAAATGGAGAAAAAAAACATAAACAAACTAACTAAAAACACCTTCATAAGTTAATGCCCTCAACATCCCCAAAGCCACCCTAAGACAAATCGGACCAAAATCAACAATCAAAATACAAATGTCTCTGTAACAGCTTTCAGTATGAGTGGCCGACTATGATGAAGCTTTATCAGAGTTCATGACTACTGCTAGAAACTGAGAGAAATTTTATGAAATGCAAAGAAGAGAGAGAAGTGGGTGAGTGAGTGATTAAGGATGGAAATTGGGGATTTTTATAGTGAAACTGGGAGCAAATAAGGATATTATTACGTAATCCCTTGAAATTCAATGGGATTAGTGATAGCAAACTATTGTATGGTGCGTAAGCTTTTTTTCCTTCATTTGTCTGTTTGCAATTACTGACTGCTATTGTATAAAAAGAAATAAAAAGATAATGCATATATGAAAAGACAATACTACCCTCTTGACTTCTTTCACTTCGATATTTTGATTTTTTTTTATCAAGGGTTATAATTATTATGAAATATTTGAATTTGAAGAAAGCAAAAGCTTGAAAAACTTACCATTTTCATCTTCATTAATGATTTTTTTTTTTAAATTTGGAGAAGGTATGTTTTTAAGCCTCTTTTAACAACATAACAAAGAACATTCTATTTTTCTTTTCCTATTATACCATTACCCTTTCAAAACAGTTTCTACTAACAGAGGTGAGTTTTTGCCAAAAGTACTCACCCCCTAGGCCCCACTTAATAAGTCATTACTTACTCAACCTTTTTCTTCTTTTTGTTGAAAAACAATCATAAAAATTTCCCTTAGCCTCTTAAAATTAGCATTTAAATCATATTTTTTTAATAAAAATAGATAACAAAAATTTTAAAAGATAGTTTAAGATTTACACAAATTAATTAATTTAATAAATAAAATTTATTACTAATGACAAAATTTAATAAAGCATTTTACTATATAAAATAATATTTTACAAAATAACAATGGTTGATAATCATGAGTATACTTTATACTCATTTTATCCTCGTTTTACTTCTATATTTTTAGTAGTTTTATCATATAAACAAGTTATCTAATGCTCTAAATATTCAATTTGTGATTAGGTCTGTACCACTTAGACCTAATTCGACCCTAAGTTAGCTGTCGTGACTGAAAAGCCCGAGGACGCCCGGCCAAAGCCATTAATCAAATCCCTTTATCAATTACATTTCATGATCCGGGGACGCCCGTTTAATTCTTTTAGTTATCGTTTTATTAAATTTTTATTTTCAAAAGTGTCGCAACCCGAATCACCGACTCGACCCGGTTGGCGGATCCAAACCGGAGCCCGGTTTACTCCGACATTTTCAATTATCTTCTCAAAACGTTTTGTTTGTGTTATTCCATTTTAGACTTTTTAATTACGCAGAAGCATTTCATTTTGGGCAGGCCCATAAACATTTACAATTTACAAAATGCATTTACAAAATAGAAGTTCAAAGTTCCAATGTTTTACAAAATATCAATGTTCGAAAGAAATGGAGTGAATGCATATGACGGAGCATACTTCGCAATTCTTCCTCTATGACTCGAGCCCTCGATCTCGGTCTCGCTTTCACTGCCTATCACTCCTACCTCGCATTGATAAAAAAATACGCTAAGCATTTTCATGCTTAGTGGTTCTATACAGTTCTCTATTCCATTTCAGTTCAATATATATATCATGCATTTATCAAAATAATGCCTTTATAATGTCTGTGTAATGTAAAAGATACTTATACAAATACACTTTTTGTATCATTTTTTTCGCTTTTGGTTTCAGGATTTCACATATAGCTATAGAGTCAACATTCACGGCGATTTAGCTGCGAATCCGTCTCCGTTTGTCATTCAAGAGCAATGTGGTTTCACATACAATATTACCATCTCACATATGGCTATAGAAATTCATATCTTCAACATGCTGGCCCGCTTGGTGAACTCGTCCCCGTTTTTGTCATTCAAGAGTAAATGGTTTCACATTCAATATTACCATCTCACATATGGCTATAGAAATCGACATTCACAACAAATTCAGTTGGTGAATCTTGTCTTGTTTGTCATTCAGTAGTAATGTGATTCCACATTCAACAATTACAGTTAACTTCATGACGAATTCAGTTGGTGAATCCCGTCATGTTAGTCATTCAATATTACACTTCAAATCAATTTACTTTTATGCAGTAAATTCACTTATGGTTCAAATGCATGCATACATGCAAATATTTGACAAGCATTTCAAATACTAATAATTCAAATCGATATATATTTATGTATATTTCATAAATAGAGAATAAACTGAGAACAAATAGGGAACAAAGAACAAACATTTCAAATTTTGAAACGAGAACGAGAAAGGTAGAACAAACCAATTATCGATTCCTTTTCTTTTTCGATATCAATCCTAGGTCAGGTTGTCATCTTCACCCGCACCTAGTCAAATACAAATTCTTCACTCTTAGTGGTTAAGCAAATAATCACACTAAACGAATATCGCCGAGAAACAAAGCTTCGCCGAGGCTGAGGTAATCGCACGCTTTTCACTTAGTCTCATTCTTATTCAACCCCATTAATCATATTTCTTAGGTCCCTAAACAATCGTATACGAATACGATTTAACGCGGCAAAACACGTCAAACATGGCTATTGAACTACCGTACTGGTACCACTTTGATCTGCACTCTAAGACAAAGTTACCCTCTCACAGTTTCAGACAAGATGTGTTTGAGCTGCACTGGTACTAATTGCCTCTTCCTCAGATCCCTCGTACCGCACTTCAACAAGACGGTGACACCCTACTAAGTTTCGCCCATTAATGTTTAATTTTTGCACACCATTTTCATCCACCAATCTTCCAATTGTCCCATATCAAAAATCCACCATGGAATCTACTCAAAACAACTCCAAATGTGGTTTAGAATCAATGAAAACCCTTTCCTCTCAAGTTAGGGCTTTTCCCCAAAATCCAAATCAAAAAGAATGAGGTTAGGGTTTGATTTTCTTACCTTAGCCCCTTCAAATCTTTCCCTTCCATGTTGCTTGGCCTCTTAGAAGTAAAAAGTGGGAAAGAATCACACCAAAGTCATTGATCTTTGAAACCCTAGCCCTTCCTCCTTTTCTCCTATCTTCTTCTCCAAAACGGATGGCTCACAAATGAGCTCCCCAAAGACCCTTTTGGTCTTTAAGAACTCGCTTAAGTGGGGCGCCATGTTTGGCCTTCCACCCTATTCTCACTCTCATTTTTCCCCCTTTTGGTCTTAAATCACTCTTAATCTTCATAAGGCCTTGTTCGCCACCAATAAATCCAATTTCATTTTTGGCATTCTAACTCTTTATTTCACTTTCCTTATCATTTATCATTTATTTCACATTAGCTTTAAGCTAATATTTGACCCTAGGTCCTCATTTACAATTTTTCACATTTGCCCTTTTCACTTAGGTTTATTTCGGTTCAATCAATTTTCAATTTAGCATATATCTAATCATATGCTCATTATTTCAATTTACATTCTACAATTTATCAAATTTCCCGGAAAAACCCAAGTTTGACTCAATTCCTACCTGGACTATATAATAAAATTATTATAAAAATTTTAAGGTATTTTTGAGGCGTTACAAGGTCAGCCATGAGCCAATGTGGAGCAAAAACAATGAGATAAAGCACAAAATCAAGAACTACACATACGCAAAGAAATCATTAGCGATTTTGATGTTTTCAGCTTCAAGAAGATTCAAATGGCTACAATATGTAAAATGGATGCATAGGAGACTTCTCGCTCTACTTATATCTGGTCTCGATCTATTTAGACTTCAAATGATCAAGCAGCGACTTTCGCAATAGCCGTTATAAGAAAGCTCAAATGACTAATTAGAGAATTTTATATATCTGGCCTTATAATACTTGTGGTGTAAGACCCGAAAAATTCCCACTTTCTCAAAATGGTAAAATGGTAATTTCGATCAAAATCTGGAATTTTTCTAGATCTCGGATGACGAAACAGACTTCATTGTTGGAATCATCTCGCGAAATCTAGCTACCATGTTGTGCCTCCTGGGGGCATTGCATTTGCCTGGTGAGTTGCTCCAACTCTTAGCGTACGCTCGTTGGTGATACAAAGCCACGCCCATCCTCGTCGCATTGCACAGAGTTTCAGTGTGCCTCCGAGAAGCCTGCTATCCACGCCCCCTTTTGCTGTTCCTGCATCCTTGAGGCTGGCTATTCTCGCCTTCAGAAATTCCAGTTTATACCATCAACATCGAGAGATCAGCCTTTATTTGTGAAGGAACCTGTGAGTTCTGGCGTATGGCGCTAAACCGATGATGGTTTTTCAATCGAATCGGCCGGAGCGCCTGAATCGCGGTCGATTGGTCGCTTCGATGTCGGGCTTTGCGTAAATAAGAAACAAAGATCGCAGGTCGCTGCCGCTTCCGATGCCTAAGCCGCCTCTTTCCGTGGAAGAGAAGATCAACTGCTTAGGGAATGAATTTTCTGTGCGTACCTTTCACCGGTGGGGGTGGCCTGGTATTTATAATGGATGATCATGATAACTTTCCTAGTTAGATGATGATACTAAACGATATCTTTCTTGTCGAGGGATGACATCATATTTCTTCCATCGCGGGCGGATTTTTCCTTATCGTTAACTGACTAACAAGGGATAATTGAGGAGCAATGATAAGGAAATATCCTACTTTCCTAATTGGTGGAGATTGGGTGTTTTCCTTTAATACAAATCTTGGTCGACATTATATTGACGGCCTTTGAAGGGTGAACTGGGTTTCATTCGGTGGTCAGGTCAAGGATATCATCATACTGAGCGCTTATGATCGGGCCTCGCTTTTAATCTCCTCTAAGCCCGCCATTCGGGGCTTGTGTTCTCGGGGCTCAAGGCGCCTATTATTTTAAACCCGACCAAGAGTAATGGAGCCATATGAAGAAGCCTATAAAAGGCTTTGTATTTCTTATATGATAGATCGCTCGAGAAGATTTTTCTCTCGTCTCTCATTTTCTCTCTCTTCCTTCTTATTCCTTCTCAATAGTCTCTCTTCTATATTGCTTTATCAATATCTTATCCCCCTCTTCTATTATATATGTGATAAAAGGAGAGTAATATATGTTTTCCTCAATCTTATTTTGTATTATAATTTTATACTTTACAACACGTTATCAACACGAGTTTGCTTTGAAGGTAACTCCTTAACCCTAGCTTAAAGTTATTTCAATTTTATACGTCTACAATTATATTTGGTCATAGTTAATACCATGGATGCTAATTGCTCTAAAATTTAGAAGTCGTGGGTCTATTATATAGCATCTCATATAACATATATGGGTAATTTGCACGTATTTAATCATGATAAAATACGTAATCTTTCTTTGATTATTCTCGTCCCTACCCAGGTGCCTTCAATTTCTAAGTTTCTTTAGTGCTAATATGATACTGATAGTTTAGAGAAGTCACATGGCTGGGAGACACCTCATGTGACTTCACCTCCTTATGTGTCGTTTAGACTTTAGTAAGGAAAAATAAAAAAGATATTAATGTTTATTAAGGGTAGGCTTATTTCATTGTCTCTGTCTTAAGTATTGTTTCCCATGGTCGTAAAGTGTAGTTATAGGATCGTAAGGTACACCTCGATTAATCCTATGGAACTGTAAAGTTAGGGTAAGGGAAACTATGTTTAATATATCATATATTAATTTCCTTTTTCTTTATTAGTAGTTATAATTTTTTTTTTTAACATCTATTCACTATCCACAACATCATAATGTTATGTTTCTCAAATCTTTCACCACTGAGATTTGAACCTTGGACCCCAACCCTCCTCAAGCCCGTTTGAGCTCTTGACTAGATAGAATACTTATTTTATTGAAATTAACTTTCTCAAAATTTGGATAAAGTGTTAATTTTTCGTAGATTCTATATGAATTTAATGAGGATGATCTTTTCCTCATGGTATTTTATCATAATAATTTTTATTTTTTTATTTTCTATAAATATGTTTAAAATGTTATACAAACATTACATAAATATTTTCATTTTTATCATAACGATAAATTTAAATTATCATTATATAAATAAATATTAAATTAAACTATGTATATATTAAGATGTTAAAATGGTGATTTTAAACCCATAAAAAACAAACAATTTAATACTTAATAAAATAAGTATTAGAAAAATAAATAACTTAAATACTTAAATACTATTAAACATTATTTAAAATAAAATTTGTATTCAATATTAAGTCAAAAAAATAAAAACAAAAGGCACAAACTAATTCGTTAGGGGAGCTTCATATCTCTACTTTTTTAGTTAGGGAGATATTTATGCCCTCCTGGAGAATAAGATGAAAGTCTTAAGGCTAATCAAAATGCTTTCTTACGATGGCTTTATAAGGTCTCAGAGGTATAAAATCGCTTTATATTATTAAAATTACCAAAATGGATAAATAAATATTATTTCAAGAATATGTAAAATTTGGGATAATTGACATGAATAATTCATAGTTTGACCGATCGTCTTCGCTCACTTTGTTTAACTATGAATAATCCTACGATATTTAGTAAGTCCTGTCATATTGGTCCACATCGAAAGTGACTAGCTTATCAGGTTTTAAAATGTCATATGTGACAATCTAATCTCAATCTTAAAATTTTATTTTTATTTTTAAAATCGATTTGATTCCTACCTCCGTCACATGTTACCATCTTAATTGGCCTCGAATTCCTCTCTCCCTCTTTCTCTCCCCACCATCGACCTCCACCTTCCAACTCCACCCCTTCCCGCCGCTCCGCCCTAAAAACCGATACTTAGATGATAAAACTCCATGAATACAAAGAAAAAGATTTGGCAAACCCAATCTCCTAATGGTCGTCAAAAGCCACAAGTCATTATTCCAGGATCTCCACCCCCCCATAAACCATAACCCATCATCTGCTGCTCCTCCCATTTTCTTCTTCTGCAAAAAATGTTGCCAAGGTGGCATCATTAGCCCTCTTCCCTCCTCCCTAACCGCCAGCCTCTCTATCTCCATCTCCGAACACTTTGAACTATCTCCAGGCTCACAACATTCCGCCTTGGCTGGTCGAGAAGATTAGAGTGGTGCTGTGAAACATCTTCCGCCGATGGACATGGCAGCGCAGCAACTGAAGAATTATCAGAGAATGACGGCAGTGCATCAAGCATGACGACAAACCCATTTTACACACCCACGAAGATCGAAGATCGAGAAAGAAATTAGAAAGATTTGGGAATGGGGTTTATTGGGGGATCGAGATTTGAAGTGTTTTTTTTTCCTTAAAACACTCCCAAGTGCTTCTCAAAGAAACACTTGAGTGTTTTAAAAGTGTTTTTAGAGCTAAAAACAGTTTCAAAAAGCAATGCCAAACTAGTCTAACATTCGTGCCCCCATCCTTCCCACGAATCAACGAATTGGATAACATAGGAATAGACGACATGTGAACACGCAAGATAAATAAATAAATAAATAAATCATCTATTACAACAATTCTAACATTGTGCAATTTGTTTAGGACTTTTTTAGGGAAGGTTCTTGCCCGTTTACATCATCTAAATGATAAGGATGGGAAAATGTTAATAATTGTATTTAGCTAGAAGTCTGTTTGCAAAAAAGAGCAGAAGAAAGCTTTGGATTCATTCAATCTGCAGAAGGAGCTTCTATAAACCTCTTGTAAATCTCACCAATGTTATATCTTTTACCCGTGGGGACAAGTAGGACTTCAAGCTCTGGGACTGTGAACTGATTAGAAGAAGATAATCCAAAAAAGAGAAACAGAAAATACTTTAGTAAATCAACCCAACTCAGCACAAGCATGCATATGGCAATCAAGGGATTCGTTCTATCTTTACCTTCTCTAGCTCCTCTACATTGCAATTGGAAGCGGTATTGGAATCATGGATATATCTCAACTTCCTTAGCATTGAAGTAAACATCTATTGAGTTTGGTTCCGTGAATCCCACCAACCATAGATAGATACAACGAAGGATATATCCGACACTTAAGACTTTGCAAATTAATAAAAGGGACAAAGAAAAATAATGTTAATAGAAGAAAAAAAAATCATTTCAATGGTTACTTCTGCAACAACTTGTACAATTCGCCTGGAAGATAGGGGAAAACAAACGCCTGGAAAGACAATCCACAAAACAAGTAACGCTACACCGAAGTATCAACAAAAGCCCTTGAGCGGAAGGGAAACGGGAAAATGGGGTAAACGTGATGGGAACGGGTGGGATCCAATTATGACTTCCTCAGTATCAAACGTCTAGCACCTGTAGGTGTATTAAATGCGCCGTTGACTCATCGCCCCTCCAAAATATTTGAATCCTGACAACGCTTCAGTTACTAGGGCACAGTAAACGAGTGTGGGTCAAACTCGTGAGCCCCCAGGCTAGGGCCCTTGTGCCTCCCCAATGGACGAGCTTAGGCTGAACAACCAAGCTAGGTCCAATCAGGAATCATAAGGGTCAATCCATTCTAGAATTCATCAAACACCACAACCCTTGTCCTAAGGAGTTAGTCCATCGTTGTCGACCTATGAATGAGCACGAAAATAAGGTGAGAAAGCAAAAATTCTAAGAACACACCATTAATTACACCAAAAAGGCGTCTATAATTACAATAAAGAACGCTTACAACTGTCGATCATACTAACGATTACATAACCCAATGCACGAAATCGAGCCTAAGAAAGAAGAAAGAGGAAAAAGTTGAAGAAGAGGCTAAGAAAGGGGATCCTAAAGAAGATGAAAAAGAAAAAGCTCCGCTAATTTGGGAGAGGGGTTCTTGGCTGCCGAGAATTTCATTCGAGTTTTCGAACCACCCATGGACACCATAAGGCGAAGGGGCATATAAGGTTCAGAAATATCCCTCCAAAAGAAAATTAGCGTGTTCCAGCACATTCCTTGTAGCCTCCGACAGACCACTGTCAACATCACATTTAGCCCAGGAACAATCGGAAAGGCACGGTATCGATAGTACCAAGCCATACATACACACCAAAAACTCCAAATCAGCCAATGGCACAAAAGAAGCCATTACCCTGCAATATTTTATAGGGGTTTTGAACCTATAGAAAACCCCAAGAATCCACATTAAATGTGCTACCGAAAATATAAAACTCTTCATTAATGCGCACGTTGGAACACACAAGCATTAACG